>OZ026601.1:24997413-25122413 GCA_964020085.1 Micromussa lordhowensis
CCTGATTGGCAGTACTGATATGAGGAGAGCCTTCTCTGATTCAATAACGTATCTGAATTATACTGAAGGGAGAGAGAATAGAATAGTTTTTTGTAATGCGCACAGTTTCATTTTCGTGATTATCAACAAAATCCGCTCGCCTTCACCTCTGGTCGATAAACCAATCATATTGTTCACTTCTCATTCCTTTACCGGTATGTTTATAATCAATTATTGGATGAGGTTTTTGTGATATCCAGAATATAATAATCAAGGTCGAGGTAAAGGTTATCAGCTGAAGCCGAAAGCTGAGGCTGATAACCCTTACCGAGACCTTGATTATTCTGGATATCACAAAAACCGTTTTAATAATTTAATAATCTAATAATTGTTTTATTATACATTGAACGAAAAAAAATGTTTTTGCTTCTTCACTGACGGCAAGCAACACAAAGCGCGCGAACTTGACATGATCACCCTTAGAAATCATGCACTGCGGTCATACATGACATGATAACCCGTGACCTTGAGTGACCTTGACATGATTATTGTGTGATCTGCAGTTATGACGTCACGAGCGCTAATTTCGAAAATTCACTGTAGGCTTTCGGCCAATCAGAAAAGAGTTAGAGAGTTGAATGTATAATAAAGTGTAATTATATGATTTTGATTTAAAACGCGCCTATTTGAATTCAAGGTTTTCATATTCACGCAAAATATACAGGCACGAGTAGCCCTCAGAGAATACCTTTAAATTTTTATCTTAGATTTTATCTTAAATCTAAATTTGCAGCTTGTAATACAAGGTTATAATAACGCTTTGTCGTCCATTAAAAGTAATGACGTTTGAAACTTTGTTACTCCTTAGATACCAAAGATACACCGTGGCCGTCAACGCCTTACAACATGTACATCTTCATATGGCGTTCACCCCGTCAAAAAGCCAATCCATAATATTTATCACCCCAAGCCACCTAAACCAATTGAAAATCGCCCCGCACGATCTAAGGGCGTCACCGATATAAAACACATTTATGAGAATATTCACCAAGAATATTCTTTACTTGGCTTTTTGACGGGAGGGAAGAACTTCCCAGACGAGGAATTGGTTTTCAACAAACCAACATCCACAGTACAAGGTATTAACTTAACTTTAACATGGTTTATCCTATCTACCAGGAGCTATTACTGAGAACTAAAACTGAGTCGTTTGCCTAACCGGGCCTAGATTTTCTAAAAATACTTCCCCGGTATGATTTTTTTATATCCTTAAGACAAGCGCTCGTACTCAGTCCGCGATCGACTGAGCGCCGAAGGTCCACTTGTGGCAAGTTAAGTAGTTCTAAACAGCTACTTATACCACAAATTATTAAAAACTGGATCATTGGATAATGCAATTCGAGAGTTTTCATTGGCTTAGCCATCATGGTATATGAGCCATTATACCATGATCTACAAAAATGGGGAGCGTATGTGTGAGTTTTTGGGCCTTTTTTGTTTTTATTGTAGTCTAGTTTTCTATATTTTGGGGGCGTTTTTAATAAAACAATTATTCCACTCGCGCTTGTTGGATATGAGATGATCATAGCCAACTCGGCGCTACGAACCTCGTTGGCTATCTATCATCTCATATCCAACGCGCGCTCATGGAATAATTGTTAAATACACCAATAGGTGTCGAACCTGTGTCTGTTTGAAGCGCACCGGTCGTAAGGTCTAACTGAAATCATTTCATTATTTACAGACAGCGGATAGTAGCTAAGTCTATCCGTTGCAATATCTCTTGCTCGATAAATCGACATTAATAGTGTTATGTTTGGTACTTCTTTTAGCAATTCCTGAAGTTCGTCCTCAGCCAATCGATATACCCAACACTCAACATGGCGCTTGTTCGAGCAGGGAAGGTAAACATTATCCCATATTAAACATCAATAGAACAGTGTCGTAAAACCAAACCCAAACTAATCTCTTACCAATTAGACTACTCAGCCAATCTCAAACCGTAGTGAAATCAAAACTAAAACCAAAGAAATTGCCTGATTACTTTCAACACTTAACTGAAAGCCACTCTAACAATGTTTTGACGTTGATTAATCTTAAAACTTGTAAGTATAAGCGCACGACTTTTCTGAGTGTGTATGTCGAGGTATTTCTTACTGTCGGAGTATTCACTGACTTATAGTGATTTTTTTTACTTCTTTTTGTCCATTCCAGTCATTCATGAAGTTCTTGAGACAATCCCCATCTCTAGGAAGCCACCGGATTGTCTTACTTATGAAGGTAAATATAAGTAGAAAGAAAACAAGCCATTCCACTGAATCTAGTGACCCATCAGGCCTGTGTTTTACTCGCCTCTCCCCTCTGGGGCGCTAGTCCATGACAGGGCTATCACCAGTATCTAATTTGGATTCAAGAGGTTTTACGAGATAAATACCTATTTATCATAAGTATTTTCTGATCATTCTATTTTCTTAATAGGTCTTCATGATTATGGTTTCCACCTCTTTACGCTCGATTCTGAAAAATACTGCAGCTCTGTCAAGAGCTCAGAGTAAGTGCTTCATTTTGTTTTTCTGGCAGTGCTAGGTGATAGAAATGGATATATATATGTGATAGCTCAAGCAAATTAGAATCGTCTTTACATTAGCCAGAGCGATTGGTTAACAACTCGCAGCCAATGACAAAAGAAATCAATTTGTTAAGAGTTCCAAAATACTTTCTTTCCTTTACAGAGTCAAGCGTATGCCTTGAATCGAACCATTCAAATAAAACAAATTTCTAGCTTAATTTTGGCTATTTTCCACTATAATTTAATGTTGATCTTTTTATTCATTCCACAGCTACATACCACTGGCAATAAGTTGCGTGGTTGGTCGGGACAGGTTTGTTCTTGTGTACAAACAAAAACTTGGTGACACGGCATACCTGCCCGATCAGTCCGCCTATGCCAGGGATGTTTTTGACACTCTCTGTACCCGGTGAGTTTTCAGTTTTTATCAGAACTTTCCAGTCATTTGCAGTTATTATTTCTTCACTCAAAACCTCTTCTACCCGCATGTCCGATATTTCTAATGTAAAAGTTGCCATTGATTTGACCTGAGAATCGAAGCATATCTCTGGCGATCATTTCCACCAAGTTTCCTCTCTTAGAACAACTATAAATAAGTGGCTTCAACAATGAATTCTTTCACGGATCGATGTACAGTATTAAAATACTGAGAGCTCAGTGAATGAACTGGTCATGTGTCCAAGGGACTACTTTAAGTAACCTGCGAAAAAACGGCTTTAAATAATACTTTTCTTAACTTTAATATGGTCTTTTCACATCCATTTTAATCAGGTTTGGCGAGCAACTATTGAGAATTGTATTCCACAATCCCTCTTGGTATGTACACGTCTGCATTGACATACAAAACAGGACACGTCAGCCCTTTTTTAGGTGAGTATCTAATTTTTAAGTTCAAGACCTTCTTATACTCCTGAGGCTGGTACTGAACACCTGCTTGAGTACACGAAACAAACACAAGTAGCCACAAGAAGCAAGGAATGATGTGCAGACAACGTGTCGGGAAATGCATGCTCTTTTTTATGCAGATATGATTACAAGTTGCATGAAATTGCAAAGTTTCAATCTAATTTTTCGACAAGTACTAAGTCAAAGTGCAGTTCTTTGTACTAACTCACACAAGTCTTCATCCGTATGATCTTGTTCTGCCTTATATAGTGTGTTGATATTAAACTTTAGTGGAAACAGCTGAGTTTTCGTTTTTGTACATTGACTGAAGAGTAAATTAAACTAATCAGCCCATTGGTTTTGTTTTTATTTCAGCGCCGCAGTGATGGTGAAGTTAAGATTTACGAAGAATACAGTTCAACTCGCCAAACTTACAGGTAACCATTATTGCACAGTCAACCACCAATGACATCTCTGATCAAATTAGAAACTTGGAACGTGCAACTGTTATAAGGCATTTTAAAGGGGCTACGTCACGGTATTTTGAGTTATTTCTACCATCGACAAAATTACCTTTAAATTGAAGGAAACCCGAAAATAATGCTTTAGAAAGATAGGAAAACACTAAAGAGATAAAAATAAGCCATAAAGGAAAAAGGATGGTTAAGGATGGAGAAGATTGACACGGATTACAAACAACAATATTGAAAAATTTAGGCTAAATTTTTCAAACCGTTTAGCCGTGACACAGCTCCTTTAATTCAATGAATTAAACATTTGGTAGTATATATAGTATTATATAACACTCTTTGTTCAGGTTTTCTGTTTATTTTACTTTCAGGTTTTCCAGGACAAGCCAAAGTATAACTTTAATTTCTAAAATAACACAGTGGCATGTAAAATTCTTATTTAAGTAACGTAAAAGTACAAAATTAAAACCAACTTAGTCATAGCAGTAACATTTGAGGTCAGTTGTACTTAGTTTTTGAGATGAATCCTTAAAGTAAAGCTAGAATAACAAAAACTATGAGCACGGGGGGTGACAATTCTAATAAAAGCGGACTTCTGGTAGTAGAATTCTAATCCAGTAAGATTCCTTTGATTCTTGGCCAAAATATCTTGTTCTTCCGAAACAGAACTTAATAAAGTTGTCACCCTCCTGTAGTCATCGAAACAACTTGTAATCTATGATAATTATGTAAAGAAAGCAGTCATTCACTGTAACTAATTTAATTAAGTTCACGTCTTAGGAAATTAACTGATGTAACCGAGGAATTCAGTTTCGTTTCTTTAACGTCCTAAATAAACGTAATTTTATAAAAACCCAGCTTTTTGCCTTTTTGAGTGTTAAATAGATTTGATTATTGATTATTAAAGCTGAAATCTGTTTCTGAAGTCATGTTACTAGAGTGTTGTCTTTTGTTATTTAAGTTCAAGTGACTCATATCCAAGTTTAAAATAAAGCTTGTTTAATTCAAGTAAAATATTCATCTGTCTGTGTAAACCAAAAACTGATGAAATGGCGAATACATCAATCTTAAATTGAAATTCTCTTTTCAATTCGTTTTTTTTCGAAGTTGTATAACACACTTTCTTTTCCTTGATTTAATAAATCAATTGAAACAAAATAACTTGTTTGTGTTGTCTTTGCTATGTACCTAAGACGAAAGGAATTATGGGGGCGTTTATGGACTATGGGCCGTATGTTGGGTACACCATCTGACACTTAAGGCCGGTACACACGAGGGAGCTTGCTCCGGGAGCACGCTCCTGCAACACGCTCCTGCAACACGCTCCCGGAGCAAAGCTCCCTCGTCTGCACCAACGATTTCTAGTGAAAAAATATGTTGCGCAACAAAACTTTTGCTCCCGAGTTTTGCTCCCTCGTATCAAACTGGTTTGATATGAGGGAGCAAGCTCCAGGGCAAATCGGTTGCAAGAGTGCGTTTCAGGAGCAAGCTCCCTCGTGTGTACTGAAATTTGGTTCCCGTGAAATGACGTGTATCCAGTTGGGTTGTTTCATCATTCAGTTTCCTCGTCGTGTCCTTCGTGTGTACTGGTTGGGGTACTTACCCGGGAGCGTGTTGCAGGAGCGTGCTGCAGGAGCAAGCTCCCTCGTGTGTACCGGCCTTTACATCAACGTATTGCTGAACATATCACCCTGAATTTGTCAAGTGGAAAGCACATGTTCAATACGCACAGGATCTCAAAACCAGTTTAACAACTTTTCAATAGTGAAAAAAACATGCCGCAACAAATTATATTGTCATATCCACGAAATGTTAATTATTTTGAACGTTCAAATTGACTCTATCTGCGCAAAAACTAGCTCCACTAATTTATATTCACACCGCGACAAAACTGTCATTTTATACTTTAGTAGTTATGTCAGCAACATGGAAATGTCGGAAAACTCTAATTGTATTATTTTTGTTGAAGTTTTTCAGTAAACCGCTAAACATACGATGTTTAAAAATACAGTTTAAGCGATAGAGTACTTTTTCCGTGTTTACATAACTTCATCAAAAAGCCTCTAATACAGAACACCGCCGTCTTGCGGGACTCTAAAAAGCTCATGATTACGCGAGTTTCAACCGCGGGCGTGGAATCCACCGCGAGAAAATCCTGATCTTGAGGGCAAACTCTCCATGTTACACAAATAACAGTCAAGAAACACAAGTCGCATTGGGAGACGAATCCCATGTAGCGGGAGCGAGGTTGATGTGTATCGTTTTATGTCCAAACATAGTTCAGATCACTATGTGCTTTTTGTCACAATCCCTTATCACACCTCCCCATCGATGCGTATTCATGCATGAAGTTGATGCATACAAGGACAGATTTTAAGTTACACAGCACAATTTGACACTAATTTGAGAAATAACGGTTACTGTAAGTCTTGGAACGCGCAGATAGATAAATCACTGCGTAGAATATGTCACTATCAACAGAATGTGCCGCAGCATTACTCTCTTTTAGATACCCTAGTTTAACTATTATCAGCTCTGGAGTAAAGGAGGTTCTCCCTTTTAGTTCACGGCGAGAAAGTAAAATAAGGAAACAGTGGCGTTTAATATTCAAGGATTAGTGGGTGTCTGTAGGGAGATTTGAATACAACGTTTGCAGCGTTTTTTTTTAGTACAAGGGAATTTTTTGTAAAGAATATGTTTTCTTCAAAGTCGTATCAAGAGATTATCAATTGATAATCTCTTGGTCGTATAGGTTGACCATTTTGGCTTTTCATTGCAATTGTTAGAGTAGTTATACATTTGGTATCTTTTTTTGTGTATTAGCGCTGACAGGAGAGAAATTATTAACACATTGAGTAACTATTTCCAGACCCGAGCTTGAATTTTTAGCGTTTAAAAGTAAAAAAAGCCAACTTTGTTTTTGTCACCTAAAGGAGATGTTATCATTGTTACCCAAAACTCATCAAAGGTAAAATCGTTTCCTCATTGATGAGGTTACAATAGCCCAATTTCGATATATTAAAATTCAGCCTAAAACAATGGACCTCAGCACGAGGCTCGTGGGAATAACTACAGAGTTTGTGGGGTTTATTCCCACGAGCCTCGTGCTGAGGTCTATTGTTTTAGGCTGAATTTTAATATATCGAAATTGGGCTATTGCTTCGTCAATGGCAGCATTGTATTGTACGAAACGTTGTTACCATTACAGAATTGCTAGGGAGCTTAAAGAAACCACGAACGACGACTACGGCAACGAGAACGTGACCAAACAAGAGGTTTAAAATGGGCTGTGTACGTGCGTTATAAATCTTTGCTGTCCTCTGCAAAACAAGAACGTGAAAGGACTAAATTTTGAGTAATCTATGGTGGCCCATTAACGCCATAGCATTTTTAGCACTTTTTTTAAAAACACGATTGTATTATTTTTCATTATTATTATTATTTTTTAAATTCTCTATTCAATTAAGGAAAAATATATTTTTTTATTTTTATTTCAAACGAGCTACACGGCCCATTGACGCCATAGCCAAAAAAAAAAAAAAAAAAACGCTTCATGGCCCATTGACGCCATAGACCATAACCCTTTTCGGCCTCAATCTAATCCATCATGGCATGGCGTCTTGTACAAGAAACCCAGATTGGGAGGAGGACCTCGAGTTAAAAGACGATCTCGAACTGTACGTTCAGCGTAATTTGAGTCAATCAGAGATCTTCGATTTAATGAAAGTTCACTATCCCATGTATGCGTGGAGTCTAAGGACTCTTTCACGACGGCTTCAACACTTCGGAATCAAGTTTATTATAAATATGCAGGTAAGTGATTTAAAATCGTTTTTTGAAAAAAGAAGTAACTAACTCGCCTTCGTTTTAAAATTTACGAATTGGGAAGAAACTGGGTCATAGCTTGTTAACTGCGTGAGGTCTGGGACCTAGGTACGTCACAATTACATAGCAACCACTTTGATCTAAATAAAGAAAGAGGGTAAAACAATTCGTAACGCAAAGAAATGGCAAGCATCACAGCAAAGAGAAATCTGGACAAGAAAGCTGCAGAACTGTTCAAAGAGACGCACTGTAAGTATTACAAGCGACTATATTTTTTTCGTGTTTTTTGCACGGCGTTTCATTGACTTCGAATGCTCGCGCCATTTTTCGAAACAACAACATTGATCGAGGATTCGAGCTCATTTATCAAAATGTTTATGGGAGCTTCGTGTTTAATATTTTATGTATTACTACCTTGTTTGTTTGAAAGGTCTTCCTAAAAGTTCTATTTTAAATCGATCAGATGAAGTTTTGATCACAAGTTCGAGAACACGAAAGCCGATAATTTGGCTCACATGGTCTACATGAAGCTTGAAATTTTATCTTAGAGGCGGATCAAGAGTGTAGATTTCTCTTCCTTTCCTATGAGTGGCTACAGTGATGATTTTTTTTACGGAAATTGGTAGAAATACGTGACGAAGCTCAAAATGCATATCCAACTGGATTGGTTCGTAATTGCTGCAAGTTGTATTTGCCCCCATTGCGAATCATGGTACAATGAATGCCATTATACGAAAAAGCCCCGTTACAATGAACAACATTGAACTTCAGCCTGGTGAATTAAGTTAAAGCATCCAGGATGGCATGGAACCCCTGACCTTTAAAATGCAATTCTTGTTACGGTAAACTCACAGCCCAAAATTAAATATCTACCTCGATATAAGCTTAAGCTTAATGGCTCACCCACCCCCAAAAGCATTGGATGGGCATTTGACATTTTCTTTTCATAAGGTGGCAAATGCCCCACCATGCAGACCCCCAGGCAGCCCTTTGTATGAAAAAACCCATGATGGGGGCCGACAACCTGTCAAATGCCTGTCCAATGCCCATTAGAGGATTGAGTGGCTTGGAATTGACAGAGCCATAGCAACAACGTGCAATTTACTGCGTTCTTCAATAACATGCGGACTCTAAAATTCAAAGCTCAACTGACAAATGCATTTCCCGTTACTGTCAATTATCAAATGTTCGGCAGCTCCTCCCAGCTTCTGACTGCTGCCGAGCGTGCGGTAATCAAATCATATCTTTTCATTACGATTATGAAATTCTGCAATTTTTCTGTCATGGGGTTAAAGATATAATCTCATGGCTTGGGGCATGACAGACATCATGGTTCAGTGCAGTTACAGATCATTACCTCTTGTTTGATCAAGTTAATTTCTAATTTCAGTCACCAAAGATGAAGTAGCGAGCTTGTTAAAAATGTTTGAAGACCACGCCAAACATGAAAAGATTGACAGGGGCACATTTAGAGACATATTGTATTACAATTTTGGACTGACAGAAGACATTCTCATGGACAGAGGTCAGTTCTTTAATTATAACGACCTTAAGTATCTCCTTCTAGGGCAGGCCGTACATGTGATTTATGAACCCTTATTTTCCTATTATGGGTTGCATGGTGGCCCAATGGATTGAGCGGTACATGACATTATGTGATTCGCAACAACATTTAGTACAGGTAATCATATGGTTTCGAGTGCAATTTGGAATTAATTTGCATGAGTGAGTTTTTCAAAAAGCTGAAATTGCACGAGCCACTTTGAACGAGAAAAACCGTATGATAACCTATTAATAATATACATGAAAAAATTTGCGTGAAGGATGTTTTGAACTTTATGGACTCTGAACTCTCTTCTCAGTTTTGTGCGCACGCTAAACCTCCATTGATTTTAATTATCACGCAATCAAGAAAAAATTGCGCCATAATTGCACCATCCAGGGCGCAACTACCTTTTTTGCATTCAATTACCTCTTTTCTGCACTGTGTTAAGGAAAAACTGCACTGTTCTCAGCCAGTCAGAATCAAGTAATATTTTCATGTATATTAATATTAGTGAATAATTTCACAACAGTTGATCATTTACATGTAGCTATCAAAAATGACTGTAGATGAAATAGATTATACCATTGTACATTTGGGGATAAACTGTGATGTCAGCATTAACAAACAATCAAACACTAAGAGCCAGTCAACCTGAAGTTACCTTATCAGCTAAACATGTACATAATTGTACTGAATTTTTTAAAAAAATAGTAAGTTTAATGTAATTAATAACTGCTATGAAAAGGTGAAATTAGACATGACAACTATACGCAGGTTCCTGGAAAACCTGGAATTTCCTGGAATTTTATTGTGGCATTTTCCAGGGCTGGAAAATCCTGGAAAAACTATGGCTACTGGTCCACGAAAGTTCTGGAAATTTTGTAAACTCGATTGAAAAAATTAAAATGTATGACAGACAGTAAGGAGAATTAACACTGAGATCTTGGAAGTGAAATTTAGACTCCTGGAAAAATCAATCTGAGTCCTGGAAAAGTCCTGGAAATTTGTTTCTGAAAAAGGATATGAACCCTGTATACATTACTTTCACCGATGGGACCAGGCAAAAGGGTCCGAACTTTTTACCAATTAATAATTTAGCATGGGAGTCATAAAACTGCACTACACACATCAGTAGAATTACTAGAAGTGTTGAACATTTCATACACAATATAGCAACTGTAATTAAATAATGCCTCTTTTTGTTGACAGTGTTCAAAGTTTTTGATGAAGATAATGACAGCAATATTAATATGAAGGAATGGGTTTGTGGCTTCTCAAAGTTTCTTAGGGGGACAACTAAAGAAAAAATGGATTGTAAGTACTTGTATTAAGATTATAATTATGTATGATTGTTTGTTGAAACATAGCCTGAGTAGGTTGTCTGGTTTTAAGGGCAAATGGGTATACTTTTTAAATGAAGGGGTGCATAGAATATAAGCCCTAAGTGATTTTTGGAAAACTTTGAGGTAATTAGCCAGCATTGAAATACCTTCCAGCTATTGTTACAGTTTACTCTGGTTTTTATTATTTTCTAAAAAGAACTAATAATAATTAAGAGTTCTTTTCAGACCATAATTAAAACCAGAGTAGACTGTAGCAATGGCTGGAAGGTATTTCAATCCTGGCTACCTTACACTTTTCCAAAAGTCACTTGGGGCTTTATTCCATGCACCCCTTCAATAATTTTGTGGAAACATTCTTTGTGAGTAATTTATGAGTTTAGCATGATTATTGCCAGTTTTGTATGCTGGAATGCAATTGCAAGGAAAGTACAAATTGAATATCTGCAAATTATATTTGTTGCAAAAATACTGAATAAGGGTCTTCACCAATGATTTGAATTCAGTTGAAGAAAAAAAGGAGGGAAGGGAAGAAAGTAATAAAGGGAAGGGAGGAATTATGGACAGACTGATGAATAAACAGACTGATGAATGGACGGACAGACTGATGAATGGACGGACAGACAGATAGATGGACAGATTGAAAGACAAAAGTAGACTTATATCAAACTAGATGCATGACTTTTTCAGCTGCATCTTTTTTAGTTGACATGTGTTTCTTCAGTTGCAAAATGAGTGCTTGTCCATCTTGTTGCTGTTACATACTGTTTCACTAACACCGCCAGTCAGTTTCAGTTGAACAGCTGTTTAAGATGATATTTCTGGGTGGGACAAGAGTTAGTCTAGATAACATTCTCTTGTTATTTTCCCTTCATCTAGTTTGCTTTAATGTTTATGACCTTAATGGTAATGGTTATATACTAAGAGAAGAAATCCATCACATGCTCAAAGACTGCATGGTCAAGGTAAGTTAAGTATTATTTAATTGATTATTTATCAAATGCTATTTAAATAGCTTGTACATGAAATACGTAAAGAGTGGAGGGCAGCTTTGACTAGAAATTAGTTAATTAAAGTAATCTTTTAAACAAGCAATGAGGAAACCGTTTTGGACTACCAGAAGTTGTTGTCGCATTTTAATTTATCATAATCAGTTTTACTGTTTCAGTCTATCTTTTAGTTAGCTTTTAAAGTCATTTGTTTTATTTTAATTTATTTATTGTTTCTGATGCTTTGTATTTATGTTTCTTATAGTTACTTAGTTTTTGGAGTTCTTATCCATTTAGTATTATAAAATATTATATTTTTAGATTTATTATTTTATTTTTAGAAGGTCCACTATTATGTGTTAAACCTTGATAAATATGATAATAACGTGTGGCTATCATTTGATTTAATTAGTGATCATACTAAAATGGTAATTGGAGAATTGCCAAGGCTCTTATATATCATAGAAAATCTTTAAATCAGATCCTCAAAGATCTTGGTCAAGAATGTTCAGGATCGTTGAGATTCTTGACAGGATCTTGCAAGATCTTGACTGACTGATCCTTAAGGACTGTAAAGCTAAAAGATCTTGCCAATTAAGATCTCCTATAATTATGGAGGATTTTTGCAAAGATGTTCTTTCCAAGATGTGTACTGTACAATCTTGCCAAGACCTCCAATAATTATGGAGGATTCTTGCAAATATGTTCTTTCCAAGATGTGTACTTGCACTCTGGGGGGGGGGGGGGGGAATGGGAAAATCCCATATAAAAAGGACACATGGGTTCGTTTCTTGTCATACCCTTTAGGGGCTCCAAAAGCTGTTGGTGTTCAGCCTTAAATGGTCCATAGTAGGAGCTTTTGTGATACCTTTTAGGGTATTGACCCCCTATATTCTTAGGGGTTCTTTTCCGAATTTCCGAAGAGCACCCCAATCCTTTTGATATGGGTGTCCCCCCAGGCTTGTATGATGTTTTGACGATCCTCAAAAGATCCCATCTTTAAAGAACTTTTATTCACATGTGGTAGCTAGGTCTCAAGGTGTTGTAAGATCCTCAAAGAGGATTTGAGGATTTTCATCAAGGGAGCTAGAAAATTGAGAGGGTTCGAACGGCAAGATATAATTTCAATGTGGTCACTGTGCTTGTCCATGCTTTGAACTTGGGCAAGGCATTTCGCTCCCAGGGGGGACTCCCTTTAAAAGAACGGGGGTGCTTGTCAGAAATTTTGCAAAGAACCCCCAGGTTTGAGGGCGTGGCCTGATATTTTTTCACCCCTAAGAGGTGCCAATTCTAAAACAACACGTCTCCTGTCAATTTTTTTTCGTCTCATTGCCCTAAAAGGTACTGCAAAAGCTGCTGCTGTGGACCTTAGAGATACCCTAAGACATACCAAAACCTTTTATTTACTCCTAAAAGGTACTGTGAGTGCCCTGCGCTTTTTAAATGGGGTCCTCCCTGGAATTTCACTCGCACTTCACTGTCAAGATGCTGTCAGTACTGAGTGACCTAAGTCCATTAAATAATTTTTGCAGTACAGGCGTTGGTAGTTCTTACTGTCAAAATATTGCTATGGGTCATTAGGATAACGTGAATAAGGAAATTTACAGCCTCGATATGTGTGACTAAGATGGGATCTGTTTGTTCTTTCCCAATAGTCATCTACAGAAGAAGATGCGGAGGAAAATGTGAAAGAACTTGTTGAGATAGTCATAAAGAAAATGGTGTGTTAATTTAATAAATATTCAAATATGTACATGATTGTTTAAGCAATAGAGCACTTTTTCCGTGTTTATATAACTCATCTAAATATGAGGAGGGTTGGAAGAATCAGAATTTGAGACAGTTATGCAAACCCGAGATGTAGTCGAGGGTTTGCGTAACTTTCGAGAATTCTCCGAACCCTCCGAGTGTTTAGACGAGGCTATATAAACACGGAAAAAGTGCTCTATTGCTTTTATAAAATAATTCTCAAAAATATGTGCGAATCTAAAACGTCACAACTGTGTTTACATACTCTCATCTAAACACGCCTATCGACCAATGAGAGCATGCGTAGTGGCTCAATTATTTTATATTATTTTATGTTAATTCTAACTTCAGTTTGTTGTTTTGGTTCAGGACTTTGATCATGATGGAAAGCTCTCCCCATTGGATTACACCACTGCCGTGACAAAAGAAAACCTCTTGCTGCAAGCATTTGGAAAATGTCTACCGGGCCGTCAGGTGTGTCTAACAAATTAAATTATTACCCCATTATAAGGCATTAGCATCTCTCTTAATTAAGGTAGAAAACGTAGTTCACAAACTTAAAAAAAATGGGTGTAAGCCATGCAAAAAAGTTGGAACAGGATGTCAAAGGTTTGGCTACTGATTACAGGGAGGGGTACTCAACAAAATTTTTATATGGAGAGACTCTATCCTAAGTTCAAAACCCTTGCCCTTTTTGACACTTTTATTGCTAATTTTGATGACTTAGCCATTAAGTGCATTTGTTCGAGATATGTACCTTTTCATTTACATACTTTATTGTGATATCTCTGCCCTTTGTTATACCTTTAGCGGGAAAAAGGTTCCCCTTTTGGGCAGAGCCCCTCTCCTAATAGTATACAAAAGAGTACCTTCCAAGCCCCTGGGGTTTCTCAGATCAGAGAAAATGGAAACACTCTTGGTCACAAAAATAAGCAAATGACTTGCGAGCAACTCCTTGGTTATTTAATGCCTTTTTTGAATTTGAATGATTGAGAAGTGTTGAAACCAACTGAAAAATAAGCAGTCAGTCAGTCAATGACATTTGTCGAGAGATGTGGAGTTATGTATAACATTTTACCAAGTTGAACATTAATTTTCTTTTGTATGTTACTCTTCTAGGAAGTGGATACATTTACGGACAAGTACATAAAAACTAGACAATGCTAACTGATCAACCAACACAAGGTTGCAATGATTTCTACTCATACAAAGGACTACATTCTTGTATATGTTACGAAC
Organism: Micromussa lordhowensis; assembly: GCA_964020085.1. NCBI lineage: Eukaryota > Metazoa > Cnidaria > Anthozoa > Scleractinia > Lobophylliidae > Micromussa > Micromussa lordhowensis. Next base: position 25,012,005 of record OZ026601.1, read on the forward strand.
AACTGTTAGTCACAATGAGATGATGTACGGTGTCAGTATCAGCTGGCATCAGAATTGAACTGAGCACCAAGTGTAAAATATATTTAGGTATCCAGTTGTAAATAAGGAGTGAGTGGTTGGACGCAATGTACGTGGTTTAAAACTCTAAAATAAATACCGTCAGAAGGCCCATTTCAGATGAATAAACAATGTCAGTAAGTAAATTTCTGAAAGTAGTCATTGTCTTCGTGTATTATCTTTGTCAAGACCATGTGAATGAAAAAAAAACCACTTAACCTGAAGGAACCTTGGCCACCAGGTTGGGCCTGTATTCTGCCATTTAACTGCTTTCTGTCATGGCTCAGCCTCTGTCTAGAAGCTGGCAATAACTGGGTGATTAAACAAGACTTTTGTTATACTTCAAACAGATGAAATACAAAGCTTTTTTACTGCATGCTCTCTGTCACAGCATTCTAAGACATTGCCCATCAGTCTGGATAAAGAGACACTACTTTAAGAAAGAGTCAACAAATTATCTCAAAAACATGTTTTCAGTCACTGAGTCAGAATGTTTCTCAGCATGGATAATAGAAGAGACTGGCAGTCTCTTCTATTATCCATGTTCTCAGCTATCCATGAGAAAGCCTGCAACTGCTGACAGCTAAAATATTAGTCAATTCCAAGCAGTTAACGACACTCAAACCTTCTTTCAATCAATAAAGGGGCAAGTTTCTAAAGAAACTGTGGTGCTGCGTCGGTGGGGAGTATTACAAGATAATTTGGTTTTATCAACTGGGTTGATAATGTGAATTGGCCACCAAAAAGTGATTTGAAAGTTGACATTTCGATCGTTAATCCTTTGTCGGAGGGAAGGGCTAACGCTCGAAACATCAGCTTTCGAATGTCTTTACAGTGGCCAATTCACATTATCAACTCAGTTGATAAAACCAAATTATCTTCTTTCAATCAACTTTGACTTACATGTAGAGTAAGTTCAATGAAACAAATGCTTTGCCAACTCTAGCAAATTAAATTGTAAGAGTTTTGAGGGAAGGAACATAACAAAGCGAAATGACCAAAAAAACACCTAAATGAGCTACTGTAGCAGTACATGTACTTAGTTTCACAATTTCCTGCCAAGTCTGGAATTCTTGAAGTCAAATCTTTACCAGCTGGTTGCATTTCAAGTAAATTTTGCTCTAGTCAAAATGTTCAAACACAGAATCTGAAAACTATCTCCAACCTATCAACTCTTGCCCTTGACTTGTCTGTATTGCATCAGGGCTACTGGGAATCCCAAGGGGGGGGGGGGGGAGAGTACTTCTGTAAATTTCAGAAAGGCGTGTCCCATGAAGGGTCTTAAACTCTGACCCTATTTAAGCATGAAAGACATGAAAAATGACACCCTCTTAAAGGCTCAAACCCGGAAAATGACACCCTATTAAAGGGCAAATCAAAAACTAAGAATAGCATGAATGGGTCGGCTTTATTTCATTTCTGTAACATTGGAAGTTATTTGCTTTTTGTTTAGCTGGGCATTTACGCACTGCAATTTTAGCTGATACAATTTAGATACCCTATCTAAGAATCACACAGGGAACACAATGCCAACAGGGGTAAGAATGATACCCTATTAAGGATTGAGAATCTCAAAAGCCCCACCCTATCCCGTGGCACATACCTAATAACCTATAATAATATATGAGACCATATGGGAGTAGTACCCCATGGGCACAGGCAAAATATATTATATACCATAAATGTATGAAATTGTCCACCTCAACCTTTTGTGGGTGCAACTCAAGCTGAGCATATAAGCAAATGCAAGAAAAAAATTGAAATCCACACACATGTAAAACCAGGGTTCTGGGACAAGGATTCGCCGGCAGGGGTTCCAGAATCCTTGTCTCAGAACGCCTGGTTTTACATGTGTGTAAGGCTAACCTTGGTGTGTCATGTGACCCAGCGCTCGCCGCAACTCTATTTGAAAACTAAGCTTTACTTGCTCAGTTGCATTGGTGGTTTATCCAAAGCGGTGGTGAAGGTGCAACAAGCCAGGAACGAGTTCCCTTTTTCCGACAAAAAAGTCGGATTAGAATCGAGTGAAGAGCTATGTAGCCCATTGCTAGCTAAAGGCAAAAAAGAAAAAAAAAGGGAGCAAGAGAGTAGCTTCGTCAACCGCTCCCTCCGCCAAACGAGGACGTAAGAAGATCCCCGCCCAAGCGGTGTTCTCTATTCCTTTGGAAGAGGAACAGAGCCACGATCGAGCCCCCCTCACACAGCACCAACAGACACTAGATAAGGAAATCGTCATGTAAAGAAAGGAGGAACCCGCCATGTGCCCAGAAGCCGTTTCGCTGGAAAATAGACGTTTTTTAAGCCAATCACAATCGAGGAAATTGTTGTTTTTATGATCACTTTAAACTCAGAGTAACCCATTCCTCGCACTCTTATTCTCCTCAAGTTTGGCTGTAAAGCGAAATTTGCTTCCTCTCAGTGGTTTGTATTAATAACCAATTTATCCACTTCCAGAGAGGGTACATTCTAGTTTCGTCCAAAAAAAACTCATATGCCAAAGAAAACACAATCATTCTAATGGGTCTGTGTGAGACTTTTACTCTTTTTTCGCACATGTCAGACTCTATCTTTTTACTTCCCAAAAAAAACTAAAAGAAATAGGAAAATTTTGAAGAAAATGTGGACACGGTACTCAGTATATAGCAACCCAAAATATTCCCACACAAAGTTTGGAAAATTAAAAACTTTTGGGAGAAAAAAAGCTTATCCTAACTTGCAGGTTTATGCGTACTTTCGGAACTTTTTTCAATCTTCTCTTTCAGTATGGAAAAGAATAATAAAAAAGCCTTCCTACATAAAAGTGCATTGAAGTAGTCTCAGAATTCTGTGTTAGGTGGCTACGCACACATACACTCTCAGTAACTGTGAACCAAGCAAACATATTCAGTTAAGTATCATTTTATTGAAATCAACACTGGAGACAGAATCACAGAAACCGTCGCCTTCAAACCCGATATGAAAGGAACAAACGACGTTTCTTAAAGTGAAAATCTCCTTGTTTTATTTTTGCTACTCTTCTTCCGAAATGATGACGATAGCACACCAGAAAAGCTTGAGAGTAAATTTTCTCTTTTGTATTTCATTTCGCTTGAAGCGACGAAGAGTGGCCATGGTTTTGGGAGTCTGATTAGGGAACGGTTTCAAATGGATCTCTTCACCAGCTTTGCACATTGCCATGGGATCGCCTGCTGAAAAGACTTTCATCTCTCTCACCACTTTTGCCCGGGAGCTCCCTGATAGCCTCATGGAACCTTAGGAATGCCAAAGAAGAAAAATATTAGCTTCATTGTATCACACTTTTTTAACACCGTGCAAATTATTTCACAAACATTCAATCGATCTCTAAAGTAGATAATAAAAAACTTAAAGTTCAACCGATTACTAAGTTGATGCGGCAATACATATTTGCAATTTCTTGTACCCAGTATTGCCCACTGAACATCGGTTAAGACTCTTAAAATAACAGCGTCAGTTTTATATATTTTACAATTTTCAAATTCACATAATGCAATTTGATATGTTTACCCAACTTTATGAATGATCATTCTATGTTTCGTTTTAGGCCATGTTATTCTTACTTCTTTTTCTCTCTCTGTTTTTTGTTTTTGTTTTTGATGAGCGTCTTTCCCTGTAAAGAAATTATCATTTTACCAGGTTTCCTATTGGGCAAGAAAAATTATCTTCGTACTTGAATGTGCCTTAACCCAACTTTGAGAAATGCAATGTATCCTTAGATTATCATCTAAATACTGAGATCGGTTACCTGGAAGTAGTTTCGCTGCCTCCGTTAAAACCTGCATCACTTGCGATTGTGAGCAGTTCACTTTCTTGTAGTAGAAGATGGTGGTCATGTAAACTGGTGAGTTGGCTGGAAATTTTGATCCTGCCGAGTACAGTCTGCGTGATTCTTCCTTCTGAAAACCATGGCCTTCCAAATCTGCTTTTTGCAACATTTGCCGTACTTGATCACGGGTTAGTGCAAGACTGCCTGGGTTTCTTGCTCTCAGGGTGATGGAGTCTTCTAATTCGGTCTCTCCAGCTGAAATCAGATTTTAAAAAAATTCATACTCGCCTGTGGCTGAAGACCTGAATGACGAGGAAATTTTCACTTTGAAGTCGATCGATTTGCCAAGAGGGCGAAAGATCATATAAGGCCCAGTTCAGGACGGTAACAATTTAAAGCGATCTCAAACAATTTCTCTTCGTCTGAGCCCGAAAAAAATGACGTGTCAAACTGAATTGAAAAATTGACATACACGAACAGATTTTAAGTACATTTCAAAATGAAAATGAACCTTGCACTCGTTCACTCGCTTTCATAAGTAGAGCATGGGCTGAGCAACTTGGGGAAAGACGCGTACTTAAACTCACCAACAATGTATGACTGAAGGACGAAAAGAACGGCAAGCGCCGAGGTAAATATGGAAATGTTCTTCATCCCGAAGTTGTATTCCAAACGCGTGAATTGATAAGATGCTTCCTTTAGTTACGAATGGATTTGACCAAAACAGCACAGTTTGTGGCAATTTATAAGCACTAGTACAATAGATGTTTTGATCGAGCCACTGTAAATATTGATGATATGAATTTCATAACATGAAAAAACTCAAAACGGACCTGCAGGCGACTTTTTAATGACGTGGACGTTCTTTTTCGAAAGAAACTTTGCCGGGAAGAAACCGTAAATAATCTGAAAGCAGAACAGAAATTCTTTTGAGAAGAAAAGATCAGCCTCACATAACTTCAAACCCGTTACTGAGGCACTACTGACTAGGCGAGAAGCTTGAAATATCCAAATATTTCATTGTGCCTCTTGTACAGATCTAGAGTAAGCTTTCGTTATGATTTTGTAGGATTTTTACCTTTTGACGCCTTGTGCGAACATCATTTGTGCCACTGGGTTTCAATCAGCGCAAGACTTGAAACGGGGCATTGTAGTTATCGAGTCTTACAGTAGGCTCAGGTGATCTATGAAGACCTTGAAAATAACGATACAGATTTGAATGGAAAAGTTCAGATTTCGTATGTATGACTGAGAGAATATTAAGAAATCTTGAATGGCTTGCATCGATTGGCCCGCGGGCTATGCAACATGACACAGTGTATAGTCTGCATGATTAAGGGTTACAAGAATCTACAGTTACATGTGCTTTCTCTGTGAATTACGATCTGTGTGACCGATTCGCTTTGCTAGACAACGATACGAGCGTTCAGTAGCCTAAATTAATTTTTCACGGTCTCCGTTTGAATGATGAATCATCACTTTCGGATACAAATGTCGTATGCAAATCTTTCGCAAAAACATGTTTCACAGAATTATTTATGCAGAAGATTAACATAAAATTCAGACAATATTTGTTCTTGGTCGCGTTGTACGAAACAAGTTTACTAATAGCCAAAGAGATTTGTTTTGCTGATCAATCTCTTGAGAACTTACATAACAATTCAAAAGAGAATATTATATGAAAAATTGAAAAATGATGCGTGACACTATAATAACAGTAAAAAGTTAATGAAAAACTCTTGAAAGTGTCAATGAACATTAAAAAATGTACAAACGTTTCGGGCAGAGCCCTTCATCGGTGTGAAAATGGGCTTTTTCACACCGATGAAGGGCTCTGCCCGAAACGTTTGTACATTTTTTAATGTTCATTGACACTTTCAAGAGAATATTATATGCCTGGGAGGCTTTTAAAAACTATTTTTTCTCTTGAAATTACCTTGACGTCTCTAAAAGTGTCCGACTTTAAATGATTCTCTCCCACTTTTCCGGATTCCGGCCTAAGCTGTACCTTACGGTGTAAACATGTGGCCAGTGTTTACATTTCTTTCATTTTCAGCCTCTGTAGCCATTCATATCTTGCGTAGCAGCCGTTCCTTTCCTTTTCCAGGCGGAGATCGAACAAGCGAGCGAAAACCGGGCGAGCGAAGGAGCACGCCTGGGGTGAGCAAAAAATTGGGGAGAAGTGGGGAGGGGAGGGTGAGCGAGAGGGAGGAGGGGGTGGAGAGAAAAGACCTCCTCCCTCTGCTCGTTATTTTTTGCACTCCCTCCCAGCTTCTTTCCTTCGCGTAAGTTTTTTTTCGCCCTCAATTCCAGTTTCGTTCCCTTCGCGTAAGTTTTTGGAAACGCCCGCTACGCAGGCTACCATTCATTTAAATGTCGCAGTTTCTGATCACTGCAAAATCTCAAATATAAATGCTCAGTCGTATTAATTAGTCATTCCTTAACCACCCAAAGGAAACAAATAGTTATCTAGCCTACAGAACAGACGGATTAGCGGGGCAGAGAGCGAAACTCGTCGCCACTCTCTCGTAACAGCTAAAATTTTAGCCAGTTCCAAGCAGTTAACGACATCCAAACCTTCTTTCAATCAATAAAGGGACGAGTTTCTAAAGAAACTGTGGTGCTGCGTCGGTGGGGAGTATTACAAGATAATTTGGTTTTATCATCTGGGTTGATAATGTGAATTGGCCACCGTAAAGTGATTCGAAAGTTGACATTTCTGTCGGAGGGAAGGGCTAACGCTCGAAACATCAGCTTTCGAATGTCTTTACAGTGACCAATTCACATTATCAACTCAACAGTTGATAAAATCAAATTATCTTTTTTCAATCAACTTTGACTTACATGTAGAGTTCAATGAAAGAAGTGCTTTGCCAACTTTAGCAAATTAAATTGTAAGAGTTTTGAGGGGAGGAACATAACAAAGCGAAATGACCAAAAAACACCTAAATGAGCTACTGTAGCAGTACATGTACTTAGTTTCACAATTTGAACCAATTTCGTGCCAAGTCTGGAATTCTTGAAGTCAAATCTTTGCCAGCTGGTTGCATTTCAAGTAAATTTTGCTCTACTCAAAATGTTCAAACACAGAATCTGAGAACTATCTCCAACTGCCCTTGACTTGTGTCTGCATTGCATCAGGGCTACTGGGAATCCCAAGGGGGGGGGAGTACTTCTGTAAATTTCAGAAAGGCGTGTCCCATGAAGGGTCTTAAACTCTGACCCTATTTAAGCATGAAAGACATGAAAAAATGACACCCTCTTTAAGGCTCAAACCCGAAAAATGACACCCTATTAAAGGGCAAATCAAAAACTAAGAATAGCGTGAATGGGTCGGCTTTATTTCATTTCTGTAACATTGGAAGTTATTTGCTTTTTGTTTAGCTGGGCATTTACGCACTGCAATTTTAGCTGATACAATTTAGATACCCTATCTAAGAATCACACAGGGAACACAATGCCAGCAGGGGCAAGAATGATACCCTATTAAGGATCAAGGATCTCAAAAACCCTACCCTATCCCGTGGCACATATCTATAATTTTTAGCCTATATATGAAAGTACCCCATGGGCACAGGGAAAATAAATACCATAAATGTATGAAATTGTCCACCTCAACCTTTTGTGGGTGCAACTCAAGCTGAGCTTATGAGCAGGAGCAAGAAAAAAATTGAAATCCACTTGCTTAGTAAGCCAGTAAATTTCATTTTTCACTTGCCTCCACTTAAACATTACTTCTTGACGAGGCAGCCAGTATGGCAATCAGAGGACAAACGTGAACAAAGTATGCTTCGATTCCTAACTGATCCATGCTTTATCAAGCTGGCATTTTTATTCAGACTCACAAGACAACCGAGGCTGATTTCACTTGGCCGCCGGGCTACTGAAATTCTATTCTGAACTTGCCCAAGAGCAAATTTCCTCCCCCCCCCCACCGGCAATCAGACCTGGGATTTTTCCTGCCCAGTAAGCTGACGTGGAATGTGGGAAATGTCTTCAAGATTCATTCATTAATACTTTAAAGAAAGCTCTGAACACAATAAAAAAAGTATGAAAATCTTTACTCGTCTGTTAATCTTTAGGATTTCGTATATATATGTAGCAGTGACTTTTTTAACTTAACAGTATAGTAACGTATATTCTGGCAAGTTTAAAGTCAAGATGGACAGACTTGATTAATTTTGGTGTATTCTTGGTGCTGTTATAAAGAGTCTTAAAATCGTCGCAACTTTCTTTAGAGTTAAATTACTGCACCTTGCATGTCTAAGGACCTGACGAATGACTGCATTTTAATGGCTGCCATTAAATATCATTAGTACAATGTAATTATGATGACAACCAAGCTAACTCTAGATCTACATGTAGCTGATTGGTTCTTTGATTCTGACATCACCGGAATCATTAACTAACGCGAGAAATTAGATTGTAATAAACATAAGCACATGGCAAAGTGTACTACAATAACTTGATTTTAGCCAATGCATCAATAATTATTCCTAATCAGTAAAACCGGGCCCTATGTTAAATGTACATGTATGTTTATCTAGTTTTGAAATTAACGCTCTGCTCTTTCACCATCTGGTACATTTTTACTAATTACAGTTAGTATTTGTCGCAATCAGCCGAGGAATACTGTGTGCAGATCTTATTGTTTGTTTTTTCACTGAATTTTGGAAACTTATCAAGTCCAGCACCTAAGAACAAATAAAACATATATTAATTAATAATGGTAATGGTTACAATTATGTTAAAAAATATGGTCATATTTAATTGAAACAAGGACATGTGCAAACAATTTTGAAGTCCATAAAGATGTAGATTAAAAGCGTAACTCGTTATCAAAACCCTCCACAGTTTATTAAAGGGGCTACGTCAGGGTATTTTGAGTTAATCGACAAAATTACCTTTAAATTGAAGGAAACCTGAAAATAATGCTTTAGAAAGATAGGAAAACACTAAAGAGATAATAATAAGCCATAAAGGAACAGGGATGGTTAAGGATGGAGAAGATTGACACAGATTACAAACAATAATATTGAAAAATTTAGGCTAAATTTTTCAAACCGTTTAACCGTGACACAGCTCCTTTAACGTGGGGTGTTTCAATCTCTTTCTACTCTGGTTAGATACTCTGGTTAGATATGCTAGAAAGTCCATAAAGATGTACATTAAAAGCGTAACTCGTTATCCAAACCCTTCACAATTTATTAACGTGGAGTGTTTCAGTCTCTTTCTACAATTGACTGGATGCAAAATGATGTCAAAGTGAAAAAAAGAAGTAATCATGTTCATGTAGGATTAGCACACAGTTAAAGAAGACAGCGTGCTGTACCTGTGATCAAGTTATGAAGATTACAGTAGTTTGTGCCATAGTCCAGAACAGCATACCACGTTTCAGAAGTTGAATAGCCCTGAAAAAGAAATTGCATTTAATAATTATTAAATTATATATTTGTGCTTTTAATGTCAAATTTAAAAATAATGATTCAAACCTGATTTGTTATTTTTCCAATTAATGTACATGTATACATGTACATTGAGCAATGTAAGTGATATTCAATCTTAAGCACAAAACTATATACACTGTGAGAATTCAGAACTCCCTTACATTCCCCATAGCAATAGTACATCCAGTTTCTTTACAGTTTAATCTCCATATAAGAATGAACTGATTCGATCTCAAAATCTCAGAAGCAAGATCTATGAGTAGTCACAAAGTCATAATTTTTCTGTTCAGCTTAATTTTTTTTCTGACAGTAAATTAATAAAAGCAATCGTGTGTCTTGGAGAGTCACATCATCCCTGAAAGCAGCGTGGCCTGAATTACATATTATTAAGCTATCCTCAGAGATACAACTCAAACCTGCAAAAATGTGCATACCTCCACCATGCAAATCTCACTTCCATTTTTGCCAAATGTAAATTTGAGGTCATCTACATAGTCACTCACAGGTGTGGTGTGGGTTGCCGAAATCTGATATTCAGTCACATTTTTAAGCTGTGTACGAAAATATCTTTAACACTCAGTAAATAAATTTGAATATAAATGTATTGTTATGAAACAGTGGGACTCCTGGGGAAGTCTTGTGCCTGAATATACTCCTACATGACAGTGTGTGCCCAGACACACAAAATAGGTGAAGACAGTAACAAGCTTGTCAGGATCCCATCACACCAGTGCTTATCCCCAGGGGAGACTTTTATAAAAACAACAAGGGTGCTTGTTGGAAATTTCTAACGATCCCTTAGGAGGTACTAAGATCCTGTTTTAGGGCCAATGGGTGTGGCTTGAAATGTTTTTCACCCTTAAGAGGTACTAATTCTAAAAAACAACAACACATTATCTCATGCCATTGAAATTTTTTTCAGCTCAGTACCCTAAAAGTTAACTCTGTAGACCACTAGACCTTTTGATGCTGAACACCCTAAGAGCTACCAAAACAGAGTATTTAACCCTAATAATAATAATAATAATAATAATAAAAATAATAACAATAACAATAACAATAACACTAACACTAACACTAATACTAATACTAATAATAATAATAATAATAATAATAATAAAAATAATAACAATAACAATAACAATAACAATAACAATAACACTAACACTAATAATAATAATAATAATAATAATAATAATAATAATAATAATAATAAAAACAATAACAATAACAATAACAATAACACTAACACTAACACTTATATAATAAACATAGGCACGCAAGGCTTGCAAGAGTTATTTTTTTAATTAAAAGGTTATGAAGATAGGAGCATTTAAGGGAGTGTTTACAGTGACAATTTAGTTAACCCTTTTTACACAACAACACTAGTTTCCCGAAAAAAAGAAAGAGAAAAAAAACACCTCTGGCACGTTCACAGTCTAATTTAATTCATTCCCATATGAAAAACAAAAGTGTCAAATTACCATTTGTAACTAAAAATAGCAAGCATCTCATGGGAACAAGTGGTGATGATTTGCCAGCTCTAATTGAATTTACTCCCTTGTGGAAAACAAGTGTCAAATTACCCTTTGTAACTAAAAAATAAAATATCTCGTTATATTTCCATGCAACAACAACAAAACAATCATTACCTGTACCTATTGTAAACGTTCGAACTCTTTCAAATCAAAATAGTCTCGTCTCCTCTAAAACATTTCATAAGAACTGGAAGCAACGATGCGTGACGTTTAATTGAATTTACTTCCTTGTGAAAAACAAAAATATCAAGTTACCATATGTAACTAAAAATAGCAAGCATCTCGTGGGAACAAGTGGTGATGATTTGCCAGCTCTAATTGAATTTACTCCCTTGTGAAAAACAGAAGTGTCAAATTACCCTTTGTAACGAAAAAATAAAAATATCTCGTTATATTTGCACGCAACAAGAACACAGCAACCGTTACCTGTACCTATTGTAAACGTTCGAACTCTTTCAAATCAAAATAGTCTCGTCTCCTCTAAAACATTTTGTAAGAACTAGAAGCAACGATGCGTGACGTCTAATTGAATTTACTCCTTGTGAAAAACAAAAATATCAAGTTACCTTTGTAACGAAAAATAAAAACATGTCGTCCATTTGCATACAACTACCTCACGCACTGTTTCATACCTCAAGACTCATCTCTTCCGTAACTAAAATCCTAAGCCTAACTCACAGAAAATGCCGAAGTAAACCCGATATATGAATACTTCCTCCTCTTTTATGGCAGTTCTGAACTGTATCGGGATCAAATCTTCTCATATATCATTTACTTTTAAAACAAGAAATTTGATTGGCTGTTTATAGTAGATCCGATCTGATTGGTGTGACATACATACATCTCTCACTGACTCACTGACTCACTGACTCACTGACTCACTGACTCACTGACTCACTGACTCACTGACTCACTGATCCATTGACCCGTCCACAACATACTCGTCGCGCCGACTAAGAGATATTTTTTTTACAAAAAAAATAACTCAATAATAATAATAATAAAAATAATAACAATAACACTAATACTAACACTAACACTAATAATAATAATAATAATAAAAATAATAACAATAACAATAACAATAACAATAACAATAACACTAACACTAATACTAATACTAATAATAATAATAAAAATAACAACAATAACAATAACAATAACAATAACAATAACACTAACACTAATACTAACACTAACACTAATACTAATAATAATAATAATAAAAATAATAGCAATAACACTAACACTAACACTAATAATAATAATAATAATAATAAAAATAATAACAATAACACTAACACTAACACTAATAATAATAATAAATAATAACAATAACGCTAACACTAACACTAACACTAACACTAATAATAATAATAATAAAAATAATAACAACAATAACACTAACACTAACACTAATAACAATAATAATAATAATAAAAATAATAACAATAATAATAACAATAACACTAACACTAACACTAACACTAATACTAATAATAATAAAAATAATAATAACAATAACACTAACACTAACACTAACACTAATAATAATAATAAAAATAATAACAATAACACTAACACTAACACTAACACTAATAATAATAATAATAATAATAATAATAAAAATAATAACAATAACAATAACACTAACACTAACATTAACACTAACACTAATAATAATAATAATAATAATAATAATAATAATAATAATAATAATAATAATAATAATAATAATAATAATAACACTAACACTAACACTAACACTAACACTAATAATAATAATAATAATAAAAATAATAGAGCGGTTTTCAATTGAGTGTCGTAAAACCAAAACCAAACTAATCGCTCTAGCCAATCACAGTGGACATAAACAAGACAGTGAACCAATCAAAACTCGAAGTAATCATATGTAGCTGACGCAAAGCGCGGGAAAACGCGTGCGCGTGAGTCAAGATTGGTTTTGGTTTTACTTCTGATTGGATGAAAAAATGGCGCGAGTTTTTTAAACCAATCGGGTGGCGTAGTAAGTGCAAAACCAATTACTATTCGACACTCAAATGAAAACCGCTCTAACAATAACAATAACACTAACACTAACACTAACACTAATACTAATAATAATAATAATAATAATAAAAATAATAACAATAACAATAACAATAACAACAACACTAACACAAATACTAATAATAATAATAAAAATAATAATAACAATAACAATAACAATAACAATAACACTAACACTAACACTAACACTAACACTAATAATAATAATAACAATAACAATAACAATAACAATAACAATAACAATAGAGCAGTTTTCAATTGACTGTCGTAAAACCAAAACCAAACTAATTACTTACCAATTAGACTACTAAGCCAATCTCTAACCGTAGTAAAACCAAAACCAAAACCAAAGTAATTGACTGATTACGTTCGACACTCAATTGAAAACCGCTCTAACACTAACACTAACACTAATACTAATACTACTACTAATAGAGCGGTTTTCAATTGAGTGTCGTAAAACCAAAACCAAACCAATTACTTACCAATTCGACTAGTCAGTCAATCTCAAACTGTAGTAAAACCAAAACCAAAACCAAAACCAAAGTAATTGTCTGATTGCATTCAACACTCAATTGAAAATCGCTCTAATAATAATAACAATAACAATAACACTAACACTAACACTAACACTAATACTAATACTAATACTAATAATAATAATAATGTTAATAATAATAAAAATAACAATAACAATAACACTAACACTAACACTAATACTAATAATATTACTACTAATAATAATAAATATATCTAATTAGACGTTTTGGTGTGTAGTATCGCTGTATATTTTTACGAGTTGTGCAGTATTTTGATGAGCCCGTAGGGCGAGTCAAAATACAAACAACAAGTAAAAATATACAGCGATACTACACACCAAAACGTCTAATAAGAGATTTATTATCCAACGATTTCTTTTCCCAAAATTCTGACTTGCCAAGGTTTTGAACTTCACGCGGCAGGGAGGAATGGGACGAGTACATATATCTGTTATTTGTACTTGTTTCGCGCGATATTTGTACTCTAGGAAGCAGAGTTGGATAATAATAATAATAATAATAATAATAATAATAATAATAATAATAAACAAGCAAATATTAACGTTAAAAGCCGACGTTTCGGCGTCATCGTGACACCATTCTCAAGGCAAATAGAATAAATAATGCGATATTGGTTTAAATAGTCTCTACAAATTAACATAATGACAAAGGACCACGAGTTCTTCAAGTGAATACACTTGTTAGTACATTTGGCAAGCACGTGAAATTGTTCTGAAAGACAAGGTGGTACGTTTGAATTATGGTCGCCAAAATAATGTTTACAAATTGACGACCATTTTTGTTTGTGTCCATCAACGCGTTCGTGGAGGTGGCCGCGAGTGTAACCAACATATCCTGCATCGCACAGGTTACATTGAAATTTGTAAACTAAACATTGTTGGTTAACAATGGCTGGCTTGACTTCTCGAACTTTAAGGTCTTCGTTGAGTTTTCTGCTGACGAACACGGGCTGAATGGTGGTCCTGATTTTTGAGCTGAGGTCTGTGAGACGTTTTTTCACTACGTTAGCAGAGACCTGATCTTTAAATGGTATGATAACTCGGATGGGGGGTGTAGTCGTGTAGTCATACCATTTAAAGATACAACCAAACCTGAACTTTTGACATCAGAGTATTTATCTAGTCCCTTATAAATCTAAAAAACGTCCACAGTTATCCACGATAAAAATTTTAATCAATTAACGTACCGTATAAAGACATTTTTCACCAGGTTGGCCCTCTGGACAGTTGTCACGTGATGTCCATTTGTGAATTTGATCCACAATAGCAGTCTTCACTTTATCACAACTCACCGCCCAAATCCTAAAAATTAACGAGATAAAACAAGACAAAAAATATTCCTTCTTCCTTCATTCTATGTCTCAAAGCCACCAATCATAGTTATTTGATCTTATTGCCCTGTTTAATAAGGTTTTCTTGAAAGTGCCATGTTGTACCCAGAAATGCAAGTTTAGGTGATACCTCTGCAGTGCCATGGAAGGCATACAAAATTCTGGATGGACAAAGGGAGGAAGGAGGGGCTCCTGAAGGCCTAAGAGATTCTGGAGAGGGAGGGGATGGATTTAATTACGCCAACATTTGATAGGGAACCAAGTAATTTGGGTTTTCTGAGGACAAAAACCTATATGTAGTACCACTGAGAATAATTTTAAGTTTACAACTGTATTTAAAACCCCATTTTACAAATCAGAGAAATTGTGCAACCACAGGTAAAATTACAACTAGTCTTACATCAGTTTCATTTCACCTCCAGTACTTTCAAGTGTTCCTTTTGAACTTCAAAATTTGTTTTCAACCTTTGGTGTAATTAGAAATGATTTCTTTCTATCACACAGAAATTTTGCAATATGGTGTAAATAATCTTGGTACAAAGTTTTTGTCCACTTGTTACTCAAAATTCTGGTGGATTCCTTCTTAAATTTCCCAAAACGCAGACCATGCAGACTGTAGATCAGAGTGCATACTACAGACCGACCAGACAGACCAGCCCAGACAGTGAAAAGTCGAACTCGTAAAACCAGCCAGCCCAGGAATCGAACTGACAAGACGACAAGACAAACTCACAAAGCGATGAGGCGACTTCTTAAAACGGTGAGTTGAACTGGCAATTCAACTAGTCGAACTCGGAAACAACAACTCGACTAGAAGTATTGGTGTGCGGAAACAATAATAATAATAATAATAATAATAATAATAATAATTATAATAATGCTTTATTTATATAACGCTATTTCCCTTAAGCCCAATAGCGCTTTACAATAATTACAATCGAAAATAAGGAAATTTACAAGTAGCAGTAGGATGGATTTTTACAATTTTCAGGTAAAAACTACCGGTATATTAAAACTATTTTAAGATATTAAAACTATATTTCTAGGTAACCAAACAACGACTCGAACATTTTGTCCACAATTTACCTTCATACTCTAGATCGACACTTCCAAGCCACCTTCCCCATATTCATTTATTACCAATACACACCTTACTTTGTCTGTGCCTTTACATTCTCGAAACGACTAGCGGGTTCAATATTCAACTAATCTATGTAATCTTGGGGGGTACGCTTCACTTGGTTTGAGTGTAATAGACTTTACTGGTCTTAAATATACTAAAAAGCAAGAATAAAAATAAACTTCCAAACATTTTGGATGCAAATTGCATCTATTTTTGACAGGTTTGTGGTTTTATTTCTTTTATTCAATTTGTTGTTGTTGTTGTGGTGGTTTTCCTTAGTCTTTGTGTGATTCATAAAACAAAGCAGGGATGGTGACTCTAAGAGACATGCTCCCAAAAATCACTTTCGCTTCACAAAGTACAGAATTGCCATTAGAACAGGAGTAGTCTCTCTTTCACTTAGTCCGTTGAGTGTGACTGTAAGTTAACCCATTGACCCCCGGCGCTTTTTGCCAAGAACATGTTTTTTGGACATTTTGGTGTTTTTCAGGCTGGAGATTGGCCAAATTAGCTTCGATCTAGTCAAAAACGCATTTACAGCATGACAGCTTGTTCTTCTTGCCCCCAGCATCGCAATTTGCAACATTTTGGCTCAGGCATGCCCAGAAATCAAAATTTTGAGAAAGTGACCTACATCTTTAGGCTTTTCGATTTTTTTAATTTTTTTTTGCCCTTCCTTTGTCTACTTTACTTTTCTTTCGGCTCCAGTGATTGACCTTCTACTGGGCTTGCATGCGGTTAAAAAACTTTCAAGAAAGCGTCATCGAGACGGGCAATTTTTACCCTGGAGTAGCCACGTGTAGTGGCAGGACGTTTCGCACTGCATTTTTCACTCAACTTTTTGAGCATTTTTGTACATGTCTCGGGTGCCACTAGGCCAATCACTCTGATCTGGGTATCATTGCAAAGATCTTTTCCTCCTGCAGAAGTTGAGTGTAGATAATGCCAAGTTTGGTCAAAAGTGATGACGTCAGAAATGGAAGGTCAAGGCTCGTCAGGGCCGGTTACGGCTGGCACGGGGGTCAATGGGTTAACCTTCACGGAAAAATGCCCATGTGAAATTTTATCCTTTTGTGTCACGCACAACAGACTAAGTGAAAGGGGGTCTACTTGTAGTCTTAATCGACACAAAAGACACTGCCATAAGGCCAGATAAATTAACCACCGCATCAATTTATCACAGCAACTGTCTTGCACTGAGAATTTCAAACACTATTCGGTTTTCTGTGATTTTTCCATGCGCTCCGTTTTTTTGACGTGATCGTGACGTGATCGCGGTCACGCTCCAAGGGCCATTTGGAATTACATTTTGTACACCAAGAGTAAAAAATGTACATGTTACGTGTGACATTACATTACAAGTGAAGTTTATTTCTACATTTTAAAATGGCTTTACTTAAGTATATTTAGGACTAAAGGGAGCTTCCCTTACAAAGGCTCTTGTAACGCATCCAAAGTCAAATACCGAGCTTGCGCGGTCTGTGCATATTAAAATGGTCATAAATAACAAACGCTCCGATATATTGGTGACTAGAACCAAAAAAAATGCAAGTCAAAATTAAATTCCAAAACAAGAAAAAGAAAAAAAGTACTCAGTCTACACGGTCTGCAGTCTGTATGGTATGCGCTTTTTGGGTGACCGCCGTAAACTTTGTATGTGGGGACGAGGCAGATATCCCCAACCTACACAAGTTGGGTGCAGCTCTCTCTAATGATGAGGGTAACGGAGCAAATATGAGATGATAGGCATTCAGACACAACACTAAACAAACGGAATTCAATGAAATACACGAACTGCAAAGTGTGTCGCGTGAGCAATTATGCATGAACCCCTGGAATCTACAAAGCGTGATTGCGTAATCTATAAAATTGCAAGACTTGTACTTTCAATATTCTTCCTGTTCATTATAAGTCTTACCAGTTTATTTTGCAAGACGCATGGAGTGGTCCTCGAATGGGTGTTGCAAAGTAAACCGCAACCAAGAACACCAAAATACCTTTCATTTTCGCTCGTTAAAGCAGAACTAGCACGTCTCACAAGTCACAAGATGTACTCAACTACAAACTCACATGACATCACTAGTGGGCATGATGGGAAGGAAATGCTTGAGTGGAGACTGGGTCAGACACATGGCCATGCTAAAGATGGCGGACGACATTGGAACGGACGAATCGCTGGAACAAATCGAGTCTGTACAAGAGCAAAGCGGCGACAAGGAAGTCTCAGATCGCGAAATAAATGGCGATATCGAAGAGGAGCCTGCGAAAGGAAGCCTTCAACAAGCCTCTGGGGGCTCCAGGAAGAAAAAGAAGAAGAAAAAAAAGGGCGAAGTAGGAAGTGAAACTTCACCAGAATCTTTAGTGCCGAGTTCGGGAGTGAACTTGCAAAGCTTACGGCAGCTGCAGAATTTACAGAAGAGTTTTGAACTTTTGAAAGTCGGGGAAGCGAAAGCACCCAAGACGACAGAGGAGGCTTTGAAGAAGAAATATCAATTCTGGGATACTCAACCAGTTCCCAAACTAGGTGGGTTTTGATTAGGTTTTGTTTCAACTTGTTTGCAGCTGGATTCCAAGTGATTGCATTTGATTAGTTGTTTTATTGATTAGCCTCCGCGCACATGCCTCATGTATTAGAAAGATGAGAAGCCAAGTCAATACATGACACGGTATTTATTTTCCGTTTCTTTTTTTCACTTCACAAACTTAATTGGCTTTTTATTTTCTGTTTTGTAGCTAAAAACGTTTTAGACCGATAAAAAGTTTGCTCGATCACAAATTACTAATTAAAATGTAACTACCAATAGATCAGTTTTGAGATATTTTTTCAAAAGCTTTGCTAATGTTACAGTATCAGTTCACATGCAACGAACATAAATTTGGCCGACAATGTAGAGAAGAACTTTTTCCTTGTTGCACACACGGATGCGTACAATACATTTTAGAGAAAGATTATAGAATTAAAAACTTTACAGTTTTATAAATACTGTTGATTAATTCGTATATATTCAGCTTACAGAAAAAATAGAGCAAGTCGGTCTGCAGACTTTTGGTTCAGGTTATTTTTTTTCAAAGCAATCCAAGAAAATCAAACGAAAGTGAAAGGAAAATTGGTTTGAATCTCATGATGATTGTTTCCAGGGAGAAAGTGTATTCCAGTATCCTGGGTGAATAACATAACAATTATTTGTTCTTGTATCCCAAAGTGAAGAAGATTATTTTATCCCAGTGAGAATATATCATATTCCAGGGAGTGAAGTATCCCAAGGATGATGTCATTAAATTATATCCCTGGCAGAATTGTATCCCATTGAGAATATATTATAGGTACCCTATCTAACCGAGAAACTATTCCATCCCCGCCAAGGAGAATACATTGTATCCCAAAGGGAATATAATATTGTATCCCTGGGAGAACACATTGTATACCAAAGAGAGTGCATTGTATCCCGAGCACCATTCTCCTGTGTGCCCAGGAGAATGGTGCAAGTTCCGGTTCATTTTATTTAGTACACTTCACTTTCTGTAAATGTAAAAGAATGCAAGTATAGAATTAGATTAAACATTAGAAAAAGTGTGTTGTGGCCAAAGGAGCAATTGGCAATCCAGTAGGATAAACAAGAGTACAATACTGAATGCTCGATTCATGAGTGAACGTTCCTGTATTCTAGCAGTTAGCACAAACACTATTCATGTCTGTATTTTAGCTTCTATCTTGCGGTGTAATCTAGAAAAATATCTTAGCTTCTCCTAGATAATTTGGCCCATATATTTGTTAGTCCCATTCATTGATAACAAGCACCCCACTTTGTATCTATTTTGTTCATAGTACAGCTGTACCTATTTGTGACACACTTATACTGTCTTGCTATATAAATCTCAATACACTGTCACAGGCATTATCCTGAAGCTTGCATGAGAGTACACAGTTTGCAAAACAATTTAGCTTTAAAATTTCCCACCCTCCCTCTCTTGGGCTTTTATTTGTTATTTGCCATGAATAAACTGTGGTCACTCCCCTATCGATCCTTGTGGCTCGGTCAAGTCTGCGTAGCGACTTCCCCCAAGCTTTGGCATTGCTGGTGTCTTGCCATCTTATATCCTAGCCTTTTTCTTGTCTAATACAACCTGTGCTGTGCTGGGGAGATAAGAAAGGTTCTGCCAATACTCTTGTTCTATTCCTACGTTAGTGGGTGAATAAGTGAGGCTTTTAGTTTGTGCGCCTATCATGAAGTCACATCAAACCTGCCACAGGGCTGTGTCCTCCTCAATTACCCTATATTGTTGTTTGCATGCATGTATTTGGTTGTGTTACCTTTTAACTGGTTGTGTTACATTCTACACTTAGTTTGAATAACGGAATAGTGACATTAATATACTTTTTATGTTGTGTTAGATGAAGATGTTAGTGAATGTGGCTGTATTGAAGATGATAAACCCATCGAAGAGCTAAGGCGAGAGCCATACACTCTCCCCCAGGGGTTTGTGTGGGATACCCTGGATATCAGTGATGAAAAAGTGGTTTGTACAGCTCTGTTTACACATCTAGTTTATAATGTGGTAAAGTGCATAGTTATATCATTTCACTCCTGAAATGGCTTTGAGAGACACCAGTCAGTAGGTAATAGTGTTATTGGCTATTTTAGAGGGACTAACTCTAAGGGGATATTATCATAATCTTTATTGATTATAAGCCATAGCGATATGGGGTTTTATGAATACATAATATCAATATGTTGAAAAACACATGTCATAGACTAGCCTTGGTTTCTGCTGACCTCTCAGGTCTATTCCCGACTGTGGGGCCTCCTGAGAGGTGCAGACTCAAGGCTAGTAGTAGACCAGTGGCAGATCTAAAAAAGAAATTGTTACCAAAAAAGCATTGGGTCAAATACCCCAGGTTATGGTAAACATTTCTTATTGTAAATGCACAGCCTTTGTTTTAGAAATCTCTTAAGGTCAAAAATGTGTACATCCAAACACCCAGGAAATACTAGTTACAGTACCTGTAGAAACTAGACATTTGGAGGGTTTTGTTGATCACAATATCCTATAGTTTGTTAGATATGTGAAGTTAGGGGACAATGAGTTGCATTAGGTGGTGCTGAGCATTATATAATTCAGAATCTCAGGGAATTATGGTACAGTAGTTGTATGATTCATCAAAACAATTTTCCAGTCCAAGATGATGGATACAAAACCATGATTCCCTGCAGGTGCATCTCATAGCGGGGCTTGGGCATTGAGTTAAGTGGAGTGTTCTACTTCAAGGCTTACAAAACTTGACGTTTATGTTTTAACGTGAAACTTGGACTCGTAATACCACTTTGAACTCATGAGATGGCCAGTCTCTGGATCCTACATGAATTTAATAGGGTGTGTATTTATTTATTTTTGCAGTTGAAGGAGCTTTATACATTACTCAATGAAAACTATGTGGAAGATGATGACAATATGTTTAGATTTGATTATTCCCCAGAATTTCTTTTGTGGTGAGTGCTGGATGTCTCAAGTTGTTGTAATTAATAATTTTAAAATACATTGCTTGGAGTAAATTGTGAATATGTTAAAAGATCAAGGTTGAGGATATAGACTGTGTGCATTTTTGTCATGAGCATTGTCAATTTTGAGGCTCTACATGTACTTAACTAACAAGTATTCCAAAGTGTGTTTTGGAAATGAGATGATAGATAGACACTAAGGATATTTAGCAAATCACGACGGCGACGGCAACGGCAACGAGAACGTCAGCAAGCAAAAGGTTTAATGAGCAGAACAATGGTTCTGCACGTATGGTTCTGCACGTGCATTTTGATCCATTGTACATTTCTTTGCCGTCCTCTGCAAAACAACAACGTGAAATGAGTTCTGCGTATTTTGCAGTATGAGAACCGCAATGGCTAAATTTTCGTGTCTTCCTTTGGAATTGAACGCTGCCATTACATATTTAGCCTGAGCAGGATTTTAGACCGATAGGCGAACTGAACAGATCTACACAGTTGTGACATTCGAGGGTAAAATATAAATACTTTTTTCACAAGGCGTCATTCGTGGCATCGCCATCGTCAATGCTAAAACTCCCTAATGAGTGGCATAGTCCTGCGTTTGCTATAATCATGCCGTATCCAAGAAGTGTGAGTGGAATAATTGTTTTAATCAACACACCCCCAAAATATAGGAAGTAAAACTGCCTCAAAAAATCATGTGTTAGCTTACCATTTTTGTAGAGCATGGTATAATTGCTCATGAATATAACACGATGGCTAAGCCAATGAAAACTCTTGAATTGCATTGATTTAGTTTTTAACATTCTTACCATTATTACTAGTGCCTCGATTAAGCTTTTGGGATTATTTCCATTTCCTAAAGTTTTTTTCTTGTTTCTCTTGTCTGAAAATGAGTTCTCTCTGGTATCTTACATGTACATTTCTTTCTGATTCCCTTTTTTGTGGGGGAGGGGCTTGATTTATTTAAATGCGCTGATAATTTTGTTGAGGCACCTTTTGAACATGACATGCTTGTTGGAAAAGGTCTGTTAATTTATTGTATTTTAACAAAATTAACACACCTCAAAGGGCAGATAAATTATTATATGAAATATCCTGTCTAATTTGAC
The DNA here is from genome assembly GCA_964020085.1 of Micromussa lordhowensis. Classification (NCBI taxonomy): domain Eukaryota; kingdom Metazoa; phylum Cnidaria; class Anthozoa; order Scleractinia; family Lobophylliidae; genus Micromussa; species Micromussa lordhowensis. The sequence continues at coordinate 25,034,527 of OZ026601.1, forward strand.
ATGTGTTGCTTACAACTGTTTTGCTTTTAAGGATAATTAGTTTAATGTACATGTACAATGTACATGGTAATAATTTATATTATCATATGGCAAGGTATTCTTGACAGGGGTAAATCCAAGCATTCTGAGTGGTTCATTCCTGGCCGGGATTTTGCCATACAGATTAGTTCCATGGTAATGGTCATAAGTCGTGTCTTTTTGTTTAATAAGTAACCTAGCTTGATCAAGCTGTACTGGAGAGTATAATTGTGTCTCGGTCGTTTTTGTATGTACCTGGCTGTGCTCAGTCATACTGCCACAACCTCTGACCAATATTTTCCAGAACGGTCTTCACGGTCAGTCAGTAAGAGGTTAAAGTGCCATTAATAATATAAACATTGCACCTTGCAGGGCTCTCAAGCCTCCTGGCTGGAAGATTCAGTGGCACTGTGGTGTGCGTGTGGCAAGTAACAAGAAGCTTGTTGGCTTCATAAGTGCTATCCCAGCACACATCAGGGTCTATGATCAGTGAGTATAGGATTGGAAAAGTAATAAGTTCCATCTGTTTTAAAACTGTACAAAACATGGATATACTTAACAATTAGACCTGTAGCCCAAAAGGGCTATGGGTCAATAGCCCATGAGGCGAAGCCGAATGGGCTATTGACCCGTGGCCCTTGAGGGCGAAGGGTCTAATTGTTTTAGTATCACCCAACTAGTCAGACAGAAATGGCAATAAGAAAGTTAGCAAATGTAAGGTGAAGAAATATTTATTTGGGACTAAAACGAAAGAAAGTGTCACGCTCGATGGCGCTTGAGGACTATTGCTAATAGTCCTCGAGTAGCGCAGCCAATTAAAATGCAGGATTTGCATTAGTCCACTAGTTGGGTGATACTAATGTTACTTAGTTAGAGAGTGTTGTAGTTTTGTAGGAGATCTCAAAATTAATGTCTGACTAATGCAAGGCATTTGCTTACAAATTTGCTCCCTCTCTCTCTCTCTCTGTCTGTCTCTCCCAAGGACTGTCCTGATGGTTGAAATTAACTTCCTTTGTGTTCACAAGAAACTTCGATCAAAAAGAGTAGCCCCTGTGTTGATACGAGAGATCACAAGGAGGGTGAACTTGGAGGGAATTTTTCAGGCCGTTTACACTGCTGGGGTGGTGCTGCCCAAACCCGTGGCTTGCTGTCGGTGAGTACGTGTACAACATTCTAACTACTTGTTTTACTTTTATAGATTACATTGTATTGCACCACACAAAGCAAAGCACTGCACATTGCTATACTGCACTGCACTACGTACTCTGCTCTAATAAACACTGGAATTGCAAGTACACTTGTGATAGGGATGCAGCTAAGGGCCAGCTCCTGGCTAATTTCACTGGCCAGGGTTGAAGGGGAACTGGAAGTTTTCAATTGTCCAGAATTCCCCCTCCCCTCGGCTGAGACTTGGGTAAACTTTGGAGCTGCTAAGGCCAGAAAAGCCAGCTGGACTTGTCAATGAGCCAGCTTAGTGTTTCCTTAGCTGCATCCCTGCTGTTCAATGCTGCGGAATATGCAATTGTTTTGTTTTACTTCCTGATTGGCTGTATTCCTCAAGGCGTGGTATAAATGTTCTTATTAAAAACTGGATCATTGGATAATGCAATTCGAGAGTTTTCATTGGCTTAGCCATCATGGTATATGAGCCATTATACCATGATCTACAAAAATGGCGAGCGTATGCATGATTTTTTGGACCTTTTTATTTTAATTGCAGTCTAGTTTTCTATATTTTGAGGGCGTTTTTAATAAAACAATTATTCCACTTGCGCTTGTTGGATATGAGATGATTATAGCCAACTTGGCGCTACGTGCCTCATTGGCTATCTATCATCTCATATCCAACGTGCGCTCATGGAATAATTGTTAAATATTTAAGCTGTCAGTTTTGATGCCTCACAAGCAAAGATTTTGTCTCCCATTCTTTTGTACTGTGTTCATTTTGTTGTCGCAATCAGGGCTGTGCTTTAAAAGCACCTAGGTGCCACAGGTAACTAATCTTTGCCTTTGGGTGACTGGAAAAACATACTTTTTTCATAGGAATCTTTGTGCTCCTCAAAATATTTCTTAGACCACAACCTTGGACAATACAGACTTAGCATCTACAGTTAATATGCCTTACATGTAATTCAATCTTCAATTGTTTTTTAGGTACTGGCACAGGTCTCTTAACCCCAAGAAACTTGTAGATGTCAAGTTTTCTCATCTTAGTCGGAACATGACCATGCAGAGGACAGTGAAACTCTACAGATTGCCTGATGTGAGTCTTCCAAGCAGAGCCTTTTCATTATTGCAATGCTGTTCTTTGCCGTCCCGGTGATGGATACCAACCTAGCTGTTTCAATCTGTCCTTGCTTGTTTATCAAAAATATATTTTACTCTGCATGTTGTTATATGGAATCACCAAATCGCTTAATCATCTTGGGCTTTTTACAACCATTCAAGGGTTAGTCAAATTTCTATTAGTTGTGAGGCCCTCAAAACATCATAAAGAGACTAGTAGGACTGGGCCTGGTTGTTCAAAAGGTGGTTAATGCTATCCACCGGATAAATCGCTATCCAGTGGATAGCGTGGTTTGTTTTGTTAACACTTATCCACTGGATAGTGATTTATCCGGCGGATAGCGTTATCCAGCCTTTGAACAACTGGGGCCTGATCTACAAGGTGCAACTTGGTTGCCTGAAACAAGTCTGCGACATGAATTACACTGTGCGTCATGTAATTATTTTCAAGTCTGCTACTAGCATGCAGCTGTCATGTGTGATATTTAGAGAGGAAGCCACATCAGCCTTAGCTGGTTTTCATGTGGGTCCGCTATCCATGTCCAATCAGAGTTTGGAAATGTTGGGTGTTTTTCAGGAGGGAGACAAACTGGAGTACTCAGAGTAAAACCCTCAGAACGACCCAACAACCAACAACAAACTTAACTCGGTTACATGTATGATGTGTGACACTGGGCTGGAATCAAGACAGGGCCACATTGGTGGGAGGCAAATGCTCTCGTTGCAGCGCCATCCCTGCTCCAAATGTTTTAAAACCCTCTAGATACAATCATAGACCCTTTGCATAAATGGCGCCTAAATTTAAATAACGATACTTTATACATCCTTAGCCTCGTACTCATGTTTTCAGACAAAGGATTTTTCACATGCATGTGAGGCTAAGGATGTATATCTATTGTTATTCAAATTTAGGCGCCATTTATGCAAAGGGTCTATAGCCTCAGAGATTTCGCAGAGATTGAGCAGAGAGCAGTAGAGGAAGTTACAGTATGTTCTCTAAATTGGACCATACAGAGGTTGATAGGTTATCTGACTTTACATCTATCACTATGGAGACAAGCTGAATAAGTGATCTGGTATTTTCTGTTTGGGTCAACTCGTGTTGGCAAAACTTTCATTATTTTCTCATCTTGGTTGTTGCCAAGTAGCTAGGAGTGATGAAGTGAATAATCTTTGATTATTTCACAGGAGACAAAGACTCAGCGCATTTTTGTGCTCACAGTTGAGGATATGTCGGCTGCCTTTCAAAAGACAACAGAGGTAATGATGGCCTTAAAACTACATGTACTATTATGTCCAACTAAAATTATATGTGCACTACAAAACTAGGAGTATTTAGATTTTCAGATTTATTGATGCACAGAGCGGTTTTCAATTGAGTGTTTAGGTGAAACTAAAACAAAGTAATCACTCTGGCCAATCACAAGGGACTCGGGCAATCCAGTTAACCAATCAAAACTCATAGTGAACATGTAGTTGCCGCAAGGCATAGATAACTTGTGTGGGCAAGTTGCAATTGGTTTTCAGTTCGTTTTGCTTCTTATTGGATGAAAAAGGAGCTAAAATATTTTTAAGCCAATCGTGTATTAACGCAAAACCAATTAATTTTCAACACTCTAAGTGAAAACTGCTCTACGATGTAATTAACAAATGAAAGTGAGTATTGTATTCATCTGAGCTATTGCCGATATACTGCATCAGAAATTGTCAAGGTCACCTTTGTTCTGTTGCTTACTGAATAAAATAGCTACATGTACCTCAACTTACTTCTGAGATCTAAGCAAGCAAGGCCTTCAGAAAAAGTAAAAGCACATTATAAAGCTTCCTCTTTCTTCCAACTTACTAATGATGTAGAAATTAATGATGAACGTTTTTTCCTGTCACAGTTATTGTGAAATTAATTAATTCTTTTCTTTTCTCTTTCATTTTATGCTGAATAGTATTTGAGGAAGTTCAGTTTGGCACCGGAGTTCTCTGAGGTATCAGATCCACCTTGACTCTTCATGTATACATGTCATCAGCATCCAAATTCTCCTTACATGTACATGCAGTGTCTGTTTCAATTAGAGGTCTAGTTGTAAAAAGGTGTTGATTTGCACGTTCAGTCGCGGGTAACAAAGAAGTAGAAGAGTAATTAGAATTCATTATCACCTGTTATTGCGAAATCGCCTCGACTCCGGGAGACGGGAAAAATAGGTCAGGTGACTTAAGTTGTAAAAGGAACAATTTATCATATGACTAGATTCCAGGTCAAGTCATCAACCGTCGCAAGCGTAGACATCAAGATAGCGAATCAAAGGGATCTAACGACTCAGGAACCCAAATTTTGGATTTATTTGCACTACGATGTAAACACGGACGCCACAAACCGTGTGTACTCTAGTGCAAATAAATCCGAAAACGTTGATCCCTGGTAGGCTAATCTTCCAACTAAGTAGCACCTTCAACCATAGGAGCGAATCAGGTGGTGAAAACTTACAGTTTCCTAAGACACCCATGCCTTGTACACCTACTGCACTTCCACTGTCGTTTTAAAAATGTTGTTTTGAGGAGACATGAGGTGCTGGTGTCACCTTTTACTACTTTTCAAGTGTAGTGAGTGTTACAACTTACACCCTCTTTCGGTGTTCTGTGCATAAGCAACATCTTTTGACCATTTTTCAACACACCATTGCTCAACATGCTAATAATGTAACTGTGAAACTGGCAATTTTTCTGGTTATTAGTGGAAGAAATGACAAATACATGATAATTACTTTTCTCAAATGGCTGAAGAAGATTGTGGACTTTGCACGTTTCCCGATTTACGGGATAAATCAAATGATTTGAATGTAGTTGATTGGCTCTCAATAGTGACTTCCCGTAGATTTGGGCCATTGCTGCTTTTAATATTCGAAAGATGTAAACATTCAAAACAGTTGATTTTTCTCTCACAGAATGACTTCTTGAGACTCCTACCCTTATTCTGATGTCAAGTAAATCCCTCTTTGATGACTAAAAGTCGAATGCGACCGTAAAGAAGTCAGTAGACCATTTCCGATACATTAAAATTCTAACTTGGCTCCGAGGCTTGGGGGAATGAAACAAAAGAAATTACATCGAGGTTCAGGGATGAATAATTAATTTCTTTTTTTATTCCCCCAAGCCTTGAAGCCATGTTAGAATTTTAATATATCGGAAATGGTCTGTTGTGCTTACATTTGTATCTTAAGCCAGGTTACCTAGCATGTTAAGAGATGGCGTGTTGAAAGATGATCGAAAGATGTCACCTATGCACGTAACACTGGAAGCGGGTGTAACTTCTTTATTGTTAAAATTTTGCCTTAAGTTTACACGATATTTATTCACTATACCCAGCTGATGTTCTGTGCTAAATCTCAGGCTCGCCAACAAAATATTTGTTTAGGATATCCTGGATTCACATCGAGCAGAGAGCTGAGAGTTTTTTCCTTGCATGATCTCATTTTCTTGTCTGTAGAGTTCGTGACTGATTCCTCAAGTCCTCTTATCACAACTAAGAGTGACTGAGTTTTTTGCTCCCTTTGCAGGAGGAATTCAAACACTGGTTCACACCACGTGAAGGCATTGTGGACTCTTTTGTTATCAAGGTACGTTTTGTTTCGAGGGCACCGTCTTGAACCAAGTGTACAAGTAAATATTAAAGTGGAAATGACACAGAAATGAGGCACCTGGGCACTCAATCTCGTTCCCAAGGTCTCTCTTCCTGGGAAGAAGATAGGCCCTGGGAACGAGTTTGCTGGATACTTACAAATTTGCAAGTGATTGTCGTCAAGTAAAACTGCTTCATTGTTATGTATGTGCAATTTTCAGAGTTCTTCAAGTTGTAAATGCTTTGAAGAGCAAGTCAGTCTTGTTTTGCCAATTGGTGTTGAATTGAAGGGGGCGGGTTGAGGGTTTCCACAGCGAGCTTTGACACAGCTACTGCCTTTGCATTCACATTTTCGGGGGGAGGGGCTCTTTACTTTCATTCAGCTGAAATGTGTATCATATTTGTACCAATCCAACTTAGCAAAATCACAATAAATACGAAAATCTCCCCAGAATTTCTATTTTTCAATCATCTTTACAACGGTATTTTTTAGTTCGAGTGCAACCATTCTTATTGCGTGACTCGATAGTGTTCGTCCGTAGAGAGACCCTATTTAACAATTAGATTATGAGCTCGAGATTTCTATGAGGTGATAGTTGATGAGGCCGAAGGCGGAATCAACTATCACCTCATAGAAATCGAGAGCGAATAATCTAATTGTTTTAGTAGAATTCTAACTGAAATTAACACAAATAACGGTTTCTAATGATTTTCCCACGCATTATTGAACTTTACCCATAAACAAAGTTGAACGTATCGAACTGTCCTTGGCAAATTTGCAGTTGCTTACGCGCGTACCCGCTTTTTCAATATTTTCAAGTTTTTAAAGTCAAGAAACCTTAAAAGTGGTTCTTTTAGTCTTCTCAGGAATTTAATTACCCGTTTACATCTAAAATTCCTTCCAAAACTTCGGAAAAACTATAAAAACATCGCATTTCTTGGACGACCGGTGGCCAACTGTACTCTGATGGCTGATAGTGTATGAGTAGCTCAGCCAATCAGATTGCAGCATTTGCATTAGTATACTACTAGAATTCTACTAATAAACAATTAGATTATGAGCTCGAGATTTCTATCGCGTGATAGTTGACGAGGGCTGCAACTATCACGCATAGAAATCGAGACTGAATAATCTAATTGTTTTATTATAAATCTACTATTCGTTCAAACGTTTGTCTAAATCCTCTTCACAGACACTTGGAAAACGCTAAGAAGCGGCTGTCGTTTTGTTAACAAGGGCACACTGCTACGCTACTATTACAGAATAGATAGTGAGTAGCGTAGCCAATCAGAGTACAGCATTCGTGATAGAACGCTAGTAGATTTATACTAACAGCCCATAGTGCCCATCCGCGGAAAATACCCGGATGGATAGTAGTCGTCCGTGAAAATTTATCTGTAAACAAGCGGGTTTGTAGAAAAAGCAATTAAAATTGTATAAAGGGGGTTTTTGTTTGTTTTCTTTTTACAATTTTACATTTGGCTGTCACGACTTTTATCTAATTCAATATGATTTTTGAACTAGTGCACAGAAGAAAATTTAGTAGTGAACAATGAAGACAATAGAGTGTTTTTGTCTCGGAACTATCGGTCTGATAGTTGCCCCTTGGAAATTTGATGTTCTTACAAGCAAAATATGCTAGTTTCTTAAAATTAGCATATTTGCCCTCGAAGCTTCGCTTCTCGCGTAAATATTTGTTTTAAGAACATCACATTTCCGCGGAGCAACTATCAGAAACACTCCACTGTTTAAACAGAAATCTCAAGTTCACAGGCTAATTGTTAAATGGACGTTTTGTGTCTACAGGACGAGGAAGGCCAAGTTACTGACATGATCAGTTTCTACACATTGCCATCAACAGTGATGCATCACCCCGTGCACAAGCAGCTCAAGGCAGCTTACTCGTTTTACAATGTCTGCCACAAGACTCCGCTCATTGATCTCATGCAGGATGCTTTGATTTTGGCAAAACGGGTAAGGAAATGACAAGCTGGCTGCTATTTTGGTTGCTATCCTTGGCGGGTGGTGGTTAAAGGAACTGTGTCGCGGATTGAACCAAGTATAGACTATGGAACTGAAATAGTCACCAAATTGAGTGAAATGTAAAAATACCGTAAACTTCCGAAAATAACATCCCTTGTTCGTATCCAATTAGCATCCTTTGGGGTTCGTTACTTTCGAGGGGTCGTTATAAAAAGTTGATACGACTGAGCTCTTTACCGAAATTCGTAAATAAATAGTTATTGAAACATGAGATACAATTCTTCGTTCCTGTTTAAGTCCATGTTTCTGCCGCATGGGTGGGTTCTTCAAGTCTAGACCGTGTTGTCAGAAGTCAGCACGAAAGCTTGTCGGACGCCGTAAACTATTTTCTGGGAGGGGTGGGGTGGGCTCGCTACTTTCGGGGAGGGGGTCGGGATTTATTAGCGGCGACAATTTTTTTGGCGTTACTTTCGGGGGGTTGTTACGTTCGGAAGTTTACGGTAGCCACTTAAAACAGTGAAGGGACATTTCACTAACACAACAAATACAAAAGAAGGTACGGATGGGCAAAACTTGAAGAAGATTGAAACGGATTGCGATATGAATTTTTTGAAAAACTGTTTGGCTGAACAGTATCGAAAGTTAATCTTGCTTGTTACCTTTATTTATTTTGTTACATGTATTTGTTTGTAATGAAGTCATGGTTTTGTCATTTAGAGCCATTAGGTAATTTCTCCTTAACGTCAATTTTCATAGCGAGTATTCGGTAAAACGTAACGAAGTACAGACTAAACGCAGCTTTGACACAGTAGGTAGGACAAGTGGATTGTGGCAAGCAGCCATTCAAATTGCAGTCGGAGCTCTCGTAAGCGACCACCTTGGAAATTCGAAAACGTGGTCGTAACTACAGCTGGTCGCTAACGAGAGCTTAAAAAACTCATTAATAATTCATAACGAAAAAACAAACTGTTTAACAAGTGTCTGTATATCTGAAATAGACACGGCTTAACTGCACAGTACAAGATGTTTCTCAACGAACCATTCGCGCAGTGTGCAGTTTCATTAAACTGTTGATTTATATGTAAAAGACGCTAACAATAGCTAAAACAAAGGAAAAGTCCAGTTGGGTAATCGCGGTCGCTTCAGGAGCGGTCGCTTACGGGGGCTTTTCATTACAAAGTCACAGTTCAAACGGGGTTTCACAAAGGTGGTCGAAAGGAGAGCTTCGACTGTAAACCTATCGAGTAGTTTCATGTGTGGTACTGTTTACAACGTATTATGTTGTACAATGTGGTTCTATGTATTAAATCTTTGAATGAAACCCTGGTGTGTGGCCATTCAAATTTAATCTATTGACCAGTCCTGGGTTGTGTTTTGACTTGCAGCGTGGGTTTGATGTGTTCAATGCCTTGGATCTAATGGAAAATAGAGAATTCTTAGAAAAGCTGAAGTTCGGCATCGGCGATGGAAACCTGCAGTATTACCTGTACAACTGGAAGTGTCCGTTCATGGAGCCTGAAAAGGTGAGTGACTTAGCACTGTAGTCTATGCGAGACTCTAACGAGAGTCGTTAAGCTCTTGATGTGGAGAGGGACAGGCAGGAAATAATCGGAGATTTAAGGGGGCGGAAACTCTACGGGATACGCGAAAGAACGGGGAATACGAGGAGCACGGAAAAGAGCACCAGGAGAAAAGGACCCGCCAAGGAAAGAGCGATAACCGGAGTACTGGGAAGCGGGAAGTAAGATCTCCCTATATCCCTTCCCCCTTCAACCACCCCCCCCCCCCCCCCGCTTCACCCCCCACCCTACTTGAGTGCCATTCACAACATGCGCCTATCTTTAAGTATTTGCGCTAGTTACGTTTCGTCTTGAGAACGATTTGTTTTGTCAGTTCAGAGTTCATTTCAGTACAAAGAGCAGCCAAGCTCATGGTTTGTTGCTGGGGTTTCATAGCTACACAGGTTCCATGATTTAATTTTGATGAAAAAATTACAAAAATAGTTATCCCAGTGTTGTAATTCTGTCGCCAGGTTGGACTTGTTCTGCAGTAAATATGTTCTGGATCAACGCGACATCTACACGTGACACACAGGAAATATAACCTTGAAGAATTATATCATAACGAGAACAACATCCAAGGCTTATGGGTATTGAAGGACACTCCGTGAAGAACGTCATAAAGCAAGAGCCTTCTCGAAGCAGGCCGTGCTGTGTTAGTGTATTTCGACCCTAGTAATATACCGGCCCTAGTAATAGGGCAGGTGATTAAGAGTGGACTTCAAGAATGCCCTGCATCTACGAACCACGGAAGTAACAGACCAAGGAAATTTAAAAAAAACCATGTGGCTATGTGTGTTTATTACTTTCATTTTTTTTTTGAGATTAGAGCGGTTTCAATCGAGTTTCGTAAAATCAAAACCAAAGTCATTACTCTAGCCAATCACAAATTACACAGGCAATTCAGTCAACCAATCAGCTCGAAGCAAATACGTGTAGCTGACGCAAAGCGCGGGAAAACCTGTGCGAGCGCCTCACGATTGGCTTCGTTTTACTTCTGATTGGTTGACAAAGTGGCACGTGTTTTTAAGCCAACAGCTTAGTGATGCAAAACCAAAACAACTGCAAATGACTTACGACAGTCAAGGGAAAACCGCTCTATTGTTGTAAAGATATTAGATAGTAACTTTTGCATTATTTCTGTAATGTCCAGGTACTGTGTAGAATGTGATATAGGTTTTTAAAATTGAGTGTAACGGTTTTGAATGCGTGAGAAGTGATGTATGCTGAACATTTAACGGTTACGGAAGGTGTTAGGCCGTGCTGTATTGTGGAGCTCAGATTTCTGGTTTTATTATCACCACTCAAAATTAGTTACGTAAACAAACACAGAAATAGGAATGGTCAGAATTAGACAAGATAACAAGAGATTTCCGATTTCAATTACAACTCTGTCCAGCAGAAATCAAAGTGAGGTTCATTTATTCTATGGCAAGAATTTCTATTATGCTCAGATTCAGTAATTAATATATAGATTTAGCCAAGCCTGAAAGCGGAGCTCCTGGGCCGGGATGTTCAAAACCTGATTAAGCTAACCCAGGATAAGCGAGAATTTTGATTTGAGTTTTGTAACTTTGCGGTGAGGTTTTATGTTGTTTGGCCTTCTGTTTTGAGTTTGAATAATCTCAAACTACACAAACCATAAACAGTGAGAAACATTAATATACAAGATAAATTTATACTTTGGTCGACTTTTAATCCTGTGTTAGCGATAACCGACCTAGTTCCGAACAACTCGGCCTCAAAGTTGGTTTAAGCCCGCGATCCAATCGAAAAGCAAATACTTGGTCAGCGGGAAAACACGTGACCTCGATGTTCTCAAAGCTCGAGCCCGCAATATTGTCACGTGTTGCTGGTCAGCAGATACCTTGTTTAGACAGGTGACCATAAAATGGATGTCCAATATCAAAGATGTACGCTGTAAACCAAGGTCGCATGTCCTATTAGATTGAGTATGGCCACCATGCTGAGCGATGTCGTCGTCGTCGTCGTGCGTATGTGCCCACAAACAATACCGCTAACCATTTTTACCATGAGAAAAGAGATTCATGGATTTTTTTTATGAAAATGGGGCTCCGTCCTTGCGGTCCTTCGGGTCGCCGGAGCTTCGCTATGACTGGCGGCCCGAAAAGAAAGGTAACACTCGCTTGAGATAGCGTGACCTACTGTGACCAACTTTACTATGGCTTAACGTAAGGTTGGCCCATCAGGCCGAAGCATATCCCGGTTTCAGTAGCATGAAGCGACTAGGAATATTTCTACTCCCCCCTGGATGGGATGCCAGTCCGTCGCAGGGTTACCCCCAGCATTAATTTCGCCGGTACCCATTTGTACACATTTATACCCATTTTGCGCCGCTTTGATTCAAGCTACTTTCTTAGATGTTTACGTAGCGTGACCTATTGCCCGCGGCTTTGCGTGATGTACTGTGTATACGGAGGTTACTGAGTGCTGGCATGGGCTGTTTCTTAGCATGACATTGGTTATAGCTCAGCGTGTCACTGGTAGCTTGGCGTGTCATGTGGCTTAGCGGACCTACAATTGCAATCTCCTTCAAAAAGCATCGTAATTGAGACATGTACTGACACAAAAACTGAGGACAAATCGTTCACATACTACTAAACGCTAGAAAAAAACAATACGGTATTTTTGATGTCTGTAGAATATCAAAATGTTTGATCCCTTGATCCCTTTTAAGCCAGTTACATGAAGTCACGAAAGCGACCTTGAAAACATAAGTAAATGCATAACTTTAATTTGCGCGCACGTTTACCATTGGTAACCCAAGCAAAGTATTTGGATATCGATATTACTGACATTTGAAAAATAAAATGTAAGAGTTTGTATGAAATTTAGAACTGAGTTAGAGTTTGCCGAGAAAAATGTTCGAAAATTTAAGGTGGCTCTGAACCCACTCCACAAAATGTTTTTAAACTTTGCAAACAGATGTATCTTATCATGCTTATAATTCGGTCAGCTCGTTTTTGAGTTATAGGCGCTCAAAGCTAAAATTAAGGGAGTTTTTAGCAGGTCATCTTGTTGCTGTGGTAACCTATTGTGCGACAAATTCGACAGCAACATGTTCATCAATGATTGGGCAGTTTTTTGATACCACGATTTTGGCAAAATAGAGTGGTTATAATGACTTATCAAAGTCTGCGTCTTGGAAAGCGCCGGAAACTGTTTCGAGCCACCTTAAATTTTAGACCAAAAAGTGTTTGAAGCCTGATTTCAGTAACATGTATAATAGATATATGTTATTTGCCGGCTGGGAGGTCCGTATAGTGAAAAACTGTGACCGAGGTCTTGAAAATGCTGCCCGAGGCCGCAGGCCGAGGGCAGTATTTTCAAGCCCGAGGTCACAGTTTTTCACTATACGGACCGACCCTAAGCCGGCAAATAACTTATTTATTTTTTTCTTGCTTTAATTTGGCTTACAATTGGGTTTACACAACTTTGTTATTGAATTGGTTTACGTGCCGTCTACAAACCATCGTAAAAAATCTAACGAACGAACGAGCGAGTAAACTCAGACACTACCCAAAGAAAGATGTATTAACAGATTTATTTTGAATTGCTTTTATGTTAGTTGCATCTAATTCACCAGTTAAGTGTTTTTCCGATAGTGAAATTTCGCGCAGTTTGACTGAAGTTGCACTACAAGCACAATCTCTATCAGTCGTTGCGAATCACCCGAAATCAGACCTTTTTACCGTAAATTGAGTAGCAGAAAGCGAGGAAATTCGTTAAGTATATTCTACAGAATTTCTCTTAAATACAGCAACTATCAGAGAGGCTAAACTCGACTGCATTTGACTTCTGTTTGCTTAAAATTGTGCGGTGAAAAACACAGAATTACGCGCCATTACAACGCCGAGCTACAACCAGCCACACAAACTCTCAGAGCTACAAAATACTCAATTAAATCTACTTACAGTGACCTTCCTTGCTATTTCAAAGTGGCCAGAGGTAAACTTCCGTTGATTAATCGTCCATGGAAGTGTAAAAAGGGAAAAGATCGATAATTACATTATTTTTTTCCAAGAGGGCACGGTAACGAATCCTGCAATCTGATTGGTTCTTAGCGCGGTCCGGATTTTCCTATCTCTGACCATTATCTCTGACCACGGTCACGGTAACGACGGGAAACAGCGCGGGTGAAATTGTCATGTTCAGCTAGGTTTCGTGAATGAACTAGCGGTAATCGTCGATCTTTTCCCTTTTTACACTTCCATGGACGATTAATCAACGGAATATATTTTTTTTTTTTTGGGGGGGGGGGGGTATGCATACACCTTTTTTGGTTACTCTAGTTACTCTTAGTTCTCGCAATACTAAGTAGTTATAAGGTTTAAGAATATAGACAGTTGGTTTGCTCTGGCTAAAGCTGAGAAGGGATATAAATGCTTGAAAAGTACGGCGGTCATTCAAGCTCACATCGTTCACTTTTTTTCACCTTTCTGGTGATGTAGCTCAGCAATTTCTTTATTTTTCTTTATTTCTTCAATTCTTAATTATGACCTTCATCGATTATCGCAAACACGATGTAGTTCTATTCCATCCTCCAATAGCTCTGGTAAAGCAGAATTCACTAAATTCAGCTGAATGGAGACAATGTTCCCTCAGAGTTGGTTCCAGTACCAGTCCGACTAAACCGGCGGCTAAGACGCCGGTACTGGGTCCTACCGAGAGAAAAGCGCGGGAAAACGCTTTCCCTGTGACATCGTCGCTGCCAACCGCCATTAGGAAAGTGTTCAGGTACAAACTTCCTGCCAGAAGACCTACAATAAAAATTAAAAATAACACAACCCACACACTGTGAAGAAAGCGATACCATGAGGCAAAAGTTAAAAAGATACACAAGCTCAAAAGCACTGCCGATAAAATCCAAGTTTTCGGTATAACTGGCGTGCATTTTGAGTTCAAAAGGAGCAGAAGAGTTATGTACGATCTACCGATAAATTCTCCGATCATAAACGCGCATGCGTAGTAAACGAAGTGGTTCCTCGGGTCGAAAGGTGAATCTGGGAAGGCCAGTGTTGTGACGACGCCATTAAGGGTCAAAAACTCCGAGAAATATCCGAAAAAACAAGCTAACATTAGCTGAAGGTTTCGCCAAATTAAAGTTCTTTTTTCACGCCACGTTGACTTTTCCTCCTCTTGAGTAGTTTCTAGATTAAGTGATCTGTAAGCCACGTCTTTGTGCGTCGTAGCGTCTTGTGCCGGTTTAAATTGTTTCTTCTCCATGATAGCGTAAAAAGGAAAGATCAACACAGGCACCCAGGAGATGATAAGAAGAGTTGTTTCTGGAGGCACGCAAATTATAGTTGTCATTGCTGTAAAAAAGAAGACAATTCATAATTTTAAATAGAATAGTTACGTTACATTGACAAGAAGCTAGTCGTTCCCTGCTAGAGGGTGACGTTCGATATCACTTAAAACGAATTTGGAGAAAAAGACAAACTAGTTTTCAAAAAAAACCTCTATTTCAGTTATTGTTCAGTTAGCCGGATATTTTTTAATGCAAGAGTGACTTTTAGGGTTAAAAAACGAATGATGGATTGTTTATGGTGCCTGGATCATTGTAAAATGCAATTTGAGAGTTTTAATTAGCCATCTACATGGGTTATGAGCCATTGTTATACCTCCGAATTCAAATACGTTTTCCGATTGGAGGAGAACGTGTCACGTGTCATGGGTCAAAACTCACTAACTCCCTAGCCTCGACTCGCACGTGATCGGGTCGTGCACCTTTAAACCGCGGCAAATTTGTGTGCCAGCCAACCTGAGTTGACAGGAAAGCCATTGAAGTTGGGCAACGTTTCTCACTAGAGACGGCATTTATTATTCAAGAAAAGAGATTTATAATTGCAAAAACAAAGCAGATTAACATCGAGGTTCTCGGGGAAACAAAACTCTCTGTTTCCCTTGGGGCCGGTCATTAATTGCTTATTATACCATTAAACAATTATTCCACTCGCGCCTCGTTGGCTATCTACCATCTCAACGCGCGCTCGAGGAATAATTGTTAATTAAACTAACGATAGTAGTAGCATATATTTTATTAAACTATGACAGCAGTGGTGTAAATAATATTAAACTATGACAGTAGTGGCGTATATTACATTAAACTATGAGTACGTAACAATGGGTGGTGTGGTACATAAAAATTTGAGGAAAACGTCTATTTGCCGCTGTTCTGTTGTCGCTATCAAGTATGGGCACATAACTCTCTTCTTTTAAAAAATAGTTAATTCACCAAGTGCTCAAATTTTTAGCTCGAGAAGTTTTGAAGTCCGTCTATCCAGGAACTCATTTCATCATATTTCGCGCGCTGAGAAAGATGTGTCAGGTGTTCGCGGTTATGCCGATTGGCAATCGAACTAGCGAACTTGTCGGAAGTTCGTGTTCAACTTCCTCCTCGGGTACTTCCCCGCGTGGGGACTGGTAGGGACTGTATAGTGCCACCTGCTAAATCACTGACGCGCTAATCCGACCGGCGAAATTCAGTATGTTTATTTCGAAACAGTAAATGAGAAAATCAAAACAACATGAACAGAGCGCTGTTCACGAGAACTGGATTAAATTGATCACCGATAAAAATCGAGAATATTGAAAAAAGTCGCAAGAGTTGGCTCGAATTTATAAGATATGTGTAAATTAATTGTATTCAGAGTCTTTCCCTAGTTTGTTTATTTTTATAAGACAGGTAAAGAGTCCGTGGACAGCTCCTGGACACAATATGCGAATATTTGTTAAGCAGTTCAGTTTAAAGTTATTGATTGAACCTTTTTCCGCTTTGTGAGTGCTGATGCGAAACGGTTTAAAAACCCTGGTCGATAATGTTTTTGTTTTATTTTTTTTTGCCTTTAAACGATAATATAAAAACTAAACCGACTACCACTTACTAATGATCATAAACAATGATAATGTCTGTATGACGCAAAACCGCGCACAACTTGAGCAGCGCAAACTATGATTACGGGCAAGTTTCGTGCGTCAATAGAATACAAAATATTTTAACCAAGACCTGCAATCTGAATTGGACCTTTTGGCGTCAAGATTTCGCTTTTTAAAATCTGAACCTTTGTCAGTTATTTGCTTACCTGCATAGTACAGAGGCCCAATGATAAACCCTATTCCTGTTCCTGTAGCATAAGAACTCATTGCCGCGTCGCTGTAAAGCGCTGTCATCGCCACGAATGTTACTTCTCCAATGGCCACTCCGGTGGAGACAATTATCACACCTGTTACACGAAGGACCACATGTTCAACCAGGGCATATAGCAACACGCCTGTGATACTCAGCAATGATATGGGCACCAACAGAACTTCCTGGGCTAGCTTGAGGACGAAATATGGGAGGATCGAAGTGATGAAGAAGAAAGGTAGCGAGGCAGAGATTAAAACAACTGGTGTAGGAACCAACGTTTCTTCCAAGATGTCTTGAGATGCTGAAATTCCGATAGAGAAGAATATTTGTAGGATGAAACCAAACACGCCAAAGATAAATGTATGGATCGGTTGCTCTCCTTTAGAAGAGAACGCCTCGTTCTTATTGGTTTGATCGCTTTGGAGGTCCGTTGAGGAAGAATCCAATGTTTCTGTACCAAATTCCATCGTCGAAACTTTCTCAGGTTATCAGTTTATAATATAACTCGCAATATAATTAATGAGTCTTGTACAAGGTGTTTTTATCGCGGTCAGAACCATCTTTGTAGCATCTGTCCAGCACGGCAACCTCAAGCAATTTAATCCAGATTAGAGAAAGCACCTGCAATATTAATCACGTTAGTATTTTTCACCGCATCTCTTTCCGTTTAGCGCCTCGAAGACCCGAGACTTCACACCTATTTTAATCACCAGTTAACGCTTCACTTGTTTATATATTCCTTGTTGCGTTATGTTCTACCGGTTATTTACAATTATTTTTACGGTACAATGATTTCCTTCACCAGATACTTATCACGATCTTTTCAAAAACATTTTGTAGGATTTCACTAATTTTTTTTAAGAAAAAGGGAGGTGATATTTTAACCATTTCAGCATTCTACGACTTCCAATAATATATTATCTACTTTGCTAGATCAAGACTATAGGATTCTTTTCCAGGTTAACGTACGACCCGGCAAAGAAACTCTTGATTTTAGCTTTTAAGTGCTGATAGTTCAGAAACGAGTTGGGTAACCCACATTTTTTATTATGCTGTTCTCGTGGCATCCGTCTGCGTCATAGAAATCGCCATAACTTATCAATGATTGGGCAGTTGTTTAATACCGTTTTTAATTGCATTAACTGAAAAGGAGTGGTAGCATCGATCATAACACAAGATAAAACTGTTATTGTTTTACACGCAGCAAGATAATTGGAATTTTATTTGTCTTAAGCCGTAAACCCGTGAACGAACTGTCATCAAGTTATCGAAAATGGTTCTATGTGAGTTATTTAGTCCTTCAGGGATTATACACTGTGACTTTCTTTCAAGGTCGGAGAGCGTGTTTATCATTTGTATGATTTCATTTGAAATGGCTACTTTTGATTTCTGGCTCATAACTCAGACTGGTTTTCTTTTGGAATTGGATGATTTGACTTCCTCGTTCCCAGTCACCCGCGCGATAGTAAAACTCTTTTTTCTCACTCCCAGTCTCCTAGTCGCTCTTGGCGTTAAGAAAAAAAGCCCGTGGAGGAGGTAGTGGTTTTTGGGGCCCTCGCTCTGTAAGTGTTTAAGTGCCTATAACCCCAGAATTTTTTTGGCTAAGATGAAACTTAGACAAACACACAAAAAGAATTTGCCAAAATTTTCGGTTTGTGATATTTTTAAGGGCTTTAAAAATTAACATAAAGTAGCTGAAATTTGATACATGACCGAGCTGGCGAGGAGCCTGGGTCTATTACTGGGCTGACGTCACAGACTGTTTTGCATGCATGTTTATAAAGAGTCAATGCTATGTAAATGAATATGTGACGTCAACCCAGGAATATACCCAAACCCCTCATCAGCTCGGTCATTATACAAAAGATATCAAATTTCAACTACTTTCTGTTAATTTTTAAACGCCTTAAAAATACCACAAACCGAACATTTTGGCAAATTCTGTTTGTGTGTTTGTCTAAGTTTCATCTGAACCAAAAAAAAGTTCTGGGGTTATAGGCACTTTAAGAATATTAACGCTATGGCAGCTCAGTCTTTGAGGATGTTTACAGTAGGTCTAAAACTTGTCATAAATTCTATTCATGTGCCATCTTGGATTTACCATTGGATTTTATGAGTTTTACAAAACGTTCAAAAACCACCAAAAATGATCAAAACCATTATCATTATCATCATTATCATTATTATCGTCATCGTCATCAAAATCGTCGTCGTCGTCGTCATCATCATTATCTGGATCATGGTCTCTTGTCAAAACTGATCACAAACGCTAAAGTTATCTTAAAAAATGAAAGTTACTACAAGAGGGTTTAAAGAAATTCATTTAAATCAGCCGAATTAATTCGAAATTTGAAAAACGTGCCTGTCAAAATAAGGTTGCCACGAAAACATCCAGATCTTCGAAAAAAGTATGTCACACCGAAATCTTCCCAGATACATTTTAGGAAGATACATTGTGAAGTTCATTTCTTCGATGCTTTTAAGGGTACAACCGTTTAAAATTAATAAAGGCTGGTTTTCACTAGCGCATAAGCATAAGCATAAGCCGACATACGCAGACGTAGTAAGATGCCTATAATTAGCGCCTTTTGTTTGAAATTTTCCTAACAAAAGGCGCTAATTATCAACATCTTACTGCGTCTGCGTATGTTGACTTATGCTTATGCTTATGCGCTTGTGAAAACCAGCCTTAAGGGACGGATAGGTTTCCCCTATCTCCCATCTGAACAATGCTAAGTTTTAATTGATCTTTTGGCTGGGCAATTCGTAATCATTAATTAATTCTTGCCAATTGGTCCCTCGGAGATGAATATTAGTTGGTTTAGTTTTCGGCTATAACGTCTCGTCTCTCGACGTTTCATACATACAGCCTTAAGTTAAGGCTGTATGTATGTTAACTGATAAACAATTGGTGTATACGTAAAATCACTTTATCGTTTTGTAGTACAGCTTATGACCGCAGGTCATTAGTCAATAGCAACACTAAACGTTGAAATTAGTGTGGTTTGAAAATTGGAAAATATTAACACTATCTGACTGTCGTGGTTAATTATAATTATTGCACATTTAGACAGTTGAAATGTATAGAGTAAGTGAAATTTGTCATTCAGCCGCTAGGTTGCGAATGAGGCCAAGCCCCACGGTCTTACAGAGGACTCTTACGGCTAGAAGCTAGAAAACAAAAATTAACATATATGACCATTTTCATTCAGACGGTTTATTTAGTATAAAAGTAATCGAGATTTAAAGGATAGCAGTTGTTTTTAAAGTTTATTGGATAAACATATTGTCGATGCGCTTGCTTTTACAAATTAAATGTTCACTTTTGGTTTTGAAAGTGAGCGCTTAGCGTGAATTCAAAACATCAAGACGATATTAACGTTGTCAGCCATTGTTAATATTTTGTTTTATTCTGTAGCTCTAATTTGCACATTTAATATTTTTCGGGTCTAAAACTCTACAACGCCGGGCGACGATTTTGTGATAACTTTATAACCTACGATGGTTTGTAACTATTGTCTTCAGTAGAGTTCTACTTATTTCGTTTCGTAATTAATACACATAAATATTATCACCAGTTATGTTATCGGAAGGCGTGATAGAAGAAATTAATGCAAATGGCCAAAAATAAAACTAAAGCTCGAGTATATAGGCGTAGATTCCAAAATTAAACTACAAATAGCAGTAGAAATGTGCAACGACATTTAGGAAGAAAGTGCTAATTTGTATAATCTTATCTGTAATTGTTTCTGTTTACTCGGGTTGTGGTCATTAGCCGTCTTTTCGATCCTTCAAAGGAAAGTGCTCCAAATTTCTATTTTGTTTTTAGCGTTATGCAATTGGAGTACGGAAATTCAATTATATCGAGTGGAGGACTGTTTGCCGTCGATTTTTTTCGATTTCCAGCGACCAATTTTTTCTGATATTCAATCGCGAAACTGCTCGATCCCACCATCATCAACTACGCACCACAAATGGGGACTTGAAATGTATATCCTTGTCTGAGAAGCATGCTTCTAGCAAAATCCTTAAATTCTACTTTTTGTTTTTTAATTAGCTTTCAAAGGCCGTGCAGGTAATTTAAAATAATGCGAGATTGTACCTACCTTAGGTCATAACTGCATCAACATTAACCACCGATAGTGCAAAGGAAATCTGCAGAAAACGAATAAATGGGTTATTTTTTAGTTTCATCTCCTTTCCTTAGCACAACGAAACTAATAAGTAAAAACTGCTAGGTTTCAAACGCCCTAGCCCGCTAAAATACGGGCAATGATCTAAACCAAATTTTGCGAGTGAAATTAGGTGAATACAGAGAATACTAGATTTCTGATTGGTTTTCCTGATGTCTCATCGACTTTTATGATTAGCAACATTGATATAGTTTTTATGGAGTAGGCTGGCGTTACGAAAATGCAATTCGACTCTTTCCAATACCTAGCAACGGCGACCGCTTTGAAAAGAACTCACAGCGACCACCATCTAAAACAGTTGTTTGCTAGTCAGCAATTCTTTTTACACAGTCCTCTGTAAAAATGAAAGATCCGGTAGAATCGGCTATTCACCAGGTGTTACCAAAACCTCTACCAAGGCAGACAAAAATCCAGCAAGTAGATACAATTGGTCGCTAGGACGATACCAGAGAGGCCAGTGATTGATATAATCTGATGATGTATGTATCTATACATGCAAAACTGTGTGAACCAGTTTTTTTTCTAAACAGTGTTAATTTTTAGTATACGTTGACGAGGCTAACCTGACGAAGATGGGATTTGAACAACTGGTTAACTTGTGTACATAACTGTGATTCGTGCATTTAAAACTTTCTCCGCAGTTCAAACATATGATCTTTCATGTATACACTTGTATCTTCGCCATCTACGGGTATATTAATATTACGAGCTCACAAACGTGACCAGCTCCCAGTTGGTCCCATGAGTACTGCATGGATTCGAATCCCGTTAAAGCTGTTTTATTTTTTCAGGCTTTCATTTTTCATAACCGGTGAAGTTGTGTACATAAACTGCGATGACAATTCATGTCTTCTCTGTTTTTCTCCGCTGTTTAAATATCTCAATTTTCATAAACTCACCCAGTTTCTTCGTCATCTACGGCTAGATTACCAATACACAAGTTGACCAGCTCCCAGTTGGCTTGATAGCGCCAGCTTAATTTTCTTAGGGCACAACAGCGGTATCGCATAGGTCATGGCTTCGAATCCCGTTGAAGCCTACCTTTCTTCGCGCATTATTTTCACATCTGGTAAAGTTGTGTACATAAGTGCGATGGTCACTTACAAATGTTTATAAATTTCTCCGCAGTTCAAATATATAATCTAAAATATATTGCATTAGGCTTTTCTCGTATTCAGCTGATATCAATAAAACCGGCGTGGGTTTAGAGCGCCGAAAGAAAAATAAAACTATGACTTAAATATATACTTAACATAAACTGTCTTCTTTCTCCCTTGTCTTCGAGGAGAAATCCAGGTTGCGCCTGTTCACGTGACCGCTCAGTATCTGGGATGTAAGAAAAATTCTGTTAGGTGGGAGGGGTGACATAGTGTTTTGATGATTGCTGTGACAAACTTTGTGGGTTTCATATCCACGCTCAATATCTAAAAACTACCCGCTTTATTGGGTTTCGAAGTTGAATTTTGCGATAAAGAATGCTGCATTATTTTGGGTGCCTCCAAATAATAAGAACTTTTCACGCATTCTCGCAGCTCGTGAGAGTTGTAAGTAAATCCACCCCAGCGTAACAGAAGAAGAAAGTTTTAACAGTCTACGAATCAACTGTTCGTACTAGTAACAAAAAGAAAACTACAAGGTTAGGCTTGGCTGTATTTACAAATAGGATTTTATTGTTTTTAACCGTGAAGTTATCCGCGAAAATTTCGAAAACCGACAAAGCAATTTACAAGTGTTATTTATTGGAGGTTAGCGAAATTAAAACAGTGAAATTTATAAAATGTCTAAAAAGCATGGTCTAATTCTGGAAGACTTTACAACTTCTTTTAAAGCTATCTCGCTCAAGTGTGACCAGTGCCTTCAAAAGTTTTAGAAAACACGATGGCAGTTTCTATAGCAAAACGTCGCTCGCTAAGTAGTGTAACTCTGATAGCGACAATAAAATATCAGAAGATTGTGAAAAAAAAAAAAAAAAAAAAAAAACGTCGCTCGCCGCTCGCCGTCGGTTATTCACTTCAGTCTGCATGAATCTTCCGGGAATGGATTTCTCGCCGCCTACAGAGCTTGCGAAAGAGGCGAGAAATCAGTGAGGTTCTCACACACTGAAGCGGGGACTGGGCCCGAGTTTGGATACTCGTTTCACGTTATGTCTCGTGACTCAGTTTTCTTCTTCTTGCCATACGAGGGACAGCTTTTTCCGCCCACCCTGTCCTTTTCCAGTCTGCGCTTGTCTGATACATTCTAGGTATTGTCGACGTTCTGGTTGTTTTTTTTTTGCCTACAGGCCTAGCTTTTGATGTTGCACATGTCGCATCCGTTAGTCCTTGTAGATGCTGTTTTCAGGTTCGTTGTTTGTTAATAAGCTGCTGTTGCCTTGTGTGGCAGACAAATGGCATTCAGTGGGTGAGATCAATTCTTTTCCATAGATCAACGAATCAACCACTTTTTCCACTGTGTTAACCGTTTTGTAATTTCACTTAACATAAGAAACAAGTTTGGTTTCTCGTCTTGATCACCTGACGGGATGCGACTTTCGTTCGCTGATGCACATTTTGCGCGCGAATCAGAGGAGAATTTGAAATTACGAACGACCTTCTCTGCTGAATCAATTTTTTCGGGTCTTTCATCCTGCTACTTTGGTATATACTAAAACAATTATTTTTAGGCCAAAAGAGGTAATTTTGTTATGAACAGAAACAAGAACTTGGAAACTTGTAAATGCTATTATTTCTTGCAGAGTGTGACACTTCACATTGGTTTACATGAAGGGCGTACTTACGGACGTACGCACGTACTCACGTGGCAACCAAATTTTCTAACCAATAGGGCACCGCGCACAGGAGCACCGCTGAATTACCAAAAAAAGAAAAACTCTGGCGAGCATGAATAACAATCTACAGTCGAGGAGATCATAGAGGAACAGCGACTTCGCAAAAAAGGAAATGCAGACTGATAGTAATTTCGAAGAATTAACTCGACCGGCCGTGAAGGGTTTGGCGGCAAAAATAGGAAAGTTTGACTCCGACAGACAAAAACTTCAGTAACTCGAGTTCGCAACAGCTAACCTGTAGGGTGAGGTTAAAGTAATGTTATAAAGCAATTTGCTAATAAAGGATTGGAGACGGTGAAGGATATCTGGATAAATAGAGGCGACATCGCTCGTGTTGCTGGATGATCTAGAATCTAGAGAGACGCTTACAAAGAAACATTCCCTAGGGCGCTTAAAAATATTCCTCTTGCCAAGAACTCGTCAGCAACATTCCGACCCAACGGTGACCTGGAAATAACGCACGTTCATCGAGTTTTGTAAGCCGAAACGCTACTGAAAATACTGCTTCACCTTTACAAAAACACGTTCACGTGTATGCTTGTTACGTTACATGTAGAGATGAGCAGTATATCCGTTAGAAGCCTTCAGTAAAAACGTCGTCAAAATAAACTAGTAAATTGTTCTTATCAAAAATATGTTTGTGTTTCTTTTATGTAAGTGCATTTCTGTGTTTTTTGTTACATTTTTAGCAGTCATCGCCGTGAACAGAACCAAAAAGGATCTTCTTAGAATAATCCGCCATAATATAACCAATCCTGTTTTATCAAGGGCTAACAAAAAAAGTAAGAGTAAGAGGTATGTATATCCTCGATCGGCGAAGGCCTTCAATGAGACTTTAGAATGGAAACCGAGATCTCGACAAATTTTCAGATTCTTAGTCACAGAATTCTTTTGCACAAGACCATTTGTAATCCTGATTGCCCCACCAGTTTTAATGAAACATCAAATGCCTCTTAGAGGGCCAGGTTTTTAAAAAGGGTAATAACATTTGGAATTATTAGATAAAAGTAACAGACCCACTTATACAAAATATGACAAGATGGCTTGCATTTATTGACTCATCTTTAATGTTTCTAACTAAAAGCCCGGAGACCTTGCTGAGAACCTTGCACCATTTTTTTCAAATTCAAGGTGTCCTTTCCACTCCCTCTATCTTGAAAACGAAATCACGATTCCGTTGTTTTCTTGCATTCCTTACGTGAGTAACTCATTACCTGGCCGCATTTAACGTTTGAAAAAATTCTAAAAGCTTCCACACATCAGTAGACTAGTAAAATCCCTTTCCGCAACACTGAAAGAATTTCCCAGTAACGGAACACATTAACGGACACTAACTTATGGCAAACGCGAATTTTTATCGATCAACGAAATTTTTAAGCTTGATTGCTTCTCCAGCTATGTGCCGGTTAATGTATAATTCAATTTCTTCAGCAATCGTCCGCAGAAACTTTCAACAATCTTCTTATTTCCAGGGCTCATTTCTGTCCTCCAATTAGCTACAACTTGCTTTGAGTCACGACTTGTGCTGTAAGGACCTCCATTTCGTGATGTTGTTGAATCGTGCAGCCATTCCTTGATGGTATCCAACATTTCAATTCCTGTGAAATTGTACAATTCGCTCACAACTGACAATGGATTCAGAGCGAGATCTTCAAACCGGATTAACTTGTACCCATCAGGTAAAAGTGTCCCAACAAACTTCCCGATCTTGACATCAAACTCCATTTGATGGCAAATTTTCTCCGCATACCACGATAATTCACGCTTAGGCTCATTTGATTGCCTGAAAAAATTCAGAGACCTCAAAGACTCAATAACTGCTCTTGGATCTCTGACCAAATGAATTATTTTACATTTGCTCGCACCGTTGGAAGAGCAACTTTGCAAAAAATTCTTGTTCCACTCATCATGAGAAATTGATATTCTAGGTGAAAGTATTTTCGCAGCAAACACACTGTAATTATGCTTACAGACGGTTTCAAGTTGTTGTGATGTTAGCTTGTGGCACACCCTGGATTTTCCATTTTGGACACAAAATGGAGGAGAGCTTAGAGCAAGGGTGCGTTTACGAACTTCTGGGACAAGGTAACGGATAAAGATACCACTGGCAAACTTGCAGTTCATCATATCTTCTAAAAATTGAAATGCCTTTTTTTGATAAGATGGCGATGAAAAATCAAACTCGAGACCGGAATGTTGAGTTAAACTTTTTTGCAAAGGACCTAATGGCTCAAAAAGGTAGAAAACTCCTGGATGCTGATTGAAAATTTCTCCCAGAAATGAAGATCCCGATCTTGGAAAAGACATTATGATGATGTTCACTCTCTTGGGATGTTGTAATAATTGTTCATTCCTCTTTGAAGTGTCTTGGAGTTCTGATCCACGAATAATGGGTTGGAAAATTGTTTTGTTTTTAAAAGCAGGATAAATTCTACTCCGTAGTGGGCCTCTGAGTGTGTACATGAAAGTTAAAGAGAGCAATACTAAACCCATTGAATAGAATATGAAAGATTTCTTGGAAGCAAAGCGGATGCACCATATTTGTCTCCTTATCTCGAGAGCCTGTTGATTCATCGTCTGGAATGCTGGTGGCAGCTTCTAGAATAAATAAAACACTTTACTTTATCAATCCTGAAAATGCTCAATGTGAATTACCGCTGGATGTCAACTTAAGGTGAATGTTAATAAAACGTTACGTTAGTAGTAACATGCGCCCTTCTAGACACAATAGCTCTTTTTAGCTAGGCCATCACGTGACATACTTTTCATACAATTATGGGCTATAACTTAAAGAATGCCAGAAACGGAAAAAGCGTGTCGAAAATTTTAAAATGGCCAAGTTTGAGGTCCCTGGCACTAGACTGAATTACTTGCATGGAGAACGAGACCTTGCTCTTCAGCAACATTTTCGATAGATATCCTCTTAACTAACAATTATTCGCCTCAGGCTCGTAAATATTGGTGATTGTTATATAGTTGGCGTTTTTCCCGCTACAGTGCGCCCATTCATTGGCTAGTTCGTGGTCACATGACATCTAACAATGAAACTGTTTCACGCCAAATGCCATGAGCGGGCAACATTGGGAAAACTATGACGTCAAACGGGAAATAGTTCACTGTTACCCGCGAAATGTTGACCGCTGTTGCACGTGGCCTGATGTTGTCGCTGGAATCTCAGCGCGTTTTTCAAAATTTGCTTTTGAGACATTGAGATTCTCGGGAAACAAAATTCACTGTTCCCCTCGGGCCAGTCATTAAGTGTTACATATTCCCCGAGACGAGGTCGAGGGGAATATTCACCAATGTTCACGAGCCTGAGGCGAATAATTGTTTTAGTATAATTACTCAGGTGATTATAGAAATACGTAAACAAAGGAATGTTAAATTTTATTTGTCACTGTCACGCGTCAGTGAACAACTTCGTGCACTGATCACATGGCGGCCGAGAGCCGCTCGCACGGACAACAGACTGACTATTTCTCTTGTAAAAAGTCCCGTCTTTCCTCCTGACTGAGACGTAAAACTTTGAAAAACATTTCTTCATCTCGTTGTCCTCCATTGCCTCAAAGTCAGTGGTGAATTCGGTTTGTTGTTTAAACTATTCTGTTAGGTAAATAAAGTGTTGCGAAAATTCAATAGTTGTTTTGATTTATTCATGCATGTCGACATAAGCAAAATTTTCACGGGAATTTAAATGGTTTTTTAGCTACTTTTAGCACAATTTTTATATCTTACCTCTGAAGAGTGTCATTCCGAACTTTGTGGCGTGTTTGGTATTCCTCGGAATGACATTTTCTTTCATTAAATTAATTTCCACTTCAGTCGACACATCGACAAAGCGCGAGGCGGCCATTTTGAAAATTTGTCCTCCCGCTATAATCAATTCGCCGGAGGTGATTATAGCGGAATATGACGCCATTCTCGGCCAATGAGAGCGCGAGGATTTCTATAATCACCCGGTTAATTATACTAACATTCTAAACTTGATACAGTTGGTCGCTTAGGACTCCAGTTGAGGTGCATGTCAAATAAAAAAAGTTTGTATGGCAAGAATAATAATAGTTTTAACCGTAATTCGTAAGGAAGTTGCTTTTCTGTACTAAACTGTAGCAAACCTTCTAAATTAGGATTCAGCTTCCCATTCCTGCGAGTGGCAATAATCAGCATCTCCGACTGAGTTATTTGGTGAGAATGATTGAAGTTGAATCCTTTCGGTTTCTGCTCTACATAAAAATTTACGAAAGACCAGGAATCCCTGAAGCTTAGCCAAAATCAACCCCGCGCATAATTTATGATAAAAAAGGTTTCGTAACCTTATTTAATCCGGCATACCTTGGCCAAATCAACCTTTTCGATTTGGTTTTTACTAGACGAACAATGAACTAAATATACTCTGCAGCCATTCATTTGAATTGCAGCTCTTATTTGAAGCGCTACTTCGTTAATCAAACTATGTTTTAGCTCGTTACTTTAGAGGCTGCCGATCCAAAAGATTTATATTGTTACACTATGGAAATAAACTCGGACTTCAGATTTACTCACCTATGTTCTACAGATCACGGTGCTGTGTATTGATTTCAGCTAAGGTTGCTAACGTAAATCAGGTTGCTTCGAACTAATTCTTCAAATCAACTTTGGAAGAGAATATAAATCCTTCCATCACATGAGAGGAATAATTCCAATATTCTGGTTCATAAATTTCGTCTCAGAAGTGAAATGCAAAGAGAGGAAGTCGGCTTTCCAAAACAATAAACGCACAAGAAAGTTCTGCCTCTTGTCACCACCCAGTGATGCCTAATTTACATCATCAATTGTTATTTACCTAGGGGCCGTGTGAAAAATTACAAAAACTTTTTCTACCGGAATGCATTAACTAACGAACTATTTAACTAGTGTAGAGTAAAAATCTATATAATAAAACTTCCTTTAATTTCTAGTGCACTAAAAATAATCTTTCCTATTCAGTGAAGTTTAAACACTTTTAAACTAGGCAGGTGTCCAACCTTTCCCAGCCAAGTTCATCCAACAATACCGCACTTAACGAGTTTCGTAACTTGAAAAGGTGAGAATTCTAAAGCCCTATTTTGCAGTTTTTGTTTGGTAGCGCCTTGCCCATACAGTGCTACAGTAATTGAAATAAGGCATAAAAATTGCATTGTAAATGTTCATTCTGGTATCAAATGGCATAGTAGTCCCTACACGCTTTAAAATTGCAAGACCAGCGGAAATTTTCTTTGAGGTAGCATTTGGGGAACAGACATGGCGCAGTGGTGAGAGCGCTCGCCTCCCACTAATGTGGCACGGGTTCGATCCCTGCCCTGTGTCATATGTGGGTTGAGTTTGTTGTTGGTTCTCACCTTGCTCCGAGGGTGTTTCTCTGGGTTCTCCAGTTTACCTCCCTCCGCAAAAAACCAACATCTTCAAATTTCCAATTCGACCAGGATAGAGGACCATGAAAACCAGCTAAGGCTGATGTGGCTTCCTCTCCAAGTACTGTAATTTATGTCTGAGCGCCAGTTGAGAGATTTCTCAATGTGAACTCTAAGAGATAAATGTTTGCTTATCTTAGTGGTGTATTATGGACTTTTGAGCACAAAGTCCATTATGTATTTGGGATAACTTGAATTTACTCTCTATGAGCATGCACTTAGTTTTCTTGATATTTAGAGTAAATTTTCTGTCAGCCACGGCAAGATTAAATTCATTTCACGGCGGATTCATTTTGTGTTAATGAGTCTTCCGTAGATGAGGTGAGAGTTGTATCATCTGCATAAATTGCGTGAGGGAGGAAGGTTAATGTAATAGTAAATAACAGAGGTCCTAATATAAAGCCCTGTGGAATACCACATATCACATTACAGAAATCAGATTGAGATCCATCGATAAAGGTTTGCTGTAGGACCGAAACCATTTAAGAGAAAGACAATCGACACCATAGAGTTTAAGCTTTTCTAACAGAATAGCATGGTCCATGCAGTCAAAGGCTTTTTTAAAACCTAGAAATATCACGCCGTTGAGGTATTTGTTATCAATGTTCCACAGCCATTCATTTGTCACCTCTAGCGAGTGTAGGTGTTTCAGTGCAAATTATGGGTCCGAAACCAGACTGCGATTCGGTTAAAAAATAGTTATTATCTGTTAAATATTCATAAAGTTGGTTAAAAACAACTTTTTCAATTAGTTTACTCACTACAGGCAGACCTGAAATGGGTCTATAGTTATTAGGATCAGTCTTTGCATCCTATTTAAATGTTGGAGTAACGTTATCTATTTTCCAAGCATTCCAGCGTTAGGGGAGAGATTTATTATATAAGTTAAACTACGAATAACCATGGGTGCTGCGTCTTTTGCGCGCAGAAATATTATCCAGGCCAATGTTTACGGAAAGTACTGCTGAATAAAAGGCGCCACATACCGAATCAGCGTTTGCTGAGGGAGATATAGACAAGAGAGGAAAATCACTCAACTACACACTCGTGAGATGTAAACTCCAAAGGTAAAGAAACTATATTTTCAAACAGTGGGAGCCTGTAGCACAACTTTATAATTTCCACAACGTGTTTTAAATGTTCTGACTTCTATGTTTTATTAAGCACAACACCTGTTAGCGGCTGATAAAGATCGCCGATAGTTTGTTTTCATACTTAAACTACAATGAAAATAACGTACGTGATTTCTGAAGGACAAGTAAGTTAAAATCAACACATTTTAACTGGTTTCCTATTATTAAATGATACATTTTGCGTAACTAGGCTAGGCTTGCAGTACACAAGTATGAAATAGTCCAAATTTAGGCAGCTTCTGTGCAAAGTTAATAATATAAGGGTAAAGGTATGCATTGGGCCTACTATGTACACGAGAAAATACAAGAAACTTTGATTCCTCATGTTATAATTCCGTATTCTATGCCACTTTCAGACTAAACTACAAACTAAGAAGGCGGGTTTCTGATAACAAAAGATGGTAATTTAATTAGCATCACATGCGCAAAATAACAGAATTAAGCCATTGTTCAGTGACGGTGTGTGACTCTTAGTAAGCTTCTTTGAACAGTAGGAGATTTCAGTTGTCATAACTGTGTAAGAAATATTGTGGTGCTGCAGTTGAACAGTAGGCGATTTCAGTTGTCATTAAGCGATATCATGGTGCTGCAGTGAACTGTTTGTAGGTAGAATTCTTTCTCAATTGAAGTGGAGGATAGGAAATTCAATTTTGCGTATAGACACCTATAGACCAAATCTACTAGCGTTCTATCATGAATTTGATTCTCTGATTGGCTACACTACTCACTATCTATTCTGTGATAGATAGTGAGTAGCATAGCAGTGTGCCCTTGTTAACAAAATGACGGCTGCTTCTTGGCGTTTTCAAAGTGTCTGTGAAGAGGACTTAGATAAAGTTTTAAACGACTAGTAGATTTATAATAAAACAAATAGATTATTCGCTCTAAATTTCTATGTGTGATAATTGATGAGGGATGGAATAGAAATCTTGAGCTCATAATGAAATTGTTCAATAGAAAAATGAGTTGAAGTTTGGGAGGACGAGAAATTCTGTGGGAACACGAGCTGACAGGCGAGTGTTTCTAGTATACCTTTACAGTGCGTTGGACTTCAGGGATCCAGTGTTAACAATAGGGGCATTCTTATGACCTTACCCCACCCCCTACACCTATCTTCCCCTCCCCCATGAACCAATGGACGAGCTTATCGAGAATAACTGCATGTGGCTGGAATCTATATTCGCTCCGACGAAGGGCTAACGCTCGAAACGTCAGCTTCCGAATCTCTTTACGGTGGACAATTCACATTATCAACCCAGTTGATAAAACCAAATTATCTTGTAATACTCCCACCGACGCAGCACCACAGTTTCTTTAGAAACTTGCCCCCTTTATAATCAAAAACGCCTAACAAGATTTACGTTTGTTAGAAGAATCTATTTCATCCATTTTCATAAATGAAAGGAGTTGAATAAAATATAAATACAGTGTACAGAACGTCTCACGATGAACTGCGGGCGTCTCAAAAATCTACAGAACATTTCACGTATGATCAAAATTATGATTCAATATCAACGGGATATATTATAAGGCTAAGTTACAAGAACAGCTTTAAACGCTTGCGAAAAATGATCAAAAGACTTGAGCACAATAGAAAAGAACTCTTAAACTATTCAAAACACACGATAAGAGGGCAATCCACTATCTCCGCAAGTGATAAAACATTAATCACCACGATAATTGATTAACCGCAACACTCATCATAAAAATTAATCGTTAAATGAACCACCTGTACGAATTTAGCTAGACTCTCTTGTTTCTCCACGGTAGCCGCGGGTTTGAATTCTTCCACCATATTGAAGACAACGGAAAGCTATTGAAAACTAAATTCCCAGTCTGGCTGAGCTCTTGTCACATTTTAGCTTTGTAAAGTCATTTTAATTTAACTTCTTCTAAAATTGAACTTAGTCGTCATTAATAATCTTTTGTTGGCCGTTGTCATGGTAACAGCCATTTGTGAATCTGCGACCGCTGACCGTGTTGGTAGGTCAGCAAGTCGTGCAAAGGACAGGTCTGCTTTCGCAGGAGAGGAGCCCTTGTGTTTCCAAGATCTTTCACAATGTTTGTATTTAACATCAATAAAGAAATTATCCACCATTAATTCCACTGTAAAAATTCTGTTAACATAGACCTATAAAGGGATAGCTGCCCTGAAACACCCGCGCTGTTTTCGGCGCAGCTAAAAAGCAATCGATTTTGATTTGATTTATCAATAGGGCCATGAACCTCTTTCGGCTAGGGTGACAATATATGGTACTTCGGGCGAACGATAAACAACGATATCAGCCGAGGGTGATACTTTATCTAATATAAAAATAAAAGAACTTTGTTCGATAACCTTTTTTTCATGATTGTGATTCTGTAATTGTTCAATTTTAGGTGTAAATCGATCTCAGATTGTCGACTCGCTGCAGGCAATTATATTTACTTGACCGATTGTGGGTTTTACTCCTTGAACTGTCTCGCAATATTTTTGCACGAAGCATTACTTTGTGTGACATAAGCCTGGGTAACACGTAAAAATAAAAAAAGTACACGTTTGAGTCCTTCTAGTGATAAATATATTATTGTTTATTCCGTGACTCATCAAAAGCAAGTATATTGTTTAGTTTTATGCGCGCACGTTATTAATTCTCTCTGTCATATAATAATAAAGTAACCGTATGAAAGCTCCATTCATTAAAGATTTACACTACTAGTGATATTTATTACCCATAAGATTACCTGTACAAACACGGCAGCTGAAGAGTTACTTCACAATTGACTAATTAAATCGAGGATTTATTTTCCTTGGATCACAAAATTAAGAAATGATCAACTGTGAGCATGTAATTGTTCAGCATGTGGTTTCGCTATTTTTTGCCAGTTACATTTAACAAACTATACCCAATAAGCGTAACCAAGTTTGTAAAAATTACGTTCGCAATATCAGGGACTTTCCAAAATACGATTGTGCAAGGAATATGTCGGAAGAAAAGTGAACAACGCGTCAGGGGTTAATTTGCGTCGAAATATGCCTTTGCATGTACTCCCTCCTTCTCCCCCAGCGTACTAACCTAACTTGAGCCCGTGATCCAAACCAGTACACGTATTGGGCCAGTGGTAAACTTCAAAAAGCGCGCGGCCTCGATGAGCTCATAGCCTGTGCCCGCGATATGGTCACGTGATACTGGTCATCGGATACTCTGTTTTGACAGCTGCCAATTAACCATAACATGAACGTCCAATATCAAAAATGTACCTATCGTAATGGTACTACTCTCTTATCTTTCGAAGTATATAGGTATAGAAAGAAGGTATAGGTTTCACTCGCGCATCTTCGGCGCGCAGGAACTCCGCTATGATCTTTCATACATTCACTTGAATTCTGCACCATCTACATGTACGTGAATATTATGAACTCACTAAGTTTATGTGGCGACAGACGCATGCGCAGCGCAGATACTTTTGATGCAGTGAAAAGCCCTTTATTTCATGGTAGTGCCCGCTACACAAAGTTTTAATATCTGGAAAAACGATGTTAAGTTCTTACTGTTGAAAATTAATGGTTAAGGAGGCATAGAGACAAGGATGATATTATTTCAGAACTGCATTTAATGAAAAGCAGGACCAAATCACATTACATTCGGTCGCAATAACGTTTTACATTCAATGTCATCAAGCTGCAATGTCTAGTCAGACTTTGTACTTTACGAGAGCGTCAGTTTACATTTTGAAGAAGTGAAATTTTTATGTGCATGCGCACATAGACGCTGGGCAATATCCCCTGGCACAGTTGTTGGTGCACCATTGATTCATAGCTGTATTCCCTTTCCAGGGTCCTAAAGCCCTGCAGGATCCAGAAGGAGGTGCATTACTGGGGGGCTGGGGCTTTGGTGGGGAAGGGGGTCCGGCAGTTTGAGTGGGTCCTGTTCCTCCACCTAATGTTTTTTTGACTGCATTTATCAAAGGGTACCTAAGAAAACAAAACAACCCATGTTAATATTCAAAGACGCATTGTTAGGTTTGCCCAATTATTCTGTAAGGGAGGCATTTGTTGATAACAGTTTTACTTATAACACTGAATCAGACACCCTGTAAAAACAAATGAGTAAAATATTCCAAGAGTTTGAGACGCGATAGAATAAGGCACACGACCAAAATTAACAAATCAATCAAGTGATACTTAGCAATTTTTTTCCTCGTGGTTTGGTTCCAGAATCTTAATAGGACTACTGGGGGGGAGGAGGTAAAGAACCTAGGGTGTATCTAAATTGTGTTTGACCTTGTGTAACACCTCCGTTGAAAATATTAACAATCCTTTAGGAGAGGAAATGAGTGCACCTTTCTTTACTTACCTTCCTTGGCCACAGAAAGAACCCTTAAAATCATCCAGATCCAACGACCAGAACATGGCACCGAGGAGATTTTTTCCTTTGATCAGAGTATTCACTTTCAATACCAAACTCCTCCTGTCATCATACCCCACCCACTGATCTCCGACGTATCCATACGGGGCGTTTACTGTATTGTCCCGCACCACTGTCAGACCCATCTTACAGATCTCGTAATAGGACAGGAATCCCCCTTCCCTAGTGTACATCCCAGGGGTGGCCCTGCCTCTGGTTGGTGCTCCAAGTCCATTTTGGCGCCGGTTTGATAGCTTGAACGATCGACCATACATTCCCAGTCCTAGTGCGATTTTCTTGCTAGGCATACCCTATTGAGGAAATGGATTATCGTCATTTCGTCAACCTCGTCTAAACTCTTTGTCTATTTTTAAACAATAGAGTGTTTCTGGCGAAGGCTAGCCTGCTGAAAGCGCTCGCCCGAGATCGTACCACGTGATCAGGTTTGACCAAAGACGACATTGGAGAATGTAAAGTGTTATAGGATAATGACTACTAGCGCGCTTATGGGGCATTTCCTTAACAGGATTGTGTTACGAATACCAGCGCAAATTGAGCCTGGAAATTACAGATTGATTTCTCAACTATATCTCCTTCAAAGAAAAGCAAGTGAACTGGCACAATCCCTGGCTATTTCCTCCCCGGGGGGAGACTCTCATATGAAAAGGACAGGGATGCTCGTGGGAATATTTGTAAAGGAACCCTAAGAGATACCAAGACCCTGCTTTGTGGGCGTGGTTGAAATATTTTTCGCCCCTAAAAGGTGCCAATTCTAAAACATCTCATTATTTCCTGTCGCATTTGTTTTTGGCTCAACGCCCTAATAGGTTCTGAAAAAGCTCTCGCTATGTACCTTTTGAGGCTGAACAAAAGGAACCAAAACCTCCTTTTCAACCCTTAAAATGTAAGACAAGTACCCCGTCCTTTTTACATGGGACTATTTTAAAATATTGTTATGACTACCTTGTTTATCCAATACTGCACTGCGTACGAGACCGTCAATGTTTCACCTGGGGGACCATCTAGAGCAGTGTGGTGTCCTGTTCTTCGATCCCAGCTTCCACGAAGGTCATAGGTCATCAAGTTGATAAAATCGAGAATTCTCGCCAATTTGCTTATTTCATACGCTTTGTTAATTCTTGCCACGCCAGCGGCCACGGCTGCCGTCAGCAGGAGGCGCGGCTTTCCGCTCCGTGCTGACTCGCCCCTGAAGGCGGTCAATAACTCTTGGCAAAGGACTGTGAAGCGCTGTTTGTCCTGTGGTGGGGAGTTGCCGCGGTTTGCGGGGTACTCCCAGTCGAGGTCAAATCCATCGAAGTTATACTGTCTCAATAACCTAAACAATCAGGTGTTAATGTGAGTAATAGCGGACCTCGATGGGCAAATGTTCTCAGTTGTTTGCACCTTCTGTAACTTGTAGTTCCCCATAAAGCACTTCCCTGCAGATTTTGTATTTATTTTTAGTTAAGGCATGCACACAAAGTGATATTTTAGGCCAGTCGTTTTTGTAATTTTGTTGGTCTTATAATTTCCTTCGTTGTATGCTATAAAAGTTCCCGCCGTTACATCCACGAAAAGGGAACATTTTCAAGTGCCAATCGCAGGGAAGTCACGTTTTTCTACCATTTTCTAGGAACAATTCTAAGCTCTATTTCCTGTGCCTTCGGCCTGATTCATCCAATCGTTCTTGTTCAAGCACGCTTTGCATATGCATGGTCTTCAGGCACCCCGCCATGCACTATTGTTACAAGTGATAACGTTACAAATTGTTGGTGGTCGCTCAAAGCGTCTTTTGCAGGTTTGACTGGGGAAGAAGAGACCTCTTACATTTCCCGCATTCCTCTTCAGTGTTCATGAGCAATAGCACTTGAAAGATGTGGTAGTGAAAATTTCTTTACTTGCTGTCCTCCCTGACCTCTATTCCGCCATTGCTTATTGGAATTCGAGAAAGATGTACAGTAAAAGAACCGGGAAGAGACGTTTAAATCAGTATCAAAATACAGTTTACGGCCAGGTCGCCTGGAAGTCACAGTCAAGACTTTGCAAAACTTCCCAAGTGTCTCAAGCCTTAATTTCTGGTGTAACTTTTATTCCTAAACTGTTTAACGCCTGTCGAGGGCATGATGGCGCATGCTTTTTACAGCTTAATGAAATGATTTGAAAGTGGAAATGTAGCGTGCTGATGGGAACTACCATTCAAGGATTAACAACAGGCTAAGCGTCGACACACCAGATGCACGAACAGCGAGCGTTTTATAAACTGGCAACAATTTAAGTTTCGCTATTCTCATTATCTGTCCGCTTAATATTGTTTAATTTTGGCATTTTAAGGAAAAACTGCGCTTAAGTCATGCGCCAATGGAAATTCAAAGATTTGATGATGCTCACCTAATGACAGAACTAATGAAGACGTTTCGATTAGCTCCCGTGCTCACCATACGTGAAAATGGACTCACTGCTCCGCTCTCGTGATTCCATCCACCAACGGCCAGAAGCGTCTTTAACTGGGGGTTCTTCTGCTTCAGATTGTTAAACCTGACGTACATTTGGTTGTCGTTCCATTCGAACATGGCGATCCGGTTACTTGAGTCGATTTTGGCGAATGAGTAGATGACGTGAGTGCAGAGGAATGGATCGATGTCTTCTGGGAAGAATTTTGCGCCATCTGGTCGATACTGTGCCCAGTTGGTGTAGTAACAGACTCTGTAGTAGGCATCGCAGCTCGCTGACAAAGCCATCAAGACTAACAGTAGAGTCAAGGCTTGCATGTTTACTGTACTGGATCCTGGGTATGATAGAGGGAATTGTTAGTGGCCAGGTGGACAAACTCTAAGTGTTAGCGGCCAGTCTCAGCGTCAACTATGGAATTATTTTCGGCAATTCTCTATCAAGTACTGTTTAAAAAACGAGCAGGAGTGTTTTATCGGGTTCAAAAAGCCACGAGGGGCAGCCGAATGGTTTTAGACCAGGCAGGTACAAAAGTCGGACCGGATCAACTCGGATCGCTGATTTGAATAAGAAAATAACACCCGAGACCTAGCCCGTTTTAAGTGTACGTGTTTGTACATTTGTTAGTCAAGTAGAAGTAGAAGCAGTAGAGGTTAGACGAAGATTGTGTAAAACAGTAGCCCGAGAAATAAAAGGAACCAAAGACCAGAGTCTTGGTACCTCCTCGTTTGGACGATAGAGGGATACTCAATAGAAGAAAGCTCAAGGTTAACGTTGCAACAAGACTTTTCAAAACTTTTCAAGCGAAAACAGCCGCCACATCGTAACGAACCTTATCATTTGTTCTCTACGCTTCTACAATCAAATCGCTGGGTACTCCATTATCTAACCTCCTTTTTGTGCTTCTAGGTAACCCCTAAATTCCATTTCGTTACCGTTTACTGATAGGCTAGCAGTGGATATTTCTCGAAGACTTGGAATATATTTTAATATTAATGTTCTCTCCGCAACAAAATCTTAGCTACGAATCATTCTTAAAAGACAAAGGAAACCAAGGAGTTGTTGTGTTGCGAACAGCAGTAGTTCGGAGTCGAGACACCTAAAAATTATAGTTTGCTACTCCGAAAAGATTTCACGAACAGTTGTTTACTTGCGCACTTGTCTTTGCAACTCCTTTGGAGCAGACAAATCTGAGCAGAGGCAGGTTTTCCATTCTGATCCATTGGTAGCGGCTTGTCAATGACTTACAAAGTGAGACCTTGACGGCGAAAACTGACGGAAATCTGAAGTAGCTGGAATATACGCTGCGATGAAAGACTGCCAATATACTAAGTTTTGTATTGGGTTTAATCTTAAATCCGTGAGCCCCAAAATGAAACCTTGCACTTCTTATACAGGATTACAGTCATATCCTGAATGCATTTCTTGCGGATATCTTGTTTGTACCTTTTTAAGGATGTGAGAAAATAAAGCAAGTTGACAAAATCTGTTGCTGTGTACTGCTCACTAGTCTCATATTTATCTCTTTTTTTTTAAATTCCACACTGCAGATAAATTACAGAAAATTAGATATCTAATGAAAAGATGGAAGAGAAAAGATTACGTTTCATTAAAAATTCAAAATTTTTAGGAGCAGCGTGCTTCCTCTGTAGTTACCATCGATCGTTCATTTCTGTAAATTTATAAAATTGTTTCCAATTTCTAAGATTGTTCTCCGTATCACGCCCCTCTTCTCGCATTTGGTGGATACGTCAAGAAAACTCTCTCTGCGTTATTCTTTTTCAGTCTGGGAAACAAACTCGATCCGTCTGTTTGGCCGAGTTTTTCCTTCTTGACCTGTTATCATTATGTTTTTCCCCTGGCACAAGTTACGTTTTATTTACGTGTTAATCTGAAGGAATAGCATACCAGTTCTTAAAGACACTACTCATCTGTTGCAATTCCTGATAACTCGCGGCCTGCCAATAATTTGTTTTTCTTTGAAGGCTCGAGTTTGTATAGACGGTTACGTATCGCTTCAAAAGTTTTCTCTAGTTATAAAAGTTTTACTGGTGTACATGTACCGCAGAATTACTGCCTATGTCTCCGAATAAAATTAATGGTGAGGAAGTGGGCTATGATTATGAATTTGAGAAAAAGAAAAACGTTCAGATTAACTTCAACTCGTGAGACCTGATGTTGATAAAGGCTGAAATTAAAACGAAAACAACAACAAATGTTTTACCTTTCTTTGGAACTTGAAACGTCTCACGATCAATTAGAGCACAATGTAGAAGACTTTCTTCAAGTAGTAAAAGACTGCAAGAGTCGCTCTTATATATTCCCTATAGGCCTCGTATAATTTATGCATTTTCGTGAGGCGGAAGTCTCTTGTAATGGTTAAAAACATTCCTCCAGGTTAATATAGTTACATTGACTAGCAAACTACGCTTTTGTTTTTGTACTATACCCTCTCTCGGGTTAACTTACATCTTAAGACCAGATGAGATGTTACTCCAATCTCTGACTCTTATTTTGAACAGTTCTCTGCTCATATATATATTTACTTGCATAAAGAAACTTGTTTTGTAGGCTCAAATTAAACAAATATTATACATGGGATAAAGATATTGCACCCGAGTCAGATATAAAACGTATTCATGTTGTTTCA
This sequence comes from Micromussa lordhowensis, assembly GCA_964020085.1. Lineage (NCBI taxonomy): Eukaryota > Metazoa > Cnidaria > Anthozoa > Scleractinia > Lobophylliidae > Micromussa > Micromussa lordhowensis. The sequence goes on from OZ026601.1 coordinate 25,074,205, forward strand.
TGAGCTCTTACACGTGCCTGCTGTTTATACCTGCTGTAATCCCCATTACGTTAACTAAAACTGCTTTGTCAATTGAGCTTAATTTTTCTCAAGTTTCTATTCAGAAACAAAAGCTTCCCTTTTTCTTATAAATTCTAAAAGAAACGCTATTCGGAGCATGTAAAAATCTTGAGTTCATTGAGTAGTTATGGCAAATGTCGTATAATGTTTTCCTAGAGTCTTTGAAATGAACCACTCGATGCCATTTTTCCTTCTTAGCAAAGTATCCCCATTCTACGTAAAGATCTCAATGTCTTCAACTTCCCTAAGCAATTGAACCTTTTTGTACTGTGTGAACAACATTTTGAAAACTTGTAATATTTTCTCCTTTTCTATTAGACGATGTTCATATCTTTTCTCTTAACCGTTCTGTATTCTCATAGACGTACATCGAGATATTAAATACAAAAACTGGAGACGGACTATAGAAAATGTTATTTTAGTTTCCACCCTCATATTAGACTTTTATTCTATTTATATAATTATTATTCTATTTATATACATTTATATACATGTAATACTATATCTTATATTTATAGACCTGTAACATTTGCAAAAGTGAACAAAGTTTATTATCATTAATATTATGTCGTGCTAATGACATGCAGCGTTCATCTTTTGATACGTTTTTAGCAGACTTTTTTTTTACTAAACTCAAAATTTACCGACTGTTTTTAGGCGTGATGCTGATTACATTTTTCAGGGGAAATGACATCAACATTTCAATGATAACAGCAATATTAGTCTTCACATGGCGTGGGCATTCCATCGCTTTAACTAGAAAAATGAAAGAGATATATAATTCATCATGAACTTGGCTGCTGTAGAACCTTTTTTAGTTCAGATTATGTAAAGATTATCTATGGTGAAGGATGAAATATTCGTCAAAGTATCACACATTAAATGATTTTACATGAAGAGCTCTCAGTTGACCGCAAGTTGTTGTAAAATCATTATATTGACCTGTGTATTTACCAGTAGGTTTTTAAGGGTTCCATGTTCGCGAGAGTTGATGGATTTCCGCTTATTGTTTCACACGCCCGAAATAATATTAATAAAACTGGGCCGGAAGTTTTAAAATGGGTCGTGTTCAGTATTGTCGTCGACCTATGACGCAAGTGGAAAATGTTGGCTAAACGTTTAAAGGGTGGCTTGTGAGCTTCCTGAGTTATAATTTCACGAGATTAATTGATTATTCAACAAAGAGCTTAATATTGTTTTTGGTGTGTGATAGAACACTTCCGAGCTGTCGTGGAAGTTAAATATTGGCAATTCTTGACCATATTTGATGAAATTGGCGAAAAGACGTCATTTTGGTGGATTCCGAAGGAAGAGTGTTTTTTCAGTCGTTGGATTCTGTTTTGCGTTTGGCGCTGATACTTGAAACCGTCAAAAATAGCCAGTGAAATGAGTAGCAACTCGCAGTGCGTGTAATAAAAGATAACATTACAGTGTGATCAGCGTTTTCAGTTAACTGAAATGATTTGATCTGCCGACATTCAAGGCGGCAATGTTTGGGGTAGCTAAAGAGCTCTTTCAATCACGGGCCATAAGCAATGTTTACATCAGAAAAGAGTTCAACTCCCATGGGATTGGTTTGTTTATAATTACCAACATGGCAGCCGTGATGTCATGTGGAAACGCCCTATAGGTTAAGTAGATGCTATATGTATCAAGAAAAGTTCACTTCTATGAGTATACTGTTTTGCGTATAGTATTCGAAGGTGTAAATGAGATTTGTAAATTCATCTGTGTCGTGTATGGTCTACTTGTCGCTCGGTGAAGCGTTTTTTTCTGTGTGAATAGGAAGTTTTTGGGAGCTGCTTTTGGGTTAGGGTTGATGTTGCTTTGAAAAACTGTTTTCTATTGATTTGCACGATAATTTGAACCTGAAAATCGAAAGAATTATTTGTTAAGCTTAAGAGTCGACAAAATGGATAAGATTTCAGAAACAAAAGCTTTGCACTGATCTATTTGTAAAACATGTAAAAGATTGTATGACTCTTATGATAGCTTTCCAGTGTGGCTGATAGCCGTCAGCAGTAATGAAGGATTGTTTCTGTACGCTGTTTATAGTCAGGAGGAATTTATTTGTTTCATCCAATAGACATCCAGTAAGCCGTCAAGCTCAAGACGCAATACTGAGGGACCTTTCTCCCCATACACAGCTCTAATAAGCATATATGAACATTCGCGCGAAGGTCTTCTAATGAATGAGTGAATGAAAACGTTATTAACATGTCAGTGTAATTAGCTATAGAGCTAATTGGGGAAGCCTAGCTAAAGTTAGGGCCTGTTTACATGGAGGTGGGGGACCCCAGGTAGGTGAGGTAACCCGCCTAGGTGGGGTAACCCGCCTCTCCATATAATCTCTCATTTTTATCTGATCATGTTTACATGATAGGTGGGGTAACCCGCCTAGGCGGGTTGCCCGGTCTGCCAGGTAGGGTAACCCGCCTAGCCGGGGTCGCATTTTGCCATGTAAACGACTCGAGGTGGGGTAACCCGCCTAGCCAGGGTCGAGTTCATGTTACATTGAACCAGAAAAATATGGCCGTTAACTGCCTCTGTCGGAGGCTTTGTATCATCAAAAGTGACTGTAAAACGCCACAGCATTGAAATGCTGCAGCGAGAGCAGAAAATAAAGATAAAATAACACTGACCGCCAAAAGACATCGTTCGTCCGCCATTTTCAATGTTTACATGCCTAGCGACCACGCAACAACGTCAAGTAAAGTCACCCCGGGACCCCGGGGTTGTAAGTTTGCATGTAAACGCTGGCCATTTTTCGACCACGGCTAGGCGGGTTACCTCACCTACCTGGGGTCCCCCACCTCCATGTAAACAGGCCCTAAAAAAATTAATAAACAAATATTGAAGCTGATGAATATTTATCTACAGCGTAATAATGAACGCTATAAAATGATATAAAATGATTCTGTTCACGATTTACATAGTTTACAGCAACTGCTATTGTTGTCAATGAGGTCTTTGTAATACAAGGAATCTTTCCAAACGTTTTCTGCAGTCAGATATCGAGTTGCGTTTGTTAGATTTCAAATGTCGTCACAGAAAGGGTCACGGCCTTTGTTTCAGAGATAAAGCGTGTGGGAAAACACGTTATAAGATCCCCAGCATAATTGATAAACGCCAGTTTTTCATTTTAAAATTTAAATTGAGCAACAACTTGTACAAAATTGTTCTCTTATGGGTAATGAGACAGATGAAAGCCTTCCCATCGCTGAAATTGTCATAAAAGACGTTAAAAACGTTGAAATTACTTTTTCCTTGCTGAAGTACGTACATTAAACAAACAAGACTGAACGAGTTATCGCTATTTATAAAGCATCCAAATTCACCTGTGCACAATATTTATCTGCTTGTCCAAAATACCACGAAATCGCTACGAAATATGTACATAATGATCTTTCTATCGATAACAAGTGAAATATTGGTATAAAGAGGCTCATGTGGTGTTTGTTTTGAACATTTTTAGCGATATTATTACGTTAATTTATGGCCTCAGTCTAAAGCTTGTGATATTGATATCGATGTCATTGTGAGTCAGAAACGTAAGATTTTCTTCAAAAGTTAACACGATCCAACCATGTATTTTAAAATTGCCAATAAGGTAAGAAAAAGTGCTTTATGTATGTCACTTCTAGCTTAAAAATCTCTTTTTGCGATTTTATGTTCTATTCGAACATTTGCTAACCCCTAACATGTCTTCCAGTAACGCCCGTGGCACTTGAAGACAAAAAATACTGTCGATAGTGAATGCACTATTTGTATCTGTACTAAACGTTGAATTGTGTCGCACGTCAGTTGTAACTCGACTGGTCATTCATTAGTCATCACAAATAATTTGTTCTTTTCTTTTCTTTTGGATTGATGAGGGTCTCACTAAAACTTTTAAAACTCCACAGTTACTGAGCCGAGCTAGCAGTGCTGAGTCAAGACACGTCGCTTAAACTAGTTTCGACTTCAACAAGCATCGACAGAGGATCTAACTTTGACTTGCCGTGCAAAGATTGGGTGAGAAACGTGTCCCAAGGAATATTAGCCCGCGGGGCTTTTAGATTCTGCTTTTATCTGAGAGAATTAACGGTTTACAACACACATCAAGCAGTATTCAAGCTATCCAGTTTTTTAAACGCAACCTCCAGCCTCGATATAGAAACGAGACCTTGATCAACACTATTGAATCAGAAGTAATCACGTGTCTTTGTCTTTTCTTGTTTGACTCGATAGGCTGGTTTCAGTTATCACGTGACATTTTCGGGAAAGTCACACTTATCCGTTTGCGTGTTATATTTCAGGCCTCCTGGGCAGGGCACATAGTGCGTTATGCCATTATAACAGCTTATAAATCCATAGCGATTGCTAGGATCTTTTTAATTTTCGTCTGGTTTGCCCTGACAAAAAACTAAAAAGAAAGCAAACCAGAACAGAGAAAATTAAAAGCAGGTGATCGTTTGTTATCTTAAAATTACACGAACAATCAAATCAAGCAAATTTCGATGTTTGAGCCGCTGAGAAACTATTAAAGTCAGTCCCCGAGATACAACTTACCATAGATTTTAATCCAAATTTGGAAATTTAAAGTTTGAAATAAAAAAATGGGTTTCTGATTATGGTTTACGAAACAGGAGGAGCTTGGGTAAAATGTTTCCTTTGCTGACAATAACAGCTTTCAGAAAGGTTTTTTTTTTTAAATTGGGCCGTACTTGTTATTTTTTATGGGAGCAGAAAATCTAAGCAGAATATGAAAATAGGTATACTGCGTTGACTTTCAGAGAAAATTTCGATATCGATTTTTCTACTGATTCAAAACATAGTTGATAGAGGAAAATAGTTAGGAAGCCAGTAAACATCAAAGAAGCAACAAACCGAGTAAGATGTATGTCAGAAGGCCCTTGACCATGCAAATCTTTTGTTTTATGCTCATTGACTATGCATGTTTTACATAATCGCTAGGCTTCTATTGGTTAGTTTTATGAGCACACATAACCACCTTTGTGCAGGGTCAGCCCCTAAAAGAGCCAACAAAAACATACAACAAAGATCTTTGCTAGGTTTCCTAACCATTCCCTCTATTAAGTATGTTCAAAGTAACAAAAGAAAAAACAAACTTAAAAGTCAACATACCACAAAAAGGCCATTTATTTCAAGGATATGAGATGGTAAATAGCCAACGAGGCCCGTAGGCTATAACCAATCTCATATCCAACAAGCGCGAATGGATTAATTGTTTTATTAAATTCTCAACCTTCGGTTTTGCTAAATTTTTAAAGCCTAAGAAACGACCGGAAAGTGATGTGACTTCCGGGTGCCAAAACGAAATGCTGAAAATTTTATGCTGAGCGACATTTGCCGCATTCATTTTCATATAAGCTCAAACGCAGGTATAATGGCTGGTAACCGAGATCTAATGAACCAATGAGAAAGCTAGAATTTCATTATCCGTGGTTGAGAATTTAATAATCGTTCGCCTTAAGAACCATGCATATATTGTCACCTTGGTAAAAGAGGTTCTTTGGGCCGTATGGACAAATCAAACCAAAATCGATTGCTTTTTAGTTGCGCCGAAAACAGCGCGGGCGTTTCAGGGCAGCTATCCCTTTATAGGTCTATGTTAACAGAATACAGTGGAATTAATGGTGGATAATTTCTTTGTTGAAGTCAGAATACAAACATTGTGAAAGATCTTGGAAAGACAAGGGCTCCTCTCCTGCGAAAGCGGACCTGTCCTTTGCACGACTTGCTGACCTACCAACACGGTCAGCGGCCGCAGAATCACCAATGGCTGTTACCATGACAACGGCCAGCAAAAGATCATTAATGGCGACCAAGTTCAATTTTAGAAGAAGTTAAAATGACTTTACAAAGCTAGAATGTAACAAGAGCTCAGCCAAACTGGAAATTTAGTTTTCAGTAGCTTTCTGTGTCTTCAATATGGTGGAAGAATTCAAACCCGCGGCTACCGCGGAGAAACAAGAGAGTCTCGCTAAACGACCAGGTTTGTACAGGTGGTTCATTTAACGATTAATTTTTGATGATGAGCGTTGTTATTCAATTATCGTGGTGATTAATGTTTTATAACTTATGGAGATAGTGCATCACCCTCTTATCGTGTGTTTTGAATAGTTTAAGAGTTCTTTTCTATTTTGCTCGAGTCTTTTGATCACTTTTCGCAAGCGTTTGAAGCTGTTCTTGATCATACGTCAGATGTTCTGTAGATTTTGAGACGCCCGCACTTCCATTGTGAGATGTTCTGTTTTACACCGTATTTATATTTTATTCAACCCCTGTCATTTATGAAAATGGTTGAAACAGATTCTTCTAATAAACTTAGTTCTTGTTAGGCGTTTTTGAAGATAGATCCACATACACTGTACAGTTATTCTTGAGAAGCTCGTCCATTGGTTCAGGGGGGAGGGGGGAATAGGTGCAGGGGATGGGGTCAGATCATAAGAATGCCCCTATTGTTGAGACTGGATCCCTGAAGTCCCATGCACTATAAAGGTACATGTATATTGGAAACACTTGCCTGTTGGCTCGTGTTCAATTACAGCATTTCTCGTTCTCCCAAACTTCCACTCATTTTTCTATTAAAAAAATTACCTTATGAGCTTGAGATTTCTATTGCAGCCCTCATCAACTATCATGCATAGAAATTGAAAGCGAATAATCTAATTGTTTTAGTATAAATCTACTAGTCATTTAAAACTTTATCAACATCCTATCCACAGACAGTTAGAAATACCAAGAAGTGGCCGTCGTGTTGTTAACAAGGGCACACTACTACGCTACTCACTATTTATCACAGAATAGATAGTGAGTAGTGTAGCCAATAGACCATTTCCGATATATTAAAACTCTAACATGGCTCCGAAGCTTGGGGATATAAAACAAAAGAAATTAATTATTTATCCCTCAACATTGATGTGATTTCTTTTGTTTTACTTCCCAAGCCTCGGAGCCAAGTTAGAATTTTAATATATCGGAAATGGTCTATTGGAGAATGGTATTTGTGATAGAACACTAGTAGATTTATACTAAAACTCGACAGAAACATGGTTTAATTGTATTATGTTCAGGTCATTTTGTCCCAGTGAAACCAGAATTGTTATACATGTAACATATTCTCTATCCCTATCATACTAACCCCTCCATATTATGAAAATTAACCCAGTCCTGGACTTTTGCTGTCAATATTTGAGAGTTCCATAATCTATTGACTTATAAATTAAAGCACTCCCTATCAACAGCAATACAACTGCATGTTTTTCACTGTTTCTTATAGGTATATTGAAGAAGAAGTCGAGCCCATCACTGGAACCAGTTCCTGAGTTTGCAGAGTCCCATGAGATTCAAAGAGCAGATTCTAACTTGGAAATTGTTGAAAGTGAGGTATGTACATAAGTTTCAAAGGAATATACCGTTAATGTACTGTGTACAGTTGTACTGGTCAGCAAATAAACAATGTGTCTTTTTAGATATTAAGTAAATAAATGTGTTTGTGAGCTGGAAGGCACTTAAGCTTATTTTCTGCCACTCTCTCTCACTCTGGTCTAGTTCCTGAAGGTCTTCCTCAAGAAGAGAGTTCTAGGAAGGGCATTGTGGCCTCATTTTCTCTTACAGCAACTAGCATGGATGATGGTTATATCCATCCTATATGGCACTTGCATTAAAAACAATGAATTCTAAGTTTCAATTTCAAAGATTAAAGTGTTCAAAGACTGAGTTTTCGGAGATGTTTTGAGCATTGTTTTCCCGTGTAAAAACTTCCTCAAATCCTTGTGCTGTCCAGGTGTGTATTTTTTTTTGTATTAGTATAATATAAAGTTCTAACATTACTACTAACAATTACATTGTATATTTTTAGAGAACTTCAACACCTCATGAAGAACAACAAAAATTCAAGACACTCTGCGAAGGAGTGCAGAACTGTCTGGCTTTGTTTCAAACTTCGCTCTTTGAGGTAGGTGGCCTATCATGTTCTTAATTGGCATCAAAAAAGATTGGGCAGATTATTATATTATTAATGATAATTCTGGGATCTGTGTTCAAAATAAATTCCAATCATTTAGGTATATAAATATGGGTTATTGATCAAGGGTGAGGTCAAGATTGCCGGAATTATTAGCCAAGTCCTTTTTTGTGGATGTTTACATGTATGGGCTGAGACAGAGTTGAGGTCCATAAACACGCAAAAAAACGAACAAAGCCAATATCCAGCAATTTTAACCGAACAAGCCTCAGGTCCATAAAGGATTTATAATACGGAATAAAGGACACCAGAAAAAAAATTGTAATGCAAGATAGCACTTGGGTAGCCAATCACGGAGCAGGATTTAGTTCATCTTGGCTTGCCTGATCTTGCAGCTAGCCATGTACTTAATAAGTATATGTACCACTGAAAAAGGAACTTAATTTTCTGTTGTTTTTTTGTTTTTTCAGTTGTTGACCATAAAAGATGAGCTTCTGAAGGTACATTACACTGAATTGCAGCTGCCACAAAAATGTGAAGTTTAAGTAGAGGACAGTATTGGTCGTGTGGTGGGGTAAAAATAATCCATCCACTGATTAGTTTAAAATGGTGTTTAAAACTACATAACTCAATAGAAACACCGAACCGTAGCACTCAAGCTGTTGATGTAATGATGGCACAGACAAAGAGAATTTGAATTTTTATGATCAAAGTAAACAAGTTGTTTTCTTTTTTTTCCATCACAGAACGAGTTTTAGAAACATGAGTGGAAGTTTGGGAGAACAAAAAATAATTTCTCCCAAACTTCCAGGGTACTTGTACATGTTTTCTATTTCTAAACAGTGCAGGTGCACAGTGGAGTTTATTTGAGAAACTAGGGGTATTTAGAAGTGTGGTAAAGTACTTTTTGGAATCTTTGATTTATCTTCTCATTCAAAACCAAATTAAGGAGAAAATGGATAGTGTCATTTAGCCCGCTCGTGGAGCTTGCAATAGAACAACACATATAATTTTTTTAAACAAAAAGAAAATCATATGTGAAACTACATGTAAGCTTTGCATTTGCCATGAATTAATGTCAGCTACATGTAGCTTCCATCTGTTATGCAATATTATATACACTAAAGAATGCTTTTTAATTGTGAGGATTTTGAACACTGTTTTGACTAGTATGTTTAATAATCATGAAGGGATTGCCATTTATTAATTATGTGAATTCTTGTATAACAGTTGCTAGTAAGACATAGTTTCATGTCAAGGTGTTATTTTATGTACAGCATGCTTTACCACCAAGTTTGCTTTTGAAGATTGCGCTGGTCACTGGAAAATTATTTAGAAGGTAAGAGTAATCTGACTGAATGACATGACAATAAAATACAGTGGGATTCTGATTTTTCAAGACTTCAAGGGAAAATGCATTCATTTGTAAGTTGGCTTGGAAAATTGGGTACATACAATTACATGTACTGTATATTATGTAGTTTGAGAAATAGTGGGTATTAATTAACATGACCGAAGGGAGAGAAACGTCTTTGGTTGAAGTTTCCAGGAGGTTTGAAAAATCAAGGGTTTGAAAAATCGGAATTCTACTGTACTCTACTATACATACAGTGTACTGTGTACATGTGCATCAGCATACAATATTGTGTAAGTGTTATACAGGTCTTAACTTGGATGCCCTAACTTAACAAAGTTCTCACTGGGCTATATCTGTATGTCTGCATGACCCTGCTGTTTATTTGATGTACATAGCTGCAGTATGATATTCTTGTTAAAAGAGTAGGTCATTAAGTGAGACCTCTCTCATCCACAAAGGTCTCCTAGAGGAGGTGGAGATGGAAAGGGAGAGAGCAATTGGGGGTGGGGGGGGGGGGAAAGTATCCCCTGGCCTCAAAACTACCAGCCTACGCAGTCAAGGTAGCAGACAAGAGGCCTTTTCAGAGGAAAGAGAACTGAGACATTTCAGGGATCAACTTTAATAGTACAGTCATTTCAAAATTTAATAGTGCTTTGAGTATGGCTACTCAAAATAACAACTTTTGTTTTGCATTGTACATGTACGAGCTCATATGGCTGTGTAGAATTACCTTTTAATGAGTTCAGGTTTCAGACTGTGGTGATCAAGTCAATTTGAAATCATCCAGACCTACAATGATCTGTAATCTGGCATGGACATGCAAATCATGTTTTAACAGTGCACTACGTGACACTGTATCTGGTTACTATGTCTATAGTGAGATTGGTCCTAGTTAGTCCCTGTCCACAAAGAAACTTAGATCACCCCACGAGAGAAGCAACTCTGATTCGTGCAAAATGCTATGTAGACTGAGCTAGGCAAGTTTAAATCTCATTAGCAAGAAGGATGAAATACAGTCCAACTTCACTCCTCCCCCTGTAATCCACTCAAGACATGTAGTTAATCCCTTTCTTGTGTGAGGTAATCTACATCTACAGGAGTGTATAAGTAACTTTTACGCAAGTGAACTGACTGGGAGCAATATCATTATGAAGCAAACTGACCATAATTCCACAGCGTAACTGTTTTATTTCTTGTTAATTTATTTGTTTCCCGTTTGCCTCTAGCTCATCTGATCTCAGTGTTCCTATCACTGAACTGGTACGGATGGTAAAGTTATACTCCACACCATGGGAGACAAAGAGTGCAGCACTGAAGAAACTTCACGAAGATTATGAAAAGTGAGAAACAGCATAATCAGTGCACAGAACAAGGCTACCCTGTTTAAATAAAGTTGACTCTTTATTACATGTTTGTGTAGAGTATGCACAGTAATTGCCTGGTAATTGTTAAAATGCAGTTTGGTCAGGCTTACAATTCATGTCCTTGGCTTAAATCTCAGAGCTTTACCTCTTTGCAACTTGGTCAATTCCACTGCTCCCACCAGTCCAATTCATTAAAAATTTTCTATTAATTTGTTGGGTCATACAGAGCTGATCTTGTTGGGTTTTTGACCTGCGACCCCTCACTTATCTGGAACACTACAACGTGCATAAAGTGGTACACAATACTCACTGTGATCTGTTATAATTTCATGTCCTTCTACAGCAAGCAAAGACAATTGAATGTTGCCTTGCAGAAGCTAGTTCTTGTTGGAATCCAGGTGCACAGTTTTCTTTGTATTCGTTCATACTATTAGACAAGTATAGGTTGTAACACTGCAAGCAGAAATTTTGGGAATACACTAGTGACTGCAATATATTTTAAAAACAGGCATGGTGTACCATGATTCCCTGCCTAGTTGCGTCTCGTAGAGGGAATATTAAAAGGATGTTACATATGTGTAAGTCAAGTGCTTTTAGTTTATCTAAAATGTGTCTTTACTGTACAGAGTGAAAGGCTAGCCCAAGAGAGAAAAGTTCTTAACTGGGAGAAGCTCTTCTCTAAGATGATGGTAAGTACTTTTCACAAACAAATTTTATGTTTAATCCCGGTTAAGGTGGCTCACTAGTCAAAAATATGATGACGTTGAAAAAAAATGCAGTTGTTTAAAAATACATGTAAGAGATTTAAAGCCCTTGATAACTTGTAAAAAGTGTTTTGAATCGATCTTGCTGAATTTACGTCTAGGTAAGTGCTAAATGTAAGGAAAGTACAGAGTGGTATAAGCTTTTTATGTAGCAACGGCCATAGCAACGGTTGTTTACGGTAAGAACATGACCAAAAATATAGAATAATTTTAACATATATGGGCAATACTTTGAAGTAAGGCTGTGCAATTGTATAATTACTTGGGAAAAGCTTTGCACCCCTCCCCCGCAATGTTTGGCTTGTTAAATGCTGAATCCATCATGTAAGAAACTTTAAGTGCATTTTTCTCCAAGGTCTACTTTTGTACCTACTGACTTCATGTCAACATTTCTACTTTGGAAAGTATTTAAGAGAAATTCCTGAAATTGGGGGTCATCAAAGACCAACAGTGTCGTGATGTAATAAACTAAAAAAATCATAGCATTTTAAGTCTGTCACGTGACACAAGATAAGTTGTTCACTGGGTTTGGTGCAAAATAAGGTTATTTACAAATAAAGCCTGTAGAAAGCACAGAAAACAAGAGTCAAATGCAAAACTTTAGTTTATTGCATAGAACGAAACAGAAACTTACAAGATATGCTTGTTTGAAAATCAAATCTTGTTTTGTAACTGTTAGTTGGCATCAATGCAATAAAATCAAACCTTAAAAGGCTGTAGCTGGTTGCCATAGCATCCATTTTCAGTGAAACTTTTACTTTCTCTTCATGAGTGCAATCAAACGCAATTGATCTTTCTTCACCATATGTAAGCAAACGTTTTGGTCCCTTTTTGACTAGTGAGCCACCTTAATTTGAACAGCCGGTTTGCTGCATTGTGACTGTTTTGTTCCAACACGAAATTAATGCGTAACGTTTATATGTAATATGACGTAGCAATGCCTTATGTAATTAATTGATCGTTAAAGTGCCTATAACCCCAGAAGTTCTTTTTGGCTAAGATGAAACTTAGACAAACACACAAAAAGAATTTGCCAAAATGTTTGGTTTGTGATATTTTTAAGGGCTTTAAAAATTAACATAAAGTAGCTGAAATTTGATACATGACCGAGCTGACGAGGAGCCTGGGTCTATTACTGGGTTGACGTCACAGACTGTGTTGCATGCATGTTTCAACCTTCAACCTTCAACCTTTATTTACACTATTCTGTACAAGCAAAGAAAGGAGGAAAGAAAAAACAAAGTACAGAAAACAAAATAATGGAGATGTATAGTATATAGATACAAATTTGTGAATTAGTGTGCAGCAGCCAAAGTAGCAAAGCTTTCGAGTTGGCTGCTGCTTACTTACAGATAACGAAAGGAAAGAAGGAAACAAATAAAAATTATTAACCAAACTACTTCACAGATTTTATGAAAATAGAATGGAAATATTATTTACAGAAAAGTCAGAAAACAAGAACAGATATGATTACAAAGTGAAACTTAGTTGGAAATTGTGAACTATGACTGACATTTGAGAAGATGATTTTTATAGCGCTTTTTAAAGCCATTAATAGAGAGCCCTTTCAAGTTTGTCGGTACTGTTTCCCATAATTTAGATGCAGCATATACAAAGGTAAATTTGCCAGTGTTGGTCCTTACTTTTGGTCGATGAAAATTACCATTGGAGACATATCTGGTGTTATACTTGTGCAAGCTAGAGACTATTGTGAGAGAATCATGAAACAGTGAAGGAATATAAGAGAACTTATTAAATATCTTATGTTTATAAAGAGTTAATGCTATGTAAATGAATATGTGACGTCAACCCAGGAATATACCCAGATCCCTCACCAGCTCGGTCATAACAAAAAAGATATCAAATTTCAACTACTTTCTGTTTTGGCAAATTCTTTTTGTGTGTTTGTCTAAGTTTCATCTTAGCCAAAAAAAAATTCTGGGGTTATAGGCACTTTAAAGCCAATACTACTAGTCGTAGATTTGAGAGACACCTATGGGTATGTAAATATTGTTCTGTGTTAATGTATATCCCGGCATTTATTAACGATAATTCTAATCTGTTAATAGATTTCGAATACTTTCCGGTAATAAAGCTGATTGCATAAACTGTGAAATATTTGGAACCTTGGCGATCGTTGCGACTCGCAGTACAGTAACCAATCTGTGTGATTTTGTTTCAATTGAAACTTCAGAATACCCGTCCACTTCTTTTACATGTGTCGGAGAGCTTTGAAGAACGAGGTATATAAGAATAATTTATATTCTTATTCAATGAGATGCAAATAAGTGGACGGGTATTCTGAAGTTTAGCCGAATTTAATTCTGCGATAATTTTATGAAGTCCCCTGATATGCTTTTCAAGGACTTATGAATCATTGAAGTGCAACAAGATATGTCATTGAGATTGGAGGATTACATGAACGAACGAACGAATGAGCGAGCAAACGAACGAGCGAACGAACGAACGAGCGAACAAACGAGCGAACGAACGAGCGAGCGAACGAACGAACGAGCGAACAAACGAGCGAACGAACGAGCGAACGAACGAGCGAACGAACGAACGAACGAACGAACGAGCGAACGAACGAACGAACGAACGAACGAGCGAACGAACGAACGAGCGAACGAGCGAACGAACGAACGAACGAGCGAACGAACGAACGAGCGAACGAACGAACGAACGAACGAGCCAACGAACGAACGAGTGAACGAACGAGCGAACGAACGAGCAAACGAACGAACGAGCGAACAAACGAGCGAACGAACGAGCGAACGAGCGAACGAACGAACGAACGAACGAACGAATGAACACACCTGCGAACAAGAAACGAACAAACGAACGAGCGAGCAAACGAACAAACAAACGAGCGAACGAACAAGCGGACTAACGAGCGAACACGCCTGCGAACAAGCAAACGAACAAACGAACGAGTGAGCAAACGAACGAGCGAACGAACGAGCGAAGAACGAATGAACGCGCTTGCGAACAATCAAACGAACAAACGAACGAGCGAACAAACGAACAAATGAACGAGCGAACGAACGACGAACGAACAAGTGAACGAATGAACACGCGAGTGAACCCGCAAACGAATAAACGAACGAACGGCGAACGAATTCAGACTGACAGATCAGAGGAAACAGTGTAAGTCTTGAAGTTAAAGTCAGTGGCAATCACTTGCGAAACACTTGTATTCCACCTGGTACAAAGACAAAAGAATATATTGACACATGTATGTTTAATGGCTTACATGCTTATGTCACATTGTGAATGTGGAATTGTTTGACATTGAAAATGAAGGAACGCCGCTATGAAAGTCTTATACCCCATTCACAGCAACTAAACTAGTTTTTTTTTTTACTTCGAAGATATCTTTATTCACTATCTGCATGTGTTTACCTAGTTTACAATGTTACCAGTTCAATACTAGTTTTAACTAAATCAAGTTTGGCTTTTTCCAATTTGTCGATTACCCTTTGCAGTCATTTTGAGAAGACAAATTTCAAACCACCTTGCTAACATATTTTATTCATAAAGTTTTTACCTTATTAAGTTGTGGGGTGTGTATGGAATGAGCAGCTAAACTTTAACCTTTACGGTGGCCAATTCACATTATCAATCCAGTTGATGAAACCAAATTATCTTGTAATACTCCCACCGACGCAGCACCACAGTTTCTTTAGAAACTTGCCCCCTTTAAACTTTAACCTTGTTTAGTTAAACCACTTTTAAACATGTTTAACAGGTTGGTGTTGTGTTTTTTATGGCGCAACATTGCTACTCTCCCATGCATTTCTCTATCTCCTTCCAGGCTTGGGGCTAGAGAGTCAATCAATTAATAACATTGAAATACTGAACATACTATTTTATCTGTTTCCAGACATCAAAGGCGCATGGGTACCGCTGGAAATTTCTCATTGAATCTTTCAAAGAGAAAGTGAAAACAGGGTAAGACTGTGCCTTCCAGTATATCTGTGACGTTTTGCTGCTGTTGTGTGTGTGTGTACCTCTAGCTTGCGAACGGGCGGAAAATAGAATTCCGCTTCGCTTGCCGAATCGTTTTTTTTTTTTGCCCTCGTCGGCTGGTTTCGCTAGCCGAATTTTTCCACCCTCGTCGGGAGCCTGTTCGTGGGTTATTGTACATGTATTTCAAGTAAATCATCAAAGGTCGGAAAAGATCTTTAACACGAAGATCATCTTGTAGAAGTTTGAGTGGCTTAATCAAAATTCGTTAAGGGTGGGTTCTATTAAGATCTTTGTGAGCCCTCAAGATTCTTGACAAAAATCCTTAGGATCTTCAAAAATCTTGAATATCTTACGACAACGCTGCAAAGACCCCCAAGGATCTTTGCCCAGATCTTTTTTATATTCTCGTCATCTTTCAAGATCTTGGTAAGATCGTTATGAAATAATGCTATATGTTTTGACAGTCGTTGAAGATCTTCGAAGATCTTTAAAGATTTAGAAAGGTTTTTCACCAGGGCTGGTCTCAAATTGTAATTATTCTTCACGTAGTAGTTATAAACTTCTGATTTGAGCGAACAAATTTTGGTTTTTAGCCAAAACCTGTATTTATGCACCAACTGATTCAGCATTGTATTTCGGATATTATCTTGTAGGGAAGTTTATGTGGCTGGTACGAGCACAGATGAAGAGGCTGGTAAGATTCTCAAACCTTCCTGAAGAATGGTATTTCTATTTTGTTATAGAAGATTAGAAATTAGGAGAGCTCTGTGGATGGACAATCTTGAAGCTGCAATATCCAAGGGACCATAAGCTATGATTAATGGCCGTAAATAATTGACCATGAATATATTGGCCATGAAAATGACGGAAGCTGTAGTGCAACGCGAGCCAGAGTTTGAGCAGCTTGAGAAATTATTCCGACCTTTCATTTTTTTTGTTGGGGGGGGGGGGGGGGCATCTGGGATAAAACCTGACGGCTTGAAGGAGAAGAAAGTGATTTTACGAGCTGCTACTTGTGCGCGTGATTTCGCAATGATTTCTTCATCTACCTCACCAGTACATTTTCCATGTTATTGTCAAAAAGAAATAAAACCATATGTTTCCATTGTCCTTGCACTGTTATAGATCATAGAAATGCACCTTTAAAGTAGCATCGAACAACAGGAATAATGCGCTGCTAAATGTTAACCCCGTGTTAACTAGCTAGAGGTAACCTGAGAATGAATTTCAACAATGGGCCGGGTTGTTCTGAGCCCAATTAAGCTAACCTAGGATTAGCGAGATTTTTGATTCAGTTTTGTAACTTTTTACTGAGGTTTTCTGTTTACACTGTTTTTGTCCTTTAATTTTGAGCTTGAGTAAGCTCAAAGTACACAAAACATGACCAGTAAAAACAGTTTTGTTCAAAACAAACAAAAAAAAATTACTGCGGTTAACGTTTAAATGTGTTTATCATGGGTTGTGTAACCTCGTCCTTGGGGTGTTGTGTCATTGTGACATGCTGTCACAATGATTAGCGGGGCGTTGGTTTTATACATCGCGTTGTATTTATTTGTATTCATGCAAGTATTAAGCCTCTTAAAACACTCTTAATTAAGTACGAATGACTAAGGCCGACTAGTGTTTTCGAGTACTGGTGCATCGGATTGTTGTAATCATTATACAGTAAAGTTATTATTCAGTATCTATTTTCAGTTTTCATTATTTTGTGTTGCCCAGTAGGGTTTCTTTAAGTCATTGTTATGTAATTTTGATTGAAAGGACATAATAATGAGGGTCATACAAGGCTCGTGATAACACACCCCAGAAGTGGTTGTTTGATGCATGATAAATGTTTTATATTCGGTTGAGCGAGGCGAAAGTAGGATATATATCTGGTTTTCGAACAACCCGGCCCTATTTCTTGTGATCTGTGAACATGGAATAAGCTACATGTACATATACGAACAGACGCATCTTGTTTTATAAACAGAACGGGAAAAACAGAAGAGTGAGAGAGAACTGGAATCCATAAGAAGAAGAAGTATGCACAGAAACACGGCCGCTAAGAGAATCATGAAGGAGTCCCTAGGTGGAACAAGCGCGGAGAAACCGGTGAGCCTTACATGAAGTGTGAATACGACTTCGTGAAGTTTCAGTGCTCCCCGAATGAAACCGGATGAATTTTAAAGTAGACCTAGAAAACTGTCATCGCGCTTGATCAGAAAAATCCAGAACAAAGCAACATCCAGGGTGACCTCATGGTTAGTGCGCTCGTCTCTGGATCGAGCGCTGGCCGGGGACATTGCGTTGTGTTCTTGGGCGAGTCACTTCAATCTCACAGTGCCTCTCTCTACCCAGGGGAATAGATGTGGGTGGGGGGCGGAAGGTAACCGTGCGATGGACTAGCATCCCATCCAGGGGGTAGTAGAAATACTCCTAGTCGCTTCATGCCACAGAAACCTGGATAAGCTCCGGCCTGATGAGCCACTTGGCACGTATGCAGACTTAAGAATATAGCTCTCTTTTCTCATTGTTTGCTGAGGCTTTTAAGAGCAAAGCGTGTGAACTCCTGCTCGATTCGGCTTGATTGTATAGTCGTTATGCTTGACTGTGTACCATTTCTGTTTTAGCCTCCATCGTCTCAAGACAAGGATATTGGTGTTATTTTAGAAGATGACCACGTGAGCGATACCGAGCTTGGGAGCATCGCGCAGAGAAGTCCAAGCCCTGAACGACTAAGTCCACGACCCAGCCCTACAAGGATTACCATCACGCCTGATACAACGGATCTGTAAGTATTGATCAACAAGACACATGATGTTGAACTAGCGTGAGGTCTGTATTGCAGAAATGTTGGTCGGGTTCTTTCGAGGCCGTAAACCTGAAAAAACAAACAAACAAAAACAAAACACGCAAACAAACAACTAGTTCAACAAAGTATTATTATAATGGCTCTTTTAAAACTGATAAGTTGATGCGTCTTCGCGGTCCATTCTCGGTAAACGCGCGCGCTGAAGGTAAGCATTTATTTACGTTTCTCACTTCGCTTTTGTCAACATTTAGCTGAAATTTTCCTCCAAACATGAAGGTAAAAAGACGTCTACTTAACAAAAAACTGTTTATTTTGTGCATTAAATTGAGAAAGCAGCTCACCGAAATTAACTCGTGAAAGTCCATCTTAGTGGTCCATATATACCACTTATTAACCGAGAGTGAGGTCATTACAGGAAAATCTCAGACCGAGGCCTTGACCGAGCGACAGCGAGGTCAATACATCAAGGCTGAGGTCTGAGATTTCCCTGTAATGACCGAACGGACGAGGTTAATAAGTTGTTTATTATATGGCCTTTTTAGCACTGGAAAAAAAAACCGGAAGCGCTTTCCAATATCCGTTTGCGCGCACGAGAGATCATTCGAGGCCACGTTCACTGAACAGAGAAAACCCTGGCCGTGCGATCGAAACCAGAAGGGACAGTAAAAACAATTTCTTTGAAAATGAGACAATTTTTGCCTTTATTACGCCAAGATCTAGGTCAAATTTAACATTGAAATTTTTTTTTATAATGCCCGCTCAGCAGCCAATCAGAGCGCGCGCACTATTGTAGCCATATAATAAAACGGTATACCAAAATTCGGACATTAAGATAACCAATCAGAATTCTCTTTTTCATCGTGGACTAGTTCAGCCTTATAATAATGATCATTATTGAATTTCTTTAATTGTACCATCGATATAGAGTCCAATGTAAAAGTTACGAGAATTGAGGAAAGCACCTTTGCTGTTTAACATGTCGAAAAAGAAGTGCAAGAAACGGCCATCATTATTATCATAGTTAATAGAGGAGACTATGTGTCTATGGTAATCATGTAAAAAAGAGCGGCGAATGTTTGACTGTTTATTGTCTTCTTTCTTTGACAGGAAACCAGGGCGATCACTGGCGGGAGAAAATGGAGGTACATTAAACCTTCTTTTTTATTATTTTGATAACCTTTCCTGATGGGTTATGGCCTGTTCCACGCTCTCGGTTTGTGTGGTCGAGCGAAAGAGGAGCGAGGCTAGCACGAGGACCAGGGGTGTCTGGGAAAGAAAGTGCCCTTTCTTGCATTCACACTCCTCGCCACTTTCCACTCATTCTTCGCGCCAGCTCCCCGCCAGCTCCTCATTAATATGCGTACGTCTGGAACGGGCTAGATGGGCTACTGTAATTGTTGAGCTCTTGCTTTACGTTTACAAATTCAAACCTTAACGATTTCTACACTGATGCAGGGAATACCCCCGAAACCTATGTAAACATGGAGTGCTGTTGACTGTTTTTAAATGCAGTTCACAGCACTCCATATCTACATTTTTGTTTAGATTATTCGTCATTTCATTTAAGAGCTTTGAAGTTAAAACCCTCTCTTTTTATTAGCTTTGCGTTGTTGGATTTTAATATGCTACATGACAAATCCATATGAACAGAGTAACTAATTTAGCGGACGTTTTCGCATAAGTTGTTGTCGGAAGTGTTATTGCATCTGACATTTGGGGACGGGTTATATCAACGGGGAGGACTGATCGGAGTTTTACGGTGTTTTACAGTGTTCCATCACCGATATGTCCATACACTGAAGCATCCTTTAGTTGTGATCATTTACAGCCTTGTGTAAGCCGTTTTTACACAAGACCAAATCATCCATGCTTTGTAAACTCTGCTGACAGCTACGGGAAATCAAATGTTGACTAAGCGTTTTATGCCGCTCCTGGAACTGCTCTTAAAGCTCGGGGGCAGGGGGGTACTCCAATATGTAAAGGGGTAGGGGTATAAATCAACGATTCTGGTCTCACTTAGTGCGTTTATGACGAAACGCACCTATTTTTATATTATCCCCCGTGCTCTTAAGTTGATTTTAGAGCTCAACAATGCTGACTCCTTGTGTTTGTCACGGTATAATAGAGTCCAGGAAAGCGTCTAAGCCGCGTATAAAGTTCTTTGGGGCATCT
Source organism: Micromussa lordhowensis (assembly GCA_964020085.1). Taxonomy (NCBI): domain Eukaryota; kingdom Metazoa; phylum Cnidaria; class Anthozoa; order Scleractinia; family Lobophylliidae; genus Micromussa; species Micromussa lordhowensis. The sequence continues at coordinate 25,094,657 of OZ026601.1, forward strand.
GATGACGAGGACTCCGAAGAGGAACTTCCAGATGACAATCGGTCTGCTGTGAAGTTTGCCGACAAACCGTTGAAATCCAAGCCTAAAGCAATGTTTGCAGACACTGGTCGACCTAAGGTGAGTGAGTTTTAAGGCAATGGTGAGTCGTTTGTGTAGCGCCAGGTTATTATTCACTTTCAAATTACGAATTAGAATGTGAGACAACATTTACCGTGTTTCTATCTACCGTGTTTCTATCGAGTTTTTAAGCGATATTCATATTTCTTACAGCGTGCTGGTGTAAAGTTCTTCCAGTCGGACGAAGAAGAAGAAGAAGATGGCGAAGAATCCGAAGCTGTCACAAAAGTCCCTCCAGTAGAGAAAGCCGATAAAGAGTGTTGGACACATGCGCCGGAGTTTGATAAGTACGTACTATTTTACAGAAATAACATGAACAATGCTTTTTAGTAATCCAGAGACTGCACTCCTTTGTGATAGCAATATGAGTTTTGTATGTATGGGTTATTGACCAAGTGTGAGGTCAAGATGACTGGATATTGGCCGAGTTCTTTTTTTGCGTGTTTATGGACCGAGACGGAGTCGAGGTCCATAAACACGCAGAAAAAGAACGAGGCCAATATCAAGCCATCTTGGCCGAACAAGCTTGGTCAATAAAGGATTTATTATATGGCTTTTGGGGAAATTTTTCTTGCGGGACAAGGCGGGTAGTCCCGAGCGGGCAAGATGGCTCCATCGTGCCCGCTCGGGTAGCCAATCACAGCCAGGAATTTGATTCATCTTGCCCGCTCGCGGAGCTAGCCATATAATAATTATGTATTCTGCATCGTACTGATGTCTTCCTTCTTAGTGTAAGAATAAGACCTCGTCTTCCCTTCGCGTTTTATGCACTGTTCATGAACCGTTTTGGCGGATATCTGTGCTAGCAGTCTTTATGTTTTAGTTTCAAACTGGGGTTCACAGAAGTAAAAGAAACACTTGTGCTCTTCTGTGTTGGGTAACCCTCAACCAGTATACATCTTGTGGAAAGGTACCCATTACAACTGTTTAAACTTTGGTCCAAGAGCTTTTCTCTTTTTCTCCATCAGATATCTTCACTTGAGGATTTACAAACCGGAGTGTAAGAAAGGTAATTAAATACTTTGGTTTTAATTTTCTGATTCCTGGAAACATTAGTCAACGCTAATTGTGAGACTGTATTGGTCACATTCTGACAATGCGTGCTAGTTGATGAATAGAGAAATTTCTTTTTTGCCCAGTTGTCATATCCCAGCTTTCAGTTAGAGGAGGGCGAGACAGCGGTGGTTGCCTCCAAGTAAAAGCGAACTGGGATCTTCGTCTTGTCTTTCAGAGATGTAAATTGTTTGTCCATTTTGGTCTCACTTTGGGTGTTTAAGAAAATGCCGTTGATTTTACCCATCGAAGTATCTCACTTGTATTTTCTTTCTTCCTTTTATCACAAGCTGAAACTCCCTTCTGTAGCGTAGCATTCAATGGACAGCTTCTCAAGACCGACATCTTCGAGGAAGAAGAAGAAGAGGAAACAACAAAGGACATTGTACCAGAACCAGTATCCCCAAAGCCTGGAGCGAAGATTGATTCAAAGAAGGCTGAGCACGCAAAGAATGAGAAGCTGAAGACAGGCGGGAAAGCGAACACGACCAACGTCGCCGGCAAAAAGAGCGGAAAAATGAGCGTGTCACGTGGTGCAAGCAACCGAACCTCGTCTCCATCTCCATCGTCACGGCCAGCATCTGGAGTCGAGGAAAAGGAGAAGAAGCCTGCGTAAGAAAATTACACTGATTTTTTTATAAGCTTCCCCTCCTTGTTAAGGGTTTAGAGGAAAGGAGTGATGGAATCCTAGCTATCAGTTAAATTTTTAGTGATTTTGTGGCTATCAGTTGATATTTCAGTTCACTATCAGTAAATGTTTCATATCTCAGATTTATTTAAGCTATCTGTTAAAAATGCGTCTCTTTTAGATGATCGGTTATCAGTTAGCCCTGACCAGAGCTCTCATCGGGTGTGCATTTTGTCAGCCTAGTTCTATGAAATACCTTTTGACTAAATCTTTTGTTTGCTCAGTAATATTTGAGTGCAATTATTAAACACTGCTTCCTTCTATTAACAGGGCATTTAAGGAACTGGTGTTTAAACTCCCGGAAGATAATGGTCATGTTCTCGGGGAGCCCAGAGAAAACATCACCCAAGAGCCCCTTCGATTTGCGATACACCCCGGAAAGGATCGACCAATGATCGCCATGGCAACTGCAAATTATGGAGATCTCATGATCATGGTATGCATTAACAATTTTCTCGTTTCTTGGAAAGGAAGTTTCTTTATTCGCTACATGCATGTTGAATACATATATATATGTTATTTGCCGGCTGGGAGGTCCGTATGGTGAAAAACTGTGACCGAGTTCGATTGAAAATGCTGCCCGAGGCCGCAGGCCGAGGACAGCATTTTCAAGCCCGAGGTCACAGTTTTTCACTATACGGACCGACCCTAAGCCGGTAAATAACATTTTTATTTTTTTCCTGCGGTAAAATGGCTTACAAGTGGGTTTGTTTACGCAAGTTTGTCATTGAATTGGCTTACGTGCCGCCGTTCTACCGAAGCATTCGTAAAAATCTAACGAGCGAGTAACTCAGATACTAGACAAAGAAAGAGGTATTAACGAACAGATTTATTTCGAACTACTTTATGTTTATAGTTGCATTTAGCTCAACAGTTAAGTTCTCCAAAATTGTTTTTCCGGCGTGAAATTTTCATGCGAAGTTAAGCTGTGTACCAAAACAATTTCACTCAGTCGCTGCGAATCACTTGAAATCAGTCTTTTCTACCGTAAATTGAGTAGCAGAAAGCGAGGAATTTCGTCAAGTGTATTCCACAGAAATTATCTTCAATACGGCAACGATTAGAGAGGTAGACTCTACTGAAATTGACTCATTTTTTACTAAAATTGGCTTACAAGTGGGTTTGTTTACGAAAGTTTGTCATTGAATTGGCTTACTACGCGCCGTCTACAAACCATCGTACTGAAAATCTAACGAGCGAACGAACGAGTAACTCAGATACTAGACAAGAAAGATGTATTAAAGAACAGATTTATTTCGAACTTCTTTATGTTAGTTGCATTTACTTCACTAGTTAAGCTCTCCAAAAGTGTTTTTTCCGGTGCGAAATTTCGTGCAAAGTTTGAATTGTATACTACCAAAACAATTTCTGTCAGTCGTTGCGAATCACTCAAAATCATACTTTTCTACCGTAAATTGAGTAGCAGAACGGAAAGCGACGAAATTCGTTAAGACTATTCCACAGAAATTACCTTACATACAGACCAGCGAGGTAAACTAGACTGAAGTTGACTCACTTTTACTTAAAATTCTACGGCGAGAGAAACACAGGATTACGCGCCATTACAGTGCCGAGCTAAAAACAGCCAAACAAACTCTCGTGCACAACTTCAAAACATTCAATTGAATTTACTTACAGCGACTTTCCTTGCCATTTGAAAGTGAATAGGGAAAAGACATGCGTTGATCAATCGTCGGCGCGGTGGAAGTGTAAAAAAGGCAAAAGATTGACGATTACCGCTAACTTTTAGGAGCGGTCCGTAACTCGGGGTCCGGATGGGAAAATACGGACCGCTGGCGCGCGCGCGATTAGCCAATCAGATTCAAGGATTTAGGATTCCGGACCGCTCAGAAGCTGGAGAAAAAAATAAATTGAGGTATTGCACTTAGAAAGTGTAGAAAACTGTACCTGAAGCTTTGATCGACGTTTATTTTACGTAAAAAGAGCTGTGAGACGGTATTAACGTGGGTGTTGTAATTTTGAGCAGGAGTTTTTGGGAAATACATGTCGGGAATGGCATAGTGTAAAATTGGTCACTTTGAAAGAGGAATAGCCCGGGTCGGGAATGCGCACGCGCTAGCACTCATGGGATTGTCTGGGGGATGGCAAAAGTGAAGGCTATTAGAGGGAGGCTGATTATATGCGATAATGATGTCAGTGTTGATTGATGTGTAGGCAGTGACAATATTAGTCTAATATAATCAGTTAATCTCGAAATCAGTTGTGTCGGGCATGTTTTGTTTATTGTATACCAATCTGTCCCATCAGCACTCGAGCACACATACTCTCGGCCCAGTCTCTACTCGAGTTAAAAGTGATGCTTATTCAGTTTACTGGGATGTGTGTCTCTGTTACTATTTTGCTAAAACGTGCGGTCAAATCATGTTTTCATAATTTTATTCCTAATGTTAATGTTAGTATTATAAGGAATTTTAAATGGAGAAATGACATCAACTCGGAACAAAATCCGAGTTCCAGATGGGATTTAAACCAACGACCCTGCATGATCTAGCCGGACTCTCTAACCACTGAGTTACTGGAGACTCTGTGGTGAACAAGGGTGAAATGTGTAACTTTGACTGGAACCGCATCGCGTGCTCGCACAGCCAAATGATGACTTGGCACATATAAACTCACTAACTGCATCCTGCAGTCACGTTAAGGCATATCAAAGATGCAACCATCCACCCTCCAAAGTGAATATTAAAAGGAATTTTAAATGTAGAAATGACATCAACTCGGAAAAACTTGGATTTTTTCCTTGTTGATGACAATATTAATGTTAACGTTTTGTTAATGTTTTTCGATGTTATCAGGATCAATTCGAAGGTCGCTGGTCTCACACCGACAGCAGTACGGCGCCTCAGCAGTTCCCGCTCACATCTGTGGTGTCGGACCGTGATATGCCGTTTAACACTACGTGCGGACAGTTGTCTGTTGTGTGCTATTTGGTAAGAATTCTAGCGGCTGTTACTTACAGTTACTTGTTTCCTTGGTCGAGTGTTATTGGGATCAACCTTCTGAAATGAATCCGTGCAGTGGAACATTTTTGTCAATCTTTCCTTCCAGTCTGTAACTGTTAGGCTGGTGCTTGTGTTGTGATGTATCTCTAGTTCGTTTATTTGTTCGTTTGTGTGTCTTTGTATATTGTGACGTGTTTTACAGGCTTTTTTGACTGAGGTTCATCGAATATTTCCGAATTACCTTTAGCCTCTTTCTCAAAGCGAGTCTTGGTGCTCATCCTTTCATATGAAAATGATATTTCATTCACATGAAAATGAGTTTGATTTCCATGTGAATGAAATTTCATTTTCATATAAAAGGATGAGCACCAAGACTCGCTTTGGGAAAGAGGCTAAAGGTAATTCGGAAATGGCCTATTAAACCACTTTTTTTAACCCAGTAAAGCCAACTATATGGACCTCACGGTCATTTAATAACATGTACGCATTTGTGTTGATTTTGTTTTTGACTTCTTGTTCTTCTCTCTTTTGCATAAATCAGTCCAAGGTTGAAAGGTGGGTAACAGCTTTCTTGAATGTTTTGGGTTAAATAATTCAGTTTCTCATTTCCTTTACACGGGTCTGCAGCGACGATGATCTCTTTTGTATCTGGATTTTTGTATCTATTTGGATCTCTTTCCCATTAGCCGTTCACTTTTCTGATTTGTTTTTCAATTAATGTACAATTTTCAGGTTAACGAAAGTTGGAAAATCAACGGAGACAATTCCATTTGATGAGTAAGTCAAGACTTTTTCTACATTTAAAATTAAGTCTATGTTACTATATTATCCATTGCATGCCTGTGCCTAGTGACAAAAACGTTTCTTATCTTTTTTTCTTTTGTATTTTTGTAATTATTTTCTTAATTTGGTTTTCCGCAGCTAGCCCAAGCGGAAATTGAACCATTTAGATAATGTGTTTGGTACGCCAAGTGAAATGTCTTGAATTCAAGAACTGATCAAACTTTAACACCGCGAAAGTCATTGAAAAATGAACTTGACACTTTAAAGTCCTAGTTAAATTTTCTTAATTTGGTTTCCCGTACTTAGCCCGTCCGGAAATGAACTCATCAATAAATAGGGTGTTTGGTACACCCAGTAAAAGGTCTTCAATTCAAGAATCAAACTTTAAGACCTCGACTGTCACTGAAAATGCACTTGACACTTCAAAGTCCTAGATTTTGCTCGTTTTTAGCTGCAATACATGTAGATCCGCTACTCTTTCAATCGAAAAGTTATTATGAACCAGTTAACGTATAGCATTTCCAAATCATAAGCCTCGGCTCCCGTTTGAAAAAAAAAATATTTGGTTTGTATTTGAAAATTATGTGTCGCATCAGAAGCCTGTGAGTGCAGACAATTGTAGCTCATGCAAAACTCTCTAAAATAACCATATGAACCATGAAACAAGTTCCTTATTTTCCAGGAAAGGTAGGGCGTGATGGGGGATGAACGATATGCTTTGTAGTACATTACATCGAAAAGTTGCATGCAAGCCACTGAAAGCGCCAGAAAACTACTTCCATTTTTGGTTATAGTAAGGTACGAAACCTGGCTGTCGTCATATGTTGACGATACCTAACTTTTTATTTTGTAGTCTGGTAAATGCAGCAATAGAGTCTCGGAAACAGTAAGTATGACGTGTTTGCTATATAAGTCATGCCATCGTCTCTTGGTCATGTATATATCTTTTTTATTATTATTATTATTATTATTATTATTATTATTATTATTATTATTATTTTGTAAGTGTTACTGGGCACCTTTCTACTTTTTGTGTTTCAAGAAACTGCGGCGATACATCACCGAGCTAGAAAAAGCAATTAGTTCAAAATCAAGGTCCGAATAATTTTCTTCGAAGGAACTCTTCACAAAATTTACTTTGAATTTTCGTGAGTGAACAGTGATTCATGTGTAATCGGTTATGGGTGGAATTTGTTTTGTATTTGGAACTGTGTTGTGCATGTACCAAAAATTAATTATATCTCAAGAACCTTATCAAGAGCACAGTCTTTGATAGTCGTTTTGGGAGTTGTATCCTTCAGCCTATTCAACACGTGGTTAGTTTCTAGTTGTGAGGAAAACCTATTTAGACTGTGTTTTAGCTGAACCAGAGGGAGGCTGTCAGAGACTCTAAAGCGTTGTTGCAACGATTTTGTCATTAAAAACATATCAAAAATGGTTTTCATGTTATCATTTACTATGTAGTCTCAAGATCTTTGTGAATGTGTTTGCTTTTCTCTATGTAAAGGCGAATTCTAAGGAAAACTGTGAAGACATATCCTTTCCTTCTTATTTTCAGATGTCAGCATTTTTGTTGAGATTCAAGGCTAATTATCTCGAAAAAAATGCGCAGCTGTCCCAGTTTTTCTTTGTGGGTTCCAATAGCCGTTGCAAAGATCTACCTTTTTCGCATGGTCCTAACCTTGAGCAAACACCTTTGTATTTAGTAGGCACCATCTGTAATGGCTTTTTTTTTTGCTCCCTCAGAAAAGAAGCTGGAGACACCACCGTCAAGGAGGAAATACCGGAGGTATGAAAATACTTGGTTTGCAGTCTTGCTAGTGTGGAAATCAAAACACAGATCTTGAATATGACGGAGAATAACTTGCGGTGCTAGGCCTTTAGCGATCGCTCGGGTACTGGACGTCAGCTGCGATTGGTCGATGGTTGCCTTTGGAAACCAGTAACCAATCATTCTCACGCAACTTACTCTAACTACAGTACCAGAGAAGTTTTAATGTAGAAAGCTGGCGTCCAGGCTCCCAGTAGTTCCAGAGGGTACTTACATGTTTATTTTTGTACGCAAAATGCTTGGCTTTTGTTTTTTTCCATCGACCTCGTACATTCAGTGATGTAAAAAGTAAAGCATAGCTGCAAACCGCTGAATCCATTCCCCGCTTTCTCAGCCTCCAGAGCCCATGTACACTGAAGGGGATGTGAAAGCCTTGAAAGAACAACACGCTGAGGAAATACAGCTGCTGCAAGAAGAATACGAGTAAGTGATAAAACAAGGAATGTATCTTGACTCCTCCCACTTACACTGCAACATCTCTGATTTGTGACGAAAAGTTTCGTTATTAACAAAGCTATGTTCCAACATTTATCCATCTGTTTATCTTTGCAGGAAAAGGCTGAATGAGCTTGCTCAAGGATTGGGTCCGTACTCGCCTGACCTAGAATCTCCTCATAACTATATAGACGGTAAGCTTGCGAATTCGGTCGAACTTTGAGTCAGCCTTTGTTTTGTGATAGGAGTTCCTATTACATAAGCAATATTGTGGCAAGGCAAGGTGACGTGACTTGTAAGGTTCGGAGGGCTCTTGCGAATTCTGATACGAGGATTTGTCGAAGAATAGTTCGTTGAATATTGCTCCATTTTCGATGTCTGACTGATCACTGCAGTACGAAGGTAATCTTAGAAAACTTGGCGTTTCAGCTCTTACTATTTCGCAAGCGTAGGTGGGTCACTGCCAGTTCCGTGGTTAAAATCTTTTTAATATCTTCAAAAATCTTCACCAAGATCTTCGAGGATCCTATCGGGGATCTTAACAAGATCTTTAAAATTCTTCCCGCCCAAGATCTTCAAAGATCCGTAATATTTTTGTCAGGATCGGTGAGATTCTTCAAAGATATTGCTCATTGTCAGGATCTTTTATTTTCGTATCATAGCAGGATCTTTCAAAGAATACTTGAAAGATCCTTATCTTTTTATTTAGGATCTTTAGAAAGCTCGTGCATGATTCTCAAAGACCCTGTAAGGTTTTTCACTAGGGTTGCGTCAGGCCGTATGAACGCGCTGATCAAGAATTTGCTAACTAACTGGTGCTGTTTTTTGTAGCTGCTACGTCACCAATGTTTCTGAGGTCTCCTTCCCCGGTATCACCGTCACCCGAGCAAGGAAAAGCACCGAGACCACCTTCAGAAGCAAGGTAACAAAACTAACATGAAATTTTATACTACTTGCGATTGGGTAGGAAGTTACTTTGAGGCCAGCCCACGTAAGGTATTTGGCTGTTTCCTTTTGTCAGCCCAAACTTCAGGAAATCCTCTTACATCAGATCAACTTGGCACAGTATAGGGTGGAAATTCTTGGCAATAAGCAATTACCAAGTTACTTTACAAAATGCTTTTGTGACGAAAAAATCGTCAAACTCTTTAATAAACACACATAATTTTGTGGGAAATTCAAACACATGCAATATCTCTGAACCTGTCCGTCACCTACGAGAGAACCCTTTTTGCATTCTTTTAGCTAACGCATACTCTGCACGGCCCAATCTTTTCACAAGCGAAGAGTCCTAGAGGGCCAAATGATCCAACAATGGTAACCCAGCTTGAACAAACAAATTCACTGTTACATGACGAAACTGTTCCCATCGGGAATTACCAAACGGTTATAAATCATGTGAGTAGTCATCTATACGTCTGTCCTCTGATAGATCATAACTAAGAACCAATCAAAAGGCGACATATTATATAAATCATTATTGCAAACTGGTTGTGAGTCAGTGCAAGTTCAGGGGTTCGTGTCAAGACCAGGCTGTTGTAGATGATCTTGTTAATGCCGCCTAATGTTTGTGTCTTCTGGGTTATTTGTAGACCTCAATCCCAGCCTCGGAAAATAAGATCCCGGATTCCTAACCTACCAGAATGGGGAAAAGATCTGCCTGAAGATGTAAGTATAAAACCTTCGAACAGTGATGAGATGAGGTTAATAGGTATTTAAAAAAATCAAACTCGGTGATTCACCATGTTTCTGATGTTTTCTGGGTCTTTTTGTTAAAGTAGTTTTGTAATGACTGTTTGAACACGACCTTTCAATTAGAGCTACACAAAAACCAAGCAAAGGAGAAGACTTAGCTGCTTTTGGGAATAAATCCAACTGTTTTCCAGTACCTAAGACTGATAAAGCCTTGACTTCGAGATAACAAGAGTTTTTTTCTTGCGAAAGTTATACGTTGTAACTGTTATGTCCTTTTGTTTCAGTTTCTTGTTCGTCTTCACTTGTTCAATGAAAACAGCAGCAAGTATCGTCAGGAACTCGGTGATAAAACACGCAGAACGGTAGGTCAATACCTAAATTGCGTTGTTTATGGTGCTTGTCTTACGTTTACTTAAATAGTTAAACAATACAAAGAAAGAAAGCAATTACATGTTTTTAAGGAAAACCCTGAACAGGCAATGCTTCCCTAAGTATAGGGCTACGTATACATAAATAAATAATATCAAAAGTTAAAACTTACGATCTTTAAATTTTGACAACATTGTAGCACGTTGGCATGGGAAACGAAAAAAAAATATAGTATAGCATTTAATATTATTACTCTTTGTACAGAACTTTAAGAAGTTCAAAAAGTCATGTTTTTGTTTATATGTTGAGCCAATGCAAGATTTTTGCAGAAATTTAGTCGCGTCCCGTAAAGAAACTTCCGGAAATGCTTTGAACCTCTCTAGCTCCCTGTTGTCCCATCACCACCTCATCAAACTGTCATTTCGATTTCCAGCTTTCATATTTCAACTGTGTCATCATTTGCTCAAAAGAGCTAAAAAACACGAATGAATATCAGACTATTTAACAATTAGACCCGTAGCCCGAAGGAGCTACGGGTCAATAGCCCATGAGGCGAAGCCGAATGGGCTATTGACCCGTGTCCCTTGAGGGCGAAGGGTCTAATTGTTTTAGTATCACTTAACTAGTCGGACAGAAATGGCAATAAGAAAGTTAGCAGATGTAAGCTGAAGAAATATTCATTTGGGACTAAAACGAAAGAAAGCGTCACGCTCGATGGCGCTCGAGGACTATTGCTAATAGTCCTCGAGTAGCGTAGCCAATTAAAATGCAGGATTTGCATTAGTCCACTAGTTGGGTGATGCTAAAAAAGCGTTGTAATATTATTTTTTATACGTTTTTTGCCAAACAGATCCAAGAACGGTATGAGCTTCAAATGGCCGTGCAAAACAGACTGGCTCAAGCAGAGGATGTGCCAGAGGAAGACGCAGGTTTTGACACAATTCGATACCCATTGCATTGTTGTTTATTTAAATGAATCTAACCATTTCCTTGTGCCATATGATGCTCTTTTCAGATGTCTGTCTGCCGGCAGTGTTTATGCCAACGCGCACAGGTCACGTGTACTCGCCCAAGGCCCACTCGTACTTTCACCCACCAGGTATAAACACTTTTTTAGGGCGATCACTTAAGGTGGCTCCATAAGGTAATCATTTATGGCGTTGCGCGCGCAAGTGTTATGTTTTGAATGCTGTTTTTACGTTTGCTTTTACACCCAGTCCTCTCAAACTTATTACATGTGATAAGCAACGATTAAAACTGTTACAAACTATTAAAATTAATGGTTTTAGTCTTAAATTATAAATTCCCCCCAAAATGGGTGGTTTTTTTACTGTGTTTGTGGTTTTATTTGTGATTTTGTTGAATTTCCTCCTGTGAAATCTTCCAAAATTTTCACAGCACATCGCATCAACAGGATGCGAATTTTAAAGACGAAAAAAGTAGGCTTTGTAATGGCGGTTTTTTTCGATTTTTGCAAATTTATGTCTTTAACCGCTACGAAAAAAACTGGTCATGTAGATTTCCCGCAAAAACGACTCCGACTAGAGTAAAATATTTACTACCAGTCTGCCAAATTTTATTGAATATCACTGAATGGAACGCGAGAAAATATCACTGTCAGTTTTGGTTTTTGTGCTCATGTTGACGTCATAAGGTATCGAAAAACACTGGCGTTTTCCTTCGAGCGTGCGCAGATAACTTCAGATTTCGTCCTCAGCGCGCATGTCATGGTAACACTAGGGTGCATCCTTAATGGGTTTCGACGGAAATACGTTTAAACTGGAAATTAGTGACAGCATGCGCTTCTCATTACCAATCTTTCTTCAACTTGTTGTTTTCATTGTTACGTTAGAGAAACCATTTGTCTACATGTTAAAATGTTTCTATCTACTCTACAGTTCGTCGCTGTGGGGCAATAGATGCACATTCTCTCTGGGTACTTTCAGACATTACGAGCATGAAACTCACAAGTTAATATTTGTAAATTTGTTTTAGGTTCATCTGAAGGCCGACTCACTCAGCCTCCTTCGATATTTAAGCTGCCAGCTGTGACACCAGAAGCCGTATCCTTTGATACACACATTATGTTCGCTTGAATGTTAAACACCAGTCTGTTCGCATCGGCTGGTTTTGTAAGTTGGTCACCTCCTCTGTCCTTTTTTCCGGGGGGGGGGGGTGAAGGGGAAGGGCTACTCTCCACTTTAAATTGCGGCAGCCTGAGTGTGATGATGACCACAGTGACCTATTGTAAGGATAGCAGCGATATAGGAACACGCTTGTTTTCGTTGTTTCATCCTCACTAGAAATCACTTAGACATAAGCATACTTATAAGGATCAGCATGAGTGTAGGAAAAACTAATCTGCAAGTGAATATATGAAAAATCATGCATTTGATCTGCGAAGAAAGATGAAAAGACGTCAATGATCATCGCAGTTACGCAACTTAAGCAGCTGGGAAAGGAAAGCCTTAAAAAAATTCAGGTTTAAACGGGATTGGGACCCATGACCTCTGCGATACCGGTGTAGTGCTCTACCAACTGAACTATCAAGCCAACTGGGAGCTGGTTACGTTGAAAGCTCGTAATATACCAGGGAATAGGGAAGAATGAAACTGAATACGCCTGATTTCTTATACTTTTATCCTATTTCGTGTGCATATGCTTTTGTCAACACTGTCCTCTCTTCACTCTTGTACTTATGCTTACGCTTCTTGTTGCAATGATTCTGCATACAAAGTATAACTATCTTAAGAGTTAGTATTCTTGTTTGATGAAATTCTTAATATAAATTTGGCATTACACATAGTGGCAATAGTCACATGTACACGAAGGTGACCTATTTTTTTCCATGCCTTTGGTACTCTCGTACCCATACTTCCGTTTCTCTAAAATCTACTTCTGGGCAGAACAACTACTTGAAGGTTACCTTGTAGAATAGCAACAACATTCCCCGACCGTCACGTATTGTTGTGATGAATTGTTTCGTTTTCCTTGACTTTGCTCCAGCAAGTGTCTGTTCTTAACTTATTTGAAATGAGTAAAAGATACAACCAAGCAGGAATCCCTTGGTTTGCCAACGATCAAGGAAGACCTCATACGATTGCCAATCCTGAGCAGTCACAAACAGCCCCACCCCCACCCACTGCGTGTGACGTGTGGTCTCCGCCTCCTTACCAAGGCAGAGCACGAACCAGATAGCGTACAAGAGAATTGGTCATGTAATGTCATGTAATGTCATGATGGAGTTGTATTTATTATTTGAATTGCAGCACTTCATTTAAGAATTGTGTATGCTTATCAGGGCTGGCGACAGGGCTGAACTGGGGGAACGATTTTTCCTGCCTGGTTTGACCATGAGGAGGAAAGGTCTTCTCATGAAGTTCAGTTCAGAGAGTTTTGCCCGCCTGTGAAAACCAGTTGCCAACCTGCTGAAAATGTTAATATGACCCCTGCTTATTCTAGCTATGGTATCATTCCACATTTTTTTCCGAGAATTAACAACGACAGAATATATCGCCTTCGCAGCCTCGTGAATAGCGACTTTTGTCTTCATCTTTCGAGAAGAAGCCCTAAGAACAAGGTTGCGTATGCAGTTTAAACTGGTCCTTCTAGATATATTTCTTCTTTGAACAAAAAGACGAAAATCCTCTCACAAAGTTAATTGTTGCCTTGCTTTTATTAACTACCAAAATGTATAATGTAAATAGCGTATCTATCATTTAAAAGGATAAAATGTTACCTTCAAGTTCAGACATGTTATGTTTTTGTCGTAGTTGAATTGTTAAGTTTATGTTTATGTAAATGAAGAGATATATATTTTGCTTACATAAAGGTTAAACAAATACTTATAGCTTGTGCCGAGATTCTTCCCTCGATGCAATAAATGAAAGCTTTCTTAGATAAACACAATACTCTTAAGTTTCAAGGAAGACTCTACTATCTTCAGTTACGTGAGTAGAATGTGAACAGCTGTTACTGCAGTTGAGTCTGTGGTCAGTTATTCGTTTATGTAAAAAAGGCATGCGAACGAGGCGAAAAAGTCATCAAAGCAGACTTGATGAATTGCTGTCGCTCTTTCGCCTCGCTTGAATGTCGAACCGCTTGCAACTGCAGAAACAACGTAGTTGGTAGTTGGCATGCGAACGAGGCGAAAAAGTCATCAAAGCAGACTTGATGAATTGCTGTCGCTCTTTCGCCTCGCTTGAATGTCGAACCGCTTGCAACTGCAGAAACAACGTAGTTGGTAGAGGGGACTCTATCACTAATAAACTCATCAAACGTTATCAAGGAGAACTAATAGACCTTTTAAGTTGCCTGCGGAACGAACAGCAGCCATGTGCCTGGTCGTGTTCTGTCTTTGATGCCCTGTACAATTTATGCAAAAAGCTCAAATTGCCAGCAATCAACTAAAATGCTGCTTCGTTGTTTTTGTTTGTCGTTGGTGGTGTTTGTTTGCTTGTTTGTTTGTTTTGTTTGTTTGCCTTTTTATCTTCAGAAGGCTAATGAAAGTGTTTTAGATTTATTCAAGTTAGTTCATGTGGATGAAACCTTGGCATATAACGTTTAAATAAAAGCTGTTGAGCAGTATTTTATGTGGTACTGTTTATTATGCTGTACAAGGTTTGAATCAGTGGGTGCATGCGACAATTCAAGTGAAAACTACTCAATCGGTGCTTTCATCTCGATATTTTAATGAAACGTTTCGAGATTTACCCTCAAGTTTTAAACCTGCGCACTTGTACATCTTGACAATCCAAGCTTAGCTTGTCTAAACAATTCATTAATATTTGTTAGTTTACACTGGTTTACAGCCCCTCGGAAGAGAGACCTTAACAGTGGAATAGAGCCTTATGGAAACGAGCCTTATGTGGCTACCAACAAAAGAACTGCATTTTTCAATTTGTGCAACTAACGGTCATATGCTACGATCGACTCAGAACTTTTCATCTATAAATAGACCCGCCATAGGCTACAAACTTCAAAATATAACTTTTGAAAATTCCTTTGGTTACTGTAAGAGTAAAGCCATTCGAGAAACTTATTCAAAAATCGACATTCATATATATAGCCGCCTTTAAGCTTTGACTGTAGTCTTCCGCATAACTGACGAAGAGGCAATTCGGCTTAAAGTTTGGTGATGTATCGATTTTGGTCAACTTCGGTTTCAACAAGAAATCGCAGCAACTTCTTCTCCCAACTGGTTCGTTCCTTGTCGTTGTGATAATCCACAAATGTCTGTTCTCTCAGTGCCTTGGGCAGTTTCTTTTTCTTGATCCCATCGATTCTAACGACCAGTAACGAACCTTTGTTGCCAACTCTACTTCGGTGCAACGCCATGTCCAGCTCCCCCCTGCAGAACTTGCTGTCCATGTAGTTCTTGGACATCACTGCTAGAACTTTGCGGCTTGAATACACGCTTTCGGCCATGTTGTCGACCAGGGCCCTTCCTAGTTCGAAGTCTCGGCTGTGGATGCAGTATTTGAGTCGATTCCTTTCCAGGAGAGGGGTCAGGTTGTTCGTTACCCACTGGCTGTCTTTGCTGCTGAATGTCACAAAGACATCATACTTGATCTCTCCATCAGTTGCTGCCTCTGCAAACGAAATGTGGAAGTTGTGTTTCGTATGGCCAATGTTAGGCGCACCCTTGCTTCCTAACAACCATACCCACTCAACCAACTACCCACCCATCCCTAGCTTACACTTCAACCTCACTGTCGCAGTCCCGAGGTCCCCTGATGGTGCTTGGTGAGTGATCACCAATCAACAACATTCTTGAAGTACTTCTATGTTTTTCTATTTACTGTATTGGGGTACTGTATTTTAGCTGCTGACTAAGCTCTCGCCCATTTTCCGTACCATTAACATTGAGGGTGCGTTCCTTCGGGGTGATCTGGATCAGGATCAGAAATCCAAGATCTGTCTGGATCATGGAGCATCAAAGGAACCGATGAATTCATGACTAAAGTGGACTCATCGGTTCCTTTGATGTAGCAAGATCCAGACAGATCTTGGATCACTGATCCTGATCCAGATCGCCCCAAAGGAACGCAGGCTAATACTTATGGTCTTTATTGCTTTCGATACCAGGCGGTCCAATCGTGGAACTAACTTCCAAATTTATGTCGCCCTGTTACAGATTTCAACACTTACCGCAAATTAATTTTGTCCTGTAATATTGTATAAATTTGTCAGTTTTGTTCTAATGTTTCTGTCATTATTTTTAATTTGTAACATTAGGTAGCTCAAAGAAATTAGCAGCAATGCTACTCTGTAAATTTGAGAGTAAATAAAGTTTAAGATGATTAAGATGATGATGACGATGTTGATGATGATGATGATGATGATGTACGTCGTACAAAGCTTGTAAACTTGATTTAATCTAATCCAAAACTCGCTGAATGAACTTCGCTTTTTCCTCTCTTGTATCTCACTCAGTCTTCATTCTATCTCACTGGTACCACGTTCGCTCACTCTTACCTTGTTTTCCAATCATTCCTCTCTGCTACCTCGCTCGCTTCTCCCTTGTACCTCGCATGTTATTCCTCCTTTGTATTTCTCTCTCTCTCTCCTCGCTGGTACTTTACTCGTGTCGCTATCATTCCTCACTCGTCCCTGGTGCAGCTGTATCTCGCTTGCCTCTTAATTCACTCATAGCTCGCCCTTTCGTTATTCGTACCTTGCTCGTGCCTCGCTTGTACGCCGTTCGTACGCCACTCGTACCTCGATCGCGTCGCGTCCGTATCTCACTCACATCGCTCGTACTTCATCGTACTTGGCTCGTATCTCACTCGCACCTTCCTCGTATTTTGTTCGTACCTCGCTCGTATCTCACTCGTTTTTCAGTTCCAACAAACTACTCAAGAACATAACCGCGCTTTCCATGAAGTAATATGCTTTAATGAATTACGAGCACAACTCGCTTAACTTACACACAGCTGAAAACTACTTAACCACAAGAATCTTCATTAACAAACAGTTCCTATTTAACTTTGTCTACTACTTATTGCTGTGATTGGAAAAAAGACATTCAAGTGCCTTCAATGCACCCAGGAAAATGGGCGGAGAAATTTTCACAGCGACTAGTCAACCACATATGCTTATGATGTCTAGTTTTAAGCTTATAAATTATACTAAAACATTTTTTTTCCATGTTAAGGGATGATTATCGGTCAGTTAGCATAACGTTTTACGGATGATTAATCAGCAAACCTTCAGGCTTCCATTCATGTCTTTTTTTCAGCAACTTTCGAATGAACACCGCCGCAGTCAAAGCCAACAACAATCCTCCGGACAGGACAGGAAAAAGAATTATTAACACAGTCGAGTCGCTTTCTTCCTTGTCCTCCGATGAAAAATCTACGGATAGAAAAAACTTAGTTTTAAAAAAAAGCAACCCTGAATGGTAACTTGTGCAGTTACAAAGTGAAATCTTGATTGGTAAGCAGATTTTTATTTTATGGGAAAAGTAGTGTAACTGCAATTTTCAAAAAGGAAACGACATTTATTTAACAAATAAAGAAGCCTAAGCCGTGTATTACACTCTGATAAAACATGGGTTTTTGACCAATCAGAGCGCGCGCATGGTCCTATCTATGTTATAAAAGTTTATAAACCATGGCTCCACACCCATGTCATCTTCGGTTGCAATTGCTCGTTGTACAATTTCTACTGTATAATTACGCTATAAAATTAAGTCAAAAAATCTGCGTTTAGAGTTTTTGAAATACACCAGAAACAAAGAATAGATATAGTAGTTAAAGTGAAGGATTTAAGCCACCAACAGTAAAAAAAAAACGAAAACAAAAGAAAAAAAGGCAAAATACGAATTGGAAAGAAAGAGATAAATCGAAGTGCTTTAGTTGATGCTTTAAAATTCTCCCATTCAATGAACAACGCCTCCTTTATCTTCATTTGAAAGCTGGAGGCTAGAGTACAATGATTATGTTATATAGACTGTCTATTCCTTTTGATTTATTAATCTGGGCCGGATATTTCAAAACCTGATTAAGCTAACCCAGGATTAACGAGAATTTTGATTTCAGTTTCGTAACTTTTCGGTGAAGTTTTCTGTTTATATTGTTTGTCCTTCATTTTTGAGTCTGAATGATCTCAAACTACACGAAACATAAGCAGTGCAAAACATGTTTAAACAGGAAAGATTAACACTTTGTTCAACTTTTAATCCTGGGTTAGCGTTAACCGGCTTTCGAACAACCCGGCCCAGTTGCTGTTTTGGAATCACTCGTGGGCTATCAACACTGTTTCTATGGTTTGGTGGCTATTACTGATTATTTTTGTGATTGATTGTCTGCTGGTGTCTTTAGAAGTGAGTGATTTCTTGAACCACTCCATCGGTAGCAAAAACATTCCAAAATTGTTCAAGAATCCAAAAACGTTTTCCACGTTTGATTTTACAAAACCAAATTCCGAAACCTGACCGAAGAGTAGGATCGGAATTTGGCATTAGCATTGTCAAGATTTGGTAACAAGAAAACAGCAGAAAATGCAGCTAAAGGGAGAAAACTTTGGAACAAAAGGAATTCTGAGATATTTTTCACGAAGAGCTAAAGAACTCTGAACAACAACGATTCCTTTAATGGAGTTTCGACAGTAAAGATCTCCTACACCATTATTCTTGAGTCGTATCCAATCCCTAGCTGATACATGAATTACGTAGATACAACTTGGAGAAAGTGCAACAGTAACAATAAAAATGTTTACAAAAAGTAAAACACACAATACAAGATTACAATACTTCAATTAATTTACATAGTATATTGAAAGGAGAGGAGAGGGGCACATCTAGATAAAACAATGTTGTGCCCCTTAAAGGTACGTATAACTAAAAAAACTTGTAAAGTGAAGGAAAATAAATGATGAAATAGTTCAGTAAGTTATAAAAAAGATAATGTTTCACTGTTATTGAACAAGGTACCAGCGCAAAAGTACTTTTCTAAATATTTTTTTTCGATGGTTTATCCCTGATGAACTAGGGTATGAAAATTTGATTGGATGTTGTAATTGTGTAGCTCAGATACTAGTGAAACAGGTATAATAGGAAACCTTTTCATGGTGGAAATAATCATAAAAGAGCACACATGTTTACCGATGTTTAGAAAATAAAAGATTTAAATACCTCTTTTTGTTTTTCTCTCCGCAAGAACAATCGTCACCGAAGACAATCCCATGGATGTGTTCATTGCACAGCTGTAGCATCCAAAATCTGGATCAGAAACATTGCTGATCCACAAAGACATCTGTTCCTCTTCTCTGAGTTCCGAGCTGTTTAGCTTGTATGTCTCGGTTTTGTAGCGTGAATTGGTCTTATTTAACTTCTCGCCTTGGAACATCCAAAACGTTTCAGTTTCCAGGAACTTTGAGTGCGATGTTATGCACTTGAGCTGGACTTGGGTGTTCGCCGCCACCCGCACTGTTCCCAAGTTGGTAGAAATGTTTTGAACGTTATCTTAGAGCATAAACAAAACTTAGTCAATTAAAATCTGAAATAGCAAATGTGAAAACAAAAAGGTCTTATTGTTAGTAGTATAAAGTCCTATAAACGTAATAAAGGTAAAAGACCCAATCATTGCGTGATTTCATGGGAGCAGTACAGAAAATCCAAGATTTCCTAGATATGTTTCTCAAACCATTAATAGTTCATGACTTCTAAACAAAAGAAATCATAACCGTGATGTTGTTTAAATATCTGAACATGACTAGCATGATTTTATGATTTTATTTCTCGGTTTTCCTCTTAGTTTTAGCCGTGATTGAGACGGGTATATCAAGCACTCGAAAAAGTGTTTTACCTCATCTGCAATCACCTCTAAGTTCGCCAAAAATATTACGCTCTGCGTTGTAATTCAAAGCATTTCTCGATTTTGGAAATGTGGTAAACCATGGTCTCGGGTAAACCATGGTCTCTGATATGTTACGTATACCATTTGGAAAGTTTAAAAAGTTCCCCGGAAGGCTTTGGTAGCCACATATCCATACCGTCTGGCTCCTACGTTGTGAGTAGGTTATCAGTATTCTCAGTTTGAGTTAGTCCAAACATACGTCTGTGGTTACCTTTTTCATCAACGATAAAAGTAATGTTATTCTTCTCGGACCCCTTCGTCTCAAAAATGCTACATTCGTATAACCCACTGTGTCTTTCAGAAGCGTTGATAATGTCCAGCACCATCGTCATGCGGTCATCAAACTTCACCTCAGTTTGCGAGTAGTATGGACTCGGGAACCTTTTATCAAGAATGGTTAAATTCCCATTGAATGTCCACCACCAAGCGGCGTAAAAATAGCGGAAGTGAAGAATGTCGCACTGTAGGGTGACGTTTGATCCAGCACTGGCGAACACGTGATGGGAATTCACAATTATCTGTGGACCTCGGTGGACGTTGACTGGCTGGTCTGATAAGAAAGAGAAAAGAGGCATGACATGCGATTACAAATCTACCAGTCGTTCAAAAAATTTCCATATTCCTCTTCAGAGACCTTTCTACAACGCAAAGAAGCGGCCGTTAACAACCGCACAACCGCACACTGCTAGGCTACTCACAGTCTACAACAAGACAGGTAATGAATAGCTTAGCAGAGAGAGAACGGCATTCATTGTACAACGCTAGTAGATTTATACTAAATAGTAGTAGCTAACAGCCGAACAAGAATTGACCAGTCAGTACAGACTGTTCAGTTAGGCGAGCATGCGATCGAGTCAAAGCTCTGTAGACATATGACAAAAATAGTTAATTGGGTTAACACTTATTCGTGTTCATTAGTAAAGCTCGGCAAACGCAAACAATTTATTTTCTTAAATAGCCAATAAAAAAATGCTATATTCATTTAAAACTTACCAAGCGGGAAGAGATAAACGGTTTGAATTCTCTTGCCAAACGCATTGCTGGCTTCGCATGTGTAGCTCCCCTCGTGCTTGTCATCAAATGACCTGATTATCAATATCGCCTGGTTTTGCTTGGGAAGTGCTTTGATGCTGTAATCCCCTCCGTCTTTAATTTCAACGTTCTCTCGTTTCCATTTGATCAAAGGTGGCGGCCAACCGTCAGCCTCGCAGGTTATTTCCTTATCTTTGTTTTTTATTGCACCCACTTCATCTTCTAAAGGTTTTATTGTGGGCGCAGCTTGACGGGAGATGAGAAAAAAAGCAAAAAACGTAATTGTTCCGACACACTTTTTTTATTTTGTTGACAATGCAATTACGTTTTTTTCATGTAGCTATCTTGTCTGAAGCTAAAAACTTTATAAACAAAAAAAATTTACAAATTATTTTTATATAATTGTCAAAAATTTGTAAAACACAATGGATATTTTTACCAACCTCGCGCAATATCAACATATTTTAATATAGACAAAAATACATCTCCACAGACCAATTTACCATGCCGAATTTAGTATATATGCGAGGTTTCATAAGAATCTGTTGGAAACTCGTGAAAATAAGACACTCCACGCTTGCCCTTGGCATACATCGTTTTGTAAAATTCAAGTTGAGGACCCATATCTTCCGGCACTAGTTTTCAATACCTTCTTATTAAACTTCGTATATTTACTAAACATGATAAATTGAGCGTCGAGGCTTTTTATTTATTTATTTATTTCTTTTGTTGTTTCAATGAAGTACAGTCAAACCTTCTGTTGCGACCACCTCTCCTCAGCGACCAGTTTTCCAAAATACCAAAAGCTTCCCAGTCAAATCACTGTATCATTTGGAACCGCCTGTAAGCGACCACCTCTCGCAAGCGACCGCGACTACTTTTAGAAGTTGTAGAGCAAAAAGTTTGAAATTTTCTATTGTTTTTAACTTCCCGCAAGCGACTACTTGACAGATAATGGAGTGTAAATTGGATAATAAGGTGTTGTAACATCGCTTTCTTTTGGTAGTAAAAGAGATGAAAATTTCTAGATGAGAAGCATCGGATTTTTCCTCGAAATTGACTCTCACATGAATAAAACATTTAAAATATGGAGTTAGTCACTGCAGTTATCATATGCTAATGATGCAAAAGTTTGACCCAATATGAACTAAACTCGTAGGCCTTTAAGGAGGTTTGACTATATTAGGAAAACGCGGCATCGGTTAAAAGGTCCATTTGGGTTTCATAGCCTATGGCATTTGCGTGGGCATCTCAAAGATCTCATTGATGCCTGATATTTTTTAAGCTTCAGTCTTTAAGTAGCTCAGACTGCACAATAAAATTCAATGAGCTGTTCTTTTGAAAACAAAAGAATATATTTTGATTAATGGTCTTCTCAAGTAAAATTTAAATTCACTCTGTTTTACTAATCATTTTCTTGGTCATTGCCGTTTTCAATGCTTAAGCCCCTTAATGTTAAACTCAGTAGGATAAAACTACAGGAAAATCTTATTTATCTGGTATGGCTGATGTAATTTCAAGGTTTATTTCCCTGAATCCCGAGTCCAAGTGGTCATTATAATATTTGTTACCATTCACATGAAGATCTATAAAATCCGTGTCCTTGACTTGTCTTCTCCACACCGTGCATTTGTATCTTCCAGCATCGCTCCCAGTAACATTCAACAGAGATATCTCTGCCAACTGTGACGAGTTGGAATGACTGTTAGCGCTGATTGGCTGATCATCTTTATACCAAAGAATGACGTCAGCAGGACCACCATGTTCCACCAGGCAGGTCAAGGTCACGTTGTCTCCCGGATTAAAACTTTTGTTCAGCGGATGTACATCTATCCTTACCGAGATGGCATCCGTCAAACAAAATCCTGGGAAAAGCAGGACATTTAAATCCTGTGTTGCGGTTGATCATTTCAAACAGAGTGACTGTACTATTTTAAACTTGGAGTAAGAAATTTGATAGGATATCGTTAGGTCGCTTTAGTTTGCATTTTATAACTTGGTTTAGCTAGCTAAGCCTAAATTAAAAGCTCAGCTCCTAGGACGGGTTGTTCAAAGCCCGGTTTTGATTTGAGTTTTGCAATTTTGCGGTGAGGTTTATATTGTTTGACCTTCTGTTTTGAGCTTCCGAACAACTCAGCAGGCCGGCGGCCCTTTCACAACAAGTTAACCTGACACGAGCCCGCGTTCCAATCGAAAAACCAGCACTTGGTCTGCGGTCAACTCCAAAAAACACGTTACCTTGATGGGTTCTATACACTTCAGCCCGCGATGTGGAAACGTGATTTCTAGTTGGCGCGCACAGGGTGTTCTAGCAAATTAGCTTGCTGGTGCGACACAAAGCCAGTCGTGTTTTGCTAACGTACGTCACTTTTCCCGCGCTTGTCGGCCCCTTAGCGTGACGTGTTTTCCCGCGCTTATCTGAAGACCAAGGGTTGAGATGTTTTTTGCAAAAACTCTCATTGGCGCGTCATTTTGGGTCTCTTTTTCGCCTTAAGGGGTATTAAAACATATTTTTTGCCAGCTCTCGAAACCAGGAGTTGCAAAAATATCTGAGGCTCTGTCTAATTAAAATAAAACAGAGCTTAGAATTATTTGTAAGTTGCAGTAACTTCTCCACCTCCATCCAAAAATTGCTGCTGTGCTATGTGCCAATAAAAGAACGTCGTTTATAAAAAAACCAGTCGTTCATTTTGCTGCATTAGATGTAGTTTTTTTTCTCTATTTTTTCTTTTCATTTATTAGCCTTGCTAGCAATTCTGAATATCAGCCACGTTATTTTTTAAGGATGAATAACCCAAACGACGAACAAGAAAAAACTTTTATGTCTTTCGAAATGTTGCTGATGTAACGCCTCCTGATATAAGTGTGAAAATACTTTTTTCTGGATTAGACCAAAAAAAAAATCTGCTATAAATAGAGGAAGCAAAAACTACTCAAACAGAGTTAAACGGTACTCAACAAAGATGTTTTGACGTTTAAGGAGTATTTGCAATATGTCGTGTTGTTCATTTTGTCTCAGCAAAAAAATATGATACAAACCTCGAATAAAACAACACTTGTCAGTTCTTTGCCATCTTCAAGTCAATGCGCTCAAAGTTATTTTACGATGCCTCTGAAACACCGACAGGGAAAACTGACAAAAGACATACGTGTCGCGTGGGGAGGTCTTGCATATTAATTCATGCAGCTTTGTTTAGATAACGCTAAGATACAAAGAAGTGTTTTTTTGATATAATAAGCTGTTAAAATAGCCCTCAGTATTGCTTTTTGTATGATCTTGGCATTGTCGTGTTTTGATTTTTATTCTTATGTAGTTTTCTCCTCGAACACGTGATTGCTCAGGCGAACTCTAAATTGCTAGTATGTTTTGATTTAGCAAAAAAGTCCCCGTGGGCATGTTTTCCCTATCTTAGTTTTTGAGTGATTTTAGGTAGCTTTCTAACCCCAAGAAAACTCTCCCCTGACGAGATTCTCATTTTTCACGCTCGTACACATTCGTAGGTTTTTAGATTTTATGTGTTCCTTTTCGGTTATAGCCCAGAGCAGTTAACATATTAAGGTTATATCACACTAAATGTAAAAGAAAAATACATATGGAAATCAAAAGGAATTTGCATTTTTCACGCTACACTTGGTTTGCAAATTTAGAAATTATGTTATTTTAAAAGTTTCAATTAAAACTTGCCAATGATTTCAAGTTTTATTTGCTTGAAGTAGTCATAATGTTCCAAGATATGCATATCTGCATCGATTTCTTTGCTCGCTCAACAATCAAGTTAAAGGTTATGTTTCGGCTGCCGCGGATTTGTGAAACAAAATGAGAAACTCAACGCACAATATTATTTCTTTTTTCTGTTAATGTTTAGAGCTGAGAGACTCGCCAAAATGAACATCACTGTTGCCTCAAAATTGCAATTGTAAATGGCTTCCGTTTGAAAAATTCGACAAACAGTGTTTACCTTCTGTGTGCAAGTGAATTTTAAACGGAAAATAACTGAAAGGAACTAAAGAATTAAAGACAGGAAGGAAACAAAAACCTCAGCTCTTAACAATTAAGATTACTTTTTCCCGTGCGGCACTGCATGACATAAATCAGAGAATCTTTTCACTGCATAACGCGCGTTAATTCGTCGCAGCCCGCACTTTTCTTACGAATGCAATATTTTTGGAAAGTATCAAAAAAAGAAGAAGAAATTGTTTGAAGCAATAAAAAGAAGGAAAGAAAGAAATTCACTTGACAGTTTCAAAAAGCTTGACAAAAACGTCTCACCTATGGTAAGAATCGCCGCCATTAACATCGAGACCCACTTGCAAAGAAACATCTCTTTGCAGATTTTCGTTGCGCATAAACAAATCCATAAAGGCAACTGGAATTACGGCATGAATTCATGATCTTTATAGGCTGTATAAATACCACGCGATCTGCATTAAAACATCAATAACGCCTCTACAAGCGTCTTATTAGGACAAAATAGTAAACAAATTTGACGGAGAAAAGTTTCAATGATTTAAATCCAAACACAATCAGGCGCGTCGCCAGTTCTCCCGCTGCTTTTGTTAGAACTTGCAATTGGCGCTCGTTTAATTGCCGCGAGACACCTGTTTCTATAGGAGATTTATTTCGGACTTAAAAGCTGAAAACTATGTTTTAATTATACACGCAGAAGTTTATAAATACGCTGCCAATTTACTCGTATACACACCAAAACACAAATGTATGAAACTCTTGCATTGGACTTATTAGTCGCTTTAATACAAGGTACACTTAGTTAATGAGTTTGACATTGTGAACCGTTTTGTTTCAATTTCTTTTGTCAAGAGATTTTGAATTAAAAAAGACTTATTCATCTGGTCCTACGCAAACACTTTAAGAAGATTTAGGTTTCTCGACTTTCACAAAATATTTTTTTAAACGACGTTGAAAAAACTGTTATAAACGGAATCGGCGAGAATTTTCCACGCAAAAGCCATTAAGCAACTTTTTAGTGAAATCTCAGTCTGTCAGACGCTTTCACGAAATAGACCGTAAAAAAAATATTTGTCGCACAAACAACTTGGCGTCCTCTTTTCCTCTGTGGTAGCATAAACATGGAGGAGTTTAAGCCTTAAAAGGCTGTGCTGAGTACGTGACGAGATATTTATTGCCTCCTCCGTTTAGGCGAGGGAAGGCTTAATTATCATCCGGGTCTTTTGTTTTGGCCGCTTCCGACTGCTTGGTCCCCCCCGCAGAAGGCGACGTCGACTTTCTCCTCGCCCTCAGTTTTGGCATTTTACAGGAAAGGAAAAAAAAACAGTAACCTTGTCTGAACATTTTAGCGCCAAAATCGTGACTCAAGAATAATTGAATTTCAAAAAACATCCTGTTTCCATTTTGGTTGGTCACGAATGGCTAGTCAAGTAATTATTCAAACAAGTTTGACTACGGTTTTATTTACGGGTCACGCGTTTGTAAACAAGCCTTTATTTACTGCATTCAATTGATTCTTGTAACGAATTTGTGAAGGCGTTAGTTGTCTTGTTTTTTTACTTCGCAATATTTTGCTTGGATTATCTTATTCTCGTACTTGATTCGCCCAGACAAGCTACACACCGTAATTATTTCTCAATTGATAGGAAGTTGTTATTAAAAATTCTAGACATAAAGTTGGCGACTCTTCCGCTACTTTAGATGCAAGTTTCTCTTTGGCGAGACGCCTTTTCTTCGCTGAAATAACAAAACAAAAAGCACGAATAAACGTCTTTGTGTAATAAACCACGCTAAAGAGAACATTACCCGCTATTTTAATTTCGGATATGTGACATATATCTGAAAAATGCCAAGCAGTTTGTTCCGCTTTTAATCCATCTGAAAGAAAATGCGAGCTTTGCAAGATTTAAGTATATCTTTTTTTTTTACAATTGTCGACTTCAAGTGAGTGTAACGAGTACTAATACCCACTAGAACCATCTGTTGTTGTTTTTTTTTGCATTCTGATTCTTTTGTTTTATTTAACACTTAATGACTGGTCATTCGGGGAACAGTGAATTTTGTTTCCCGAGAATCTCAATGTTCAATTGAGTTTTGAGGGAAACAAAATTCACTGTTCCCCAAATGACCAGTCATTAAGTGATTTGTTATATAGCAAACCAAAACAAAAGCAAATTTTGAAAAACGCGCTGAGATTCCAGCGACAACATCAGGCCACGTGCAACAGCGGTCAACATTTCGCGGGTAATAGTGAACTATTGCCCGTTTGACGTCATAGTTTTCGCAATGTTGCCCGCTCATGGCACTTGGCGGGAAACAGTTTCATTGTTAGATGTCAGGTGACCATGAACTAGCCAATGAATGGGCGCGCTGTAGCCGGAAAAACGCCAGCTATATAACAATTTATTTTATTTCACTTTAACAACTCGTATGGTACTTGCTCTTTGTCTTTCTCTCTGATACACAGTTATTCCAACCAGTGCTGCAAGTAGACCAATATAAATGTGTTCGCTCATATGTTATGGTTTCTGAGACTATTAATTGTAAGTAACACATTCAATTCTGTTTATACCATTTACTGAGTGAATATTTTTATTTTCGCTAGTCTAGCTGCAGCACCCTTGGGTCAATGCACATTTTCTATCTTTTTATTCATTTTTTTTGTAAACTTTTTTTTTGTGATTCTTGTTGTGCAATTGTTGCTTGTTTACAATCACAGCCTTTGTAGTAAATACCCTATGCATTTGCAATGCTGTAACGATTCGTGGTGTGATCAGCATCTAATGTCAGAGTAATGTCAACCCAGAAATGCTCACATCTATTTTATCCGAGGTACAAATCTTTCAGTAAAGGTTATAGGAGCGCTCATGCCCACATCGCAAAAATACTATCAAAGGAGAGAGCTGGACCGAGCGGACTTGCAATCCAGCGGTCCCGGGTTCCACTTCCGCCGATCCTGATTTG
>OZ026601.1:25129913-25132413 GCA_964020085.1 Micromussa lordhowensis
AAACATGTTTTCTATTTCTTTTAGAAAATACCGCGACGAAGGAAAAGAAAAACAGCTTGTTTACTTCGATCATCAAAATGTAAATTCTCTTTGTTCGCGCCATCATTACGTCAACAGCTCGTGCTAGTTCTGTGTTTAAACCAATCAGCTTGCGTATTTGCTTTGGGTTATTTTCTAAAATAAGATAGAAAACGCTCATCGTTTTTATGGAGAACGTAAACATCTGAAAAAGCTGCCCAGAGTGGAGACTTCAAAAAACACGGCAATCAGCCTTATCGTATTATTGTGGACAGGGGGAAAGGAGGCTTTCAAAAACGATGACGTCATATCTAGTTAGAAAATGACCGTTGCAGTGATCAACGTTTGCGAACGTTTTAGGGTGGACGGATAAAACCAGCTTGGAGAGTACTAAACTTGAATACGTAAAACATCTTTGACAGACTTTTGTGAAACCAAATTACTAACTAAAAAGTGAATTAAAGATATTTAATGTGGCTGGAAACAGTTTCCATTACTTTCCAAGACCCCCGTTTGTATTTTCGAATTGTAATCAACATGATAAGACGCAACTTTTTGCAAAGTTTAAAACAATTCTGCGAAGGGGTTCAGAGCCACCGTAAATTTTCGAAATGATTGGGCAGTTTTTTGATACCATGATCTTGACATCAACTGATATAGAGTGGGTATTGTGTTTCCAGCCACCTTAACTGAATAACGTTAGGTTAAAATCTACCCATAGTTTAACGTTAGTTCTGTGTTGTAGCATAGCTACGCAAACTTAAGGTGATCTTCATCAAGTTTCAGTTATAGATTTGAAGAGTTTTTATGTATTTGATTTTTATATTTTTCGTGTAGGTTTTTTTTTTATTGTAGATTTTCTAGTTGTAGTTTATAGATATATATATTTTTAATACAAACGACCCCACAAGCTTCTTAGCTGCAATTCTTATCGTTATATAATAAAGGCTATCTAGGTTTGGGGGCATCTATGTAACAAGTTGACATAGGTCTTAACGAACAAACACTTTCCAGAAATCACCAGGAGACACTCCAACCAGTTTGTCATCACACTCAAACCTTGAGCTATCTGGAGAGAGCAGCCAGTGAGTTGTAAATCCAACAAAAGCAGTGTGGTGGTACAATCGATCTTCATCCCTTTGGTGTCCCCATTTGCCAATGTTATACGACGAACCATCATACCCCCACCTACTGCAATCTCCTGCTAATCTAGAGTTGTCATTTTCCATTCTAACAAACGAGCCACATGCGTCGGGCTGGACATCGGTCTGACCACTGAGGTACTGGACTGCAGCTTCGCCAGAGCTGTTAGTGACAGTGGTCACGTGGAAGGTACGTTGCTTACTGCAGTGGAATCTCAGTTGAGTGAAAGACAGGTGTGTTCTGAGCTCTTTCATGGCACTTTTTGAGAGAAACATCTTGTTGCTGTGGTAACTGGCGATTCCCTTGTACGATGCTTCAACTGAAAATATCGGTCGAGACGATGAGCTGTCAATCACGACATTGGAGACAAGCAGCCAGCCTCCTGAAATCAGGTAAAGTTCATGGAAAGTTCAAACTAATCAGTACTCTTCTAACGGAAACAACGCTCATTGACTGACGTTACAGTATTAGAAAGTTTAAGAAAACCAGGAAAGCAACGCCAATGTCGCTAAACAAAAGATGAGCAGCAGAGTGGCTGTGTAGGAGGCGCGGTGGCCTCATGGTTAGTGCGCTCGACACCGGAGCGAGCGCTCCGGCTTCGAGCCCTGACCGGGGACATCATTGTGTTGTGTTCTTGGGCAAGACACTTTACTCTCGCAATGCCCCTTGCCTCTCTCCACCCAGGTGTATAAATGGGTACCGGCGAATTTAATGCTGTGGGTAACCCTGCGATGGACTAGCATCCCATCCATGGGGGGGTGGGGGGGGGGGTAGAAATATTCCTAGTCGCTTCATGCTACTAAAACCGGGATAAGCTCCGGCCTGATGAGGCACTAGGCTCGTATGCAGACTTTACCCTTTACCTTACAATGACTGTGCACGTACAATTCTTGGTACATTTCTTTGTCATCTTCAGCAAAACAACAACGCCGTTGAAATGACCAAATTCTGCGTTGTCTGAAGAACGTGAACCACGACGGCTATGTTTTACATTTTCATTTCAAATTTATCAGTGTCCCAGATTCGATTTCGTTATACTTTTGACGGTAATAAACAAAGTAAATGACTTAAGAATACCATATACTATAAAATAACTTTTAAGCGATGTTGTCCTCGCATTGCCGTCATGTTTACTCAAACTGCCTATTACTGCGTGTCCCTCAGCAGTCTTCAAATTGTTCAAATCATAGATTTTACTATTTGTTTGATCTATCCACCACAACCTACCTCCGTCGGTTGTCATGTCACAGAAGACCTTTAAAGGGTTTCCACTTCTCTCAGGGTCGATCCAGTACTCCCCGTCTCCTCTGGAGTCTCCTGAGTCCCGGATGTCAACACA
>OZ026601.1:25137413-25167413 GCA_964020085.1 Micromussa lordhowensis
TTTTCCACTGAATTAATTTCTATCCACCGCAATAAGATAGTATCTATTTATTATCAGATATTGTCCTTTTACTTTTTTAACAGCCAAAACAGGGCTACCTTTCTGAAGAAGGGTCTTTGAATAAATGACAAATGACAAGATAATTATTACAACCACCAATATTGACTGTTTTTTGTTCCAAATGCTTCAACATATTTAATTACGATAACTTTCTCACTGAAACATCATTTCTCGGGTTAGAAATGGTTCCAATGTTTCTAAGTCATCCGCAGTTGCCAATTCCTAATCCTTTGCAGCTAGCGCGTTCGAAAATTTTTGAATAAGTTCGAATAAGTGTTGTTCGTCACGTTTTCCAACCTGTCTTGGATAAGCAGGTGACGTTTGTTTAACAGCTATTCTTTCTGTTTGTGGGATTTCTTCAATAATATTTTGCATATAAATGAGGTTCCTATGTTTAAATTAAATAATGTGCTTCGAAATGTTTCCATCTTTTCACCAAAACATTTTTTACGATCTCGTCAATTTATAGCGGAGCTCCGGCGGCCGAAGGCCGCCAAGCGGAGCCCCATACCCATATTAGGAAACTGAAGGGAACCCATGAACTGATTATGGCTAGCGGTATTGCTCGTGGGCGCGTACGCACGACGACGACGACGACGACGGCGACGGTGGTGGAGTCGCGCAACATGGCGGCCACAATAGCACTTATGCGTGATGACGTAACAAATTTCCACTTAAACATGCAAGCGAGGCTTGGTGGTGAACGATACGAGTTGTTGTGCTTAGAAATTTATATGGTTCGAGTCTTTTTGCCTTTTTCTCATGCCTCACTGGTGCATTGCGTACGGTTGCAATAATTCGTCGGATAAAAAGAGTACGTCATGGCATCGTCTGCCTTTAGACGACAGCGAACTTCTATCTAAATGGATTGCGAAGATCCGGAGGACGAACACCCCAGTAAATGAACACTCGAGGATTTGCGGTGAACATTTTGAATCGTCATGCTTAATTAAGCGTCCTGGTAGTACCCGGAGGGATTTAAGGAAAAGATCAGTACCCACTAAGTTTTGTTTTGTCACGGAAAAGGAAGGAAGAAAGCCGCCAACAGAGCGAAAACCGATTGCAGACAAACGCGAGACAACTGTAGACGCAGCCATTGTTGTTGAATCATTGAGTATAAATGAATGCCAAGATGTCACCTCAAGTCTTACTTGTAAACACGAACCAGAGAAATCGGAGGTGGAACTCTTAAGAGAACGTATTAAAGAACTAGAGTCGCTG
Source organism: Micromussa lordhowensis (assembly GCA_964020085.1). Taxonomy (NCBI): domain Eukaryota; kingdom Metazoa; phylum Cnidaria; class Anthozoa; order Scleractinia; family Lobophylliidae; genus Micromussa; species Micromussa lordhowensis. The sequence continues at coordinate 25,138,695 of OZ026601.1, forward strand.
CTCGAGAGCGAAATTATTCGGAGGGAATTTGCTGAATCTAACTTGGAGGCCACAATATTTTCTGTGAAGAATTTGAGCAAAGATGAAAAGGTATTTAAATTTTATACAGGCTTCAGTAAGGAGCAGTTCGATTGTCTTTTAGAGTTTTTAGGAGATGGGATGAACAATCTTACTTACTGGGGCTCATCTAGTGCTGCAAGTTGCAACAATGCTGAACTGGGGGGCTCGAAACCTGGACCTTCAAGAAGACTGGCCCCTCAAGATGAGCTTTTATTGGTGCTGTCTAGGTTGCGTGTGGGAATGCTGGAACAGGACCTTGCAGTTCGTTTTCAGTTGTCACAGTCACATGTGTCGCGCATCATAACTACATGGATAAATGCCACGTACCACTGCTTTAAAGAAGTGGATATCTGGCCTTCAAGACAGCAAACTCTAGCTAACTTACCTGATAAGGTAAAGGAATTCTGCCCCAATTTGAGATGCATAATTGATGCTACTGAAATTTTCATCGAGCAGCCAAAAAACCCAGAAGCTCAACAGCTTACTTTCTCCACATACAAAAACCACAATACACTGAAAGCTCTAATTGGTATTAGTGGCGACGGTGTCATTAACTTTGTCTCAACTCTAGAGGGTGGGTCAATTTCTGACAGGGATTTGACCGTAAAATGTGGCCTACTTAACAAGGATTGGTCAAAGGGAGACGTCCTTATGGCAGACAGAGGATTTGAAATCCAGGATGATCTGGCACATCTTGGAGTGAAATTGAACATTCCTCCTTTTCTGAAAGGAAAAGGACAGTTTGAGGAAGGGGAGCTTGTTGAAACACGTCGCATTGCCAAGTACCGTATTCATGTGGAACGGGCTATTGAGCGCATTAAAAATTACCATATATTGGATTATGTGCCAATCACTTTATGTAATTCAGGTCTTATTGATCAAATCTTTTTTGTTTGTGCCATGTTAACAAACTTTTTGCCACCGCTTGTGTCTGATGAGGCACAATAACTGTTAATAGATTATCTTAATCCTAATGGAATATCTAAATGATGAAACTCATCTTGTAGCCACTTGGCTAACAGCATACAAACTGTCTATTAATTCAAAAAAATAAATCAACAAACAAACAAACAAAAACAAGTTTATTATTTTTAGACCTAAACAGGAAAAATTGCTTCTGACAATACTTCTTAGAATTGACCACACTATAACTGAGGAAGTGGAAGGCATCAAATTTGTAGGTGTTCACATTTAATAGCATTTTGCTTAGAAAACACACATTAACTACATTTGTACAAAAATCTAACTTGTTTACTGGTATTTTCCTTTTATGGTAGGTTTTAACTGTCCAGGTATGTTTGATATCACTTTATTGTTTCTTGTTTTCCGATGTACTTGTAGGGTGGGTGGGGGGTCTCTCTTGTACATGTGTGAATGGCATTTGAAAGTTATCCACTGTGATCTCTAATCTTTTGAAGCAATGCTGGCATCATGTTTGAAAAATAAAATTCAGTTAGCTTTGGCAAAGAGGTATCATGCCATGTTTCGTCAAAGTATATTCGTTCTACATGTACTCCTTGATCTTTAAGAGTAAGATCAGTCATTAACACAAAGTCATTCCACTTCAAACCAGAAACTCCGCATTGCCCTTGCACTTGATGGTGGTATAAATGATTTGCATCTAGTCTCAGATTTCCCTCACATTTGGTCAAGCAAAATGATTTCTTTTTGCCAGAAACAGGCTCTTTCTTAGCTAAATATGTTTGTAGAGGTGTCATTCCCTTTCCAGATTCAATACATTTAATTTCAAGACCACCAAATGGAGGGTTGCTTGTGGGATCATATACAACCCTGTCTGGTGAGGCACCAAGCCAGGAGTATTTTGGGTTGATAACCAATCCACATGGAAAGACCTTGATTCCAGGGTGACCATGCCTCTCTTGATATTCCACATAAAATTTTGCCACAGCATCTTCATTGTCACGTCCATAGTTCAAAGAACTGATATTTAGATTAGTGTGGGTACTAGTAAGTCTCTCAACCAGTTTTGTGCAGTTCTTTTTTTTCCTCTTAAGAACATTACCAAAATTAGAGGCAGTAAGTCTGCACTGCCTGAGCTTGAACCATTCACCATTAGAAGACTGGTTTCGTGTCGAAGATTCAATTTCAAAGGCTTTTTCAAGGGTAACCCTCACTGTACTGTCAATAAAATGTTTGGCTTCCTCAGACAAATTGCTTGGAAGTGGTATTTCTTGTATAGTTGTATCAACGTGAGGAAGCTTTGTGGGCATATTTTCAGGGGAACCAACATTTTCAACTGGTGTGCTGGAATCAAAATCAGTAAAAGCCACTGCAGAGGGTGGCAATAGATTTGTAGGGGGTAATGCTATAAAATCTTTTTGTGCCACTTGGGGGGTGGAGGAATAAGCAGTAGAAATGTTGTATGCCTGGGGTGGGGTCAATGCAAGTGTGGCAGTAGAGTTTAGTGACCTTGCAGGGGATGGGGTGGTAACATGGGGGCTACAGGTAACAGGGGATTCAAGGGAAATGAGTGGCACAGACACAGATGGTCTAATATGTGTTGGTAGGGGAGATTGAAGAGGTGCAACTGAGGGGGTGCTTGTTGATATGTTTGTCGTTGATTGTGACAGGGAAGGGGAAGGAAAATTTGTCAATGAGACTGCAGGGGAGAAATTACAAACAGGGGTAGTTGAAGGCTGAGATAATACTGTTACAGGAGCTTGCCGATCAGCCGTAACTCTCTCAGGATCCGTGTTTAGAACTTTCAGAAAACCACATCTTGAAGACATTTTCTTGCACAGCTCTTTAAGTTTCGCAGTTGCATGGGCCTGTTCGCGGCGATATTTAGGCGGAATTGCATTATACACATGTGGGTAAGGCTTAGGAATTTCTTTTTTAACTTTCCCATACTCAGCTCGCTCAAATGAAATCTCAAAAATGTTTTTAGGGCTAAGTTTCTTCTGTCGTGGTTGATTCCAGGTTTGCAGGCGAGAAGTGCAGGATAAAAAAGGCCTAGTAAATTCTAATCTCACAAACTCCTCCAAGGCATAACAGAACGCTGCAATGTGTTTGCAGCTCCCTTTAGGGCCTTTTCCAGCAGGACAGCCATCTTCTGCAAAAATTATTTCCCCGACAGGAGAAAGAACAACTTGGATTTTGTAATCGCGGTCTTTCCTCATTTCTGGTAAGCAAACGGCAGATAAATACACATTATTGTCGTTTCCTTTGATTACTTGGATTCTTTGTACATGTCCAGCCTTGAACAGTGGATAAGAATGTCTGTTGATATGTTTGAAATCGCCAGCAATGTTTCCATCACATACCTTACGAGTGACAAAATAGCTTACCATATTAGCCAAGGAAAATTCTGGTAAAAGTGTTCGGCCATCAACGAGCCGTTTCCATGAAGCGGTGCTCGGAGGAAACATGAATTGATTGATAGCAGCAGACGCAGCGGCGTCATGCTGATCATCTGTGTCAATTCCGAGTCTTCGTCGCTTTCGAAGTATATTTTCTCTATCATCTGGATCAACAATGTCCTTATCAAGGCCTCCTTGGATATAACTTTGTACCCTACAAGGCATGTAAGTACCGTAAAAATAAGAAATATTCGCAAAAAAGAGCTAACAAATCACACACACATAAGTGACGGACAATTAACATAGATTACCTTTCGACCAAATTGCGCTTCTTTCCGTTTGTTTTAGCTCCTTTCCTACAGGAAAGCCACCTTTTTAACTCCGGAATTGTAAGCTGTTGAGGATTACGTCCTCTTAGTGACGCTCCAGGAATATCTTCCTCGGTAAGAGGGGGAATCCCTGCAGACATCTTAGATCTTTTCTACACAAACTTTAATATTCCCGCGAATTTCATCACCACCAAGCCTCGACTTGATGTTCGCGCCAAAACGTGTGACATCATCACGCATAAGTGCTATTGACACGTAAACCAAAACGAGGCTTCAGTTTTCGCGGGCTTTCCTTGTAGGTTGACAGAGCACATGTACCCTTGGTTTAAAGCGTCCTTTGGACATCCATGTTGCAGTCAATTGACACCTGTCAAAACAAGGAATCCGCTGACCAGTATCACGTGACCATATCGCGGGCTCAAGTTCAGGGCTCATCGAGGTCACGTGTTTTTTTAAAGTTGACCGCTGCCCAAGTGCTGCTTTTTTCGATCAGATCGCGAGCTCATGTCAGGATTAACTTGCTGTAAACAGCGTAGGGTTGGTAGGAAGCCGGTTAACGCTAACCCAGGATTAAAATTTCACCGAATTATAACCTTTTCTTTTGTACAAAGTTTTTTCACTGCTTTTGTTTTGCGTATTTTGCTTTCATTAAAATTCAAAACACAAAAACAATATACAGAAAATCTCACCGCAAAGTTACAAAACTCAAATCAAAATTCTACTTTATCCTCGGCTAGTTTGATCGGGCTCTGAACAACCCGGCCCAGGAGCTACGCTTTTAGGCTGGCCTAAATCTATATATTAAGTTTAAGAGGGAATCCATCAGACGTTCTAGTAACTAGTCGACAAAAACTTTCTACCAACTTTATTAGCATTGTGTTGCAAACTTCTATGCGACTGTTTGAAATATTTTTCGCAAAGAAATCATTTCTAACAACACCAAATGTCCGGAAAACAGATGTTGAAGTTTATATGAAACACTTGAAAGTACTGGTGAAACGAAACTGATGATGAAGTGCTACCTGTGTTTGCACGATTTTTCCGAAGTCTGACATTTATTTCCTCGTTCGACTTCCCATGGAAAATTGTTTTTAGTGCTATTTTAGGCAAATATTTCTATCTTTAGCTTTTAGAAAATGCAAAAAGGACTGTAATATACTTTAAAGTATTCTGGTACAAGGTTTTCGTCCACTAAAGCTGAAATTGCTTGATTTCCATATCGGAGTTCGTCTTGTTAATGTTTTTTCTTATTCACCGAGCATGGTCGGTCTTGGTAAGGGAGAATCTTGACCAAGGTCGTGCGTTCAAAGCCTTGGGGTCTGTGCACATTGAACTCCATTGAGCATAAACAAGGACAAAGCAGGGAGGATGGCCAAAATAAACTTACGTGCTTTCCATACGCTAAAAGGCACGCAACCAGTTATTTGCTTGGTAGCGAAGATTTTGGCACGTAAAGTAGTGCCCGATCATTTTTTCACTGTTCTTAGCAGGTTGTTGTATTGTATTGTATTTTTCCTACCAATACTTCTAAGCATTCTACGTATAAAAGACTACAAACTTTTCTTTCCTTAACGTGATAATTCCTCTAGCTGCACACTGAAAACGAGTTTTACTCGTGTGCGTTATATTGTCATCTGAATATCGTTCAAAATAACCAGTGCCATTTGCAATAACTTTACTGTTTTTGCCACGCCAAACTTTCCTTACAGTGCATTATTTTCCCCATGATTTAAGGTGGCTCTGAACCACACATACCTAATTCTTTTTTTTGTTTAAACTTTGCAAAAAGGTCTTATCTTAGCATGGTTATCACACTTCTATAACAATGAGTAATGGTAATAGGACTGAGTGGAGTCCAATTCGCTCTGTAATCATACAAGTGATAACAAAATCGGACGACCGCGCAGCGGGAGCCGATTTGTTTATCACGAGTATGATTACAGACCGAATTGGCAGACACGAAGTCTTTTTACCAATTAATCATAAAAAATACAATTTCCGAGAAAAGAAGAATAACCAAGTTACGAAAAAAGGGAAATTTGCATTAAAGTACTGACAAAGGAGGCGTAAATGGTTTCATGTCACTCTGAAATTGAGATTGGTTGATTTAAACTACAACTTTGAATGTGATTGGCTTATTGAACTGTCCGATAACAAACTGTCCGATAACAACTTGGCAAGTGCATTAGTGGAAATGGGAGTTTTCTAAACCAATCACAGTCGAGGAAATTGTAATTTTTATGATTACAGAGGTAATCAATCTGGTTGCAAATAGAATATTTAACCAAACAGATCACTATGTAATAGTTATTCGGCAAACGGCGTCAGTAACATCAGGCGATCACCTGATTGTCTCCTGGAGGACCAATTTTTATTTTAACTTTTGGTTTAGTATGACCTACTTTTAGAGCTGAATAAGTATTATATTTTATGAAATAAAGTTAATGAAAATATTAGGAAGTGCTTGGTTAAAAAAAAGACATCAATGCAAACAATTTTAGAAAACAGCCTGTAACAAAGCGTGCTCTAAGACTACACCTCAATAATAACTAAGAACTAGCTAGCATCAGTCCACAAAAAATCTCTTCTCCCTTCACCCTTCCCGTCATCCAATTTTTCGCTTTTAGCCAAATTTTAAGCCAAGATAAGCAACACTCTCTTCAAACGAGAACACTTGCTACTCAAACTAGAGCAGGTTGGAAAATGCCAGACCTTGACACCACAAACTGTCAGTTTATTTCACTCGATCACTTTCCTTTACAAACGATCAACAGCAAAACACGTGACTTAACTCTATGTGCACGATAATTTGGTTTTATCAACTGGGTTGATAATGTGAATTGTCCACCGTAAAGAGAACGTCAGCTTCCGAATCTCTTTACGGTGGACAATTCACATTATCAACCCAGTTGATAAAACCAAATTATCTTGTAATACTCCCACCGACGCAGCACCATAGTTTCTTTAGAAACTTACCCCCTTAACTCTATGTGTTCCGACCATGCCCACCTCCCCCCTACATCTTCTTTGTGGGAGATATCTAAATGGCCAATCACAACATCTATTATTCATATTTGTTCATTCGGATTTTCACGCAACGCTAAGGACATCCCTTAAAATGCTTGGTTTCCCATCGCCCGACCTACGGACTTGTCTTAGAAAAGTGAAAAAAAACAACGTTTCTGTTCATAGCCTGCAACCATTTTTCAGTTGCTCCCAAATCTACATCAGCTGCGTGATTCAGCTCTCGTAATGAATCTTCCAAAATCTCGTAGATTGATAGTGGCTTTATGCAAAAATCAAAAAGCAGTCAAAGCGTGGATATGATAGAGGCTTGCTGAGATTGCTTTTATTCGCTTTTCTTTTATGATCTTTTAAAACCGATCGACCGACTTGCTTTGACGAGAGAACGAAACATTTTATGGGGATGGTCAAATAAGATCGAGAAATAAAGTCTGTGAAGGGAATTTCGACTTGCGCGACTTGTTGATTTCAACTACGCTTAGTTAAGAGGCAGTCTCTCTAAAAGCGGTCCGCTGCATTTCGGGTCGAAAAATCGATTTCCTTCAAACTTTTCCCATGAATCTATCTTAGTCTAAATGTAATCGAGAACACCCTAGTTTTTGCAAATATTGCAAAATAAATTTTTTGCGGAACTAAAATCGCGTTAGCCAGCGAAGGCCCAGTTTTAGCAGGAGCAGTAACCAAAAATAGCACAAATTGTCGAACTCGTCGTTTCACAATATTCTAGTTTCAGGAACTTTGTTCGTCTTCCATGATAAGATCAATCCTTAATAAGTGTAAAACACCCATTTTCGGATTTTTCAACAGTTGTTTATATTGAAAATTATAGTTTTGCTTGACAGCTACTTTGCCGCTGGCGCCAATGGCTTAAAAATTAAAATTTTAATCTCGGCTCTGCGCAAAAGTCCCACATCTTCTGTACAATATGTCTATTCAGGTCAACTAAAATAAAGTGGAAGAACATGGGAATATTAAAAAATGTTGCGGTTTAAGCGAACTTTGAGCACAGCCGGTCGACAAATTATGCACATTTTCGAAAATGATTGCCAACAATGCACAAAGTATGGTCTCGATGATTAACGAGCTTTGAATTGCTAACTCCACATTTGACGCTTGGATTGGGTTTATTAAGAGGTGTTTATGACTTATAACATGATAAAACATCATTTTAATAGGAAAGAAAAATATTATTCTTGACCCAAATAAACGCAGCCGTTTTAACTTCACCACGACCGTTGGTTTTTGTTTAGTGAAAGGATGGATATGAAAAGGCCCGTAGAAGTATTATATAATTCGAAATATTCATACATAACAGATTTCTATTTTCTGTGCTCAACCAGAATTCTTTGAAACCCTTTGAAGTTAACCTGCGTGCAGACGACTCCTATTTCCTTCGTTGCGAAGTTGGATAAACGAAACACTTGGCGGCGTGAGTTAATTCAATTAACTTTCCTTTCTTTTGTGGTGACCGCACAAAGTTCCAAAACTCACTAGATGATTTTACGAAACACGGAAAGTAATTATGAACTGGTTGGGTACAGTCCTGCCCCGTTAACTAACAAAGAAAGACTGAATTAAAGAGGAAAGGCAAAACCCGTATTCACGGGGCAAGTGAACATTGCAATAGACCCATGGAGTGTCACGCAATGTAAAATTTGAAAATTGTTTTCAAAATTGGACTTTGTACATATTAAAGTTGTTTATATTTAATCAAGAGGTTATTGGGTACTCTTGAAAACCACTCAGTTTTTATAACTTAATTATCGACGGGTTTTAAGAAGCAGCATTCACAAAACAACCATAACCAAGCCAGAAAGAAAAATAATTAAATTATTTGCAGCGTTAGCAGCAGACACTTGTCACTCGAATTTTTTGTTGTGTCGCGTGTTGACTTGAATTTGCATCACGAATACATTATGGAGACTTCGTGCTTTTTGTCTTGCTTATCAAAGTATAAAGGAACATGTGGTAATTCAAGAGGTGTTACAGAATCCGTTCGCCTTGAAGATTGTAATGAATCAATTACGAACCATTTGAACACATGTCACTTATCTCGAGAAACGCTAACAGAGAGTCAACTTATTCTAGCAAGAGCAGGTATTTTCGATTTCCCGGTTTCAAAATTCAGTGAAACGATGATATGCCCGAAGCATCGCCATACCCTTGGAAAGTACTGGAAGCAGCGGAGGCCATGTCAGTACCCCACCCACAAAGGCGGTAAAAAAGCAGTCAAGACTAGGGACGTAGTGAACGTAGCAATGGCGAAGGAAATTCTAAAACTTCACGAAGTGGTTGTCCCGATTGGATCAGGTTTGTTGAGTACATTTTCCCATTTTTATATTATCACATTATCTCGGCGAATTAAATGAGTTAATATTTCCCGCATTTTCAGTCCTTCTGTCCTGGAAAAGTGGTGCTTATTTACAATTTGTCTTATTTTAATGCTTCGAAGTGTTATAGTCTCTTATAAAACAAAACATATTTCATCAATCGAAATATACGTAATTCTAAATTTAATGTAATGTCATGAAATGTAATGTAATAGTAAGTTTTATTTGGTATTTTTTTGTTCTAGTAATTTGCAGTGCTTGTCGGAAAAATCACAAAGTTGCTATCGAACAGTCGCCTTGGGCTCCAGTTCAAGTTGTAGAGACAGAGGAAGCAATCAGAGACACCAGAAGCTCACCGGAAGTGCGCCAGAGGTAAATCAAAATATGCAATAATGAAACATCACAAAGTACGCCTGTAATGAGACACGAAGAGATACAGAGGGACACGAAAGAGTTCTAAAAAAGGTTAGGGACGAAAACTTGGGAAGGGGAGATGATTGAACGAAGTAGGGAAACGACGGGAGGGAGGGAGGAGGGGGGGGGGGGGGGGTGAAAATAGAGTGTTTGAGGAACGAAGACCTGAACGACTAGCGACTGCTCCTAACCTGTCATAATCATCTTCATTTTGAAGGGCTTCTAAAGAGGTTGCTACTGCTGCTCTTTCTGGCTACCAATATGTTCCATTAACACCAGGAATTTTGGAGCGGGTTCAGTCAGACTACGAATGGACTCCCCGGTTATGCGCCGAGGAGGAATCACAGGAAAGCGAATCAGAAGATGAATCCAACGCGGCATCAAAGGGTAACATTCTGGTGGATGTTTTCAATTTCTCAATGGCAAACCTTGCAGACGTATCTGGAAAAGAAAGAATTGATCAATTGCAGTACCAGTTAGAAAGTTGGGATCAGTGTGGCGATGTGGAGAAAGAAGCATTTGTGCACAAAGCTAAAGAGGCTTGCCAGTTGGTATGTGATGTCATAGCGCCGCACGATGGAGAAGTGCTGTTTCAAGCTGTCCAGCAAAAGAAAAATTTGGGTGTCACTACTGACGCGGGTCTAGAGGCTCTAGTTGCGGCATATAGGAAAGCACCATCTAAAATACTGAAAACCCAAATCCTTAGCATTTACGCAAACAGGTTTACAGTTAAGGAGTTGAAGGCTATTCATCGACCTTTTGAAAACCTCAGTGATCGGCAAATCAAAAGAGCAAGAGCGCATAGTTCTTCTGAGGGCCCCGGTATCCCAATAACCAAGATACCACAACATCGAATCCGATTAGACAAATGCCAGTTGGATCACTTTCTGGAATTTACATCTCGCCCCTACTTCTATCAGGATGTGGCCTTTGGAAGCCGAAAACTCAAACTTGATAGTGGCGAAGAATTAGTGATGCCAAACATAGTACGTACGGTTGCAAGATGTACCATCATCAACCAGTATCTTGATTTCTGTAAAGAAGAAAATTTTAGCCCTTTAAGTCGTGCCACTATGTGGAGAATTCTTGAAGTTCAAGAGGCTTCTCAAAGAAAATCTCTCAAAGGTCTTGACAACACTGCTGCTGATGGCGTCGACGGTTTTGAAGCATTACACAAGATTTTAGACGAATTGCAAGAAGTAGGAGCCGACAAGGAGTGGTGTGCACAAACAGGGAAAATGCTGAAAGAGGCTAAACTATACTTGAAGACGTCTTATCGAGGTCACTGCCAAGAGGAAAGCAGGTGTCCCGACCATTGTAGAGCATTTGCCTTGAGTTTTCGTGATGACGCTGATTATCGTACAGACTGTAGCCATGACCATGATTTCTCATGTCGCGACTGTGAGGCGCTCAAGGAAGTTATTCAAGAAATCCAGTTTGCCATAGCTAAGTACTCCTCCAAGATAAATGATAAAGAGAAAGAAGACGATCTTCGACATGACGCAGTCACTGCTGAGGTAAAAGTCAAGGAGTGGAAGGCACACATTATGCGAGCGCATAATCAGGAACAGAGCAAGCAAAAGATTTTGCTTTCTTTACAGAGGGACGAAGTTTTTATAATATCAGACTGGGCAATGAAGTTTTTGCAAATCAAGTTTCGCGAAAAGCAGTCGGAGTGGTTTGCGAAAAGAGGTATAAACTGGCACATATGCAGTGTCGTTGCCAGGAAAGGAGAGAAGCTAGAAGTCTCCTCTTATGCTTACCTGTTCAACAGTTGTAGCCAGGATTGGTTCACCGTACTTTCTATCCTCGAAAATCTCATGTCTGTCATCAAAAGAAGTGATCCACTTATCACAAAGGCCTATCTGAGATCAGACGAAGCCGGGTGCTACCACAACAGCAGCCTCTTAGCGTCTCTAAGAGACATTGGAAGTCGTCAAGGAATTGAGATTGTGAGGTATGACTATTCTGAGCCGCAGTATGGGAAAGACGTGTGCGACAGGATACTGTGCCCGATGAAAGCCGCAGTTAGACGTTATTGCAACGAAGGCCACGATATTGTCACGGCGCAAGATATGCAGATTGCCCTAAAAGAAAGGCCAGTTCGGGGAACGACAGCAGCAGTGTTTTCCATGACCGAGGAGAGTAGAACTCTTAAGATAAAGAAGATCCCTAACTACAGTTCTCTACACAATTTTGAGTTTACTCCTGATGGGCTTCGAATGTGGAAGGCGTACAACATTGGAATTGGAAAGCTGATTTTATGGGATACTATTGTACTTTGTCCACAACAGGCTACCTGCCTCACAGAGGAAAAACCTTTCTTTACAATCTCAACCAGAGAAATGAATAGAGCAACCACGCAAAAAGGGATAATGGACGAGGATAGTGACTCCTTTGAATGCCCCAATCCCCAATGCTCAGAGGAATTCCACAGTCGTTCAGAGCTGGAAACTCATCTTAACGTGATTGCACACCACAATCCAGTAGGGACGGTGCAAAAAAGCCTGTATGACCAATTACGAATCGATTGGGTTCAGCGTTTTCAGAGCATTTCGCTGGATACGAAGAGACAGTCTCGTCCTGATAGTGAAGTTGAAATTACAACCTCAACGGAGGGTAACTTACTTCAAATGGGCTGGGCACTTCACAAGTCTAGAAGTGGACAAACGCGCTTTTCTGACAACGTCCGCGAGTATCTACAAAAAAAGTTTGACATTGGCAAAGAAACTGGGAGAAAGGAAGATCCCGCCCAAGTAGCAAGCGACATGCGTAAGGCTCGCAATACAGATGGCACACGAATGTTTAGCAGAGCCGAATGGCTTTCGAAGGTTCAAATTCAGGCATTCTTCTCGCGAATTTCTGCTAAGAGAAAGCAATCAAGTTCAAAAGAATCCTCGAGAGAAAACGATGACGATGAATTGGACGACAGTGATGCTGAAGAATATGCATGCCAAATAGATGATCGACTGTTCGAGGCAAACAGTGAAGCTGTAGTGGCTGCAATAGCTGTCAAGCATCCACTGATGTATGATGTTCAAAACCTTTGCGAGATGGCATATGAAAACAAAATTTCATCGTTCAAAGTTAAGATGCTCAGGGAAATTTGCAAACATTTTGAAATTTCATTTAACGCGAGAGACAGTAAATCTGCTTTAGTTCAGAAACTTTCGGAAATGGTTCGAGACTGCTCTTGTATGAGTGAGTGAGACTCGTTGCCAGTAAGTATATAGGACTTTAAATAGACTCCGGCCTCCTGGAAAAATAGCCAGTTTATACTTTGGGCGACTTTTCTTTTCAATACATTGATCAAGTGTCATTTTCTAGTAACTCAGCTGACAGCATAGATAAACATTTGATCACCAAGGAAACCTGCTGGGGTGCTCAGTTGTTTTGGTTTGCACCTTTAGGTTTTCAATAAAAGAAAAGAATTTCCCAAAAATTTCACTGGAAAAAACAGAATTAATTACTGAACTAGTGTATTTATTCTCAATAGGTGTTTCACCTTGTAATCGAGCAAGGATTTGAATGTTCCAAGGCACCGACCTCGGATTCTGTTAGCTCTGTGTTCTCATAGGGTCTGTTCGAGGAATTTATTACAGTTTTGTTTTTATAATTTTAGTGGAACACGACAAAGCGCTTGCTCGCCCAAAACGCTTCAAAACGACCTCGGACGCGGGCAAACAAAAAGAATACAAACCGGCAACAAAGCAAGTCAATTATATTCACAGGACATTACATATTATGCAGTTTAAAACAAAACAAACTTCGTAAATGGCTTCTTTTTGCAACGAGAAAGCAAGAGTCACGTCATGCCTTGAGCTTGGGCTGCCTGTGTAAAGAAACAGAAAGAGGAAGCAAACGTTGGGGGAAGGAGGATTTACGCCAGTAAAAATGCTACCCGACTTGAATTTTCTGAACATGAAATGGACACTTCAGGGCTTTCAAAGTAAATGTACGCCTTTCTTATTTTCCAGAGACCGGTTAAAAAGAGTGCGCGAGGTTGCGTGACACAATTCATGAATGCAAAAAGACCCTCGCTGTGTTTATATTAATATTTTGCCGCGCGACGGCGACTTACAGTTAAGAACAGGTAAGTTTCGTACTCTCTTTTAGTCTCTATAATTATCCCACCTAGTAAATTTACTAAGTCTTAGTCAAGGCGATTTCTTGACTGAAACTTGTTGTTCATCAATAACAAGAAAAGAGGAATTATACGTAAAAGGCAGTCGAGTGTTGGCTAAAAGTTAAATTTGGACGGCTGCATTTATTTGGGCCAAGATTAATTTTTTCTTTCCTTAATGATGTTTTAACGTGTTACAACTCTAATGAGCTCAATCCAAGCGTCAAATATCGAGTTGTCGATGCAGAGCTCGTTAATCATCGAGGCCGTACTTTGTGCATTTTTGGCAATCATTTTCGAAAATGTGCATAATTTGTCGACCGGCTGTGCTCAAAGTTCGCTTAAACCGCAACATTTTTTAATATTCCCATGCTCTTCCACTTCATTTTAGTTGACCTGAATAGACATATTGTACAGAAGAATGGGACTTTTGCGCAGAGCCGAGATTAAAATTTTAATTTTTAAGCCATTGGCGCCAGCGGCGAAGTAGCTGTCAAGCAAAACTATAATTTTCAATATAAACAACTGTTGAAAAATCCGAAAATGGGTGTTTTACACTTATTAAGGATTGATCTTATCATGGAAGACGAACAAAGTTCCTGAAACTAGAATATTGTGAAACGACGAGTTCGACAATTTGTGCTATTTTTGGTTACTGCTCCTGCTAAAACTGGGCCTTCGCTGGCTAACGCGATTTTAGTTCCGCAAAAAATTTATTTTGCAATATTTGCAAAAACTAAGGTGTTCTCGATTACATTTAGACTAAGATAGATTCATGGGAAAAGTTTGAAGGAAATCGATTTTTCGATCCGAAATGCAGCGGACCGCTTTTAGAGAGACTGCCTCTTAACTCTTGGTTTCTGATTTTAGCTTCGCTATCAAATACTCATTCAGGCTTGGATCATTGGCCCATTTAGTAATGACATCATACGCCTCTTTGCCCTTGACCTGCTCCACTGTAGTAGACCGCTGATCAATAGGTGTGGCAACATGTTGAAAAAGGGGCGCCAAATCCAAAATATGCCTTGTGTCATCGAGACGGTTGCCATAGTAGACACGGTCTAACCTACAAAACAAACCAACTGCTTATTGTGGTTGGCAACAGTTTCCAGCACTTTTTCAACAGTCATACTTTGATGGATCGATTCTAGCACTCTTTATCATGTAATTGTAAAACATTTTGGTACCAAACAAATGCCCAGCCACCAGTAATGGTAATCTTTGTGCCACGTTAGGTTCCCATAGCAACATTACAAGGGTGTTTTGACAGGTAGTGTTGTTGCCATGGTAACCTATTATGTAAAAAAAGATGTTCACAACTTGTTTAGCAATGAAGGGGCATTTGCGTGATGCAATTATCAGAGATCATAGAGTCATAGCATTGATCCATCAATGTATGAGTGATGGAAAGCACTCACCCGGAGAGCTTTGGAGAGCTGCCAGATACCCTAATTAAAGTGAAAATGGATCACTTTTTCCACTGCCTACACTCTTTTATTATTCCAAACCTGTGAACTGCTACTGATGTCTATTTAACCATAAGCTCTAGCTCTCTGACTACGAGATGGAGCCCTCCTCAATAAAAACTGTCTCCAAGCAGCATAATGGGGCCTTACCATTTCCCGGGGTCCCAAAATTCCCAAATTTCAGTTCACTGGCAGCCAAATTTCCAGAAAATCTCTTTGCAAATTCAGGGGTATACATGTACATCCTGTTGAGGTAGTCTTCTGTTTTTTTTTCTTTCTAGATGGAATGGTGAAAGGTTACTTGCCATTTGCTAAATTTAACAGTTTCTAGTCCACATCAGCTGACAACAATTACAGGGAATTGAATTGTAAATGGTAAGTGCCATCTTGTTTGACTGGTTTACTGCTTTCAGAAAAAAAACCCTTACCATAATTCACTGGAGACTTCCCAACCAGTTTAATCCAGCACTATTACCACTCACTGCTAATTGCTTACAGTTGAAAACCTAACCGCTAAACTTACAGGTGCCCCACAGATGGTGAAGTGCACAATCATGCAAACTGGTTTCTAGGGACACAAATATCTGGCTTACTAGAGAGGTGGCAGAGAAAAAAAATTACCGACCCCCAAAAATTGTTTCAAAAAATGTTTTTAAAAGAACAATTCATCATGATCATGTGATAGACAGAACATCTATGCACTAACAAAAGCACGCACTGCCTTAAAATTTAGTTAAAAACTTCTACTAGACAAATTTAAAGATTATTACAGAAAACGCAACTTACAAATTAGCTATTAATAACTACTATTACCAATTATTTCTACTCACCTACAAAGCCACATAGCTGATGTACACATAGAACAAGGCTCGCAGCTGGTGTAGATCTCACAGCCACTTAGATCGCAGGATTGAATACTCTTACAAGCTTGTCTGATGGCAGTCATTTCTCCATGTCCAGTTGGATCATTGTCTACGGTTTCCCTGTTGTAACCTTCTCCTAAAAAGGAAAAATAAAAATCAACTCCAAAAATGATTTCCACAAACTCTCACTGGACAAGAATTTTCCATTTTTCATTTGAAGTTGTGTTCTGTTTCATTCCAAGTTGTGTTCAGGTCATACAATCATGTGTTATTTTCTACATTTTGCATTGAAGAAGGAACAAATTGGGTCAGAGTTTTCAACCATGGTTGTTATAAAACAAGGGACTTTATTTGTTATTATTGATAGACATGCATGCGCAGTGCATGTATATCTTGCCATTGTATTATTTTTAATTAATGCTTATAAATATACGCTGAATTAACATCTGAGGAACTTTATCCAAGCATTTATTAAGGACTAAGCGTTTAATCGAGAAAAGGGTATCATTTTCATTGTCAGATAATGAAGGGGTTACAACTTTAAAATTAAATAAATTTTTGCACTATATCCATTATTGATTTCAGAAGAGCCCCCTGTGTAAAGCAAAACTGAGTACTCCCTCCCCCATAAGGAAGAGGGCTCCTAATGCAGATTTTACGCATATACACTCCTCATTATGTTGTCACATTTTCACACTTGAGAGAAGACAACAGTAGTCCATGCATACACTGTTTACACATGTTTTTCAGTTGCACTTAAAAATCAATACAGATGTAAACCTGATAAGCCCGTAGCATTAGGCTAATCTCTAGGCGTATCAGTATTATTAGAAAATTATGCATAATAAACAACTAGAGAGACAGAAAATAGAAAATATTAACATCACTTTTAAATTAGTTCTACAGTGTATGATTGATAACTTAAAGAATATACGGTGTGAAAATAATAACATGAAGGCATCAACCATTTTATCACTGAGGTTGAGTAGAGAACAACAAGTCACAAGACTTAACAATTTGCATTTCTTTAAGGCTTCATTGACTTGGGACATTATATCAATGTGATGATCATGCCCTTTTGTTGTTGTTTGTTGTTTGATAATAATTCAAATGATATTTGTCTATGTATATTTCTTGGTGACTGATAAAAATGAGGTGCATTCCCATTTGAATGGTAATAAGTGACAATATAGTAATAGGCTTAGTTTCCATTAAGTACTGTTAGTTAAATGATTAAATTTAGCTCACGGGTAGCCTGTGTCAAATGTCAAATGTCAAATGTTTGTTTATAGTGGACATGCACTTAGCTACACCAAGCTAGTTTACAGGCATGCCACATAAACAGCTGAAACAAATAATTCAAATTAAACATAACATTGTTAAGAATCTCAACTGGCCGGAGGCAAACCAGTTGGCTATTTACAAGTGTGGCCGAGGATTTGAACTCGGGCGTTCCGTGAAACAAATCTAGCTAGGGGCCAGAGCGGGACTCGAACCCGGGACCGCTGGATTGCGAGACCGATGCGCTGACCACTCGGCCACGCTGCCTCCTGTACAGCCGCCCCTCCCCTCAGAAAAATTGGAGAAGGGGTGGCCGTACACAGGTTAACTCACAGGGCACTTATTTACTTTTGGTGACTTAAGGGTGGTCACTTACTGAGCAGGAGGTACTTACATGTACATGTATTAGGGGTGGGGTGATTGTGTTATTCTGAGCAATAATAAGGTGGTGCAATACTTAATTAATGAAAAACGACAGATACACACACTCTACTTTTATTTAATAACTCAATAACTGCCCATCTCTGCTTTTTTTAAAGTTACAATTGTCCCACTGTGGTGTAATTTATAATTAGCTCATTTGAGCAAATCCTTGTGGTGGAGTTTCCGAGGAGATACACCTGTAGCAAATACCTGACCCATGGGACAAGGTCAAAACCTGATTTTAAATTAATTTAATGATTGATAATAAACAATTATTGGATGAGGTTTTTGTGATATCCAGAATAATCAAGGTCGAGGTAAGAGTTATCAGCCGAAGCCGAAGGCTGAGGCTGATAACCCTTACCGAGACCTTGATTATTCTGGATATCACAAAAACCGAATCTAATAATTGTTTTATTATACATTGAACGAACGCAAAAACTTGGAAGTCATGTTTCTGCTTCTTCACTGACGGCAAGCAACACGAATCGCGCGAAGTTGACATGATTACCCTTGGAAATCATGCATTGCGCGCGCTACCTACAGATTATTCACTAATCTGTAGGTACAGATTAGTGAATAATCTGTAGGTTGCGCTGTTCCCCAGAATTAACAGTAGGCTTTTAGCCAATGAGAAGACAGATGGTAACTACAATGTATAATAATCAAAGTAATACTTGTTCAGAAATGATTATGTGATTTTAATTGATACATAGCAAAACTAGCAAAACTTATCAAATACAGTAATCAGTGACAATTGTTATTCCATTTCGTTGAGGATTTTATGTTTTACCACCAGTGATAAGACAGCTTTGTAATAAGTCAGTGCATTAATACAATCCACTCTCTATTAACCAGGCATAGTCAGTTGATAAACCAATAATTGATATTAATTGATAACAATCAATATAGCTATTGGCAGTTGATATCTATATTCGAAAATCGATGAACAAAAAAGTTGTGAGTAATCGATTGCCGAAAGTATTGTAATCAACAACAACTGATTCATCAATTGGTATCAATTTTAATCGATTGTTATAGGAAATTAATTTTGTCCTTTTACAAGTGACACTGATAAAATGTTTGGCAAATTAATTAGCCTGCATATCCTTTCACAATCATTGACAAATAAATAAATAAAATAAATCAACTTTGTTTAACGAGGGTGACACACAACAGTGTTCAACTGATAAACTTGTGACCCTCGAATTCCTGATCGAATTGGAATTTAGAAATGTTGGTTTTTGACAAAATAACAGTCTCAGAATTTGAAATGTCAGCATCACATGTAAGATGAAGCAAAATAAACAACAGAGTCAGTGTGACTAGTGATTTCAATTATTTGCATTAGGAAACAATTTCGGAGTAGGCCAAAAGGAAAATATATATATCTTATTAGACGTTTTGGTGTGTAGTATCGCTGTATATTTTTACGAGTTGTGCGGTATTTTGACGAGCCCGTAGGGCGAGTCAAAATACAAACAACGAGTAAAAATATACAGCGATACTACACACCAAAACGTCTAATAAGAGATTTATTATCCAACGATTTCTTTTCCCAAAATTCTGACTTGCCAAGGTTTTGAACTTCACGCGGCCGGGAGGAATGAGACAAGTACAAATATCGTGTGATATTTGTACTGGTTTCGCGCGATATTTGTACTCTACGAAGCAGAGTTGGATAATAAAATCTAGTAGCATATGTCTTGTGTTGTTCCAGGTATTCTTTTACAAAATAACAAAGCCATCTTTGAATAGTCCGAGTGGTTTAATTGACAGTTTTTTAAAATCGATAATAATCGATATTCCTGAGAAGACAGGAATTATCGATTGTTCTGTGAGTTATCGATTGTTATTGATTACCGATAACAATTGATAGCAATTGGCGATTGATATCGATTGACTACGTCTGGCTATTAAACAATTCTGTGCTTTTTTCCAGGTTATATGAGCATTGATAAGCTTTAAGTTTCTGCTAAGAATCACCATCTTTTTTCCTGCAAACGACGAACTTGATATACCGTAAATAAACGGCGAGGGGAGGTGTTTCTTGTTTGCTTAGCCTGAAGAGCATCTCAGACTGGAGCCTGAAAAACACGCAACATAACTCAATTGACGAGCAATTGCTGAAGTGCTTACCAATTATCTTGCCTTCTTTTACAATGATCGCTCCATAAGGGCCGCCATGTCCTTTGGATGGTCCTTCGTTACTGAGTTCGATTGCACGACTCATAAATCGTTCCTTTTCTTCCTTGGTCGGTGTATACATAGCCATTGTGAAATACTCGAGCGTCTCGACAAATTCTAACCTGCCACGTTAGAAAAAATCGTTCAGTTCAATCGTTCAATGCAATGTTAATGCGCGTTCTCAGGTGGTCTTCCTTTCTCCCAGTTCCCCTCCCTCCATCCTCGCTCCCAAGGTCACGCAATCTTAAACTGAACGATGTCGCAGAACAATGACGGTACACGTGCGTTATAAATCTTTGTACATTTTTTTGGTGGCGGCCGTCAAGGCAGGAGTATCTCAGGCCTTTTATATGTGTAAAGTGTTCTCAATTTGAAGAATTTTTCCCGCAGTGTAGAACAGGGTAGAACAGGTACATCCGCAATCTGTGATCCGCACCAATCTCGAGTCCACGCATACAAAACCAGCGGAACCAGTGACAGCCGGAAATGCGTCTGCGTTCACAGGCTACGCATACCGGGAACCCTTTCCACATGAGACCCACGCACCAATCAACAATTCCTTCGAAGAAAGAGATCACTGCACTGCCAGCAAAAGAGAGGAAAGGAATCGATATATAATACTGTTCACCTTTCTAAAGCACGGTTGGCAAACCGTAACGTGATTCTGAAAGTAACGCCCACCCCCGCCCCCCGAAAATGACGGCTCTTCCCCTAAAGTCATGTAAAGTAGCGGTCCTTTGAAGACAGTTACTAAAAGAGAAGTTCCATGATCTCAAGGGCAATGCTGATGGAACAGCCTGACTGCAGGACCTCTCCTCCTCCGAGAAGAAGAAACGTAGACCGAACACAAGAGAGCAAGATTGAACCTTGGTATTCGCAACTATTGATCTTTCAAAAACAAATGACATGTTTATGAAGGACATATTTTGTTTCTTTAATGTTGCATTGTAATACCTTTTCGCTGCTATTGTCATTGCTTTTTCCTATAGACTTACATATGGTGTATCACTCTTAAACTTATATTCCCAAGACAATTTATGTTCTGTTAAAAAACGAAAACTATAGGTATAAAACTATGGTAATGTTAATATTGTTAAATTCGAAATAATATTTCAATTGTGGTATTATTCTTGTATCATCTGCATTTGTATTAGAAATTTGTGAATGATTACATAAAAAATGTAGGCATAAAACTTGTAAAATAGTGTCGTCAGCCTTTAAAAAGTCGAAATGATGTTTAATCTTTGTTATTGTTATATATTTTTTTGTAATAATAATATTTTGCATTTGTTATGAAAAGCAATGAACGACTCCCATTCCAAAAAAAATAGAAAAAAGAGGAAACCCATCTCATACTGAGAAAGTAGGGGCCACATGTTGTAGATGATTTACTCATGTAGGACGACCACTTAGTTATCCCAAAGAGTATGAGGCTACAGATCCTTGACTGCATCCATACTGGTCACTTTGGAATCACTAAATGCCGGTCCAGGGCCTGCACATCAGGCTGGTGGCCAGGGCTCTCAAAGCAAATAGAGGACCTCGTTGCCCAGTGTACTGCGTCAGTTGTGCCAAAGATCAACCAACGCCCAAAGAACCATTTATGTCAGCCTCCTTTCCATCTCGTCCATGGGAAAGGACTGCAACCGATCTGTTTGAGTTGAAAGGGAAAGTCTTCCTCATTGTCGTGGACTGTTACTCCAGGTGGTTTGAAATTACGCAACTACACATTGACACATCCAGGGCTGTTATTCAAGCACTCAAG
Organism: Micromussa lordhowensis; assembly: GCA_964020085.1. NCBI lineage: Eukaryota > Metazoa > Cnidaria > Anthozoa > Scleractinia > Lobophylliidae > Micromussa > Micromussa lordhowensis. The sequence goes on from OZ026601.1 coordinate 25,160,280, forward strand.
GAACTCTTTGCCATCCACGGCATTCCAGATCTCATCCGACAATGGGCTTCAGTACAGTGAAGCTTCGAAAATTCCTTTCGCGAATTTGCAACCAAGTATGGCTTTGTGCACACCACAAGGTCACCAAGATACCCCCAAATAAATGGCGAAGTTGAACGAGCAGTCCGCACAGCAAAGTCCATGCAGAAAGAACGATGAGATCTTTAGTGCTCTTCTAACTTGCAGGTCAATCCCCCTACAGAATGGCTATTCCCCTAGCGAATTACTAATTGGGGGGTCGCCAGCGAACAGAACTGCCTGCCCACCCAAACAATTTGTACCCTAATGGCAGCCCAAAGAACGCCAGACAGTGAAAATGAAAGGACGATCTTATAGATCAAACCAGGGGCTCAGCTTTGACAATCGGCATCATGCTCTTGAACTTCCAACACTCCGTGTGGGTAAGAGATCACGATCGCCATGGTCTTATTCTGGGAAAACTCTCTGGAACACTGAGCTCGCTCCTATCTTGTGAGTAGCAACAAGGACGACTCCGACGTGTACCTGAAAATTCAACAGATGACCTGCCTTCAGAAAACACAACGGCCCCCAATCCAACCCTATCATCACCGATACCACCATCACAGCAATCACAGCAACCACCGCAGACACCACAGAAGCCAAAGGCAGGACCAGCAATGTTGACTACCCCAGGGACAGCCCCTACTGCAGGGTCTCCACATGGCCCATGTACTAATGTCTCAACTACCCGTTCACCAAGAGTTGTGAGGCCACCAGAGGGCTTGGATTTATAGACATTGCCATTACTCAGTCTAGAACATTATGTTTAAAGCCTTTAGAATGGTCTTGAAATGTTGTTGAACTCTGGACATTAAGTTGTGATGTCAAGCCAGAACGTTTGGAAGATTGAACATTATCGTACTTTGAACATTTATTTGTTGTCTACCCTCCCACCTGATGTCTTACATTTTTTGGGGGGAAAATTGTTTAATTGGATAACAGTTTGGTGTCCCAATGCATGCTGGGATCACGTGCAATAAACGAGTCGCCATCGTCGCCATCTTTGTTGTTACATGTTCTGTAGTTTTCTCCGGCTAGCTAATGCTATAATCGTGTTCGATTGTTTCCTTCGCAATCCTGTCTGACACTTGTGATAACTCAGGGCTCGAATAAGGCAAACATACTTTGAGTTCGAGATCAGGTGATCAGTTGCATCGGAAAGCAAACGCTGTGTTTTGGTAATTGTTGTTTTTTAAGCATCGAAAAAGGCAAACGCTGTGTTTCGTTGAACTCTATTTTTTTATATCCGTTAATGAGAAAAAAAGTTTAAAAAAATAACATTTCCTGCGCCCCACCGGATTCAAAGTCTCAACCTCTTGCTCAGCTGGCGATCGCCTACTCCAATGCGCCACATCAGCATCCGATGCAGAACTGGGGCGTTTTCCATTCGACCTTAAATTCTGGAATTTTCGAAACGGGGTCAAATGGGACGTAGATTTCCTGGGAAAAGTCTCAGAAAATCCGAAAATTGTTGAATTTTCGAAAAGCGAACCATTCAACAGAAAATTCCGGAAATTACAGGATGAAAATAAAATGAACCGGAAATTTCCAGGAAAAGTTTTCGAAAATTTGGGTATACCCCAGGAGGTTGTCCTCTTTTTCGGAAATTATGTAAATTCGCAATTTTCTATTCAGAGCTGTTTTTTTTGGCAGCGATCACAGCGACTTGCACATCTCACGCAAGGATGACGGCGATGCGTATTCGAAAATGGATCATTAATTTCACTGTAGAATCTTGCCCCTTTCGATAAATACTAGCTACAGCTAAATTCGCCAAGAAAGCGTTTAAGGTGGTTCGAAATAGTTTTCATTTTCCCGAGACAAGTTCACAAATTCTTTTCTAAATTATGTTTGGTTCATCGTATCACTATGAAATTTGGCACAGAAATAAAAGAAACATCATAGATTCATTACATGACATTCTATAAAAGTTAGAGATAACAAGTTAAACCGACGTTTCGGAGTAGACATTACTCCATTATCAAGGTAAAAAATGTTCTATGATGCTAAAATTACAGTATTAAAAGCGATTGATGCTAAGAATTAACATAATAAGCACGTGCGAAATTGGCTATAAAAATACTTTAGCACGAATGGAATCCGTTTGCACATTGAGGCTTGGCTTAAGTGTTCTTATAAATAACATTTCATACACTAAGCAGTCAAATTTGTTTTTACATTTTTTGAGCACCTCAAAGCGTTTAAGCAGGTCCTGAGGGATCGTCCCATGTGCGTTCTTATAGTGTTTGGCAATGGCCGAGGACTGTTGTTTGTGTCCCTTTACACGATTTTGTAAATGTCCGCGTGTGTAGCCTACATAACCTTCATCACAAAGGTCACATTGAAATTTATATACGACACACTGCTGATTTATGATCAGCGGCTTTGCCTCTTTCACTTTCAGTTCCTGTTCAAGTTTTCTGCTTGTAAATACAGGCTGGATGGTTTTGTTTACTTTCAGGCTCAAATCCTTAAGTTGTTTTTTTACAAATTCTGCTGAGTTTTGGTCTTTAAATGGCAAGACTACTCGAACCGTGTTATCCGTCCCTTGGACTGTTGATAAAGGTCGCGGTTGGTCGCAGACCTTTGAGTCAACAAAGCGTTTGATAGTGGAATTTACGAGTTGTTTCGGGTACTTTAGGCGTGAGAAAACTGACTTCAAACGGTCACATTCGTCTGAGAAGTGTGACCAAGAAGAAGATAAGCGATGTGCTCGATCGAGCATAGTTCTCAGCAAGCCATTCTTGTACCGATTGTCAACATTGCTCTGAAAATGCAGAAGGAGACCTGAATTCGTGGGTTTTACGTAGACCTTTGTCTCTATCCAGGGAGATCGATTCAGTAACTGAGTTCCCAGAAATGGCAGCATACCATTGCTTTCAGTTTCCATAGTGAATTTTACGGATGAATGTGCAAGGTTTAATGTGTCTAGGAAGCCAGATGCTGCCGCCATATTCGGCATGATGGTCAGGGTGTCGTCTACATATCTTCGATAGAACGAAGGGAGTTTTCCTTGTCGCTCGAGGTTTTCTTCGATTGAGGTCATGAAGACATTAGCGAGCAAGGGGCCAAGGGGAGAACCCATGGCCACACCATCAGTCTGTTCATACAAGGCTCCATTGAATTGGAAAAGTTGTTCTTTTGTAGCTACTCTGAGAAGGTCAAGTGCTAAAGTATTTTTATAGCCAATTTCGCACGTGCTTATTATGTTAATTCTTAGCATCAATCGCTTTTAATACTGTAATTTTAGCATCATAGAACATTTTTTACCTTGATAATGGAGTGATGTCTACTCCGAAACGTCGGTTTAACTTGTTATCTCTAACTTTTAAAGTTTTATGTTTTAAGAAATCTCTTTTAATACATGACATTCATTTCAGAAAACCTGTTACCATAGCAACCATATGACGCATTCAGTTGAGCCCCTAAAATCGAAATCTATTGTCTTTTTTAAAAAATTGGTCGGTGAAATCTTCTCAAACTGCAATATTATATGCCACCAGAAATGACCTTCAAAATATTTCAGTTTAAAAAAAATCTGTAGGGTAGATTAAGGTGGGGGTTTACCTGAATTAAAGTGAAATTTGAGGAAGTTTAAAGAGAGATTGAAAGGGGGAGAAAAGGTTATGGAACACCACCAGACAGTTGCCCGACCCCACAATGGCACTCGGGTTGTTAGGCAACTGTTTGGTGTGTATCTATCAATTTTTAACTTCAAACTCTAATTTTAAAACAACACCAAATCTTCAAAATTTCCTATTTCCATAAATTTTACTAATCCTTTGAGAAAAACTATCTGTCTCCAAATAAACCTAAAAATCACCAAAAAATTTACAAAACGGCGCAAAACATAGATGTGTGTAATGAGTGAACAGATTCTTGATTGCTTGAAACGTAAACGAGATATTTGCATTAAGAACATAATACCAAGCCAAAATACGGCTTTCAGGTGGACCCCCGCCTTAAGAAAAAATCCTCTTTTTGACTATTGTTCTCTTATTTTTTTTCCTGCCTACAGAATTTTTTAAAAATCGGACTATGTATGCAGCCAACTGATCCTGGTTATCACCGAAAAAATGAAAAAAATCCACCGAGCGGAAGAGGAAATATGAGTTATAAAAACTCCAAAATTTCGACATGACAAGATCAGCATTTGCGCATGTGCGTCAATTGCACGCGCGAGATTAGGCTTTCGCAGTTGGCAGTGTTTTGTACATGTGATGTTTTGTTCTACAAGATTCTAAAACAACTTAAAATTGGGCGATTTTACTCTTCTCGGGGACCAATATGTGTTTAAAACATCAGTTTTTATCAAAGTACTCTATTATTTTTGCCAAAAGTAGCCGGATGTTTTGTTCCTCGTGGCGTGGATCGACTTGATGCCGAATTTGCGAGATTAGAACCCAGTTTGCGCGCGCCATAAAACTATTTCGAACCACCTTAATTCCAGTAAAAAAATTATGCATAGGTTGGCTTGTGCAAGTGAAATGTACAAAAATTTATAACGCATGCGAAGCCTTTATACCACTCATTGAGGGCCTGTTCAAAAGGATGGAGGGTTACCCTAGCAAGCGGGTTAACCCTAGCTGGACGGCCCTCTCAAAGGGTCTGGAAACAGTTAACTAGGGTAGGCGGGTTAACCCTTCCTGGAGTGTTTACAAGGGAAAAAGCCCTAGACGCAGATAGGGTAACCCGTCTACGCGGGTAACCTCAGCTGCCTTGTAAACACGACGAAGAAAAAAGAAGAAACGTGCGAGTGCTAGGGCAACCCTCTCTCCTTGTAAACAGACCCTAAACCCTTTATCTTGCGACTTTTTTGCTGCCGTTGTGGTTTGTATATAAAGGTCCCTGCTGTTGTGGTCTATATAAAAAGTCACAATATCAGTGTTCTGTTTGCGTCCATATTTGCGATTTAAAACATGAAGTCATCGAAAAATTCCAAGGGAACAAAAGTGCGGCTTATCATCGTTTTCCACTCTGGTGCAGTGAACCGGAAAATTCTGTTCCATTCGACCCAGAAATTTCCGGAAATTCACACCAACGCTGGGTTGTTAGAGCAAGCTCGTGTAAAAGTAGTCGCGCCAAAGTCCTACGAGTCGATGGCTGATTTCAGCTTATCCTTCAAATAAGTCGTTGCTGAGCTCGCTCAAGCGGAGGTGAATTATTGTCTTTCTGCCAGTGTTTCTCATTCGTGCATTCGTGGATCTGTTTGGATGCTTTACAATGGCGTCATGCCTACAACGCTTAGCCAGTTTCTTTTTTCTTTTTCTCAAAAGTAAAAAACAAGCCGTAAGTAGTGGGAGACTAACAGTTCAACTCGATGTAATTTCGAACGACTACGTTCGCACTTATGAATGGACTTATGAATGTTATTTAAAATCATTATCCGAGCTCAGTGGCTCACAGCCACTTAATCAGATATTCGGGTTTAGCACTTAGAATATCGGGTTTATCGATTTTGATATTTGTTTCGGTTTTAGCCTTTCAAGTTTTGTTTTGAGATCTCGGTTTTTGGTGCTGAGAGCGTTTTATTTAATTTGCTCCGCTAGCTAATGAAAAAGAAAAAAAAATCACCCTCGAACTGCGCTCTGAACTTCCGCTGTGTCTCAAGTATTGTTTACAAATTTATTACAAAAATATTATTAAAGAGATTAAATTTTCACAAGCAAAACTGTTTATATTTACCTTCGAACACAACAGTACACAAAGCTTTCAAAGGCCTACTTTTGTTTTTGTTTCGAGCCACAAGGTAACGAAGAACGGTGTGGTCTCTTGCTTTCACTTCACTATTAGTCAAGGCATCTTTTCAAACGGTGTGCGACACTTGCAGACTGCAGACTGCAGACTACTGACTACATTTAGGTCTAAATAGCACTCTGGTTAGCCTGAATAGCACTCAGGTTAGCCTGTTTACGGTTAGCTATTGGTAATGGAAATGGAATACAATATTTTAGTGAAAAAGTCTACAGTCTGCAGTCTGCAAGTGTCGCACACCGCTTTTCAAATCCCCTTATCTACCCCTCCCATTCAAATTCTCCACACAGCTTCAGAGCACATCAACAATGCCCGGGATATGCCCAGGGGGGTTAATTCCGATCCCTCGAATCCCCTATTAACTCTCGAACTAAAAGTAGTTTTCTTTAATTGCTGTAACCTTACCCCTGATGTCTCAAATTCCAGATTTTTGGAATCACGTTTCGTTGTCTTTGCCGACCTTCATGTCGACGACTTCTACGGCTAAAACGTGGCGTGACATTTCTATTTATAGCTGTGCATGCTTCCATCCTACCTAACTGCTTTCATTTGCCTGTACGCCTCAAATAAGTTTGATAGAAACTGACGTTCTCCATGGTGTTTTGTGTGGGAATGCGGAACTTCGAATAGCTGCTGTCCATCAATCTGGGTGCCCGTTCTCAAATTTCAGAGGAATCACGTGTTATTGCTTGGTACACCATGGCGGAGAAGACTTCATTGAGATTTTTGTTGCCTCTCTTCACTCTGGTAAACACTGTTTTAGGTAAGAGCTCTTTTGTGTACATTGAAAAGCAATTTTGAAGTGCTCTAGCAACTAACAAAAGCCCCAAAGCACGCATGGTGCGAACGATTATGTAAACAAATGCCTCCATGCGTAAAAATTTCGCGCCTGTCTCCGTTTTCGCCGTTGTATTGCTCGTGCATTTTACCGTGAAATGCGTTTGAATCAGGCAAGACAGCACTGGTCGAACAATAAGAAAAATATGCATGCATATCAATGATCAAGGATGGAAGAATAGGTGGAGAAAGTAGCATTCTATGGAATTGTCTCGGGTCAATGGAGCGCTGAAATCGATTTGTGCAGAAATTTACCTTCCAGAAACGAGTGCGCTTCAATATTCATCAAACTAAACTATTCGTCAATGTTTAATGGTTATTAAACTGAGTAGAGTGCAATCTGGTCTGAAATTATACGTGTGATTTCATAATCAAACGAAAGTTCGAGTTGAAAGCACGAGTATGATTAATTTCAGACCAAAATTGCATGACACGAAGTTCAAATGCCACTTTATTACATCCATTTTGAAATCACACGTTTCA
>OZ026601.1:25172413-25194913 GCA_964020085.1 Micromussa lordhowensis
TGTTGGCTGTGGAGCATGAATCAGCTTCCATCCTTCCTGTTACCCCATTGACTCAAATTTCAGCAGTGGTACAGTTGTGAGGTTGAGGTTTATTTACTCTGACCTGGAAGGTGAAATCCAAAGTGGAGCTCCTAATTGCAGTAATTAACCATAAATGAAAAATAATCTTCTGTCATGTTCAGTTTAAATTACAAAGTACAGCTACAAAACTATGAAAGGATTTGACTTCTGGTGAATCCTGGTTGGCTCGTAAAGTGGCAGTTTCACCACACTTTTATTTAAATTTGTGGTGTTTGGCACCTGGTGGATGCAACAGGCATTCTTTTTTCCCCTTCTCCCTTTCAAAAAAATAAAAAAAAAACACCTGCTAGCTAGTTAATACCATAACCATCACACTGAAAGACCTTAACACATGGTGAGTACATGTATATGTATATTATAGGTTGCCTGAAGGCTAGGCCAAGCCTGAAAATTACTTTTCTTTCCACCTTGTGCAGCCCAATAACATGTAAGGCATTAGTTCCCTAGCTCTATGAATTTAAGCATTGTTAGATGAATGATAGGAGGTGCTGTTCTCCATGCATGTACTGCTAGCCATCTATTAATAATATATTTACAATGTTTCCAGAACATAGTCATACCCCTTCCATTTTAGGTTTTTCAATTTGAACTGGCTCCCCCTACCCTCCTGGAAATTCTGGTTTAGCTTCATACTTTCTTTAATGATTTTAACTTTTAAAACCCTCCTCCCCTTGGTGTTTCCATGAACCTTTCCTGGGGTGGGTCCTCATATTTTCTGGAACTGCGCATTGTACGTAAACTGAGTTTCTTTTTAATAATTTGCGTCCCAAGCCTTAGATTGTTCAAGTGGTTGGGATGGATATGGCAACTCTTGTTACCAGTTTGTGGTCGTGTCCCAGTCAGTGCGAGGCCTCAACTGGGAAAATGCTCGCAGAGATTGCCTTGGCTACGGTGGAGACCTTGTTAGTATAGCGAACCAATCAGAAATGAGCTTTGTTTATGGTAAATCTTCAAAAGTTCGGAATCAGCATTACTGGATTGGGCTCAATGATCGACGCAATGAAAGCCAATTTGTTTGGAGTGATGGTACACCGTATAATGCCTCAGTGTACAGTAACTGGTACCCAGGGGAACCAAATGATCGCGCTGGTGAGGACTGTGTTGAGTTGTACGATACGCGTTGGAATGATAACAGCTGTAAAAAGGAGTATGGCTACATCTGCGAAAGACCTAAAGGTAAGTCTTAACAATGGGGGAGCTTTTTGTGACTTTGGCCCAAGCACTAATATAAGGGACTACAGAACCTGAACATGTATGCAGTGTGACAACTTCTGAGGGTTTCGCTTAAGAGTCTGTAGCTGGACAATGTTGGAACTACTGAAAGGGGGTGGGGTGGAGGTAGGGCTGGGGTGGGTGAGGGGCTGCATGATAATAATTTATAACTTACAGTAATTATAAAACAACCAAGCTACTGTACATGCTCTCATTGGTCGATAGGTGTGTTTAGATGAGATTGTGTAAAGATGGTTGTGATGTTTTACATTTGCAGGTATTTTTGAGAATTATTTTTAGTTATAGAAGCAATAGAGCACTTTGTCATTGTTTACATAGCCTCGTTTCAACACTGGGAGAATTCTTGGATTTGCATAATTATATAACTGTTTCAAATTCTCCCAACCCTCCTTGTGGTTGGATGAGGCTATGTAAACAGGGTAAAAGTGTTCTATTGCTTAAATGCTCATGCAGTGGATAATTCTTTTCTTCTTTCTACAATGTGCATATTGTATTTCTCTTTGTTAGGAGTTCCTATGCCTACCTCTATTACTGTGACTCCACCAGTCACATCTGGTGAGTCAATAGTTTTGTGAACTTATTCTTATGTATTTATTAATGTGTATACATGTAGTTACCTACAGGTAAGTGCTTTTGAAATGTTGTTCTGATTAGCAAATATTATTAAAATTATTGTAAACTTGAGTGGTACCTATCGATAGTGTGCCAACAAGCAGATAATTTGTGCTGTGTAGCAAAGGAATTTTTTTATACAAAGTTTCACAGTTTCCTGATTCTTTTCTGTTGGAAAGATTATTGAGGGAAATTTATTTATTTTCATTTAAACAAATCCAGGTAAAAATCCCTGTGGCATTAGTTAAGTTTTCTGGTAGAAATACACCTGTCCACTTGGGTGCTGTCAAAATGAAATGTATTAATGTTATTAAAAAAAAGAAATTGAGTTATTAGTAAGTCATCAAAAAACCTGTCTGCCAATACCAGACAGCGGTACATTAGTTATAGGCATGCATGGCCTTGGGCCTCGTGTTGTTCTACTTACCTCTGTTAGCCTGCTCGTCCTGTATTCATCTTATCAGTTCAATTAAAGCCTCAGTTGTGTTACGAATTGCTTCATAGACTTATCTGCTCCTCATTAACTGGCGTGGTGCCAGCTTCCTTGAACCTATGTTAAGAAATCGACGCCCAAATACAAGGGAAAGCTACTCATTCCTAATGCAGTTACGTCGATACTTCAAACAGTTTTCGTTATCAAGCAGACTCGTATACAAACTCGTCAGTCACCATACTTGGACATGTTCTATGCACACCACCCAGTGTCTGTAACCAGTGGCAGTGGTGCCACAGGAAACATGATTTGTCACACCACCGTCCAACGTCTTGGCTGCCAGGTGACACCCTGTTCCCAATCCGTGCACCAAGCAGATGGCTCATCTTCCCTGCATGTTGTCGGTGAGACAAGCTTCCCTTTTGCCAGTAAAGGCCATACTTTTACCTTTGAAGCCATTGTCGTCAAAAATCTTGATGTAGACATCCTAACAGGAACCCCTTTCATGGAGTCTAGTGATATCGCAGTACATCCTGCCAAGCGTAGAGTAATCCTTGGTGACGGAACTATCCACAACTATGGGTCCCAGCAACCAGTAATGATCAACTCGGCAGCGTGCCGTGCCATTGTGCTACGCTCTCCACTCATGTCTACTACCATCTGGCCTGGAGAGTTTCTATTTGAATTACCAAGCAACGCACCTCCTGACTTAGTGTATGCATTGAAACCGCAGGCTGATGCCACCAGTATAAGAAAGCTAACAGCTTCCCAACTGTGGCCACAGCCGACCATGGTCTCCAGCATCGCGTGCAAAATATGCATCCCCAACTTAACTCCTGAGCTACACTTCCTGCCCCAGTGTGCCTGCCACCAACTACTGGAACTCCAACAGAAGTTTGAGAAGCTTGAAGCACTGGGCGTCTTTAAACGCCCCAAAGACATCAACATCCCAGTCGAGTACTTAAACCCGTCCTTCCTCATCAAGAAACCCAGCGGTGGATACTGCTTAGTCACCGCATTCGCCGATGTTGGTCGCTACAGCAAGCCCCAGTCATCGCTTATGCCTGATGTTGACTCCATGTTACATCTTATTGCGCTTTGGAAACACATCATCGCAACAGACTCGACTAGCACATTCTGCCAGATTCGTCTCTCACATGACTCCATGAAATACTGCAGGGTTGCTACACCATTCCGAGGTGTACAAGTATATGTGCGGTCTGCCATGGGTCTTGGAATGGCCCTTGAAGAACTCATGAGCCAAGTGCTCGGTGACCTATTGAAGGAAGGAATCACAGATGACTTGTATTGTGGCAGAAACTCCCAGGGTGAACTCCTATCGAACTGGAAGAAAGTCCTTCAGGCCCTGCACAAGTGTGATCTTCACCTTTTCGCATCCAAAACGATCATCAACCCTCAAGTCCACAACCATACTAGGCTGGGTTTGGAACTCTGGCACTTTAAGTGACAGCCTGCACTGCATTGCCACTCTTGCCTTTGTGCCCTGAACCCAACACTGTCAACCGAATGAGGTCACTGTTCGGATCTTTCAAGGTGCTCTCCCGCGTCAACCCAGGATGCTCTACACTCCTTGTAAAACTTGGCGACACTCTCGCTGGCCGTGAATCTAAGGAGACAATTCAGTGGACAGATAACCTCTGTGGGTCATTCCACAAGGCGCAGACAGCCCTTTCCACTGCTCACACCATCTCGCTCCTCATCCCGAGTGATCAACTGTGGATTGTAACAGACGGAGCACTTCACAAACCCGGAACCAGTGCCATACTGTAGGTTACCCGTAATGACAAGTTGCGCCTAGCAGGTTTTTTAGTGCCAAACTGCGAGGCTCACAATTAATGTGTTACCATATGAGGTGGAGGCTCTAGCAATCACTGTTGCTACCAAACACTTGAGCCCATGCCTGATACAGTCGCATCACCCAACCACATTGCCAACTACACCCACAGCAAGAAGGCAAAGGTCCCCATGTTGAGGCGTCATCCAGCTAATCCCATCCAAAGTAAAAGAATTCCGATCATCAGCAGTCAACAGTGATACTGACTCCTCATCTGACGAAGCCCTTCCAGTGCAGCCAGTACCTTCCCCTCCTTCTCCACCCGTCGTACCAAGTGCAATATTGGCACCTGCTACTCAGGAAGTTCCTGATGTCAACCTTCCTGCTGTCCAATATGAGTCCTGCGAAGACACTCCTCCTAATCCAGTTTTAGATTCCCCCACCATAGGCAATGACTCTGATACCTGTTCCTTGCCCCGCAGATCCACATACGTGCGACGTCGTTCCGCCCGATATGATGACTTTGTTATGGACCGTACTTAAGTTACGAACAATATAAACTCTAAGCTTTTGACTCTGAGTTATGAACTCCAACTATGCCACCTCTTGGCAGGGTTCGCATGCACCTTGAAAGTCCTTGAAAGTCCTTGAATTTGAAAATCAAAATTCAAGTCTGTGAAAAGTACATTGGGTCCTTGAAAAACCTTGAAATTTGCTGTTTGACTGTTTTCACGTAGTGGAGGAACTAGAAAAGACTGGCACTTGAACAAATCTGGCAGTTATCCCTTAAACCCGATCATCTAGTATTGCATTCTCATGGCATTTTTTAGTAGATGGAGTGCTTGAAAAATTGGAATTGCGTCCTGGAATGTCCTTGAAAAGTCCTTGAAGTTTTAGTCCCAAAATGAGTACGAACCCTGTCTTGGTTCAAAGAACTCAATTAATTTTCTTTATAAGTTTTATATCCGTTACTGTTACTTATTTGGATCTAACTTGTCATTTGCCATGTACCCAAGGAACGTGTCCCCTCTTTTTATAGTAAGGGCAGAAGAAAAGGAAGCAACACCAATACCAGACAGCGGTACATTAGTTATAGGCATGTGTGGCCTTGGGCCTTGTGTTGTTCTAGTTAAGTCTGTCATCAACTTATCTGCTCCTCATTAACTGGTGTTTAATGTTCCTGGATGTTGACACAAAAATTTTTTTCATTCAGATGAAGATGTTTTCACTTGACTGAAACCACTTTTTATTCAACTAAATAAAAAAAATTATACACTCGCCGGAATTGTACTTGCAAGTAGCGAACATGCTGGTTCTTTATTTTGCTCTCTTCACCACTGTACTTTACTTTTACTACTTCTGAGACCCTTTGAAATTGTTCACAGTTCAAAAAACACAATAGCAAAGGAAATACCTCACCTTCTAGGATGAAAGGCTTGATCACCCCAAAGGTCTGCAGTTTATGTGCCACAGTAACGCTAACGAGATGAGTCTCGTTTCTCTTGAGACTTGAGAGAAACAAGACATCTTGCGTGTGCAATGGAAGAACCAATACTACGCATTTGTCGATATTTGAAACTGTTTTGTGTATTACTGTATCATACCGATTTGCGTGGTACACATGCTTTCCATTCTCATGAGCGATGTGTGTGTCTCATGTGTGTATTATAAATTCTCAAGCATCCATCAATATTGTTTCATATGCATCGGCCAAACCTTTTTTTTATTCAAGTCAGACTCAGCCTTACATTTAGTGCCTCTCTCCTCTTCAGGGAGTCAACACAGTAGATTGAGCCCTGATGGCCAGTTTGTGAGAAACAGGCCAGTTTGTGAAAAAGTGAATTTATGAGTCTTAAGAATTGGAGATTTTTGCATGTACATTCATGTAAGATTAAGAGACAACAAGGTAGTATCCCGGATTTAAGCATCCTCAAGCTAAAGTACAGTATTGCTGTTCGAAGGGAAAAGTTTCTGTTTTCATGAGTATATTTAAGGTGTAGTCTTTGGTCCCTTAGATTTGTCCTTCTAAATGTAGCGAGTAAAATAAAATTTCTTCTGTAAGGTGAAAAGACATGGATTAGTGTTACCAGGAAGAACGCAAAATCCTAACACACTACTTTAAGTCCCAGTCCTGATTTTGCCAAGAATCAGGACATCACTTCGTTGGCAGCCAGACCTCCTGGGAGGAAAGGCAAAAGCAGACTCAGGTGGAGCACCTGAAAGAACTGAGCAGTCTGGAGAAGAGGCTGGAGTGCAGCGTGGTGGAACAATGGCTGCAGGTACTGGAGGAAGTCCCTGAACAGGGACAACATCGTGCACAGGTTGCGGAACCATGGGTTTGTCATAGGCGGGAGGCTGAGCAGCCACTAGCGAAGGTGCAGGGACAGTGGAGTGCCTTGGTGGTAGAATAACAGGGTCGGCGTCATCACCAGAGTCAAATGAGGATGGCTTTTGAAGGCCACGAATGGGGCCCTGCAGGGACTGTGCCAACACTCTCGGAGCCACTGGTTAACATTCAGACATAGGTACCAAGAAGAGTTTGCTGCGAAACTGGAAGGTGGTGAACTTCCAGAGCTCACAAGAAAGGTCCTCATGAATGCTGACCACAAGGTATTTCTCACAGGCTTTAATTTGTCTCTGTCACCTTTCAAGAAGACTAAGTCACCAACAGAGACGTCAGCTGAAGGTAGGTTGGTGAGGCCACGAGCCTTAGACTTAGCACTGGATGTGTGATTCTGCTGGCAGGAGTAATTCTGACTAAGGATGAGTTGTCTGTCAACTATGGGTAGCTGTTCACGAGTAAGCTGGTCGCGTTGAGTCCAGACCTCCCCCTCCAAAAGGTCATCACTCCATATGTGGGGGTTTGTGTTTGCCGTTGCGAGCGCGAGAGTGACGTCAGACACAGGTCCTCCCTCAGGGGACAAGTTTAGAAGCTCTAAACCGAGCTCATCAATGGCACGTTCTTTGACAGAATTCTTGTTGCGATTCTTGACCCTGCTGATCTCCAAAGTAATTCCGTGGGAGAGGAAGGTTGGGTCAGCAGCAAGTGCACAAAAACCAGGGGCATGATCAACACGGACTGTTGCACCGCCATCGTGTAAGGAACGTAGCTAGGAACATACTATGAGGGCGTTGCGGAGATCCCCATGTTTGTCGCTCTTGATAAGGGTGGTTAAAGTGTATGAGGAAACAGTCTCTCTTAGTACAAGGATTAATTGTCTGTGGCATCTGGCAACATCAGCAGTGAATGAAATGCCAATGGACCGAGGCTGACTATTGACAGGAAGGTGGTGACTCTTGATCTGGCTGAGAATTCTCCTCTCTTGAGCTTTTCGTAAGCCTGAATGCAAAGTCTGCTGTCGGTGAGTACCTCGGTTATGTGTGGGGATTGAATGATATAGGGGGCAAAATGTCTAATTGCCGCGCCAATAGCCAAGGCTTCAATCTCACAAGGCAACCAAGTCACTTGATGCTGACGAAGCTTGGCACTGAAGAATCCAGTTAAGAGCAGCGACCCATTTCAGTGTACATGTAGTGTGGCTGCGATGCTTCTATTCTTGACAGAGCCTTTGTCACTATCCATAAGGCATCTTGAGGCTGGGGGATTGTGATGTGTGATGCCTCTATTCTTGACAGAGCTGCCAGTGACTATCCATAAGGCATATTGAGGCTGGGGGATTGTGATGTACAATACCTCTATTCTTGACAGAGCGGTCGGTCACTATCCATAAGGCATCTTGAGGCAGGGGGATTGTCTACCAATGCATGTTTGTCAGTTTTGAAGGTCAGCAGTACTTCATCACACCACACAAGTTTTCTCTGGGTTCTTTCCCTGCAGTGGCTTGGTCCAGGAGATCAAGCAGCTCCACAAATCTCGGAAACACAAGGCTTAGAACCTTATAAGCTCCAACAAAGGAGCGGAGGCCTTGCACTGTGGAGGGAGGCTTGACTGAGGATAGTGTGGTCAATTTGTGGGGGCTAGCTTACAGGGTGCCATTAGACCACACCCAGCTCAGTACGATGGCTTTTCTTCGGCAGATGATAGTTTTGGCCACAGATAAGCAAAGATTGTTTTCTTGGAGTAGGGCAAGAACTATTCTCCAATTATTGTTGAGGACCTCAATGGGGCTGTTTCCCCCAACATACAGGTTGTCGGCGATTTTGGCAACACAGCCCTCTTGAATGAGGTCTCCCAGAACTCGCGACATCAGTTCTTCAAGGCAACTTTCAGACCCAGGCATTCCCATGGCAGAACAAGTGTAAACACGGATGCCTTAAATTGGTGTCGCAACACCACAGTATTTCATAGATGAATTGGCCAGGGGAATCTGATAGAAAGACTTCAGCAAATCAGTGATAACAATGTACTTCCACTTCCCTATTTCACGCAGCACACCATCAACATCTGGCATTAAGGAGGGTTGAGGCTTGCTGTACCGGAAAACTTTTCAGAAGGATGTCACAAGCCTGCTACCACCGTTGGGCTTCTTTACGAGAAGCAAGGTTTTCAGGTACTCCACATGGATGTTGACTTGCTCAGGTTTTGCAAAGACGCTGGCAGCTTTGAGCTCATCAAACTTGTCTTGTGATTCCTCAAGGGTGTTCCTGTTGTACTGTGGAAGCCTGCCTTTGTGCTGAGGAGGAAGGGTGGGGCCAATGTTGACAACAGCCTCAATTTTGCCACTTGCACCATTGTATTTAGGGGTTGAACACATCATCAAACTCCAGGTTGAGAGCTATGAATTTGGTTGGTGGGACGACAAGGTCACTGCTCTCATCCAAGAGCGTGTATTCCTCAGCACCAAGGTCATCAGGTTCATCTATCACCATGCGTGACTGAGCCCATGGTTGACGGTCACGGTCAGGCAGGTAAAGACAATCAGGTTGTGAGTGTTATGTGGGCGACTGGCGGTTTTGCAGAGGATGAAGGACAAGAAGGGGCGTCGTCGAGGTTGGCCTTGACCACTATTAGGGTGGCACCTTGGTGTGGTACTGCCAATATGCATCGCTTTGGTATCTTCAATGCTACATAACTCATCAAGGAGAGATCCAAGAGCTTGAGAGACCTCAGGTTTTAGTGAAGCCAGGATCTTATTGCATAATTCAGAACCATACTTTTGTTTTACTAAGAGAGGTAAGCCTGGATGTATCAACTGGAGCCAGAGGACAACGACAGTGTTCTTTAGTGTAGGGGAGAGGTCTTCATCAGCAGTTACCTGATCTCCATGGTGTGTTAAGTCTCCATGGACAGAAAGGACATTATCCTCAGAGAAAACCATAAGACGCTGAAACAGGTCCTCGGGTCTCTCATCCGGCTGTAGGTGAGTCAAGCCAAGTCAAGAAAGTGCACTCCGGTGGACTGGAAACCATAATGTTGATGGATATTCTGCCATATGTTTTTCAGGGAAGTTGAGTGTTTAACGATAAAATTCATAGAGAATACAGGACAGAAGTTGGCTATTTGGCCGAGTAGTAAGTCCAGATGGACATTCTTTTGGGCGGCAGTGAGTTACTGAGCTTTGGGAACCGTAGTGCCATCGTTGGTAAAAGCCCCTCCGTTGATTGGCATCGGTTTGTTTCTGCCAAGTTGCATCAAGGAAGGGAACAAAGTTCTTGTCGAGTGAGAGGACATAGATCAAGTTCTGCCGCCAACTTTTGTTAACTTTGTTAATTGCCACTGTTTGGGTGCTTGAGGCGGGTACAATGTAAATACAATGTACATTGGGTACAATGTAAATAACGTAGTGGTGTTGACGCTTCGGAGAGCAATAAAATTCATTAACATTACAGACTCATCGACGCGTACCACTAGATAAAACTAATGCAAATGGTGCATCTAAGAAACCTTGATTAAAACTCCTGTCTTCAAAGATAATAGTATTTTGGTGTTTGAATGAACAATTTGTACCATATAGACCGGTGAAATCTCTTTCATGTCTTTTTATTCACCCTGATAGTTCCGTTCTTGCAACTGGCTCAGACCGAAGTCTACATTACATGAACTTTTAACTTCTGAAAGCTTATTCAAGAATTTTTCTACATTAAGCATTCCCTGTGCAATGCTATTCTCTGCCACTTCGCCAGCCGAGCATCTTGGCTTGGCTGGCTTGTTGGCAATAAATGCCTAGAACTGCCAACAATCTATGATTGAACTACATAAAAGGATATGGCATGATTAACTGTGAGTCAATAAGCATCTGAGCACAATATGTAGATTACGTAATACCAATTGTAAGTGTAAAACTTCAAAATTTGCCAAAGATAGGTCTGGAGTGCAGAATTACATTGCATGTACTTATGTTAAAGATATAACCAGTGAATTAATTTTTCTCTGTTTTTTATTTTTGTCCCTAGCTCCAATTGCATGCCCTGTGGGTTGGCGTTTCTATGGCTCATCCTGCTACAAGTTTAGCTCTCTGAGAAAGAAATGGATTGATGCTAAGAAGGATTGCCGAGCATCTGGAGGGTATTTGTTGAAAATTGATGATGCTGACGAGCAACATTTCATAACTTATAGGCAGAGCAAAGGTCAAAGGGTGAGTCATTAATTTCAAATTTTGTAATTTTTTTAAAAGTAATCTTGTATCTTTACTACAGGGCTTCTGGTATTTCGCTCGGTCGCGGAGCCACGAATTTCAAGTAAATCTGTGGAATTCACAAAAACACGCAAAATACTGCAAAATTCACTAAAAATCATGCCAAATACATGTCAGTACAACATATTTGAAACTTCTCTTGGCTGTTGGAGCTGTTTACTTTCTGTAAACTTGTAGATTTTTGGTGAAACTTTGTCACTGCAATGAGTAAACAACATCCAAAAACTACCAGGCGTTCTTAGATTAATGTTGTGAAAAACTGGGCAGTAGCCACAATGTAAAAAGCTTTGCCATTGGCACATTTCTCGAGCGCATTGTTGTTAAAAGAGCGAACAATGTTCGCCAAAAGTGGGGTCACAGTCCCAGGCATTCTTAGTGTAGACTGTGGAAACTGGGGATACAACAGCTTTCATGCGCTTATATCATGAACAACATAATTTACAGAATGTTGTGTTTTGTGAGGAACATTTTGGAAAGGATTACGCCTTATATGTTTATCTCGCAATCAAAAACGTTGATCGTTTTCGTAACGGATCGGTCCATGAATGATATTGCTTAAAAGCCTGCCAAATAAGCAAATTTCATGCTTGTTTTCACAAGATAACAAATGAGCCATGTAGGAGTTTCGAAGATGAGGCAACCAACATGCAATTGCATATAGAGAATACTCAACAAAGCAACAGTAAATATCCAAGGGGTTAAATGGCCTGATTATTTTTATTGGACGGTATTATTGTGTTCAATGAGCTTACTTGTAACATAGGAATTGATATTACGGTACAAATCCCAAGTAAATGCTCATATAGGGTCTAGTTCAACCAATGCTTTCCAGTGAAATTTGCCCAGAAAACTCCTGCGAAATTCCCACGAAATGTGCCTTTTTCCCTCGACCTACCAGAACCCTGTAACTGTAGTCATGTGATTGCCAATTTAGCGTGACTATTTAAGGATTAAGTTTCACTACGAGTGACATTTGAAATTCTCTCAAAGTTTTGTGAACTTTTGCATGTAGGCACAAGTATTTGAGAACAAATTGTTGATGGTATTACCAAGGTGTATTAATCATTCATACGATTACTCAATTTATTAATGTGTGAATGAGAAAATTTACGAAGTTAAACTTGCCTGTATTGCACTTCATGTACCAGACAAGTTGGATAGGATTAAGCGATTCTGCAGTTGAGGGGAGCTACAGATGGGAGAGTGACAATTCACTGGTTAATTACACTCACTGGGGTACGGAGGAGCCCAATGATTTTGCTGGGGTGGAGGACTGTATAGCAGTGTGGGGAGGTGCTTCAGCTGGCTTTTGGAATGATGACTTTTGTGACTCAGAAAAGTATTTCATCTGTGAGAAACCTGGTGGTATGTTTCATTGTTTCTCTTCTATGGTTTTGGCGGTAGAAAAGAGTTCAACACGTCTTTTCCTTAAATTTTTGCAAAAGAAGCCATTTAATGATCCTTGTGTCCATTTCTGGCTCTTTCTGAAACAGACTGCAGCCAAATGTTGACATCCATCATTTGAAGATGAAACTTAAAATATATAGGTACCTCAGCATCTCTTTCACCTTGAGGCCACAAACTTTTCATTCAAGCATACACGGAAAGCAAAATTTGGCCTTCTGTTTTTTTTTGTTTTTTTTTAAAATTTATTTTGTTTAATGTCTTTTCTTTCATTTGTTAAGAAATATTTTGTTCAGGCTTTGTTTCTGTTGGAAAGGATATGAAGTAATTGAAAATACATAATTACGTTCATTGTTTGTGTCGAGGGTTGATTTTAAGAGCAGAAATTTTGAAAAAATTTTTGAAAAGTCTATCAATGTCTAGCTCAATTCTATCTACCCTACTCATTTAGGCACACTTCTAAAACAGTTGCACAATTTTTGAGAAGGTAAAATTGCTAATCTCTTAGATTTCATTTTTTTAGGCCGGCATCTGACCTTATCATGCATTTCATTTTCTTTAAAAATCCTGTAGGTCGAAACATCTGTCCACTGAACTGGAGAAGCTTTGGTGACTACTGTTACCAGTTCAATGTTCATGGAGCCCAGTACAAGAATTGGGTGAATGCTGAAAAAGCCTGCTTGTCGTTTAATGGTTCAACTGAATTGATCAGTATAAGCAGTGCTGCAGAGAATGCATTTGTTTTGAGGCAACTTAAAGACATGAGAGTTTCCCAGGTCTGGATTGGGTTAAATGATCGCAAGGTAGAGGGGAGATATGAATGGAGTGATAAATCCACTTCCACTTACAAAAACTGGGCACCTCTGGAACCATCTACTGGTGTAACTGCTCTAATTTCTGATTGTACAGTAATTGATGGCAACACTCAGAATGGAACATGGAGCACATCTCCCTGTTTCTGGAAAACACGTGGCTATATCTGCAAGAGACAAATAGGTAAGGATTGAACTGATTCTACATACATCACAGGGCTGCCAACAAGGGTCGTAACCCATAATACCTGTTACGGCTGAGTATGTTTGATGGGCCTTGATGTTACGGGTGAACTATGGGTGTGAAGATCAAGGCTACAGGTGAATAAAAACTTAATGACAGCCCTGCATCATACTACATGTGACATACATGTGCATTGACAAGTATGGGTTGTCTGAACAAACCAAAGTTGAGAATTCAACCCAAAATAGTTGATAATGGTGCCGATTGGTGTTCAGTTCTATGTTTCTGTAGTTCATTCTTGCTTATGATAACATTTCAAATTTTTGATAGTATTTAACCATTTGTAAGAGAGAGAGAGTAACCATAGTACAGGTAGTCCATTTCTGGCTCTCTCTCTCAGTCACGTAACACTACGCTCTCAGAGAGAGGGTCCAGGGAAAATCGTCTTTGCAAGCTCCTGCTAAACCAGGGCACAGGATGTTGATTTCATCTGACTGAAAATATATTTATGGTGAGTGAGGTTGGCAACACTCCAAAACGTTTCAAGTTTAGTCCAAGATTAAAGTGCCACTATGATCAAATTCTCAATACCCATTTTTTTACATTTTCCAACACAAAAGTTGTTTCCTTGATATCTTGGCAAATTTCAATCTATCACGAACATTAGAACTCATGTTTTTTGGACCTTTATTTCCAACAGTTTATGGCCGCCATTACTTTTCCTTGTTCCAAGTCTTGAGTGAGAATTGAAGAGAATGACGTCATATGTGACCGTGAAAGGCAAAACGGACACTAACGGAAAACTGTTCGAACGGCAAAAACGCACAGATGATGAACGGTTATCGAACGGTTCATAAACCGTTCGAACGGCTTGGTTGACCGTTCAAACGCCATGAATAATTCTTTGAACGGCTTGGTTGGCCATTCGAATGGATTATCAAACGGATTGGTAAACCGTTCAAACGGCTTGATAAACCGTTCGAACGGTTTACCAAACCGTTCGAACGGATGAATAAATCATTCCGAATAAACCGAATAAATCATTCGAACGGTTTGGTTTGCTCTTCGAACGGATGACTAAAAAATAATATTAATAATTGCTCGACCGGTCTGCGAAATCGTCTCGAAGGTATCCGGTCAAGAGTTATTGGCTTCATACAGAAGTTACTTTTCGATAAACATTTGTTTTCACCCATGCGAAAACCTTTCATCGAGTATTCACGGCCGTAAATTGACCGCGACCGCATCACATCACGATTAATTTATGACAACAAGATATTTTGTACCATGCTGTTTTGATGTTCACTGAAACGCCCGTCCATTAAACTGACGAAACTGCTTGTTAGATGTTTGAATGCTCCTTGCTATAAACTTAGCATTTCGAGCGACTAGCGACTTGCGTTTGTGACATTCTGAAAGCTCATCCGCAGTCACGCTGTTACTTCACGCTACTTCACGCTGTTTGGATGACACACGAAATTCGTGGATGCTGGTCGCTTCGAAAGCTGTATTTCTGGGAAATTATTTGGCGGTTAGCACTTGGATTTTAAATGGATCTTCGATTGAATGCCACGAGAAGAAGCATCAACCGTTCAGTTTATCTGGTGTTTGATTTGGAAGCCGGGTGATTCATCTGCGTGAAAATCTGCTTGGCGAAAATGAGCCTTCTAGTTCCACTCTTGACTCCTTACAACGTGCAGTAAGAGTCAAAGCAAAACCCATGAAATCGCTCAAATTCACCATTTTGTAACGAGCAAACAGTTTAAGTGGAAAACAAAATTTAAAATACTTGGGGCAGCTTGAGAATTAGTTTAGACAAAACATACGCAGAATTACACAGCACGCAAATGACGAGTGTCGTGAATCTCGCAAGTAAACAAGAAATAAACTATTCGCAGTTACATTTGCAAATGTCCAAAATTTTCGCCGCTAAACTTGGGAGAAGTTTCACATGCGTTATATCTTTTGCTCTTTCCACAACTAGAAATA
Source organism: Micromussa lordhowensis (assembly GCA_964020085.1). Taxonomy (NCBI): domain Eukaryota; kingdom Metazoa; phylum Cnidaria; class Anthozoa; order Scleractinia; family Lobophylliidae; genus Micromussa; species Micromussa lordhowensis. The sequence goes on from OZ026601.1 coordinate 25,187,553, forward strand.
AATACGTACCGAACCATGCGGTAAAATAACATTTCTGAAAAAAAAGCGAGAGAGTTATAGTGTTACTTATGGGAGATGACATCGTAAGGTTATTGCATGCATGACAATAGGTAACTTATGCGAATGTTATCTCATTTCTGACGCAAAAAAGCAGTTTCTCTTGTCAGTCTGCATTTTAAGCTCGGTCTGCATTTTGTACCCGGTCTGCAGTCTGCAGTCTGCATTTTGTACTGACCGATTTTGATATCTTATACGACAAGAATAGATGTTGAAACCTTTCGAACGCTGTTTCAAGTCTTGGAACGAACATTTTTTTATCTGGCAAACGGCTGCAATAACCGCGAGAACGGTTCGAACAGATGCAAGAACCGTTCGAACGGATGCGAAAACCGTTCGAACGGAAGCGAGAATTCAAACGGATGTTGCAATAACTTCGAATGGATGTCAGAACCGTTCAAACGGATGGGCAATCTGTTCGAACGGCTTGTCGAACGCTTTGAACGGATTTTTTTAGGCGTTCGAACGGATAACGAACGGATAATGAATGGTTAACCGAGAGTGTCATATTATGTGACAGAGAAAGGGCCAGAACTGGACTATAGTGCAGGTAGAGTGCAAATAAATTAGCTTACAAAGTAGGCCAGTGAACCTTTTTACTGATGATAATTAATATCTCTAAAGTTCTTCATGCTTTAAACATAAAACTACCTTCAGTTGATAGATCAATTAATCATGCCAAATTTAGTTAATATGCGACATTTCATATGAATCCAATCACAAAACTCATGAAAATATGACAATGACAACTCAACAATTATACAAAGCAATTTGATGCAGGGGGCAAGCAGTGCCCCAGCTAGTTTTTTTGGCCTGCATGTGCAACTTCAAAATTATCCCAAGTCATTGTTTTCAAAAAGAAAAATAAACGCTATCACACAGTACATGACATACAGGTGGCAAGGAATTGTGTAGTTTGATGGGTGAACATCGATCCTCACAGTGCTTGCTACATATTTTTAGTGAAACATAGTCATCTTGTCAAAAAGTCTGATATAATTTTGTTATAGGAATAAATCAGTGTGATTCACCATTTGGAATGCAGGATGGCAATATTGCTGACAGCCAAATATCTGCCTCTAGCAGTTTCAATGTTTCATCTCTTGCTAGCCAGGCACGTCTTCTTCTTGACAGTGGCAACTTGACTGTTGGGTCATGGTGTGCTGCACAGAACAATGTGGTAAGTAATTATAACTATTGCATGTCAAAACTTAGGTTGTAAATAGCATGCTGGTAGAGGTAAAGTCTTTAACTGGGGCATATCGCAGTTTCAGTAGCATGAAGCGATTTGGAGTATTCCATTCCCTCTCCCTTGGGTGGGGTGCTAGTCCATTGCAGGGAAACCCCCTTAGCATTCAATTTGTCATTACCCATTTATACACCTACATGTAGATAGAGAGAGACACTGTTAGAAGAAAGTGTCTTGTCCAAGAACTCAATGCAATGTCTCCGGCCAGGGCTCAAACTCAGACTGCTCGATCCAAAAGCAATTGCAGTAACCATGACGCTACTAGCTTCTATTATTGGTGAACCCTGTAGTGTCTGCCGATTTTAACACAGTAAGATTATAACAAAGAAAACTGCCTGATCTCATCATGCTTATCACTATGGCACCAATATTAAATTATTTGGCAGGGAGAGTACCTCCAGATTGACCTAGGAGTTGTACGCCAAGTTAAACACATTGCACTCCAAGGCAGACCACGTTCAACAGACTTTGTCAAGACTTTTTATCTCAAATATGGCGACAATGGCCTTGACTTCAACAGCTTTGGTGAAAATGCAACAGTGAAGTACAAGGTAAGGTCTAATAATGCCCCTATTTTAGATAAAACTTGCTCAAGGTTAGTTTTCAAACAGTTGGTTAATAAGATAGTTTGGTTTTATCAACTGAGTTGATAATGTGAATTGGCCACTGTAAAGAGATTCAAAAGCTGAAGTTTCAAGCATTAGCCCTTCGTCTGAGCGAATTGACGCTCAAAACGTCAGCTTTCAAATCTCTTTATGGTGACCAATTCACATTATCAACCCAGTTGATAAAACCAAATTATCTTGTTATACTTCCCACCAATGCAGCACCACAGTTTCAGTTGGCTGGTCGGGTCGGTTTGCTCTTCAGCCCACAAGGTAAAGTCTGCATACGAGCCAAGTGGCCCATCAGGCCGGAGCTTATCCCGGTTTCCGTGGCATGAAGCGACTAGGAATATTTCTACTCCCCACTGGATGGGATGCCAGTCCATCGCAGGGTTACCCCCAGCATTAAATTCGCCGGTACCCATTTATACACCTGGGTGGAGAGAGGCACCGTGAGAGTAAAGTGTCTTGCCTAAGAACACAACGCAATGTCCCAGGCCAGGGCTCGAACCCGGAGCACTCGCTCCGGAGTCGAGCACACTAACCATGAGGCCACCGCGCCTCCCTAGCCCAGCCCACAAGAACTGCTAATAATTCATGTACCACTTTTAACACTGTGAAAATCTTGATTGTTTTCAATTTCAGATTTTGACTGGAAACTTTAATGCTAAGACTATCCGCAACATTATCCTTCCAGAGCCAGTAAATGCTAGATTTATAAGGATTTATCCTTTGACATGGAACTCCAACATCTGCCTTCGAACAGAGATCTACGGCTGTGCATCTCAAGGTTAGACTTGCCAGTTTTTTTTTCTCTGTTGCCTAATAATTTGCTTGGGGTTTTGACTTTTCATGCTTTAAAATCAGCTCTTTGCTCCACAAATCATTGGTTAAGAATTGAAAAGGAATGTTATTTTACATAAAGGATCACTTCTTGAATCATTTGAAGCTAAAACTGCTGTACAGGTGTGTCTCAACAACACAAATGCTGTGGGAGGGATAATTGCACCATGGGAGATATTATTTTACAAACAATAATTATTGAGTTATTTTTTTGTAAAAAGAAATATTTCTTAGTCGGCGCGTCGGGTATGTTATGGACGGGTGGTTCTGTGAGAGATGTATGAATGTCACACCAATCATATTGAATCTATTATTAAACACCAATCAAAATTCCTGTTGTAAAGGTAAATGGTATGTGAGAAGATTTGATCCCAATACAGTTCAGAACGGCCATATTTATTCTTCTGTAAAAGAGGAGGAAGTATTCATATATTGGACTTCTTCATTTTCTATGGGTTAGGCTAAGGATTTTAGCTATGAACTAGATGAGTCTTGAGTTTTGAAGCAGTTCGTGAGTTACTAGTATGCAAATGGCACCAGATATTTTTATTTTTATTTTTATTTACAAAGGTAATTTGATATTTTTGTTTTTCACAAAGAGTAAATTCAATCAGAGGTCATGAATCGTCGCTTCTAGTTCTTAGGACATGTTTTAGAGGAGACGAGACTATTTAAATAGTTCTAACGTTTACAGTAGTAAGTGTAGGTAATGATTGTTTTGTTCTTGTTGCTTGTTAAACTCATCACAATAGATAAGCTTGGGGAATGGTGCCTGAAAACAGGAAGGTGGGGGAACGAGCCACTCCTAGCCGTACGCGAAGGGTATCCCTGACAACCCTGTGAGCGGCAACCACCAGGCACCGTCACACTGTTAGAACAGTGGAAACAAAGATACTTACCTAATACTTACCATGCCAAGAGGGAGGGGCGGGCCGGGAATAAACTCAGCGAACTATCCCGTAGCGAAAGCAAACGCAGAATGACTTGACATCCGAAGCCGAACTGTAAACCACGCTCGGACCCCCCGCATAGAGCCCCAGGCCACCCCGCACCAAAGCCCCGGGAGCGACCGCTGGCCAGCATTGTTTCGCGTTTAACTTAGCCTAAATTACATTTAGCCACATTTAAACTCATCACAATAGATAAGCTTGGGGAATGGTGCCTGAAAACAGGAAGGTGGGGGAACGAGCCACTCCTAGCCGTACGCGAAGGGTATCCATGACAACCCTGTGAGCCGCAACCACCATACCCTTCCCTCCAAGGTGCTTGGAGAATGAAGGGCCCGCGAACAGGGTGGAAGGAGGGCCCAACCCCCAAAAACTTTCAAGCACCTAATCCCACAAAGCGAAACAGAAATATCAATTTGATACATACCACGCAAGGACACAACTCACAGATGCTAAAGGCTGGCTATGGGGTCGATCGGTCGCTGACAACCAATAGGAGTGTACCCAACGGCCGCCAACCCACGAAGGAGACTCTCCAGAGTTGACTGTCTCTAGGCCAAGTCCATGAAAGCACCACCCAGCCATAACACGCTCCGAAATTTGCTACGCAGAACTGAGCACCCAAAACAGATCCCAAAGGACCTGAAATAAACCGTCAATGAGCAGCCGAGAGAGAAAGTTGCTTAGACAGTCGAGACAACGACTCCGCCGGAGTACGAATGTACAGCAAATAGGCCGAGCTTGTCCAACGTCCCAAGGCTTGAATTTGATGGTCCGGAATGCCCTTCCTGGCTGCTACCGTTGCGGCTCCAATCCTAAAGCTGTGGCTGGAAAAATTGCCTTGGATCCCCGCTGTAGACAAAATGCCACGCAACCATGATGTCAGCAAGGCACGGGATAAAGGTCGTCCATCCCGAAGCAGAAATAATGGGCCTGATGCATCTCCCCTCAGGGTCAAATATGCCAGCAGGGAAGAAATGGCGCAAAGTGGGAACTCCCCCTTGCCAATATGCACAAAACAGCCCTTGCGAAAAGGGTCAGTTTTTGAAGCCTTTATGCGAAGACGTAAGCACGAGGGAGCCGAATGAGAATCGACCGCAACGTCTGCAACTCCTAGGTGGATGGCAGGCACATAACTTGCTAGCCTGCGTGGCCGGCGTCGAAGGGGAGGGAAAGGGGAAAACGACTGCGCGAAGCGAGTGAGCGTGACGCGTGATGGGTGAGCGTGAGGGTAGGTGACGCCTGCAAGGATGCTATTGTTTTCTTCATTCCGCCCCCTAATTAAATATGCAAAACTCACTCAACTGTGGAGTGTCTAGCTGTCAAAATTATCCAATCAGAATTACGCCGCTTTTTTCGCGGCAAAGTGCAAAGGCGCCAAGAGGTTCTCGTATTTCTTGTTTTCACTGTTTGCGTGAGAAATGAAATAATTCGAAGATCTTTGGAGGATGGAAAAAGCAAAAAGAGGCCGGCCAAAAAAAGAAAACAATTGCAACGATGTCTGTAGAGTTTGCCAGGTGAATCTTAAGGTGACATATGGCAACTGCGTGGCAAAATCTTGTGTAAATATCTTTAAACCTTCGGCGAGAAAAGAAACATTCGGAGTTTAAAAACGTTGGGATAACCGTGAATGCTTCTGACAACGATTCGCAATTGGCTTGCAATGCCTGTTATCGGAAGATAAAGAACTTGGGTGAACTTCTCCAATTCATAAGAATACATTTAGCCCAGAAGAGAGAGGAAAACAAGGAGAATTCCGAAGGTGCCAAAAGAAAATTACTTGATGTTTTGTCTCCTACAACACGCGGCAGTCCTCATATTAAATCGCAAAAGCGTGAGAACTTAATTCTCCCGATACAAAAAGCGACCAAAGAGTAATGGAAGCGTCCAGTGTTAAGGGTAAAAAATCTCTGCAATTTACCGACCGCGGAAAAAACGACGAATTTCTTAGAGCGGTACACAGCAATGTGTTGTCTAAATACAATATTGACAATTTGGATACGTCGAAAGGAGCCGCGGTTAAAGTTGTCATTGCTTATCCTAGTGGCACTTTCCGCCGATGCGTAGACAACCTCAAATTTGCCTCCTTCGATGTCTTGTAAACTATCTAGCTTCTGAGCCAAATTACATGCCGTCAAATTCATGGCCTCTACCTCCATTATCTGGTCGTTAATGATACTGACAAGAGGCGTAATATGCAGAATATCCTGCTCGTTTCGCGAGCAACACAAGAAGCTGAAAAATTAGGCTCTTTCCGTAGCATGTAGGTAAAACGGCTAAAACATCCTTTCTCTCGAACAAGTGTCTAACCGCTTCCTTCTGCTCTGCCTTTAAGGCGAATTTAAGTCCACTTTCCTCCAAAGATCTTAGCGTTTCCGCTAACAATACTTCAAACCGGTCACTCGCGCCATCCGCCATATTGAATGGATGAATGCGAGAAGACCTATGCTCTTGAATGGCTTGAATGACAGGTCGCTGACCAATCAGGATGACGAATTAAGTAATTAATTAAATCTGACCAATCAGGATTTTTACGTTCGTCTGGTGGACGTAAAAAACGAAGAAAACAATAGCGTCCTTGCAGGCCGTTCCTTCCTCCTCTCCTCCAAATCCTATACCTCCCTTTCCCTCCCTAGCCCTACGGCCTGCCACGCAGGCTAATAACTTGCCAGATTAGGCACAGTGAACTCTGCTGAACGGAGAAAACCGAAGTAGGCTAAATTGCATGCCGCCCAAAACATACAATGGTCCGGGTGAGTAATGTCCAATGCTTGGAAAATTACCATCATGATGTCATCTGTAACGGGTAAACGTGAAAATGAAGACTCGCCTTGAGTTCTCTTGATTCCTCTCAGTACTCGTTGCAACCGCAGACAGTCCACGAGAGGATCCGAAAAACCTTGCTCGATATGCAGGGCGCGAACTGCCGACAAATAAACCTTGATGGTCGAGTGCTGGACTGAAGAGGCCAGAAAGGTCGTGAACAGGCACAATGTCCACTCATCGGCAGGGCAAGGGGAGCCAGACTGGTGAATTTTGCCAAGCTGAGTGCAGAATTCGAAAAATTTCTTCTGGCCAGACCGGTAAGAGCTGCGCGTAGATGGAGCCAACCCTTGCACCAGGAAGCTGTGGCACTGCGCCTCTAAAGAGGAGGGATCAAGAGCTCCCAAAGCTGATGAGGAACTGGAACAGGGTAGGGCTGCGCCCAGGGAGCCAAACGCCTGAAATCCTGCCAATGAAAGCGGGAAAGAGCATCAGCAATGTTGTTATGAATGCCAGGAATATGTTGAGAGGTGAACGTAAAATTAAAGCGGGCTGCTGCAGATAGTAAAAGACGGAGGAGACGCATAATACAGAGAACCTTGGACGTTCTAGAGAGTAAAATGTGAACCACTGCCTCATTATCCGATCGGAAAAGGACATGGCGCCGAAACCACTGGGAACCCCAAACATGCGAGGCTACCACCACAGGGAAAAGTTCTTTATAGGCGATGGATTGATCTGCTTGTGAGGGGGCCCAGGCACCACTGAACCATTCAGTATTAAAGTAAGCGCCAAAACCCAGAGAGCCCGCTGCATCTGAAGTGACTTCAACGTCCGTGGGGGCAGACATGCCTGGAAACAGCCAGAAGCTCACACCACGCCAGGAAGCCAAAAACT
>OZ026601.1:25197413-25204913 GCA_964020085.1 Micromussa lordhowensis
AGACATTCAACGGGGAAACCACAGACACGGGGTGAAAGGTGGGACACCCTGAGAATAGCAATATCATAACAGAAAAAACGCTTGACAGTGGACGATAAACACCCAATTTTAATACAAAGCACAACCTAAAGCCTAAGCGAGGCTAGATACTCTATCAAAATATGCCTAGTGTTAAAGCTGGATACAAAACAATGAAATCGAGACCTAGATCAAGAGGCAACGACCTAACACAACAAACTGTAAATGGTGACGAAATATTGCAACGTAAACAACCGACTGAAAGAGAAAAAACGAGAAACACGCACACAGAAAAATTACATAAATAAATAAAACAAAACGGGGGGCAGATATGCCGCGCTTCGAGTCAACAATGAAATTAGACAGTACATGTAAATAAACAACAAGTCAATGGTCACCTAACTAGCGAGTGAAAAGCAACGAGAAAGCAACGTCACCGAGAACGTCTCGGAAGCCAAGAGGGCCAGTCAACTGCGGCGAGTCTTAGCTTGAGACCCTGACCCAGAAGCGCTTGGGGAACGACTGCGGCGTTTCGTACGGTCCCCGCCGTCTTTGGAAGATTGGTTAGGGCATGACGAAGCCCGATGAGCGCCTGAGCAAACACTGCACCGATGTGCGTAACGGCAAAACGCGAATGGGGCAGTGCAACGCCCCTTGTTCCATGATTTGTAAAGGATGGTTGAGGACGACGAACCAGGGGGCTCGGGCGACTCACTTGAGGTGGTCAGCGAAGCACTACGCACCGACGAGCCAGCTGCATAGAGGTTGAATAGCTGAACATTCATGGATGACCAATCTGTAAGACGAGTAGCGGCAGCGTGCTCACGGAACGCCTGGTCGTAGGCAAGCCAAACTCTACCAGAAAAATGGCGATAAGTCCGCAGGATCAACAGCTGATACTGCATGAGATCTTTCCAGCGATGGGGGAAACTGGAGACCAGAATCAGCGAGAAAATTGCGAAGGCCTCCAGCCACGAGGCAATATCTTCGATGCGACGACGCTGCTTCTTGGGCTGAGAAGTCAGCACGAGATGGCCGTCCAATAACAACTGCGGTTCGGGATCCTTCTGCACCAGATTAACCGCCAACAGTTCGCTCAAATCGACGTATTTGCCGGCCACGATTTGAGCAACAAGCTTGGCCGGTACAGGCGAAAACCCGGGGCCAACGACGAAAGGTTGATCCACGACAGGCGAAGCAGGCACAGCAGGATAATCTGCGACATCGCGATTCGCACCGGCCGGCAAACTGTACGTGCTCGCCGAGCTGAAAGCGGACATCGACGGATTCGCAAACGTGGAAACAAAGGAAGGCACGACAGGCAACATAGATTGAATAGAGGGGGCAAGTTTCTAAAGAAACTGTGGTGCTGCGTCGGTGGGAGTATTACAAGATAATTTGGTTTTATCAACTGGGTTGATAATGTGAATTGTCCACCGTAAAGAGATTCGGAAGCTGACGTTTCGAGCGTTAGCCCTTCGTCGGAGCGAATCAAGGAATTGTGGGTTGTGTGTGGTTTATATACAGAAATGTGGAGCTACGCTATTGGTTGGTGCCTGGCAACGTGAAAAACAACAGAATGAATTAGTTGAATGAAAAGCGTTCGTTGATACCGTGAGGATTAAGAGTGCCGATTTGAAAAATAAATCTTTGTTCAAGAGTTTTACGGCTTTCTGTGCCTCCTTGATGTAGGGAGAGGCCGCAGACTGCCATATGTTGCTTAGAATGATTCGTCAAATTAAAGTGTCTAGCACAAACCGGTTGCTAGACACTTTAATCTGCCGAATCATTCTAAGCAACATATGGCAGTCTGCGGCCTCTCCCTACATCAAGGAGGCACAGAAAGCCGTAAAACTCTTGAACAAAGATTTAGTTTTCAAATCGGCACTCTTAATCCTCACGGTATCAACGAACGCTTTTCATTCAACTAATTCATTCTGTTGTTTTTCACGTTGCCAGGCACCAACCAATAGCGTAGCTCCACATTTCTGTATATAAACCACACACAACCCACAATTCCTTGATTCGCTCCGACGAAGGGCTAACGCTCGAAACGTCAGCTTCCGAATCTCTTTACGGTGGACAATTCACATTATCAACCCAGTTGATAAAACCAAATTATATAGATTGAATAGGCCTACCTGGAAGCGACGGCCCGGCAACTCCAGCACCAGCGGTCAAAAGGGCGTGCGTTGAGCTGGACAGCAAAGGAGGAACGCCCCCTAAACCAGCGCTAGTCAAGGTCGAAGGAACCGACGGGTTAGAAACACTTGGAATCGGCGGTGTAGAGGCCAGCGACGAAGGAGGATTGTTAGCCCGTTCAGCAGCCAAAGCAGCCTGAACTGTTTGGGTGATCAGCGAAACGAGAGCCGGAGAAATTCCAGCGTCTCCACTACCATCCACGGCAGGCAAGCCCTCGAGCGATCCACCAGACCGCGAAGTCGAAGGAACGTTTGCAACAACATCGTCGCCTGTTGATGGCGTAGACATCGGCGGAGCCGTTTGCAGGCTGTTGTTCGTTGCACGTGAGCCCATCACAGAAAGGCAAGTCACCTCCAAAGGCAAGTAAAGCGAGCGAATGAACGAGCGAATAAACTCAGCGAACTATCCCGTAGCGAAAGCAAACGCAGAATGACTTGACATCCGAAGCCGAACTGTAAACCACGCTCGGACCCCCCGCATAGAGCCCCAGGCCACCCCGCACCAAAGCCCCGGGAGCGACCGCTGGCCAGCATTGTTTCGCGTTTAACTTAGCCTAAATTACATTTAGCCACATCAAATATAATGAGATATTTTTATTTGTTTGTTACAAAGGGTAATTTGACACTTGTTTTTCACAAGGGAGTAAATTCAGTTAGGGCTATGAGATTAGTGAGTGGCGGGTAGTTATGCATGTGTGTGTGTCACACCAATCACAGTGTGGATTGTATCAAAGAACGATTCAAATAGCCTGTTAGAAAATAAGATGGTATCTTCATTATTCTGGAGACGAGTCAGATCACTGTAGTTTGTTCAGTCAAACATTTTATGGCTTACTAATTAGTAATCTCACCATGTATATCATAAATTCCCAGTTTCTCTTTTGTGGTACATCGCAACCAAAAAGACTTGTCAAATTAACCAAATTATTACTGTAAACAGCTCCATGAATGCTCATATCGCCGAGACTTCATAAAAAATAACTCTTGCACACCTTGCGTGCCTATGTTTTAAATAGTGATGTAATTTTCCCCAAATTTGACCTGTATATGTAATCTTAGATTTTTTATTTAGGGTAAGTCCTTAAGGGGGCTTGATAGTCAAAAAGACCTTTGACATGAAAATGCAACTAAATTAGACAAAACCAACATCATGACACTAGTTGCTATGAATGATGACAAACACAATGATGTTTGGGTGTCTTGTTGGGTGTCTTGGGTGTCTTTGGGTGTCTTGCTTTTAGGATATGGCGCTCTAAAAATCTATATATTATTATTATTATTATTATTATTATGGTAACAGTACAAGCTTTGGTATGGTGTCTCAGAGGGTGCTTTCCTTGTAGCAGTAACTGAGAGAAAACAATAAGTCACACAGGCAAGAAACCATTTTTTGCAGATTACATTTAGATTGGTCTATGCAATCAACCAAAATGGCTGGCTGGCATTCAATACTTGCAGAGAAAAAAAATCTGGAAAGTTGAAATTTGCAAAAACAGACCTTTTTGGACAATACACAGCACCAGTGTTTTGCCTGCTGTAGCAAAAGAATTTGCCAGATAAGCATTATTTTGGTTCATTGCATAGAGTGTTCATCAACCTTCAGCCTGAGGCCCAGAAAGCTGGAAATATTAAAAGCATGGAACATTAAGGATGTCCCTAGCTACCTTTTCCATGCACGTCTCAACATTCGAAACTGTATAGGGTTGAGAAAAAAATTATCCAGGCTTGGTCTTATCATTTCTGTAAGCAATTCTAGTGCAGAAGTATTTGTTTTGCACTGAAACAGTGGAGGAAAATAGATGGCAGCACTGTGCTCTTTCTCCGAAAATGTAGACAATAGATATTGCAGAAAAACTACATACCAGCTGCAAAACATTACATGGATTTCATGCAAATCTTACCTCACAAGCAAACAGTCTGGACACATCCTTCATTAACTCAGTCATTTAATCACAGGGTAATCATTACAAAACAACTCTTCTGCTTCCAACTCAACTGACAAGTTCGGCCTTTTTGTCAGCAATCTCAACCAAGCAGCCAACGAGCAGGAATCTGACCGCATTGCATCCTGGGAAATTAGAGTGTTCTTTGAGCGGGAAAGACCTACCTCGAACCAAATGGATATTTTTATATAAGTCTCTGACCAGGCTTCAATAACACACTAAAAGTTTTCCAGTCACTTCCACAATTGATTGAAACTTCCATATCTGCCAGTTGAAGCCTGGTGAGACAAGGCTCATTTGCTTTTTGGCCCCTTGTCCATGAATAACAAACTGCCAGTAGCTGCAATCGGGCATCTGGTCGAAGTTTGTCACATTCACAGTGCCAATAAACAGTTCTTTGGAATTGGCAAGGTTTAAGCCATCTCAGCCCTTAATGATGAGCTCTGGCACCAGCAAATGTCCCAAAATAATGAAATTTGGTTCAATTTTTGCCCCAAATTACATTAATGCTACACACGATTCCGCCGAACCAAAAGTGAATTATAATGAGCTGAGTAAGGTCATGTGACCAGCTGCCACCATACATTAAATATGCATGCCAGACCCAGTCCCTCAACCAGAACATTTGCAGAAAAAAAAAGCTTTTAAATACCCCCCTCCCCTCCTCAAGTCAGGCAAAATCTTCAGATTTTCATATATGTACTTGACTATCGAGCCACCTTAACTTTTATTGTAATGTGCACTTGAACATATCCACATGGAATTTTCGCACTGCAAATGCTGTTAGTATTATAGTGTGTGTGCGGTCACATGACTATGACGTCAGAAAAAAGTAAGCGCCGCCATCTTGGAGGAGTGAAGACTGTCAGGCAACAACACGCTATGCCTTCGTTTTGGCTCATCCTTAGTTATTCTAACGATAAAGAGATGCCCAGGCCTTAGATTTCGTCGAGTACCTAAAGCGATCACGATCAAGGTGAACAGAACGAATTTTTTGTCCACTGATCGGCGAGCGAAATGGTTTATAGCGACGATTAGTAGAGGGGATTTGACATAAAATATAAAAATTTATATAACGATCTTGTCAGCGGCATTCATTTCATTCAGGTAAAGCCACTTACTTGTAGGATGGAGTTTTAGATAGATAACTGAAAGAAGGAAATGTGAAAGACAGCGCGAAGAACAGGAAGCGATGAAAACAAAGTTGTTGAAGTTTGCATAACGGGAAGAGTGAATCAAAGATATTGTTATCGGTACTGAAGGAGGAGAACAGCATGAAGCCGCGAGGAGGTGGATGAAAATAGTATTTTCACGCCAAATGTCACCACAAAAACTGATTCAAGTGTTTTCACACGATCCGGTGAGATAAAGAAAGTGACTTTATGTTTCGAGCATCGAGGAAGATTTGCCGGGATTTTTTTAGATTTTTATTTACAATATATTTATAGGGAAAACATCCATCACAATTATCTTATCCTTCAGAGAATAAGAATTTTGTTAATAAATTGTCACAAACCATGGGTACAGTTTACTTTCTCGTCATTTCAACCATGATGATGTTATAATTCCTCATAAATGTTAGTTACAGTTTTAACTAAATTTAGTTCAAACAGTCATAAGCAATTTGATTAAAATTAGTGTCAGTAGATAGTGTGGAATCTCACTGCATAGCAATAGTGCTTGCAGTCTAACAATGACCAGGAAAAATGCCTTAACAAGATTTTTTTTTCATACAACCATCTTCCCAATCATATGCATTAACCCACTTTTGCTGCTGACATTATTTTATGTGTGACACTTCATGGGGCAGAACAAATTTCTGGTGAAACTACATGTACCAGCCTGACACTAATTTTGATTAAAAGGTTTCTATAGGAGAATAACACCTGGAAATGGTTTCATTTTACTAGACTTCAAACATTTTATTAGATCAGGGCACATTATTTTATGTGATGTAATATTGGGGTCATTGATAATGTAAGGCTTGAAGCCCCACAATCTGATCCATTTTGTTGTTGCTGAGCAAAATTGATTGTCTTAACTTTCTCTGCAAGCCGGACATCTTGCTTGCTCTTCAATACCACCATGGATGACATCATGGCAAAGGCTTTCATATAAATTAATTTGACCTTAAAAATAACCTAAACAAAATCTAATTAGTCTCTGCCAGTGGTGTGGATTTGTTGCTGGCCTGATAATAATAATCATGATCTCTTTCCAAACTTAACACAGAAACATGTCTCTCCAAACAAAAGACTTCTTTTGCCCATAGCTGTCAGATACCATATGCATATGGGCACTTCTCCACAACCCTGTCCACAACAGTGACACTTGCAAAGAAAAGCATGAGTGGCATGCAAGAATGGCCACATTTGGTATCAACAAAGTTAATGTGACTTTATTGTTCTCTAATATTCTTCAATAGTTGATTCTTCATGTTTGGTGGCTGCTGTGCTAAAAAAAAAAAAACATTTTGATAGCATACGACTTTGATCAGAGTCTGGGAGGGCTGGACTGATGAGTGTGACAGGTTGCAAGGCCATTTAGAGGCGCCTATACTCCCACTTCTATGTCTAAATCAATAGTTTTCCTTCAATCACCTTGTTTTCATCATCAGACAACTTTTCCTCAACGATCTCAACCTAATATTCTTTGAGGTCAATGCAAGATAGTTGAAGATATTTGTTCTCAAAGAAGCCTGACACTGATTTAGTGTTTATTATGCAAGTGACAACTGAATCACAAAATAAATACATCAAAAGCTTAATTAGTTAAACTAAGACACACCGGTTTGATTTGACAACTGCACCTGAGGATCATTCACTCGTTAAGGATGCCTTACTCTTGCACTTGAACGACGTATTTTTCTCTAAACATTTGTCCAAGAACACTCGTAATAAACCCCGACTTCATGTGATTCTACGCAAATAAGCTTCTAAAATTCTTGAAGTGTTCCTCCGTACAGAAGCTATAGTTTCAAGCACGCGGTAAGGCAACATCACACGATATATAAGGCACTCCGGAGTATATTTCTACTGCGGAATGATGAACGGAGCCCTGCCAATAACAGATATCTTCTCCACATATTTCCTCTTTGTGTTACTTTTCAGTGACTCGCCGTATGCAGACAGAATAAGCTTGGAAGAATTAATCTCTTACGGTTCTGTGGCCGCCATGTTGAAAATAATACTCCTCCAAGATGGCCGCACCTCGTTTTCAAAATTTTTATGACGTCACGCGCGTCACGTTGTTGTTATTATTATTTTTATTATTATTATTATTACAGTGTATATAAGTTGAGATTGAAACAACCTTCAGACCTGCACTGACTGCTTTTA
>OZ026601.1:25207413-25249913 GCA_964020085.1 Micromussa lordhowensis
TAATGTATCGAAATTGGTCTTTTCAATTTTTTGTTTGTTGTGGTGATCTGTGGTTGTGTTCCACCCTTGAAATTCTTTACAGCTCCATGTTCCTTTTTATACTGTTAGGTCAGAAGGCTTGTGTTGAGATTGACGTAACCAGGGGAGCTTGGAGGGATGTTGGCTGTGGGGAATACAGACCCTTTATTTGTAAAAAGAGTATGGGTGAGTGTTCATTAGTTGTCACTGGGATATGATTATTGTTGGAATGTCTTTTAGTTATACCAGGGAACTCATTCAAGTATATTTATCCTATGTGGGGACACTCTGGTATATGTAGTTATTAGTTATTAAGTTATTACATCTTTGTTGAAAAAACATACTAATTGACTAGATAATATTTGTACTATCATTTTTTTTTTTCATTACTAGCATCTACAGATAATGTCAAGGTTCCTGTTACTGGAAGTAAGTAGCTCATGAATGTTATTTCTCTTACTTTGGCATTTAGCGACTTTATGTTGATTGCCTGAAGAGTTCTATACAATGAAGGCCATGTGTGTGCTTTATTTTCTATTGGTGCAGCTCCATAATCAGTTGTAATATAGCCTGTGTACAGCCACCCCCTCCCCTCAAAAAATTTGGGGGGGGGGGTGGTGGTGGTGGTGAGATGTCTATATAGTGGCCTTGCCAATCGTGTTCCAGAATTGTTTTGCATAAATTAAAATTAGTGTCAAACTGTGGAGTTGACAGGCCATCACGACCCCTACGTTCATGGCATTTGTACATTTGCCATTCTCTTTTGATTTTTGATTTCTCAACCTTTCACTGTTTCACTCGTGTTTCTGAAGGGCACGTTGTGCCATGTTATTTGGAGGAATTTTACATAGAGTGGAGCCGTTTGACTGTACTGTAGGAAATTATAAAATAACTGAGATACCATGCGCGCTCTGATTGGTCAACAGAGTTGCTAAACCTATGTTATATTGTACCAGTAAACACACAGAAAAGTGGTAATGTCACGGTTTCTCGTAGTAGCCGAAGAGAGTGATGAAAATTTCCCCAACTATCGCTTTGCTCTGCAGATTTTGTCTGCGCTGAGTCTGTGCTTTCATTCTTTCAGTCGCTGTGATTGGTTTCTCGCATCATTCTCATGATTTGATGAGAATAAGCAACTTGATCACAATAAATCCTCCTCTCTTTGACAAACGTTTTTAATAGTTATTTACAGTCGAAAAAGCTTTTAAATCACCCCCGCCTAACGGCTCGTGATTTACAAGCTTTTCTTGTGTTCTCCCAACATGTTGTGCGGTTTATTGCGCCGGTAAACCCATAGAAAGAGTGGTCTATTCCTTTTTTTTAATATACGTATTTTATTCCAATAACATTACATTACATACAAAAGTTACCTACTCTACTTAAGAGTGGTCTATCGCTTAATTAGGTGTCGTACACTGTAGGTCTGTATGATTTCTGCTGTTAGCTAC
The DNA here is from genome assembly GCA_964020085.1 of Micromussa lordhowensis. Classification (NCBI taxonomy): domain Eukaryota; kingdom Metazoa; phylum Cnidaria; class Anthozoa; order Scleractinia; family Lobophylliidae; genus Micromussa; species Micromussa lordhowensis. The sequence goes on from OZ026601.1 coordinate 25,208,880, forward strand.
ATGTCACTTTCCAGAGTTTGACACATCTATGCTCATACCTTGGTTAGACTCAATTCTATTGCAAGAGGTGTTTTGAACTCTCTGGAGGGACAAAGTTTGAAAGATTCCGTGAACTTGTTGCTTGCTTACATCCATATGTTGTAACTCTGGGTCCGGCTGGTTGATAAGAACTGTTTGCAAGTACAGTATTTTTTGAACCCAGGAGTATCAGTAGTTCGTATAGTGTGATAGTCCGGGTGAGGGTAAGTTCTGAGAAGAACTGTTGTTGGTTACTGACGTTTCGACAACCTGAGCAGAAGTCATTTCAGAGTCAGGTGAATAGTGTTTGTCAGTCGATGATGTTATAAGTTTGGTCCGTTGAAAGTGATTGGTCACTTTAGCCATGATGGTATTGGCTGAAAGACTTATGTATAAGTCGTGGATAAGTCGTTTGTAAGGGGCCGGTAGTTGTTGACATCTGTTAACAGGCGTTTGTTCTAAGTTAGTGTACTAGCTTTCAAGAGTTCGTACTGTAGGTTAAGCGTTGAGCAGTGTCCCAGGCAATGTGATTGTTGACATCACCATTTCTCGTGGCTCGTTTGTGTTCAGTCAGTCTCGTGTTGAGGTTCCTGCCAGTCTCACCGATGTAGGAAGCCTGGCAGTTGGAGAATTTGATCTTGTAAACTGCCCCTTACGAGTCTTTCAGCCAATACCATCATGGCGAAAGTGACCAATCACTTTCAACGGACCAAACGTATAACATCATCGGCTGACAAACAATATTCACTTGACTTTGAAGATGACTTCCGCTCAGGTTGTCGAAAGGTCAGTCACCAACAACAGTTCTTCTCAGAACTACACTCACCCGGACGATCACACTATATGAAGTATTTTTCTTGTTATCACGGATATCATATTGATCTTCGTCAGAGATTTCTGTAGCTTTACTTTGAGAAAGCTATTCGTTTGTCTAGAGACGTTCTTACGTTTCTTGAATCAGTTTGATCAAGCTTTTGTCTCTCGTGCTCGATGTTTAGGTTTTAAACTTTTTTTGGTTGCTCTGACACCACACGAATCAAATGTAGCTGCTTACGCACAAGTCTGTTGGCTGATTTGCATGTTGTACATGCCATTGGCTTTGTTCAGGGAAGACCATAGTCTCGGTCCTCACTGTGGATCTCATCAGTTGCTGGTATTTTCTGTACCTCTGCAGTTGCTAGCACAACTCGTGCACATGTTAGTATGTTAGATCAACATTGTGCAGGTTGGCACAAACTTCTCATGGGTTATACTTTTGAGGCGGGTCGAAAATGCCAGGTTTCAATAACCCGTGCGGTATTTGTAGAAAATGATTGATTAACCAATCAATTAAAAGACGGGAAATGTGCTATGTAATGCAGATGAACCACTAAGCGTACGTTGCAAACATTCCAGGAACACCATCCGAAGTAAGGAACATGATTAACGATACCGCTACACAGACGTCTCTCTCCCCGATTTTTTCTTAGGGGAGAGGGTGGCTGTACACAGGCTGTTGCAATATATCGATAGTGCTCGGCTGTTTGATAAGAACAAAACTTCACAGAATCAAATCAAGCGGGCCCTTTTGCTTTTCCTCGATCAATCGGAGCAAACCAAAACCTGCAGTCATGGCTGTAGTCAGTGAGATGGATATAAACTTGGTGACGTTTGTCCAATAGTGAGCAAAGTTTGTATTTTCCTTCGAGTGTCCACATTGTCCCGGCCACATTTGTGTTGGGAGTAGCTGGTGTGAGCTAGATATTTTTATTACTGCAGGCTGGAACCAGCAAGTGATTGTACTGGTCCCTGTATGGTTTGCATAAGATAAGTAATGAATGTTAAATACAATTCATCCTGTGACTCTGAGTAAGTCCACAGAGGTGATAGACGAAGAATAGCTAGGATGGCAAGGGTGTTTTCTCAGGATGAAGCATTGGCAATGATCTTTTTTAACGTACCGTGAAGATTCCATTTTTGGCCCTCCTCTCAACAAGCGCCCCTTCCTAATATTTAGCACTCCCCCTCTCATGTCGTTTTTTATTGTCTGGAGCATTGTATATGGTCGTTGTTTATGTGTTCTCATGAGTGCATTACAAGTTGAATTAGAATTACCCATGTTCTAATAAGTTCCCCTTTCCAATAGGAGCGCCTATAGCTAAAGTGCATGACGTTCAAAACAGTGACATATACATGTAGAAGAGGTTGATTACACCAATGAATTATGAAGTCTCAAGTTTCAAGTTCAAGTTTCAAGTTTATTAAGTCTTCCAAAAACTTCCTCACAATGAACACAGCCTGCAAGTAGCGAGCTAATCCAGGCAGGCGGTTGTTAGGACATACAAACACAAATTACTAATTGAAGGCGTCAAAAAAGTCGAGTTTGAATACATTATATGTCAAGAGAGGAAAAAAGTGATAAAAAGTGGAGAAAAATATTATACACTATGATTGAATTATAATAAAGATGCCTTTTTTATTTCGGAAATAAGAGTGCTAGCGTCAGCATAACTGTCCAGAGTTTCTAAAGTTACAAATAGTAATGCTTGAATTTTCTTTTTGAATATGTGCTTTGGTAGTCTTCGATAGCTTTCGGGAATGCTGCTCTCCAGTAATTGGCCTCCCATTGAGCTTCAAAAGGTGCTGAATCGAATGATTACTGTAATTACACATGGTATAAAAATAGGGAAAAGAAACCATGCAGAGAACAACCCAGACGAGTCATTTTAGGTCCTGATTTAATGCTTTGTTTGAGTTTAAAACCACTTGGCAAACTCCACAATCAGTTTAACTAAGAAAAACGCCCTTAAAAATCCCAGGCCAGTAAAAAATGGCTGTAATTCTCATCTTCCGTTTGCTGTTTGGCATAAACGATAATCTGTTAGACCCAGTCCATATAATTAATCAAACTCAGTAGATGTAAGTGTACATCATAATCCAATGATGGACGATAATGGCGTTAACAAAGTGAAGGTCACTTCGCCATTTCCATATGAAACAATTGATGTACGTTTTAACTGTGTATCGTCGAGTTATGATGTACTTTGGAAGCTTGGAGAGTCATCAAGAAGCTAGAGTTACTCCTGGCTGCATTTTGAGCACCTCTAATTTTTCGTTAGCGTTCTCCAAAATCTAACACTATAGCATGGATCAATATTGTTCATTGAAGGCTTCTTGTTCAAGCGCCTAAAAGTCACACGCAACATTCAGTACCTTCCTTGAATTGTAGTAGCCAAAAAGTGTCTTGATGTGGCATGCATACTAAAGGCTTCCTATTGTCTTGCAGACTGGATTAGTGGAACAGATTACTACTGGCCCTTGAATACAATTGTGGATGGCAAGGTGCTTGGGACTGTTGTAGCGACTGTACAAGGCAATGTTTCCAAATCAGATCGCTTGCAAAATGGACGAGATGTCTTATATTTCAAGAGTTATCAGGCGTACCTGGATGTAGGCCAGTTTCCAGTTCAGTGTGTATCTGATCCTGACCTGTGCACTAATGGAATTACAGTCTCTTTTGTCGTTCAGTTTGAAAATAGTGCTAAAACCTGGACTACAAACACTTTTATTGTGGATACAATTGGAGAAAAAACATTGAAAGGGAATCGTGGTTTTGCAGTTTATGTTGTCAACAGCCGCCTGTATGTAGCAGTTCTTACCACGGAAAAGAAGTGGACAGTTTCTCAACCGTTGCTAACTGGCACCAATGTATGGCAGCATGTGATATTTACTTGGCAACTGGAAAAAGGACTCGTGCTCTTCAAAAATGGAACTAAAAGGTAAAATATAATTGTGTAGGTTAACCAAAGTAAAACTGAGTTGTTGAACTTCAAGAGTGCATGGAAAAAATACAACTAGAACTCAATGAGTCTTTTCAATTGGTGAATATATGCAGAAGATCATTTTAATCCTACCAACAGGGAGGTGTTAAAATCTGGCCATTTTCATTTTTATTGGCTGTAATTATATAATGTAGTGTTTTGTTGTCATTTTCCACTTGATACTGCTTCTTTTCAATTAAATAATTTACACATACAATTCATCATCGTACACAGCACTTGAGGTGGGATGAAATTACGTAGAAAGATGGCTATTTTGCTTAGTAGCTGTTGATGAACTGAATAAAGGGGCACAGTTGTTGGGTCCTTCCACACTTGAAACATGGCTGTAAAAATGATGTTGATATATCAACAACTTGGACTGTACAGCAGGACTCTTCTGTTCCTTTGGTAGAATCTAGTCCACTGCACTACATTAACGTAACAATAAATTGAAACTTGGCCGGCAGTCATGTAAGGAAGCTTAGCTGGAAGAAGATGAATATGGCATGCTAGTGAAACCACAATCTTGGTCAGCATTGCTTATCGACAGAATAACTGAACTTGGAGTTTTTGAATTTACCACAGTATTAAATTCTAGACTTGCTTTGTTGCTTTGTTCTGCCTTGGCACAAACCTAAACTTTGTCATCTCATTGTCCCTAGCATCTCACTACGCGATGGAGTAACTTCTGTCAATTCTGGTGATAGCCAATCATTCATTGTGGGAAGCAAGTCCACTCAGCCATCAGCTGGTGGTTATTTGATGCGTTCATTGGCAGTGTGGAGAAGATCTTTGTCTGCTCAAGAAGTTAAAAATGTTTACCTGGCTGGTAAGAAAACGTTTGCTGAGAATACCAGGTTCAGTTTTTTAAAAACAATGGTATTGTGTATTGCAGTAGTCCGAAGTTATGGAATGATATGTACTGTACCTTGGAAACGTTAGCTCAGTAGTTTAGTCTGGAGCGCAGCAATCTTAAATCAAGAGAGGAATTCAGTTCAGTTCATGTTAAATTCGCCGCCCTTTAGACCTTCCATTCTGCCATAATGCTGTTGTCTATAAAGTTGTTACAAAGTGTTTTTGTTTTGGTGGCTCCAGTGATACTCCTGGCTTGAATCCATTTTATTAGGTAAAAAGAAAACTGTTTTATGTTTTGTGACTTAAAATAGTTGTCACACGAACGATAGTTCCTTTATACATGTAGATGGAAACATCATTGATGTATTGCAACCTTGTAGGTAGTAATTCCCTTCCAGATGGATGCCTTTAAAATGATGGATACCTTTTTGGGGGATTTGTAGATGTTATAGCCGTTTTTATTTTACATACATTGGAGTGCAGGTCTTGGGTACTTTTTGTTTCCCAGGTTCTGTCTTGAACTGTGAAACAACATTAAATTTTTTGTAAACATGCTTCAGTTACTCATTTGCTCCAAACACAATGAACGATAAAAAGAGAATAATACATGGACGCGCGTAGATATGAAATTTCCCTTCGAGTTTTCAGCTCGATATCTCGTGTGTGAGCGTAGCGAACGAGTGAGAGTTAAAGTTGAATACAAGAAGAGAAATTGTTTTATCTGCAGTCAACCCTGTATTATTTTGTTTATTAAATAAACATGATAACAACGACGTATTTGACGATTTTCTAACGATTTCCGACCACTTTCTGAAGACTTCCAAAGATTCTTCAGAAGTTGTCCCAAGGCTACACGAACGTTTCCGAACATTTTCGGAACTTCTCCTGCTTTTTCTGAAGATTTTCATACATAACCGAAGATTGCAGATGTTTCCATCATACGCCAACCAATTTAAGTGCAGTCAAAGGGTCAAAGATAATATTAAACGTCATCGACATCATCATGGTGAAATTATTGTAATTTTACACGTGTTCAATTTTCTACTGGAACCCCAACTAGTTTACAGGTGCGCCAAGAAAACAAAATAAAAAAGTAAGCATGTATGTACAATAGGTTATAAATATTAAACTCAACTATCTAAGAGCCATAAAATATCTAAGAATGTTTAAGAATATAAAAAGGTATATAAATTGTACAGATAAAACTATGCATAAGTAAGATTACAATAGGAAAAAACTGTTAAAAGAAGTTCACGTATGGCAGCTTAATTCCAGTTAGGCTGTGGAACCATAACTGGCTTACACGTGACTTAATTGGAACCATTAGGTTCTGATTGAATGCTTTCTATTTTTTATTTCAGAGTTTGGTAGATGTCGAACTGGTTGGAAAGACTTTGGGCAGTACTGTTATCAGTTTAACTTGGTGAAGAAATCATGGTGGAATGCCCGGGTGTCCTGTGTGAATCAGCAAGCAGACCTGGCCAGCATTCACTCCCCCGTAGAGCAAGCTCACATATCGTTGGAGACAGGACCTTATGGATTGCAATCGGTTGCTTGGATTGGTAAATTATTGTTTTATAATTACCAGGTACCGACATGTGATTTTCGAAGCAGCCTCTGTCATTCCTATGATGATAATGCTTAAGTAATGCATGTATGGTCAGCCGTCAAGTACTTTTCCATGCAGTTGTGTCATCACAGTCAACAAAGAAAAAACATGTTAACTGAGTAATACATCAGGGCCCAGTTGTTCAAAGGGTGGATAACACTATCCACCGGATAAATCATTACCCAGTGGAGAAGTGTTAACAAAACAAACCACGCTATCCGCTGGATAGTTTTATCCACCCTTTGAACAACTGGGCACAGGATTTTACGATGGGGATATGTAGCACTCAACTTTGGTTAGAAGGCAAATCCAGTGTGGGTTATCCAGTTATAGATGTGTACTAAGGTCAGATTCAGTAGCCTGGTAGTCCAATGGAGAAGGGTGCTGGACTCTAGTTTGATCAGTCCAGGTTTGTGAGTTGGTACACCGGTGTTACCACAGGCGGCCCAGACGTGGAATATGATTAATGTGTGACATAATGCTGTTGGCGATTACGTTACAATTTTAGCCGTTTATAAGACAATGTATGAGAATGCGTCGAAAATTGCTTTAAGTGCTACGAATAGAAAATAATTCAATAGAAGTGGCTTACCAGTTTGCATTGCGTTTTTTGATGTTTCTGAGTTCCTGAAGGTTATTTAGAGCCATTTCGGCGAGTTTTACTTTCTGGCGGTTTGCTTCCCTCAAAGAAAAACCAAAGGCTGGCAACTCACTGGCGTTAACTCGCCAAACGGCCCGAATTCAAAGCTCCGTAAATTCCACAAAAATGGTCTAATCTCGCCAAAATTTCCTCATGGTAGCCGTATGGTATACTTTATTTAAATCAAGGAAACACGCTAGCCCCAACAACACTCAGCTGGTTTCCATGGGGGACGCATTTGTACAGATATAAAAGACACTAAAGCTAATAATACAAGATTAATTAGGTCTAAAGTCATAAAAAATTCAACTATTATAAACTAAGTACATATTATAACCTAAGTACATGACTAACAATAAGGTGAATCGTCGATAACTCTTCTTTCCATTCGCTTTCTCCCAAGGTTCCAATGTTTATCTTAAACACCCGAGAATCGCTGGTTTTCCAACTCTAGCTTTCAATTTCTGCCCTGCCTCGAAGCATAACCAGTTATCTTGGGCACAGGATTTGAATTTCTAGCTTAGCGACCGCGCCATCGTGACAAAGTCGCCTCCAGCCATCAAGAGGCCACGGTCCCTGGGGATATCACCTAAGACGGCGGGAAATTAATCCGGCTGACTGGGAGCACGTGTAGTGGTGACACAATAATATTTATCGTCCATCTCTCGCTGCAGCAACAGTGCTTTCAGTTGAACGTTATTCGCTTGTTGTATTTTTGCAGTAACAGTGCTTTTAAGAGCTATAGTCAGTTGAACATTGTTCGCTGGTTGCATTATGAGTTGATTGAACGGAATTTACGGAATTTACGGAGCTTTGAGTTCGGGCCGTTTGGCGAGTGACCGCCAGTGAGTTGCCAGCCTTTGGTTTTTCTTTAGAGGAAGCAAACCGCCAGAAAGTAAAACTCACCGAAATGGCTCTAAACAGCCTCCAGGTACTCAGAAGCATCAATTAAACGCAATGCAAACATAAGGTAAGCCACTTTTATTAAATTATTTTCTATTCGTAGCACTTAGAGCAATTTTCGAAGCATTCTCATATATTGGCTTATAAACGGCTAAAATTGTAACGTAATCGCCAACAGCATTATGTCACATATTAATCATATTCCACGTCTGGGCCGCCTGTGGTGTTTCGTTGAGCTGTTGACCTGCTGTACTTAGCAGGCAGATTTCTCATTGATAGGAAATCCCATTAGTTATTACTTAGCTCTTGTTAGTCCATAAAGGGAATTAAGTTCGTGATATCAATTTCAAGAATAGTGATCATTTTGAAATTTTATAGCGACATTAAGCTAGAAACCATGCGACTTTCTCGTTGTTTGGGTGCCAGCACAGAACCAACACCCTGTAATTGAGGTGTCCTTCTCTAGTGACCTGAGTTTACCATTGTACACTTCTGTAGTGAGTCTTATACAGCGCATGGTTGGTGTTTGTAGGACTGCATGATCAGGGAGTAGAAAGTGAGTTTCAGTGGTCCGATGGGACTGTTGTTCGGTACACCAACTGGGATGCTTGGCAACCTGATGACTGGAGAAACTATGAAGATTGCACCCATGTGAAGCAGTATAATGATGGACGCTGGAATGATCAGAGATGTTCCAATTATTTGCCGTACATCTGCAAGCGACCCAAAGGTTCGTCTTTGATACTTCACTGTTTGAAGAATTTAGCCTACATGTAGTTCGATGTTTGTAATCCGTTTTAATCTTCTCCATCCCTGTTCCTGTATGGGTTATTATTATCTCTTTGGTGTTTTTCTATCTTGGTAAACCATCATTTTCAGGTTTCCTTCAATTTAAAGGGAATTCTGTACGTGTCCAAAATAACTCAAAATAACGCGACTGAGCTCATTTAAGACAGCATATGTACCTTAGTCATTTCTCTTCCATATGTTTCGGCCTTCATGTCGTAGTCATTTGACCATCTGCCCCACCGTCAAATGATACAAGTGCAGAACTAGTTCTCGTGTTTACCTTATATATGAACTGTCCTTAAAGAAATTACATCTGTGTATTTTATGGGCCAATTTTTTACTTTAATATTAAATTATACCCCCTGTAAAACCATTATCAGTGACCATAACCTTCAGACTCCTTATGAAAACGTGTTTCATTAACTTCTCTAATTTATTCATCTTATTTGGTTATAGAATACATTTCACCTAATGCAACCCTTCCAACCTATGGTAAGAACAGTTTTAATTAGTTTCAGTCTTTCGTTTCACATGTGGTTTGTTTTTTTGTTTTTTTTGTAAAGTAGAATATGGTGCGATGCACAATGGCAAAGAAAATAGGTTGTCAACGGAGAGGCTGAAGAGGAAACCTTTTCATTGTGCCTGCATTGGGTAGAGAGTTTCTTAAGTCAGAGTCGAGTGTTGAGGGTGGTCAAAATGTCAAAATGTCAAATGTCAGAAAAAATGTCAAATGTCAAATGTTTGTCTATAGTGGAACATGCACTTAACTACACCAAGGTAGTTCACAGGCATGCCACTCAAAACAGCTGAAACAAATAATTCAAATTAAACATAACATTGTTAAGAATCCCAACTGGCCGGAGGCAGACCAGTTGGCTATTTACAAGTGTGGCCGAGGATTTGAACTCGAGCGTACCGTGAAACAAATCTAGCTAGTGGCCAGAGCGGGACTCGAACCCGGGACCGCTGGATTGCGAGTCCGACGCGCTGACCACTCGGCCACGCTGCCTCCTGGTGGTACAATTCTTTACAACATGAACAAGCAACTGTTAAGGTTAAGAACCGACGTCTCTGGCGAATTAATGCCAGTTTACAGTCTCTCACAATTAGCATAATAACAAAGGCTCACAAGTTCTTTAAGGTGGCTGGAAACAGTTTCCAGTACTTTCCAAGACTTACATTTTGATGGGCCATTATACCCACTCTATATCAGTTGATGTCAAAATCGTGCTATCAAAAAACAGCTTAATCATTGGTGAACATGTTGCTGTCAATTTTGTGGCTCAATAGGTTACCATAGCAACAGTACGACCTGCTGAAAACACCCTTAATTTTAGCTTTAAGCGCTTATAACTCTAAAGCGAGCTTGGTGACCCCCATTTTATATTTTGGAATTGTAATCAGCATGATAAGATGTAACTTTTTGCAAAGTTTTTGCAAAGTTTTGCAAAGTTTTTGCGAAGGGGGTGTTTTTGCGAAGAGGGTTCAGAGGCACCTTAAATTTTCGACAATTTACTTGGCTTGAGTGTTGATAGTAACTGACATTTGCTTTGGCTTTGCATTTCTACGCCAAACGTTTGCACACATTTTCCCGTGCTTTGTTTTGGCTGCATGGGTTGTCTGAGTGTGTACATTTGGGGTTGGCCAGAGTGATCATATTAGTTAGTAACCATCTAACCAAACTCTGTGTTGATGCATTTCAGCTCCCCAGAAGCTGTTTGTTTGTGAATGGACTTCTGCAGTGCTCAGTTGTCCAATGTCTACGGTTCTGAACATAAGATCTGCGATCTACGGACGAACTGATAAAAGCAGGTGTTCTCAAGTGAGCGTTACGAATTGCAAACTCGATGTTACATCACTCATAAGTACGAAATGCGGAGGAAAAAATCACTGCTCTTTGAAAGCCACCAATTCATTGATGGGTTCTGACCCATGTGGAACAGTTCCCAAGTACCTAGAAGTTGACTACACATGTGAAATTGGTAAGTGACGGACGTATTAGTTTTGCAAGTTAAATAAGTTTAAAATATACCTACCTTACCCTATTTTCAGAAGTGTTCACCATTGGCATACAGAAATTAAACTAATCAAAGTAGTAATGATATCGTTTTAATGGGATGTCATTAAAACTCTTGGCATTAGTGTTGTTTGCCCGATAACTTGGTTGAGTTGACATTTTGCTCAGTTTATTTCTTTCGGCTTATTCAAATTGGCCCAATTAGTCCACGGGAGCTGATAGAACGTTGGAATATAACGCTGGAAAAAGTAGACTCTACTCTAAAAATGTCGAAGATTTTTTCTAAGCAAAACGATCATAATTATTTTGTTGAAAATGAGCCATAGACTAATTGTGACCTACCACATGGGCGAGGGTCACTTGATCAAACAAGGGACACAATTTCTAAGAATAACAAGTAAACAGACACTGACTTGCCGTTGTATGTGTTGTTAACAGGTCGTGTGGTGACTCCAGGCTGTCCCGAGGGATGGCAACGCAGCCCGGATGGCACCCGCTGCTTTGGTTTGCTGTTTGATCGCAAGAATTGGAACGATGCCAGACAAGCATGCAAAGTTTATGGGGCTGATTTAGCCAGCTTTCACAGCAGGTATGGGTTGATGAATTGCAAGCCACGAAACAGTTGACATTTTCTGTGCTTTTACAGCTGAAATGAAGTACTTGTCTAATCTTGGAGAACGACACGTCTGTTTCTTTAACCACGTACACGGTTTTCATTTAGAACTTGGCACTGAACAAACTGACTGGCCGTGGGGACGATTATGTCCGCCTGGTTTGACCATCTCTACAGGAGAGTTATTCTTGCAAAGAAATTCAATTCAAAAGGTCCCCCCTCCTGTGAAAACCAGTTGCTCTCCTGCTGGAGACGTTTATCAAACCCCTGCATGCAAAAACATGGACAGAATAAGTTCCACAATTTTCATTTCCTTGAACGATCGTTTGAAGCACTTTTCCAGTGCTTGAAGTGAAAAAAATATCCAGGTTGTCCTTGTTCCAAATGCAGGACGACCTAACCCCTGGCACTGGTTACCCTGATGACTGCCTGGTTGCCCGTAAAATATCGTATAATTTGTTGCTTAGTTGTAGGTTTTGACGAGACAAAAACCGTTTAATGACTATTCTCACAGGCCTCTGAACTGTCGTGCGTTAAAAACCGTTAGTCAAAAGGGTTTCTTTTATTTGACTAAATGAAGCAGCGCGAATTGCCTTCATTGAAAGATCGTTCAAACAGGATGTTCGCACTTTCACGTAAACAACTTAATGCTTAGCAAAAGTACTTCCTTGAAACATAATAAAGTATGACACTTGCATATTCACGTAAGAGGAATACAGTAACAACAGCAAAAAGCCTGGGAATCAACAGGGGGCGGCAAACAAAATAAAGTCCACTGTTTTTCGAAAGTTACGCTACTCGAGTACTCTAAATAATAGCCTTGTTCACAACCCTACAATTATAATTAAGCATTCAATTGGCGATTTTCGCCGAAGCTAGCTAGTTACTCTCGACAGCCCCGATTAATTAGCAGAATTTTCTTACCTTTAAATGTATATTTTGACAAATTGCGAAGTATTTTCCCACGATGCCTCAGAAAAGAATGATTACCTGCCCGCCATAATATTTTGGGGAGGCCTGGGTTTGAATTAAAACATGGCAACTCTGCGGCTTCCGTCAACGAACAAAAAACACCAGATTGAATTTTTTATTCGGTTGGACTTCACAGTAACGGTAAAAACTTCAATTTTTCTTGGGTTGTCCGATTTTATTTTCCTCGGACAGCCAGGCCTTTAATTTTACAGAAAATATTGTCCGGACCATTTTTTAAGTCGTCTTGGACGACCTGAAGACCCCTAATTTCGAGCACTGCTTTTCACTTTGAGCACTTTTTAAGTACTTAATACAAACAAAGCGCCATATGCCCGGAATATGAAAGAAAGTGTCCATTGAATGTATGTCGAATGTTGAATATTTGTTGTTGTTGCTGAAATGGATTGATGCCAATATGCCAGGGCAATAGACATGCGATACAATAAACCTTCAACTACGGCAGCTCAGCTCCCTTTGATATGAATTATGATGTATAGAAACAAGCTTGAAACACTGACTGGCTTATATCATTACGCACATTATGGCACATGGGAACACGTCATTTACACATCACTACAAAACAATGAGATTCACTTATCTTGTTTCGAACGCTGAGATTGCACCTTTTCATGCTGTTACTTCAGCGAGGGCACAGTTCAAATCTTTCACCCTTCCACTGTTCTTGGTAGTCCGAATTCAATTCTTAGCCTTCATTTAAATGGCCATCTGGTCAGCTTCCGAGCAGTCCCAGCAGTTGTTTAACAGTTCTGTCTTCTATTTGCAATATTCGTATATTCACAGTGTTGTCAGTGATAGATCCATTGAAGCTGACGTTGAGTCAGTTACTTATTTCTTGTTTCATGGCCATGCTGGTAATTCAGTGCTGATGAGCTTTGTGTTTGCAGTACCGAAAATATTCTACTGACATCCCTACTTGTTGACTCCTGGGACATTGAAGAAGTTGGAGGAATATGGATAGGGCTTTCAGATTTGGGGCAAAAAGGAGTATACAACTGGTCCGATGGATCACCTGTTGATTACTCCAGCTGGCTTTTTGGCCAACCAGATGAGAGGTATCAGTCAGGGAGCTGCGTTCAAGCAATCCTCAAGCCCGGTAGAATGAACTGGTTGTTTTGGCAAGACTTGGATTGTAGTCCTACACTTCCTTATGCCTGCGCTAAGTTGCCAAGTAAGTTATACTTTAGTCATGCGTGATGATCAGTTCTTGCCACATCACATGATGAAGCAAGACTCTGCAGTGTCACTTTAGGGACCAGTGCCATACTCAGAGGAGGTGTATATCTGAGGAATTATAATTCTTTCGTAAGCACTTACTGAATTGTAAATTTTGAGAATGTGTTCTAGGAAGGGACTAGTTCTCAATTAATTTTCTGGCCCCAGTTCAAATGGTGTAAACGCTATCCAATGGATATATTGCGATACGTGATGCTAGAAGAAAAAACAGTAACCACTGTGGACAACTTTATTTATCCTTTGAACAACTGGACCCTGAATGCATGATAAAATGGATTGAATATGGCGGACAAACTTTATTCTTGGGCATGACACCGCATCTTTCATATTTCTGACATGTTCGTCAATGGATATTCACACTAGTAAGTTGGAGCAAGTCCTGCCCTAAGACGTTTTTTTTTTTGTACTTTTTTATTATTTGGGTCTGTGTGATTCCTTAGTCTTTCTTGTGTGTTGTTTTTGTTCAAACAGTAAACAAGCCGACACCTTCCACTGCGCCAACCACAGGTAACTTAAGTTACTTACTAGTGACCTTTATGTCTTGTTTTGATATTAGTACACTGTCAAACAGGAAGGTCTATACATGTTGCAACATTCTCAGAGCTCGGTCTTAATAGCCAAGGTAACGAGTCTGCGTCGGACCAAGTGGTCTATACCAGTGCTTATCTAACCAGGAATATTTCTCAGTACTCACCTTGGATGGGACGCTAGTCCATCGCAGGGTTACCCTCCCCCAGCATTGGATTCACTGCACTCTCAGGGTAAAGTGTCTTCTTCCCGAAGGATACAACCTAATCACCGCTGGCCATGTCTTGAACCCAGACCGCTCGACCGGAAGTCCAGTAAACAACCATTTGTCCATTGCACCTCCAATCCTGTGTTTAATTCATTAACTTTTCATTTCCATATTTTGTGGCAAACACGCAAGATCGAAACTCTCTTCAAACTCAAAGACAAAAACATTCATCCATCACACGTAATATACATAGGCACATGTACTTGCAATCAAGCTTACATTGGTGAAACTGCACTCAGTCTTGAAGTACGTGTCAACGAACATTCCGATATAAACAAACAATCTGAATCGGCCAAACACCTAAAGATACACCCCGAACACAAATTCACATGGGACATCTTGACCACTGCTCACTCATGGACAAAGAGAAAAATTAAAGAGGCATTTTACATCGCACGCTTCAACCCAGTCCTAAACAAACAAGTCCAATCATTCCATCTCACTCTATACCCCATGGGAACTGGCATTACGTAACCACAAATATAAAACAGTTGGTTTATGCAATTTTATCACTCTGAAGATCATCGCAAGATCGAAAACGTTTAGTCAAACATTTTAACAGTTTTTACCTTTTACTATTTTGAAAAAGAGTATATTTATGAGTTTGTATGAGACAATTTCAACACTTTAAAGTTTTCACCTTGAATGTTTTGGAATTTGAAAATGCTTTACTGAAACACGGCTCTAATAGAGAACCCAGTGTCTTTCCACGCCATACTGTTGAAGTAGAGACAAAAAATGTTAATATATGTTGTAGCATTTAATTGTAAAACCAGGGATGTTGCTTTAACTATGGCATGTAAGAATTTTGGAGTGTAATGTCCTAAAGCAAGTCTAACTGTTTTAGTTTCCAATAATCCTTGCCCTTCTGGATGGATGATGAATGGTTCCTATTGCTATAAATTGATGGCGCAGAGGTAGGCAACATGTTATATAATGCCGTAGTAGTATGATATGATTTACGGCCCTATTCTCCCAGAGGAGATATAGGAACAAAAAAAGAAGAAGTATGATATGCATTTTTTCTCCCAATCCGGCCTTTTCAGTTTTTCGTAGCCTTGGGTCTCCGGACTTTCAGTGGGCTGGTCAGGAGTTTTGGGGTTTTTCTAAGCTTGGAAATATTGAGGCGTTTTTGACTTGACTGCGTTCTCTAGGCATTCTGAGTATTCAGGTTCTGTTCACTCTAGAATTTCCAAGGATTTCCCAGGCTTTCTTGGCTATAGGGCTAACCTGCAGGGGTATTTAAATGATTACTACTGAAGTTTGGGATTGTTAACAGGGTTTCTATCACAAGAATGATTTTGAAGAGTCGAAACCCAAAAGGCATATTTTCATTGATGGATATCTACAAACAATGGTCTAGGTTTGTTAAATATTACAAGTTGACTGAAGATCTAAACGACAGTATTTTGATGGGTATCAAAACCTTCACACAAAGGCACACAGAGCTTTTGCGTGGCTAACATAACAACGGAATGCATCATACGATAAAACCTGTATTGATAGTGATACCTTAGACCTTTTTTGTCTTCCAGATTAACACTTGCTTCTCTTGTTTTGTTTTTTTGTAAATAGTAAGACATGGACTGAAGCCAGAGATGCTTGTAGAATGGTCAGTTCAAATTCTGATCTGGTCAGCATCCACAGTCTCGCAGAGAACACATTTGTAGCCAGTCTGTTCAATGGCTCACTTTTTGCCGCCTGGATTGGATTGAGTGATCGTGGCGTACTGTTTGGTAGGTTGTTTTTAGATCTTTTTTTGCGGTCTATCGCAGGATCTTTTTAAGGGTAGCAAGCTGATTCAACAAATCTTGGTTTTCTCAACATGTCAAGTTTGTATTTTCTTAACACAAAATAAATGCAGGAAGGTGGTCTTTGCCATTTCAGTAACTGCTCATGGTTACCTACATGTACCGAACAATCAACTCAAATTTGATAAATGTAAATTAAAACATTATTGTCAATTTTGAATTTTGACGCCATTGACCTTAGCCATTGTCGAAGCAAGGAGGATTTTGTTGGAGGACAGTTAAGTTATACATCATGTCCCGAACTTGCATAGACAAGGTCCAGGCATCTCACATCAAAGGAGCCCATTTGTGACTAGGTAACCTGCCTGTTTGGGAAAGTGTCTGCTCACGTCTTGTACATGGCATTGCAAGATCACCGTGGATGCCTAAAATAACGTTTGTTGCTGAAAGCATTCTGTCTTGTTTTGTAGGTTACGTGTGGAGTGATAAAAGCCCTGTTAAGTTCACAAAATGGAACCCAAACCAACCAGACAGTCATCATGGGCAACAGCCATGTGTTGAAATGTATTCTACAGGCGACTGGGCTGACACTGGCTGCTACTCTGTGAAGCAATTCATCTGCAAGATGCCGCGATGTAAGCCCAAACACATAGTGTGTCTAAATGTGCCCTTGGCAGGGTGCAAAGAAAACCAGTTTTCAAGCTTGCCCTTCAGACAAGCTGTAACTGTGATGTAGCTGCCAAAATGTCATTTTTACTTCCCTCTCCTCCCCCCCCCCCCCCCTTACTCGCAGGATTAATTAATTTAAAGATACAATAATACAATAGCAACAACAACATTGTCTCCTAAAAAAACTTCTCGAGTACAGTTCAGAATCCACTACCACCATTTCAGTCCCAGGTTATCAGACACCACTTCCTTTGTACGCTGCTTGGTTGGGTCGGTTTGGTGTTTTTATGTTGCAAATATTTTGGTTGATTTGGTTAATCAATGTATACAATCGTCGATCCAGGCTGAACTTATACCTTATAGTCTTTTGAGTGTGCGTAAATGGGGACACTGGGCTGGCATAAAACGAAACAAGGGAAGTGTAGTAGTCGCTAGCTTCAAGAATTGATGCCCTTTTGAGTTCATCAGTGAATGTACTGCGAAGAGGATAAACCATTTCTTCTGGATCATAGCTACTTCAAATGGCTTTTTTATACTAACGCCTAGAATTTATCCTGGAATACCGTAGACGTCCAGTTGCAGGGAACTGAACCGTAACAAATGAAAACATTTGGATTGAACTTCAAAGCAAAAGGAATAAAATTCTCTACTGGAGGACATTTTCTCGACACAACACTGCTGGAAATGTTACTTTGTGTTGATTTACTGGTCCAGAAGTTGGCTTCCTATGATTTGTCGCTCTTTTAGTGATACAGAATACCAAAACGTTCAACTATACGTACATTTAGTATTGTAGTTACTCCTGTTGTTGTTTTCAACAGCGGATTACTCGCCACCATCAACAGCTAATCCAACCAGACCTGCAGTGACAACGACACAAGGTGAGGTCATTGTTCAAGTGGTAGGTAAAGTCTGCATACGAGCCTAGTGGCTCATCAGGCCGGAGCCTATCCCGGTTTCAGTAGCATGAAGTGACTAGGAATATTTCTATTCCCCCCTGGGTGGGATGCTAGTCCATCGCAGGGTTACCCCCAGCATTAAATTCGCCGGTACCCATTTATACACCTGGGTGGAGAGAGGCACCATGAGAGTTAAGTGTCTTGCCCAAGAACACAACACAATGTCCCCGGCCAGGTTTCGAACCCGGAGTGCTCGCTCCGGAGTTGAGCGCACTAACCATGAGACCACGCCTCCCTGGTTCAAGTGGTAAGGGTCCATTGATTGGTGGTAGAACTCAGATATTGACTTGGCCCCCTCCTGTGAAGGAGATCTTTTTTTTAAAAAAACCTCTTACTCATCACTCTTCATGAAGTTTCAGTTTTCAGTGTTTTATCTGAAATGGTACTGGGATGATTGAATTTAGTACACAGTCTTTTTTGTTGGTAATTTCCTTATTTAGTCCTTATTGATGAACACGTGTAGCGGTATCATCGATATTTTCTCTTTCATTAGCTCCTAACATTTGTCCTCCTGGCTGGATTCTTTGGAATACCATGTGTTACTACTTTGCAAACAATTCCCAGTCAAGCAAAGTCACTTGGCGTGTTGCTCGACAGGCTTGTCAAAGTATTAGGGGTGGAGACCTAGTCAGCATTCTGAGTGCTGCAGAGAACAACTTTATCAAATCCAAAATTGCAAGGTATATGCGTTTTAAACGATGCACGTGCCTTTTCAAAGACCCTTTCATTAAGGTTCATTAGTAATACTGTCAAGGTAGTTATTAGTTGATTTGTAACGATAGGATTGACCATTGAAACTCACAGGTCCGAGGTGTTAGTGCCAAGTAGACAATACAGTTACAGGATAATAGTAACTGATTAAAAACCAGATAACAACATTTCTAACATAGTTCGTAACGTAATCCTCGTTTGATAACATACATCACTTAACTTAATGAGCTGCACGCGCGTATATGTACAGCTTTACATACGTTACGTAAGAAAAAAAACGTGCCGTGTTTCTATCGAGTTTGACTAGAATTCTACTAGTATACTAATGCAAAATGCTGCAATTTGATTGTCTGAGCTACTCGTTTACTATCAGCCATCAGAGTGCAGTGGCCGGAGGTCGTCTTCTTTCGTTTTAACAAAGTTTTGAAGGAACATTTTGATGCAAATGAATAAATAAACTCCTGAGAAGACTAAAAGAAAAACATTAACGGTTTCTTGACTTTATAAATCTTGAAATTATTGGAAAAAATTATGCGCGCGCGCACACAATTTGAATTCCAAATGACAATTTAGTCCGAGCGATCTTTTTAAGTGCAAAGTTTAATAATACGGCGAGTAATAATTAGAAACCATTATTTGAAGTAAATTTCACTTAGAATTCTACTAAAACGATTATCGCTCTCGATTTCTATAGAAATAGAAATCTCGAGCTCGTAATCTAATTGTTAACTGAACAGGTTTGGGAGAACGAGAAATGCTGTGGGAACACTTGCCGCAGGCGAGTGTTTCCACAGCTTTTTGAGTTCTCCCAAACTTTCACGTGTGTTTCTATAACTTGACAGAAACACGGAGAACATGTCTTCTATTTTCTTTTAGAAAACTCCGCGACGAAAAAAGGAAAACAACTTGTCTACTTTGATTATCAAAATGTAAATTATCTCTGCTCGTGTCACCGTTTCGTCAACAGCTCGTGCTAGTTCTGTGTTCAATGCTTTATCGGGTTCTATTATAAATTTAGTAGCGTTCTATCACGAATGCCGATCTCTGATTGGCTACACTACTCACTATCTATTTAAGCAATAGACCACTCTTTCTATGGGTTTACCGGCGTAATAAACCACGCGGGATGTTTGGAGAACACGAGAAAAACATTTTCGAGTGTTCTCCCAACATCCCAAGTGTTATGAAATTGCTGTTATGAAATAACTATGGAAAACGCTTGTCAAAGAGAGGAAAATTTATTGTACGTTGGTGATCAAGCTGCTTATTCTCGTCAAAATCATGAGATCACACGACAAACCAATCACAGCGACTGACAGAATGAAAGCACAAAAGGTTATCGGGGGAAGGCTGAAAGTATGTTAATCAACTCTAAAGTATCTTGACGGGGAAATGCAGGGATTCGTAGGCGGAATCGGTTATGACGAAACTAACAGACTGTACATGTACAGACAGTTTGCAAGTAGCACAAACTTCTTACGCTTAGCGAAGTGATCCAACGATAACTTTCCAAAGGTTTGCAAATGGAATAAAGGTTAATTACAGAAACGCTGCTTTCGAAATTTATTCAGGATTTATTTATGTTGAAGGCTATGAAGCCAAACGTAAAAGTCCAAATGTAAAATTTGGAAAAGAAAACAGACAAAAACTTCAATTGTTTTTTTTTTCCTACAAGCCTGCTTTCACGGACGTGTACTATCCATCGGGTTTTTTTCCTCCGACGGGTACTATGGGCTTATAGTGTCTCTCCGCGGAAGAACACTATCGCGTTACGTGATCAATTTAAACCAATAGGAATCGGAGAAAATTATTAACCAATCAGCGCGCGCATTTTCTTAGGACTGTTTTCTAATTATACATATATATAGAATTTTATCATCATAACGCGTACTGCGAATGGTCAACTATCTATGTGCCTGTGCATACATAACAGTCTAAACGCGGTAATGAGATACAATTCTTGTCTTGTGTTAAGTGATTTATATGTAGACCTATTTCGAGGGCTTCCTAGAAATTGGTTATAGATAGATAGATAGATAGAAAGCTTTATGTTAATAGGGTAACTCCTTCAGATTTAAACAGGAAACTGGAAAAACTGATATCCTTAGAGGCCCTATAAAATAAACTAAATTGTAGAAAGTAACAATAATGATCAGGTACAAACAAACTAGACTATAAAATGACAAATAAACTAAAAATCTAAAAGTTGGTCCAGTGCAGTAACGGTATTAGGGGTTCATTCGTTCTCACAGGCATAGCAGTTACAGTTTGTGGATAGGACTTAACGATCTTGGAACGGAAAGCAGCTACAGATGGAGTGACGACTCACCGCTAGTTTACAGAAATTATGGATGGCGAGAACCCAATGACTATTTTGGCCAAGAGGATTGTATGGAAATTTCGAAGACGGGCTATTGGAATGACCACCACTGCAGTGTCTTACGACCGTATATTTGCAAAAAAAACAACAGTAAGTGGGGATTTAGACGCCAAACGTTTTACAAGCCAAACCTAATTACAGTTTTGGGTGAAATAGAGTGCAGCTGTTGATTCAGTCCACAAAATTTAATACAGTTTATAACTGAGTTTAGAGCAAAATGTAATTAAGAAGGAATCCTCCAGAAGTTGGAGTAACAACGGAACAAAAACTTTGTACCGAGATTATTTGCCTTGTATTGCAAACTTAGGTGCGACTTGGAAACAGTAGACCAATAGCTATTTTGTAGACAAACCACCGGTAATTCTCATGCCTGCAGTTATTTATGTTGAAGCTTCTGTCAAAGTCGTCTTAACTGTACAGTGAACATAATGTAAATTATTCTTGTTTGTTTTTTTTTTTTTTGGGGGGGGGGGGGGGGCGTTTGGAGACGGGATGTCATTGTCTTTTGACACTTGAGAAGGGCTGATACTTCTTTCAAATTGCAACCGCCTAAAAGATCGTGCAATTTTGGGATAATTTTTAAAATTCACTCGTAGCGTAAATCCTTAATTGTACTCGCGTTCATACGATTACCTCAACTACAAAAATACATGTGTTTCTTGCAGACTCCATCATACCTCTCTTCACCATGTTCCCTCCAACTCCTGGACCTGGTAAGTTAAGAATCATTTTTGTTTAATGGACAAGTTTGGTTGCAGCACAATCTCCACCTTAGGTTGTTCTAACTCAGCAATTGGAATTTGGTTTCAGGGCGTTATTCAATTCAGTGTCGAGAGTAATTCGCAGTTGCTTTGGTTTTTGCATCACTGTTATCCGTAGATAGTGTCGCAAATTAGTCATTGTTTAACAACTTACTCTGCGTCCAGTTTTGCCTTGTTAGTATTTATGTTTTGTCTACTTGAACTAGTATAGATTGTCTAAAAGTCCTTTCCAATAATACCTCACTGGCCGGTTGGTTTCGTTGCTGGGAAGACCTCTCGCGACTAGGGATTAAGCAAAGGTCGACTTGTGGCAAGTCTTTCCCTAGTACAGCCTGGACTGTGATAGGCTGACTGTATGTTTTCTCATGTTATAGCCCTTGGGAGCTGCAACGAAGGCTGGGTGAACTATGATAAGAGCTGTTACCGTATTGTGTCAGATCCGCTGCAGAGCTGGCAGAACGCCAGGGATGTTTGCAGACGTGGAGTGAACTCGAGCATGAATGGTGATCTTGTTACGGTGAATGACCAGTAAGTGTAGAAAGGCTGTTTGAAAGGATTTAGTCAACTAGCAAATTCAAGTAATGGAAAACTTCTTTTAGTAGGGTGTCAGCTCCATTGAGACTTGTTTTGGACGAGGTAACTAATGGCCCCATCATCACAACATCGGAGGCATTTAAAAACGCGACAACTACCGGTTATTTTCGAATTGTGTTTGAGGAGAACTCGCTCAGAGTTTTCGAAAAGCTTCGTTTTCAAAATGTTTCCGGGCCACACAAAAGCGAAAGACCTGCGTTTTCAGATTCCTCCGGTTTGAAGAGCGTTTGCGAAAAGCTCCGTTTTCGTGACGGATTAGTGTGGACGGTAGGCCTAACCGCAACTACGTAGTGTGGACACTGCTTAATTGGTCGCCGCTGGGATTAAGAACAAGACGCAAGCAAGGCATTGTACAGATCTTTGTAGAGCTTCGTCACTGGAAAAAACTTAACAGTGGAAATTTTGTCTCTATGTGTGTCAAATCAGTCATGATTTTTTTCGTGCATGCAGAGGTTTAAATTTGTGTTTGGTTCAAAGTTTCCTCAAACTGCTTTAGATGATATGATTTCTGTTTTCTAAGGCTTTACCAAATGGAGCTAAAAAGTCATTTTTAATTTTGTAGGTACGAACAAGCATTTTTAACCACTTTGCTTCAGGAGAAGAAGATCAACTTCTGGATTGGGTTTAATGACATGCACGTGGAAGGGAGCTTTTTCTGGACAGACAACAGTCCAACCAAATACACCAACTGGAATGTCAACGAACCGCAAAACTACGGCTGGAGCAGGGATTGTGTTGACATGACACCATTCGGTCGATGGGGAACTGTGCAGTGTTACCAGCAGAAAGGTTTCATCTGTGAGACAGGTTCGTGAAAGAAAATGTTGTAAACTGGAGCTGTGAATGCACTATTTTTTAGTTGAATTGTGTACCAAATGTAGAGTAACAAGTAACCTTGCTAGATTTTGAAGTGTACCAGACAATGCTGAGAGAGAGTTGATTAATTGTTAGCTTGGTAATGAGATTCAATATCTCTGTTGTCGGTACGCTTTGCTTTCCAAGAGTGACGATAAAAAGTCAGGAACAGTTGTCTTAATTTGTGTAATAATAAAACATATCTCATTTAGTAATCATGCAAAATACTATCTTGCGAGCCCAGATACGTTAGGGAACAAATATATGAACCCAGGTGTCTTAATATCTTGGTAGAGAGACCATCAATGAAAGGCGTTTGCAAACGCTTCAGGTGCAAAGCTTGAACATCTTCTCCTCATGCTATACTATTGAAAAGAAACGAGGAAGTGAAGGCTAGCTTTTCTTAACATTAACTTTTAATCAAGTTATTATTACTCCTCAATGTGACTGAGAGTTTATTAATTTAACTTGTTAAGACAGAGGCGACCAATTTGTGGTTGCCTGTGGCTGATAATGAGATATGTGTTGTAAAGCTACTTGTTTTGTGATACTCTTTTTCACAGGAGCCCTTCCGGGTAGTCCTACGACTGGCCCTACATCTGGTGAGCCTGGGTTTATTCTTTCATAAAGTAATAAGTCTTATTTTTTTCTCCATCTTCTCAGCGGTCCGGAATCCTGAATCCTTCAATCTTATTGGCTAATTGCGCGCGCTCCAGCGGTCCGTATTTTCCCATCCGGACCCTGAGTTCCGGACCGCTCCGAAATTTCCAACTGAAGAAATGTTTCAAGCTTTTTGTAACAGCGTAAAAGTGTTGTAAACAATGTAAAATGAAAACTTTTTGGACAGAGTCAAACAATTATGGATTCCGATAACGAGAGTCAGCCAAAAAAGACATTTTTGATTTTTCGTGAATGCGCGCGCGTACGCCAGATTTGAGCTGAATTTCTTTAATAAAAAATTCAACACAAAAGTTGCTTTTAAAGCAGTCCCGAAGAAAAAAATGAACACGTTATTTGCCGTCGTTGGTCGGTCCGTATTGGGAAAAACTGTGCCCTTGGTCTTGAGTACGGACCTCGGGCACAGTTTTTCCCAATACGGACCTCCCGGACGGCAATAACATATATATCTTTTGGTGCTTTTGGTTCTTTAGAGTAGTTTTCACCTCAGTATCAAAAGCACCGTGCATTTGCTTTGGTTTGCATTATTACGCGAACAGAAGAAAACAATAACGCCTAAGGATATAAGGGTTGAGAATTAATATGAGTTGTGAACACGAACTGCAAAAAAAGTTTGGTGTTTCAAGATTTGCTATCTAAGAGATCACTCGTCCAAATTGTTATGTTTTAGTGTTTTATGTAATTTCTTTGCCTTTAGTTCCACCCGGTAACAGGACTTGTCCACAACACTATGTACAGCTTAGTGACGACTGCTACTTTGTGTCTTATGCGAAATTGTCATGGAATGAAGCGCGCGAAGTTTGTCAGCGTGAGAGTGGTGGAGACTTGGCGAGTGTTCATAGCTCCTTTGAACAAGGTAAAAACTAAATCAAAGCCCAAGATAATTAGATTTTTCAACACATTTGAAGACCACGTGAACACTTTCGAAGCTATCGGACTATCACCCAAACATTTTGATGGATTTCCGAATATTCCCCGAGCATTTTCGAAGATTTCCGAATATTACACTTCCGAAGACTTGTGATTTCCGATGATCATCTGAAGATTGGCGAAAATTTCCAAATAGTTTTAACATTTTGGGAAAATTTGCGAGTTTTTTTCATTTCCCAAATTTTCGAAGATATATTTTAAGTCAGCCGGAGTAAATTTTCAAACACCACAAATTGCATTCACACTACAGGCTCGTGCAAGTTTTGGTAGACAAATTGTACTAGATAACCTGGGATAACCTATAGGGAAAAATGGCTGCCATCGACTTCTATTATCTGGTTAAGTTTCTGCAACCACTTATGGTGTAACATCAAAAGGAATTAAAATTATATACTATTCTGAGAAATTTTAGGGCTTTGGAGTTAAAGATGGCAAAGTTTTGACTCATTTCAATTTAAGAGATTTGTATGAAAAAAGTACCCTGGCTTGCCTAGCCTCGATTTCATGTTTTTAACATAATATATGTCTTTGTAACTTCCAGTCAGATAGGAATATAGCGGTAAAACTTCATACAGTGATTCCTTTTGACTTGATCTTTACGATAAAGCGATTTGTTTCTGTTGACAAACACTTCTTCTCAGTGTGACAAAAATTAATGGCGGCCATATTTGCATTGGGTCTATAGTGATACATTTTCGTGCAATTCCTCTTTATGTTTCTACCCTGCAGCTTTCATTGTGCTGAATTTAAAGAACTTCAGAGGAGGCTTGTGGCTGGGTCTCACCCGTCCAAAGAGCTCCCCTGAGTTCTTGTGGATCGACCATTCTATCACAATTTACACAAACTGGGCGACTAACCAACCTGATGCCGCTGACAACCAGACGGCGTGTGTTGTCGCTAACAATTCAATTTCTTTCGCTGGGGGCTGGAGTGATGTGGATTGTTCAGAGAGAAATGGATTTGTTTGCAGAATAAGACGAGGTAGGGTTTGTGGCATTCAAGTTCGTTCAGGCGTCTTTCAGTGATGATGTCGCTTTTATGTCTGGGTGAATGAGAACGCTTTGTAATATATTAAGTGGTTATTTCCTAATGCAGAGGACCGCGCAAGAGATATACCTCTTTTGTTGACTCTTTACGCATGTATTAAATACGTAAATCACGTGGAATTCTGCATGCTTAATGTACAGCTGGATTCTATGAAACATCTCAAACATTCCCCAAAGGCGGTAATGCCCTCCACATTACAAATCGAATGTAGAAAACTGTCAAGATTGTGACATTCAGTGTTATGTTGGTGTGGGCCTTAATTGGTGTCACTTCTTATATGTGTTCCCCTTTTTTCCCTCCTACAGGTGAACCCCATGTCTCTCCACCACGTAAGTAAATCATATTGTTATATAGCTGGCGTTATTGCTGCTACGGCGTGCCCATTCATTGGCTAGTTCTTGGTCACATGACATCTGACAATTAAACTGTTTACCGCCAAATGCCATGAGCGGGCAACATTGCGAACACTATGACGTCAAACGCAAAACAGTTCACTATTACCCGCGAAATTTTGACCGCTGTTTGCACGTGATCAGAGCGTGCAGTTGAAGGTGACCTGATGTTGTCACTGGAATCTCAGCGCGTTTTTGCACCGGTTTGACCCATTTGGTTTGCTATATAACAAATCACTTAATGACTGGTCCCTTGGGGAACAGTGAATTTTGTTTCCCTCGAATCTCAGTGTATCCCTCGAATTCGTCTCGGAAAACATTGTGATTCTCGGGAAACAAAATTCACTGTTCCCCAAAGGACCAGTCATTAAGTGTTAATTATTGATTAATATTGTTAATTATCCCTAAAACCTGATAACCATAGAACAAGGAAACACATGATATTGGCCATTTACTGAAACAACCGCTTAAAAAAACACAACAAGCATAACAAGAAAAAGTGCTAGGTGTAGATGTCATTGTTTGCAGTGTTATTTAAAAGGAATCTTGTTTACTTCTTGTTCAAATCATTTTAATCACTCTAATAGTTTTGGCGTCATCTTAGGATTTAGCTGTTTCGAGAAAGTTTATTCTACCAAACGTTAAAGCGTGGACGGCAATGTCGATAGGTATTGTGGGTAATGCTTTCTCCTTCTCATTGAAACACCGCGAACCTCAATCAAGCAGCATCAAACTGTAGCATCGCATAATACGAATCGGCATTGTCGCGTACGCTTCTACGCTTTCGTGGAGCTGTCGAAACAGCTGTAGATAAAAGATCTTTCGAAGGAAGTCGACACCATTGAATAAAACGGATGAAAAGAGATAGGATCATCTGTTGTTTGTTCTTTGTTCCAGTACTTGGGAACTGTCCCACTGGCTGGGAGAAGTTTGATAAGAACTGTTACCTATTCCAAGACACGGATCTGCAGCCTTGGACAGTAGCTAGGTACAAGTGCCAAAACCAGGGCGGTAACTTACTAAGCATCACGTCACAACAAGAGCAAGACTTCATCACATTCCATTACCAACAGACGGCTGCTGGAAATATCTGGATTGGTATGTAAAACCGCCTTTATCTGGCGCATTACAAAATGGCGTGCATTGACAAGTGTCGCCATTGGTGGGTATCCATGTTGCTTTGCGGGCGCAATGACCTGTGAACGAGGCTGCATAGGCTACCGCCTATTTCGGCCTCTTAAGATCCTCAAGCGACGAATTCCCACAAGCAAGTTAAAAGTTCTCCACTGGCGTGGCGTATTTCCTTATGCAAAGTACGATCGAATGTGATAAATTATGCTCAAAAGCATAAGCAAGTGCAACATGCGCAGATGCAGTAAAATATTAATAATTGTTGTCTTTTGTTTCAAAAATTGTCAAACAGATTAGTGAGTAGTTTTACCAATCACGTTTTGATTGTTGTCCAGGTTTGAATGACCGAGCGCTTGAGAGAGGATTCAGCTGGTCTGATAGTAGCCCTGTGGCATATTTGAATTGGTTACCCGGTGAACCCAACGACAATACTGGTTTGGAAAACTGTGTGGAGATGTGGCCTCCAAGCCGTGGGTGGAATGACCAGTCGTGTGCTGACAGACGAGGCTACGTTTGCAAACAACCGCTAGGTGTGTGTGTCTACATAGAGACAGTTAGAAATGATTGAAGATCCGTTGAAGGAATTGGACCGTGTTATCCCTGTTTCATTTTTTGATTCCCTCTCATTTCAGTCAGTCTTAGTCGGGTTTCTGTATAATAATCTGATTTACGTGATACGTAGTTTGTAAATACTGCTCGGACCCTGCTAATTCGAATCGCAAGATAACGCCGTCTTGCCCGCTCACAGCGCAGGATTTAGTTCATCTTCCCCGCTCACGGAGCTAGCCATGTAACAAGACACCTTCCGTTCTATCCTTTTAGAATGTTCTGCAGCTCTAGGCATGGCCAGCGGTGCCATCAAGAGTGGTCAGGTCACGGCTAGTTCCAGTCTTGCTCCTTCATATGGTCCAGGAATGGCTCGACTTAACTCCCTATCAGCCTGGTGTGCCAGCAATGCACAGGCTGGGCAGTACATTCAGGTAAGATGACGTGTTAAGGGTACATGTTCGTTCATAGTCATAGCAACTTTTCTTGGACAATTCTGTCCAAGGGGGAAAGGTGCAATGAGGTTAACCCTATGTAATAACCAACCCATGAGACAAGACCAGACCACAACACCGGGAACTACGTGCCCTACTCTTTTCGATAAGTGTGTGGGTTCTTTAACGTCCCCTGCTAACCATGCAACACTGAAGATGCAGGAGACGGGCCTTAAGGTTTATAGTTCTTAAAAACTAACAGATCAATTTACAGATCAATTTACAAAGGCAGCACATTTTGCTCAGTTATGTTAAGACCCTGAGTGTTGGTCCGGTCTGGGGCTCGAACCCTCGACCTTCCGCACAGCAGACTGGCGCTCTACCAACTGAGCTAACCAGGCAGCGGTTTTTGTGTGGAAGAAAGGTTTTTTTTCCAATGACATTATCAAGCACTGAGAAAACAGTTGAATACAGGACATGCATTAGAGCCTTTTGACGAACTACGAGGTGTATCTAAATGTGATGAAACACTGTCTCGAGTGTTCTAGGTTTGTTCTCTATAAACCTTACTCGCGCGTGATGGCCGGAAACTGGCAAATACCATGCGGTCTTCCAGTTGTAAAACATTTGAGAAGTGGATCTCACTATTATGGTTACTTTGGAACTTTAGAATAGTGCGATATTTGTACTTTTAAACTTTGCAAATTATTTGAGTATTTTCTCCGGTTGTACTAAAAGCATGACATGGCTACGTAAAGTGCATCAGAAATTTTGGGAAACCCGTTGGAAGTCCCTGATTTTAACGAATTTATTTGGGTTGTCAGCTCCTTCAAAGCAACTCATATAAAGAATTGTAGAAACCGTCTCCATTTCTCACAATTTTCAACGAGATTTCGAGAAGCTCGAAATAAACTTCATTTTGCATACCCGAAGCTAGTGGTGTAATTGTAATCGACCTTAGGAACCTGTAGGAAGCGAGAATGACTTGTTACTAAGCCCAAAATAAAATGATTTACAATGCGGACATTCCCTTTTTTTCAGGTCGATCTGCTGACGGAAACACGACTCACCAAAATCGCAACACAAGGGTTCAATTTGAACGGTGTCCCCACTTTTGTTAAGACGTTTACACTGCAGACGAGCGACGATGGTGTTACTTTTAACAGCTACCAGAAGAACGGAAAAGACTGGGTAAGAGAGCGACGGTAGGCATAAGAAATAATGGACCTCTCGTGCGCAGACCCTATCATCTTAGAGGCTGGATCAGCTCTGGAGACGAGCTTGGTAGAATAAGAATTTGTTCCCAGCGGACGTGCCTTATTGAACGCTAAAAATTCCCGGACAAACCCCTTTACAGAATTATCCTTGAAGTGCTAGTGAGTTGCTTAGAAGTTTGTGTTCCAACAAATGGATATTAACTCAGTCTATTCTTTCGTGTAGGTATTTGTTGCAAACCGCGACTCGAAATCGGTCGTCACCTTTTCACTCAAACCCACAGTGGATACCCGCTTGATACGGATTGTTCCAGGCACATGGACTGGTTCGCTCTGTTTGCGGATGGAATTTTATGGCTGCCCGTTTGGTAAGAGAAAATCAAATGTCATAAATAGCAAATAACAGGCCGTTAGTATCACAAGAAAGTATCTGCATACTCCTTGTGACAGTCCACTTTTTTCATTTGTTTGTGCCATTTCTGAGTTGTCATTAGTTATTGTTTGAAAACAAGTCCCATGCGAAAATGAGTTGTAGGCGCGGTTCAAACGTAGAACTTAACATCTAACAAGAACCTAACGTCGCTATTAAGTACATGTCTGAATCAGTTACGATCGACAAATTTGCATTTGGGTCAACCTTGCCGTTCTCTCGACTACGGCAATCGAATAGAACGGCAGAAGTTCGACTTCATTCAGACGTAGATATCAACATGTGCGGAATCTAAGACTTACATTGAGCTACCCTTATTTATATGGTGTCACAATGTAATCATGTGATCATGCAATTCATGTCAAAAATCCTCATTGTACAAGAACCTGAGAAATCACATGGTTAGTTTGTATTCTAATTCGTAAAGAACAGAATGGTACCCTTTTAATGTTTTTTTTTAATATCTGTCATGAATCTGTCTTTTCGAAGCTTGTCAGACGCCTCTTGGAATGCAGTCAGGCGCCATACCAGACAGTTCTCTCTCAGCCTCTTCATTCAAGGACAACTTGCATAAAGCTCTCAACGCTCGCCCGTCTCAAAGTGTAGGGTGGTGTTCTAAGGTAATCAGTTGAAAAGTCTTTTTATTCTCTTTGCCAGACAGCTGGATGGTGTATTGATTTCGTAAAGAGAACTCAGAAGTTGATTGCTGTGTGATTTTTTTCTTGTCCTCAGGCTTCTGATAAGCAGCCCTGGTTACAGATATCATTTTCCGACATGGAGAGAAAAATTACCAAAATAACTACCTGGGGAGGAGGCAAAGGATTAGGTTTTGTTAAGGTCTACCGTTTGGCATTCAGCAAGGTCGGTCTCAACTCAGTATGGACAGAGTACAAAGAAGGAGACAAAACAAGGGTCAGCCTTATGTTTCAATGTTTGAAACCAGTTGTTATCCTAATTTACCTTTTTAGATGTATCACGCTTTGGTGGTTTGAGAGCCTCCAGACTAGAGCGATGTCATGTAAAAATCTAAACATCTTCAATAAGCTGCTGTTTTGAAGGATATGAAATTGTGCTTCTTTTCTGTGGCTCTTAACTAAGTTAATGAATTGGAATGACTTTTTTCCATTGAATTTCATCTTTCAAATGGTTCAAAGAAAATTGTGCCAATGTGGTTGAGATGCTAAATTTGCATATGATGCGATCCTTGCTCTTTCATTCATATTTACTGTCAAATGTTTGTTGGTGAAATTCATGTAGAAACAAAAAAATATAGATATATGAAAATTCCTGGACAAAACATCCTTGCTGCATTCTCGCCCAAATGTTTCTTTGCTAAATACTTTAACGACTAGAAATAAAACTGCTGTTTATACTCAAAGTATGGAAATCAAAGAAAAGTGATGTTTTCCATTGGACCTAATAATTTGTTTTTGAATTTTCGAAAAATGTCCCGTGGTAAATAGATCTGCTTTTTTGAAGTTTTCCCAAAACAAGACTACCTCGCGAGGTGTACACACATTTTGATATTCTTAAATTTGCTTCGATATTTCTGGAATTTTCAATTGATTGGCTTAGCAATTCTCGGATTCTCCCGTAGCCATGTAAGGCAGGTAGTTAACGTAATCACAATTTCATTTGCTTGTGTAATGCACGAGTTGGCTCAAAGAGCCTTTGATATTTTTTGGTCAATTTTGAATAAAACTGCGAGTGTACCTTTTCCCACAAATGCTCCTAGCATGCCATAGAGAATGCCTCAGTTGAGTATTCCATGTCCTAAATCATGTCATGGTCATTGCAGAGTTTCCGTGGTAACCAAGATGCTGTTAGCCCAGTGTCGCATCTCCTGGCCCAACCAATCATAACTCTAGTCTTACGCGTGAAGCCGCAGTCCTGGTCGGCGGCCGGCGCGTGTTTACGTCTTGAAATCTTTGGTTGTCAAAACGGTGAGTTTGCCTCTGTTGTTTTCTTGTCACAAAACGAGAAAGCATTTAAAACTGCAAAGGTTAGTTTTAATTTCCCAGCAGAAACCTTTTGCCCAGGCAGTAGCGAATTTAAAGCCAGAGAAATGCGTAGTTTGCATGGAGGGTCTCTGGAAAACTAGTCTTATTTCAGGTTGGTCTTGTTTCAGGTTGTGACTCAGCCGTTGGTCTAAGACAAGGTTTCATCGAGAACAGGGCCCTATCATCGAGTTCATCCTTAGACCAGGCTCACGCGGCAACTCAAGGCCGTTTGAATGGAAGTACTGGGTGGTGTGCATCTGATGATGATGACAAGCCATTCTTTGTGGTATGTGAATTAGAAATACTGTGCCTCGAAGGCATTCTTTTCCCTTTTCTTCGAAAACGGAACGTTTTTCAGTGCATGAGTTATTTTTCGCAAGATCAATACATTTAGTTCATGAGAATAAAGTAAAAATTGCAAGGGAATGATGTTTAATGTTGAAGTAAATGTTACTTTCATCATCATCATCACCTCTACCACCATCATCTTCAGTGGCAGCCGCGTCCCGTCATCATCGTCATTGTCATTATCAACTTCAGCTTCGTCATATCCGACATGATCGTCGTTAATGTCTTTTTGTTCAATCTGTTCTTCTCATGTCTTTCTTCTTTTACATATTTTTTAATCATTGTTTTCAAGGTTGATCTGGGTAGGATCATGAAAGTCCATCACATTGCTACACAAGGTGCCAATGATGGCAAGGGATACATCAAAAGCTACACGATTAGTACAAAAAATTCCCCAAGCAGCCAATGGAAACCACTTATAAAGGATGACAAACCTCAGGTGGGTAATTTGGCGTTTCTCACAAAGTAAAACAATTTATATTTAAATTTGACGGTTTTTTAATGAAAGAAAAGATATTGAAAAAATAATTTTACTAACAATACCCGGTAACTGCCGGGAATTTTTGGTAAGTAAGTAAGTAAGTAAGTAAGTAAGTAAGTAAGTAAGTAAGTAAGTAAGTAAGTAAGTAAGTAAAACCTTTATTCTAGTGTCGATGTATTTAGCCTAGATAGGCGAACACATTTTGTCCACGTAGTGCGCACGGTACCTAACGCTGTCAACTTTTCCAGGTATTTTTGGCAAACGTAGATGGTTCATCAGTGGTAAAGAACAGGGTTACCTCTGGAGTACGAGGACAACTCTTTAAAATTGTGCCAGTCACTCGGAACATTCGACCATGTCTCCGTTTAGAACTGTATGGCTGTCCAAGCGGTAAGTTTGAACGGTAGTCTTCGAGCTGTATACAAAAGTATGCAAACAGCTTGCAAACAAATTGTAGAATTTAGTGTAAGAAGCAGTTTGTTAGTAACGCAACTGTTGTTCATTGTTGTCACTGGAAAGAAAATTTACTACGAAGAATGGTATTTTTGGTGGTACAGAAGTTTACACCTTTAACCCCAAGGATAAAATGACACAATGGCCTGTTTTTTCCCGTAACTGTCTGCGAGAGCTATTTCTGCATTCAAGAGAGTCGCCAGATTTATGTAACTAAGGGACTGGTCAAAAAGTACAGGGGGAGAGGGTGAGTCAGAGCATGTGAAAATGTAGTGGTTAGAAAACACGTGACCCACCTCTTCCGTTTGGCACAAAACTGAGTGACACACCCATAAATGAAGGTTGAAAATTACATGACCCACCCCCTATAGCACATAACATTTTTGGTAGCATTATACAACAAGATCATATTTTGTGTATGAAATTGTAGTATTATTTACATCTTAGAACACCAGCTAAGAATAATGTTGTTTTTCTTTACTCTTGCAACCTTTTAGTCATGTATACGTAAACTCTAAAAACAACTTGACCACAAACCTTGCACGCTCAGCCGAGCTGGGCTGTAGTGAGCACACAGGCAGTAAACTCGTTTCCAGGCCCAAGAGTGTGATTCCCAGACCCAAAAATTTTCGTCCTGTGGAACTGGAAGGAGTTACTTCCGTTGTCGATTGTGTTGAATGTGTGCCAATCCCTGTTATGAAACAGGATGACCCACCCCCATGGGTAGCTGAAAATTGAACGACCCACCCCTTGCCAAGGGCTCAAAAACGGATGACTCACCCCCTCTCTGCTGTCTTCCCCCCACCCCTAAGTTTCTCTTTTGACCAGTCCTTAACTACACAGGGCGAAGTTGATAAACTTAAAGTTGTATCTAATGAAGGAAGTGGTTGAAATCAATTATTTCCAATTTATTTATGTATATGTGAATGTCTTTTTAAACCGCTGCATTTCAATTTGCAAGAATCATCTCATTGGTGGAGGCAAATAAATGGTAGATGGATAGATCTTGGTTTTCTTAAGCTAGCTTTGGATGAGATCTTTGGACAATACATCTAGTGGAGCCAAATTACATCTTTCAGTTCATGCGAATTATTCGACAAAAACTGCGAATCTCTCCTTTCAAGTATTGTTCTGAGACTTGTACCCCTTTTCACACCAACCTGTTAAACATGTTTAGAAGTGGTTTAACTAAACAAGGTTAAAGTTTAGCTGCACATACCATACACACCCCACAACTTAACAAGGTAAAACATGTTTGAATAAAACATGTTAGCAAAGTGGTTTGAAATTTGTCTTCTCAAAATGACTGCAAAGGGTAATCGACAAATTTGAAAAACCTAAACTTGATTTAGTTAAACTAGTTTAGTTGGTGTGAATGGGGTATTGGATTCAGTGTACGCGAGTCTTGCATAATTTACACTTCCTGTGCATATAAAATGATAATAAAATTATTCCATGTTCTTTCAACTCGTGAAGGATACGTTTTGTGTCGTAACACCAAAACCGTATTTATCTCTTCGGCCAATAAAAAATTGCAGAGACAATGCAGGGAACCTATAGAGACAAACATCAAGTACACGTAAACAGCGCTGAGTGCGGCAAAACGAGTGCTAAAGAGTCGAATTTGGTTTTCGTTTCAGTGGCGTGAGAGTTTACGCCAACGTACTAATGTAAAACAAAAACAAATACACTCAAATGAAAACCGCTCCATCTCTGTTACTACTTAACAATTAGACCCGTAGCCCGAAAGGGCTACGGGTCAATAGCCCATGAGGCGAAGCCGAATGGGCTATTGACCCGTGGCCCTTGAGGGCGAAGGGTCTAATTGTTTTAGTATCACCCAACTAGTCGGACAGAAATGGAAATAAGAAAGTTAACAATTGTAAGTTGAAGAAATATTTAACTGGGACTAAAACGAAAGAAAGCGTCACGCTCGATGGCGCTCGAGGACTATTGCTAATAGTCCTCGAGTAGCGTAGCCATTTACATTAGTCCACTAGTTGGGTAATACTAAATACGTATAGTCTCAAACCTGGGATTAGAAACAATCCTTAGATGAGCGATACATTCGCAAATTCGCATTCGTGAATCTCTCTACGAGGTAAGACCTGATGTTGTTTTGTTTCTTATCTTCAGATCTGTCCCCAACAAATATGCCCACCAGTATACCCCCATCAGGAAGTCCAGCACCACCGAAAGGTATCACGAGTTTTGTGGTTCATTTTTTCTTTCTTATCACATGGCAAATTGGTCCAACACGAAAAGGAGAATTCTGATTGGTTCTCTGAGCGGTCCGTCCTGACAATAGTTTAAATACTGATATCTTTTTATTATTTCCAAGCATTGACGCTGGTATGTTTTAAGATTAATTATTATATGACTTGGGTTTGTAGCCGATCTAACGCGTGTTCTGATTGGCTAATACTAGGGCATTCTCCCGTAATGCCCACGGGCCGATTACGGGCCTGCAAAGGCCAAGCAAAAAGCCATATAATAAACAACTTATTAACCTCGAATGTTCGGTCTTTACGGGAAAATCTCAAACCTCGGCCTTGCCGTATTGACCTCGCTATCGCTCGGTCAATACGGCAAGGTCTCGGTCCGAGATTTTCCCGTAAAGACCTCACTCTCGGTTAATAAGTAGTTATTAATAAAAAGAGTGCAACTATGTTAAACGTATATCGCTATGTGCGACCAAAAACGCACCTTGTTACTTTTCAGATGTGACATACACAGGTTCTGTGAAACTCACTAAACAGGAATGGAGCGACGATCTGAAAAATACCAGCAGTGCAGCGTTTAAGAGTCTCGCCGGGAAATTGGAAACATCGGTACAAATTCTTCTTTGCTGCATTAATATCTACGTTTAATCATGTGCAAAACTTTGAATTTGGACTTGGAAGTTTCGTTGGTTTCCTCAATAGCCTTTGCGTTGTTTTCGTTTTATATTAGATAAAGGGTCTGTACTCTGGCATGGATGAACCGTCACTGGCGTTTTTGAAGGTCGAGGTAACAAGCTTCAGGTATGATGATTACATTAAGAGTATTGCTAAGTTTTTATTTTGCCCTCAAAAATAGTAGAAACGGTTTTTCCGCTCTTTCCGATATAGTGAAAATACCTGAATTATCTACACAACCACTTCATATCAGTACAATACTGTGGAGCTAGGGTAAAAGACACAAACTGCGGTTCAAACCATTTCTTTTCAAATAGCTTTTCGTTATAATAGGCGCTTTTCATTCGATGAAAAATTCTGGTTTGAATTTTCGGAAATTTTAGTGACGAATGCAACAGCATTTTCCGAGATTTCGAGAAAAGAGGACAACCTTGCATACTGAAGTTTTCGGAAATTTCCTTCCGGGAATTTCCGCTCCATTTGACCTTCCTCCCGAAATTTCTGAACGTTCTGGTTGAATGGTTCGCTTTTCAGGAATTCAGCAATTTCTGGATTTTCTGGAAACTTTCCCAGGAAACTTCCATACCATTTGTCCTAGTGTTGAAATTTTCGGAACTTTCGGTCGAACGGAAAGCTCCCATAGTCAGTGTATTAGTTTAATTTCGTCTCAAACTTGTCAAGTCGGTTAACTACGGTAACAGCATTGTAATTTATGGCGTGTTTTTTTATATTCTTTTCGCAATGTATACGATATTTCCACATTTATCTTCTTGTGGGTATTTTTCTGTCAAGTGACGCGATTGTTCCGTCTTTTTTCTCTTTTTTTTGCAGACGTGGTAGTGTTGTAGCCATCTTCAATTTGAAGTTCACCCGTGACATGGCAGATGATCTAGGTGACAATGTGACAAACAACCTCGCTGTTGCTGTTAAGAGCGGAAGCCTTGGAGGGTTACCAGTTGATCCAGCCTCTCTTAGTGTCTCAAAAGTTGGTGAGTGGGTGCTTTTGATTATTTGTTTGTTCCATACCGTAATGAATCGATTTAGTGCCCGGGGTACGTTCGGTACCTCAAGGGAAGGAGCTTATTCGAGACAGGGCGCTTGTTTCTTTTTTGAGAAGCAACCAAATGTGTGAACCTCCGTTGATAGCTACTCTGACGGCGCTGTAATATTATAATATTAGAATGGGGGCGTTTATTAGCGTTATTTTGGAACGGAACTACGCTCCATAGACCAGGTCATGGATTGTAATTGGATGTTTGACCGGTAGAGGCCAGACATAACTAACCAATGATCAATGACATCAATTGGTAATCAAGGAGAGTAGTCGATGGGTAATCAATTGATTAGCCGTTGATTATTGGCGATGATCAATGAGTAATCGAAGCCCAAATTGTTTTTTGGCCTATCGATTACTCAAAGAATTACTCATTGATGTATTTGATTACCTATTGATTACTCATTGATTACTCATCGATGACCCGTCGATTGCTCATGGACTATTATATAGCGCACGAAAGACACATTGCTCATTTTTTCGTGTGCGATTCTTTTATCTGTGTTAGACGTACTTTTCTTATTTTCTAATTCGCCAAATACGGTTTTTAGCCACGAGATGATATCGATGAGTAATGAATGAAGTCAATGACTAATCAATGTATTCAATGACTAATCGATAACCAAAAAAATTGTGACCTATCAATTAGTCATCGATTACTCATGGATTATCGGCAATGATTAATGACGACTAATCAACTGATTACCTGTCGATAACCTATTGATTACTCATTGATTTCATTGATGTCATCTATTAGTTATGTCTGGTAGAGGGTCAAGACAGAGTGCGACAGGGGGTGGAGTTGGGGGTGGGTCAGTTGATTTTTTTCCTTCCGCTCCCCCTCTACCACTTCACGCCTGTTTTTTCTCGCCCCAACCCACCACAGTTACCAAATCCAAGATGGCGGCCTAATACGATAAATGTTCACTCGTGCGTCGATAATACGCCTTTACTGCAGGTTATTTTAATTCTTGATTCTTAACGACCGAGGCCATACGGCCGAGAGGGTTTCTATCTGTAAGAACGTGTTGATAACGTTTTGTTTGATTCTGTATTTTTCCAGAGTGGAGTGGTAACACCAGTGGCACAGTGGTAACACCAGTGGCACAGACGGGCGGTAAGCTCTCAGAAACTTACGATTTGCCGTGCATTCCCGTAAAATATGTTGTTGGGTCTCACTCCCATGTCCGAGAAAAGGTCTCTTCCTTGCTCACGCTAGATCATTAGCTAATTGCACCCAAGCCTCGCTTTCAAAGGGGCAGGTATGTTTTGCAGGTTGCAGGTTGCAGGTTGCAGGTTGAAAAATGGACTTTTAAGTCTGAGTGAGTCTACTTAGCACTTCGGTTAGCCTGAATAGCACTCCGGTTAGCCTAAATTAGCTTAGGTTGCTTGCGGTTAGCCTCTATATTGGGGTTTATTCGACTTTGACTCAAATAAACAAGTTGTTTCAACCTGCAACCTGCAACCTGCAAAACATACCTGCCGCTTTCAAAGTGAAATTGTGAAAATTTATCAGAAAGGAATCCTAAAGCGGCAAAAATGAAAACTCACATGAGAACAGTATGAAGGTGCCATCACGATGCCATGCATAAGGCCTATTGATTGGGCCTACTTCTTTTAGCCAAGGCGTTGCTAAGCAACTTGACACGAATCGATGGCGACAGGCTGACGCAAGGACTTTGCTAGCGCTCTTGCTCTTTCTCGATTGGACGGTTATGATCGGAAAGTAATCGCGCATTCAAAGAGGATTTACTGGAACCATTCTTCGGTCTCCCAACTCCTCGTTGAAGCAATAACTTGTCAGCAAAATTGTCTGACTTAAAATAGCATGGTCTATATTATCAAGCTTTTGTTCTTTTATCTTGTATCATAGGCGATGAGTCGCAACAGTACCTTCCTATTTACGAAATGTCTCTTTTAATAGGCGGCAATTAAACCATATCTTGCCCTTCAACAAATGTCCGCCGCTGCCTCCAACGAAAATGTGAAAATAATGTTATCAGCAATAAAATGCAATGTTACGGTGGGGTGATTGTCCAGTAATGGTGTCTGTTTGTTTGGGGAAACAAAGCTATTATAAGAGTTGACTCAATGATAGATGCTTTTCCCGTAATTTCAGGTAAATCAAGTGGTCTGTCCGCAGGAGCCAAGGCAGGCATCGCCATAGCAGTCTTGTTGTTGCTTGGACTGTGTGGCGGTGCAGTGGCTTGGTGGTTTTACAGGAAAGGAAAGAGACAGCATCTCTTTGATCATCAGCAATTTGATAACCCAGTGTACTTCTCGTCTAAGAAGCAAGAGTTGCACAGTGATAATAGTGGTTTTTCTTCGGACGGTGCATCCAAGGGAACGTAAGGGGTGTCAGTAAGGAGGAGGCGGAGGGGAAGGACAGGGGTTGACCTCGGGGCTTGGTTAAATGAAGAGAGGGTGGTATAGTCTCAATAGCCCTGTCACCATTTTTTAGACCGTTTTCGATATATTAAAACTAAGATTGGCAGTGAGGCTTAGAGGACAAAAAAGGAAATTGAATGGTCATGTTTATTCATTTCTTTTGTTTGTGTCCTCTAGGCCTCACTATCAAGCTGAATTTTAATAGAACGAAAATGGCATAAGTGTCGTGGGGTTTTAAAACGTAGTTCGGAATTATGCGTCGAATTGATTTCCACGAAACGATGGACCTTTTTGACGATCTCGCGCTATTCCGATTTTTTTTTTTCATTCGACAAAAACAAGCCTAATCGCCAGATTTATCATACCGAATTTAGTTAACAGGTTGCAAACATGTGAAATTGTGGGAACTCAAACTTGCCAATTTTAACTAAGAAATGATAAATTGGTCTGTGGGAGGTGCCTTTTTGTTATATGGAAAATAAGCAAAAATTGTTAAAATTTCTTGACATCGTCAAAATGGTACACTCACGTCGAAGGTAAACGAGGTAGGGATATATAATTTGTCCACATTTTAGCTCTTTAATATTCTTTATAACCCAAGTTATTGGGTGTTGATTTTTTTTCCTGTAGAAAATGTAACACGCATTCTGCAGCAGCTGTAACAATGGTCAACTTCAGTGGTCACCAACACGGCCACGGTAAAATTAGGTTAAAGTTAAAGCGAATTTTGCTATAAATGTTGTTAGTTTTCCGTTTTAATTATGTAGGTAGCACTTATAATAATCAAAAAGCTCATCATTTCTGAAACGTTAAAATGCAGCTGAAGCATTACTTTTTGTGACATATGGGAAATGGGCCCAGTCCTAAAAAGCAAGCCACGGTAGGACTGTATAGAAATAAGAATGAATATTAATATTACTGCTGTCTAATGAATGCAAAAGAGTGCCAGCTATGTAGCATTTTTTAGTAGAATTTTTCGTGAATCCCTCGTTTGGATTCGTTGTATGCTCAAAGTACTTAGTTCCATTATAGCGAGTCAATCGCGGCTGGAATCGCGATTGGTCTTGCTTCGCTTCATGATAGAATTTTGCCGCTTGAAAAAACTTTATCGGATAATTATCAAACGGAATAACTGTAACTACAGAACAACGATTCTCCCAAAGATGTCTTCCGTAACGACCCTTTTTAGTCAATATCTCGACATGAACTTAATTGCGGTGGTTAACATTTCGGAAAACTAATTCGTATTTCGCATATACTGGTGCGAATGTGACAAAAGAGAAGTCTGGTATAACACGTGCATTTTTCTGATGTTGTACAAGCCTTTTTCTGTGCACATTGTGAGGGAACGCTTTTTGAATTTTTTCCGCAGCCTAGGGCTGGCTGCTTTTTTTAGAGCCATCTTTGTTTACGATTTTTCCTCCATTGGCATGAGCGATTCAGTTTCTAATCAAGCTCCAAAACTATCAGTTCTAATTATTGAAAGAGCATTGCACGGTTAACTATCCCAAGGAATTTGCGCCCGATGTATTAAATGCTGTTTGAGCGACGCGGGTGTAAAAACTCAAAATTTTACAAAGAATGAATGAGCTTATTTCGCTTTTGTCACCCATAAATTGTGCAATTTTTGAAGGCCACTTTCGCCTTGAATATTACAACAAAAGA
>OZ026601.1:25257413-25307413 GCA_964020085.1 Micromussa lordhowensis
TTCGAACTATTTGAGTTTGCATCAAGTTAGCACTAGCGAAAGAATAAAAGGGCCATTTCAGAATATAGAACGAATAAATTAAATCATGACATGGCAAATGTCACGGAACATGACGGCCTTATCTAAGGCCCCATTGCAGTCATACCAATTCATAGCAATCTCACGGCTAAGAGGCTTGTCCGAATGTCAGGCTGCTACGCTACGCAATACAGGAGTTACACTGAGTGATAATGACATCTAAGCTAATTTTATTCGGTCATCAAAACTATGCTGTCATGCATATATTAAGCTTTGTACGGCAATAATAGTAGGTTTATCTCGGGTTGTAATGACATCAAAATCACAGCCAAACTTCGCATGCCAAAGGTCGACAATCGTCCACGAATGAAGTGATGTCGTGGGCAAAAAAGCTAGCGATGTATTTCAAGTCTTCACAAGCTACTGGTCGTATAATTTGTAATTTCGATTGAAGGTTCTAGAATCTTCAAATGGGCGTTTGGGAGATGGGAGAGGATGGGGGGGGGGGGGGGTAAGTTGAGCGTTACCGCAGGTCACAAAACACACAACGAAAACAGGAGCTTTTTCACGTGCTTCTGCGACTTCGACACAGTTGAATTGCAAAGAGTAAAGCATACGTGAGAACCGTACTTTGACTGGAATACAGTGTCCCTTGCGGCAGCAAAATTCTGGCTCTGGGCTGAACGTCCATTGAAGTCAGTTAAGGCAACAAGTGAATATGTCAACGACCCCTTAGCTTTTGTTTTTGTAGTTCGAAAACGGACATGACCACTTCAAGGGGTCTTAGGTCTTAGGTCATAGTTTTGGAGGGTCTTTGTTATCGTAGGGTCTAATAGCTCCCAAAGGTCTTTGTTTAAAAGACGGTGTTAGTTTTGGTGACATGCGATCTGCGGATCTCCGATTTTATCTAATTTTATCTGCAGAGAACCAAAAAAACAGTCGCTTTCCTTGTATATTTCCGACTCTACATTGTAATTAAGAATACATGGGTTATAGCGAAAAATTTTCCTTTTCTGATAAAGTTCTCGTCGGCTTGACTCCATTTCGCTGAATTCAGTCAACCGAGCTGCAAAATAAACAACTGATAATAAAAGAGTTCATTGAAGAGTTGTATATAGCAAAGATATCAGTGACGTCACGTATTGTTATTAACATGCCAACCAGAGAACTATTGGCTGGTGAAACCAAGAATTCTTTTGTCTAACGTTTTGAACATTGAAATAACAAAACCAATGTTTGTAAACAGATATCTACCCTATATGCGAATTCGCTGGAATGTGTTACGTGATCCGCGTTCCCCGATCCTCACGATAAAGTTCTTTAAATTGACTTCGTAAAAGCAGACTTTAGTCAACACCGCATTGGAGCTTGTGCTTCTTTGGCCTCGGAGGTTTCTTTGAAACAAGCGTTTTTAATTCTTGATTACTCGATGGATTATACGCTTCACTTGAACGGTTCTATGTTATGCAAATTTCGATGCGTACATTTGGTAATGGCATCTTAGGAAATTTTCAAAACGGTTTAAATATTATTTCTTCAGTGTTCTGGAACGTTCCGAGATGTTCAGTGTATCAATTTCCAAGTTCCATGTTCCATGTTCTCTGTTCCGTATTTCTGTTTCCATCGACGGCCAATTAGTTGTCACGGATTGAAAATTTCCCGCCATGTTCACGTCAGAGCTTAACACGGAAAGAGATACCTTTGCATTATTGCATGCTACGTTATGCGTCGTTTTAATGGAGCTTAGAATCACTTCAGTGGTCATACTGTTCATTTTAGCGATATCCGATAAAAATGTGTTTGTTTGTTTTTATTTCACCTAGAACATATTTACAGTGGTAATTAGGAATTTTACTCTGATTGGGTGGTATAACCTCTAAATATTGACCCCTGACGGCAAACAGAAGCGTTCAATTTCTGAAGAAACGAAGCAAAAACCGCACAATAAAAACGCGCTTTCATTCGAGCCCTTCATGCGTGCTTTCATACGCATACGCGCCTTCATACACGCTTCCATGCGGGCTTTCATACGCGCTTTCATACGCTTTTGAGTAAACGCCTTTAACGCAGAAAACTCTCACGTGTTTTGTGTGTGCGTTGGCCGCTTATCTGACCGGCCCGTATAAATAACCTTTTTTCTGCAGATTTCCAAGTCCAATATGTCAATTGAAAGCGAAGTGAATGTGGTTACTTAATTGGATAATGATTTGGAGGTCAAGATACGTTAACTAGCTAAAACGTCCATGTCACATTTGGGCAATCTAGTGTGGGGCTGCAACATGATCCACACAACTTTCTAATTCACAGTGCGTGCTAACCCGCTCATTGAAATATTTTTCCTCTGCATTATTTCCATGGATTTCTATGGTTGCAAGTGATGAAAATACAATTTCTTCTCTACATATAATTGATGTACGTGGAGGTAAAGGAAGGACGTCAAGGTCAAGATGAAACAAACGAAGATCTAATTTTAAACAAATAAAACCACATCAGCCCTAGCTGGTTTCATGCGGGTCCCCTATCCTGGTCGAATGCTGGTTTTTGTGGAGGAAGGAAAACTGGAGAACCCTGGGAAAAACCCTCGGAGCAAGACGAGAACCAACAACAAACACAACCCACATATGACACCAGGCAGGAATCGAACCCCAGACACATTGGGAGGCGAGCTCTCTTACCACTGTACAACTACTATCCCTGCCCCCAGTTTCCTCAATATCCCCATG
The DNA here is from genome assembly GCA_964020085.1 of Micromussa lordhowensis. NCBI lineage: Eukaryota > Metazoa > Cnidaria > Anthozoa > Scleractinia > Lobophylliidae > Micromussa > Micromussa lordhowensis. The sequence goes on from OZ026601.1 coordinate 25,260,155, forward strand.
ATCAGTGTTATCCGGCTCACCTAACATCATTTCCTGCAATTTAATTTTGTTTTCACTCCACAACGATGTTTCGACTGTCTGAGTGAACGGTTCATGGTTTTTCGATCATTTCTTTCGTATTCGTCATTTTGCAAATGTCCACTGATGCTACTGGTTCAGTTCATGAATGGGTTTCGCTGGTCATATTTCCCAAGCATATAAAAAACTTAAATTGTTCACTTTTGGACAACGCATTCTTCCACTCTAATCTTGCGCAACCAGGTAAGTTGTCCCTTCCGCAGTGAAAACATTTTATATTCTTTTTCAAAACTCCATGTGACCTGCATAAACGCAACTTCAAGTTCACGAAAAATTCTTGTTCAATGACCCACGTTTTTTATAAGTCAGTTCTGGAGTTCTGTTAATTCTATTTTTCCTTTTCAGGAGAAGGCTACAACAGGGAAACCATAGACTGTGATCCGACTGGACATGGAGAAATGACTGCCATCAGACAAGCGTGTAAGAATATTCAATCTTGTGATCTAAGTGGCTGTGAGATCTACACCAGCTGCGAGCCCTGTTCTATGTGTGCTTCGGCAATGTGGCTTTGTAGGTGAGTAATAGCACCTTCCAGGCGCAGGGCTCGGTTAGTTGGGGTGGAGCACGAAAAATGGCGCACGAAAAAGTAGGGGAGAGGTGTGGCGCATCCCAGGTAGGCGAGAGAACGCCTGAAGCATTGTTAACGAAAGATCTCTCTTCTTTATTTCGCTTCGCCGTCTTTTCGCGCTGCGCCCCAACTAACACCTGGAGAGACTAGGTAGGCAGTAATAATAATAAAGAGTAATTATAGTAATTTGAAATTAGATTTTTTTTTTTTTATTTCACAGAAACTCTTAATGAAATCCCCCTTTAAAACTTCTATCTACAGTGAATTTCATTCACTCGGTTGGTGGTTTTGTTGTTTTTGCCAATTTCAACTTCGTAGCAAGCGCGGTGCATAATCCAACAGTCTTTCTATCCATGCAATGCGTGATGCGCAGAACGCGTGGGAAGTAACAATAGGCACCGCTCAAGGGCGCTCTTGCATCGCCTTCAACACGGCGCACGCTCTTATTCGAGCTTAAGACATTAGACCATACACATTGATCACGATGGAGTCGCCAGGTGCTATATTGTGGTCTACAGTGAACAAAATACTTGATGGAAAATAGTGGAATACGGTGTTTTCCTGAAGTTTTACCACTGCACATGCGCTGGGGAGGAAAAACTCTAGTAATCTCCTGGCTTCCCGCTCAAACGAAATCTCAAGACTAAAAGCCTTCATTTTACCAAAGATGATCTTAAAACACCATTTCATCATTGTTATTGCATGACGGATAGGTTTCGAGTAAACTGGGAGCGATAACGAGCGTAAAAAGGTCCTAAAACGACTTTCAAAACATAACACCATCGCGCGCAACACTATTTATTACTTTTTTCTCGACTGTGACTCCATCTTGTAGAACAGCACGGCGGATAAAATATCCCGATTGGAAATAATCTTCTAAAATCAGGAGTCCATTACCGGGAGCGTGCAACTCTCATACTAAGCCCCCGAAATATGTCACAACAATTTTACAGGCTGGTCTATTTTTAGGCTTCTTTTCTCGCAAAATAGGTCAGTTCCAGTCTACATGAGCGCGCACCGGAAGTAAAAAAAATGGCGGCCTCAGGTGGGCATGTTCACTTAATCTTCCGGTAATATGACGACGTAAGTTAAAAATTAAGTCCATGCATGTGATTGGTCACTGAGGTTCCTGCAAGGCCGATCTGAATTCGCTGTAAATAGATCGGTCTGTGAAAACGCCGTGTCAGGAATATGGGGAAGTTGCACGTTCCTACCAATGGGCTCCTGAGTAAAAGTGTAGACCGTGGAAAAAAGGAAAAAAGGAACAGCTTTTTCTTAGAATATCACTCAAACACTGCGGGCTTTTTTTCTTCGTAGGTTTGACCGCGTTTACTATGGCAACCGTCTCGATGACACAAAACATATTTTGGATTTGGCGCCCCTTTTTCAACATGTTGCCACTCCTATTGATCAGCGGTGTACTACAGTGGAGCAGGTCAAGGGCAAGGAGGCATATGACATCATTACAAAATGGGCCAATGATCCAAACCTGAAGGACCATTTGCTCACGAAGTTAGGATCTTAGTTCAAGAGTTAATTGAGCGTAGCTGAAAACCATGAAAGACAAGAACCATGAACAACAGCATTTTCCAAAATAAAAAAAAAAGTATCGATCCTTCTGAAGTTTATGCGTTGCGTGACATTAAAATGGTGCCCCAATAAGGTTGTCGAGTGGGTTAAAAGATGAGTTATTGCTCAAGTTTTTGCTAACTAACCAGTTCTTGCTCTAGAAGAACTATTAATTTCAATGTGTTGGAGCTCTAGAGTGATAACATTTTGTTTCGATGGCAAAACTCGATGACAGATGTTTTTAAAGGCCTGTACGAACCCTGAAATTCATGTTCTCCTTCTGGAAGAAAAAAATTTAATTTGGCCCGACGCCAACCTTTCGCTCGATAAGATCCATTCACACAGCTAATCTGGATGTTTTAAAAAAACAATGCCTTGCCAACAGTTATGGTTCTACAAGCAATTGTACGATGAGACGCCGTAAATTTCTCCTCCATTCTAAAGTCACGAATGTGTGATATAATTAAAAATTGTTCTTGCTTGAGGAGAATAGATCGTTTCACGTGACGTCATCACTGTCTAAAATCTAAAAAAAGTTTTTATCTTTATAAGGTATAAGAGGTGACATATTTATATCTGTTTACAACTTTACAGCTCAATAGCGTGCTTCGTTTGGAAACAAGGGCATTTTGAATTTCCCGGTTATGGAGGTGCGTGACACAAGGCTACGATCAAATTTGTTGAAAAATATATACTTGTCTTTTTTTTTATTTAAGGGGCATTCTACGACAGATGCCCTTCTATACATGCTTCAAGCGATCTACGACGCAGTTGATGATGGTGAGGCGTCGGCTCGGATATTCTTCGCAGATTTTTCTAAGGGGTTTGACTTGATCACTCAATATTGATGCAGGAACTTGGTGATCTCGAGGTTCATCCAGTTCTTTTATCTTGGATTACCTCTTTTTTGACATACCGGAAGCAAGCAGTTAGAATAGGAAGTACCTTGCCTGATTGGCTGACACTAAAAGGAGGGGTACCCCAAGGAATGAAGACTCAATGAAATTGGGAGTGATCCTCTTTACGGTGATGACAAACAGACTGCTTTCTGACTGGCGGCTGCGCATCAAATATGTCGATGATACCAGTGCTCTCGAAATAATCCCAATGAACTCCCCTAGCTTACTTAATGTGGTGGCTTTTGTATTCATAATTTTGCCATTGCTCATAATATGAGACTCAATCCAACTAAGTGTAAAGAAATGCATATTAATTTCCTACGCAACTCTAATTGTCTCATTAATCCCATAATAATTGGCGGCAATGTCGTCAATAGTGTTAATACCTATAAGATCTTAGGAGTTATTATGCACAATGACTTGAAGTGGAACTCTCATGTTGATTACATAACTAAGAAAGCTTGTAAGAAGTTATATTCACTTAGAGTTCTGCGCAGAGCCAGCGTGTCCCAATCCAACATGTTGAGGATATACCTTGGCTCCGTTCGGCCAGTTTTGGAGTATGCAGTACCGGTCTGGCAGGACATTCCTGCCTATCTGTCCGAAGCCATAGAGCGAGTGCAAAAAAGGGCGCTTAACATAATTTACCCCGAAGCAGAGTCTTATGCTCATGCAGTGCAATTAGGTAATCAAGATAGGTTAGATGATAGACGAGTACACTTGTGCTACAAATATATGAAGTCCCCTAGCCACCCTTTGCATCATCTGCTCCCCAGTCCACTCTTGGACGTGCCTAACGAACGCTTAAGGCAGAAAACACAAAAACATTATCTTTTCCGGAACAAGCAGGCCTGTAAGACTAAGAGAGTAGAAAACTTTTTTACTTTTAAATATTTTATGTGACTCAATTGATAGCATCACAAGTATCGTTATACCTATGAATTATTGTACTCTAGATGAATTTAAGATTGTAAAACGTACTCGTTAATTCAGTTGTTTTTACTGCAAGAGAGTTTTTAATAAACTTTAAACTAAAAAAACAACAACAAAAAAAGAACAACAGACTGGAAAAACTGAAGTGAATGTTTACTGTTCACAACAACTATACTACTGACAATTCTAAGCACAACTGACATTTTATTACTTTATAAAAGAAACAACAAAAACTAACGAAACTATTCTTGCTCAAAAGTTGACGCCGCTCCAATATCATCACTCCATCATGCTTGTGGCCGCAGGCACTGGGCTCGACACCGCATTGTCACCAGGCCCGTGAGCCATCTGACCAGCGGCAGCATGAGCTATAGGAACATTGCTGGGGGTACCAGGAGCCGATGCAGGAGAGGCGGCACTCGAGCCAATGAATGATACGGGGGTACTGCAGCCAGAGGGAGGATGGGAGCCCATTGGAGGGACAGAGCCAGGGTTCATTGATGCTGGAGCTGGAGAAGCAGAGGCTGATGGTGGATTGGAACCGACTTGCTGGCTGTTGCCTGCAACAAGACAACAAACTCAAGTTAAATAGCAAACACGGAAACGATCATTTTAAGGCCTCACAATAGATGGCTTGATCCTAGGAGAATCGATAGATCGTCCGGGTAAGGGTAGTTTTGAAAAGAACAGTTGTTAGTGACTGACGTTTTAAAACAACCTGAGCGGAAGTCATCTTCAAGTGAGTAGCGTTTGTCAGTCGATGATGTTATTAGTCTAGTCCGTTGACACTGATTGGTCAGTTTAGCCGTGATGATATTGGCTGCAAAGACCTATGCAAGGTTTGTCAACACCCATTGGTCGGTTCTAGTAAGTTTCAATCCGTCTATTGTTAGTCAAATTAAGATCCGGCCGTCGTTTTTTTTAATGCCGTGAATAAGTCGTTTGTAAGGTGCCGGTAGTCATAAGTCTTGCCATATTTTCTTTAAACGATGTCGCAATTAGCAAAAATCTCTTTTTAGCTAGACTTTGGGTAATCTCTTTCATTTCCTTCTAAAACACGAGAACACGAATGGGAAGCAAAAGCGGCGGGACGAGAAGTTCTTGTCACTGGCATAATTTCGAAATTTTCGATCGCGCGGTGGATGTCAGGAACAAATACCGACTGCTCGTAGGTCCACTTCAAGCGGACACTAACTCAGGTGCGTGCGAATCCATTTGATACGTGTTTATATTTTTCTCAGCTAATTCAAGTAAGTCTCTTACTTTGCTGCGCAGGACTGGCGGCCTGTGGCATGTGACTTGACACTCCCGACTGAGAGACCTGTGACGGGGCCTGTTGAGAATGCCTCCGCTGTTGGGGTGCCTGTGGGTGTTGTTGCTGTGGGAACTGGGGTTGAGGCTGGGACACCTGTGATTGCGGTTGAAGCTGCCCCGGGGAGGGTGCCGAGGGGGACAAGTGACCGGCTGCAGCTCGTGCACGCAGCTCAGCAGCCTTCAGTTGTTCTTGGTGGAACTGTTGTCGTTCAGCTAGGAGCTGCTGACGCTGGTACTCAAGCTGAAAAAATAAAAAACATAAGGCAGGTTAGACGTCTTCTCCAAAACCGCGTTTTCACTCTGAAAACCCTTTAAACCCCTTAAAACCCTTAAAACCCCTTCGCCAGAGAAAATTGAAATCGTTTTCTAAAAGCTCCGTTTTTAAAATGTTTTCCGCCAAACTAAAAAGCAAGGCGGGCGTTTTCAAATTCCTCCGGTTTGAGAGAGCGTTTAAGAAATGCTTCTTTTTCGGTGGACAATTTCTCCGGATAGTGTGGACAGTAAGCCTAATCGTAGAAATAAAGATGCGTTTTCACATTTCGAGGCCTCAATCATTTCGGTAGTCACGCAAAGCCCCAAAGAGGTGCGTGGCAATTGACAAACGGCTGAGGATGATACTGTGACAGTTGCGAGGCTCTTTTTACGACGTTCTTAGAGCTTGCCTGAAAGCGTATTGGGCTGGCTTCACAAAGCGACGGAATCAACCTATTTATATCTACTTAGAGCTTAAGTTCATGTGACAAATGCTTGTTTAACATTTGCAACGTGAACCAACGAAAACAACCAAAACGTTCTTCCTATTTCACGATCAGCTTGTACTTACCGCTTCTCGCTCGCGATCCATGATGGTTTCAAGTTCTTCAAAGTGGCGCAGTTTAATTTCCAGTTTCTTCATCTGCGTCTCAACGAGAAGCGCCACAAGGCTCTTTATCTTACGCTCTTCAACTTGAGCCAGATGCTGTCAGGGAAACAGGAAATGTTTAGCGCCGATATCCAGAAGTGTTTAGCGCTAATTGTGCGCTTAGTCGCCTGGCCTATGAATGCATACGAGTCTGGAGGTGACCATTCTTTGAAACAGACCTCTCTGCTTTTCTTATTCAAAATGCCAACTAGTTGGCACATGAGAACAACTTGATTTACACACCAAGCACAGGAGGGCCTACATCAAAACCAAGTCACCTGCAGCCTCGCTGACATTTAAAGGCCAGGGGCCCCGTTTCTCGAAAGCCCTGGAAACCTTTCGGGCCCGCAAAGCCCTTTTTAAATAATCTGTATCTAAAACCTGAGAGGTGTATACGCCTGAAACCTCTTGGATGAAGGGGACCTTCTGTTCATATTAAAAATATGTGAATAAAACAGCTCTGTAATCATAAGGTTTGAGATTTTGCTAGCTTTCCGGGTGTGAAAACTTTTCGGGACTTTCGAAAAACGGGCCCCAGGTCACCGAACAGACAACTGTGAAATGGTCTATTCTTAATTTGCTTACAAGAAAGGGACTTTTTAAAAAGTTCAAGTGCAACTACAACTTGCACTCAAAGTACACCCCAATCCGTTCCACAGAGCTGAAATAAATCAAAGATTTTTAGCCAATTGTTGTGAAATAGAAGCACTTTGTGCAACGCGACCGTTCTGCCTGTACTGTCCAAGCAACAAATTACAAGTAAATGTTGAAAACGTAAATGATTAGCATGGTTTGTTATTCTCGATTTTATTTTATTCCCTTGCTCCGAAACCACGACGGCATATTGCTAACACATCCCTGGGAGAAAGGATTAAAACTTTTCACTGAAAATTGTTTGAATGAAAACAAATCAATCTGCCACACAAAAAAACAGAACCTCGGTGCTATGTAGATTTTGTAACGGAACACTCTTCATTTAAGCATTGTTTCGAAAGCAATGTGATCGCGTTGTGTACTAAGCACCAAATGACTAACCACAGGACAGCTACCTTAGCTTTCACTGCCGCAGCTGCCAGGGCTGATGCAGCTGCCTTTGCAATGTTTTCTTCGTTGATAGCTTGCGTTTTCTCTCCATTCTGTACAAGGCTACTCGCTTCCGACGAGTCTTCCATCTAAAGAAAAGTACCAGAATCAACGTTGACTCTCGTTAATGCAGACAGAACGCTAAGAAATGGGCGTTCATATGGGTTTCCGAATTAATTCTATTCTAACAGCGTCTCATTCTTGTCAAGTGTACTGGCGGGTACCCCAGCAATTTGCTAGGAACACCTGTCAAAATGTCGAGAGCAACTAGATGGACTAGAGTCTAATCCAGAGTGAGAAGCCATAGCCCCAGTGAAGACACGAAGGCACCGTATAAAGCACTGGGGAAGACCACGCCCTGATAGGCTGTCAAAATGTCGAGAGCTACTAGATGGACTAGAGTCTTATTCAGAGTGAGAAACCATAGCCCCAGTGAAGACACGAAGACACCGTATAAGCACTGGGGAAGACCACGCCTTAATAGGGTCGGCTTTCTGTTAACATTTTACAATCAACTAGTTCTGACCTTAACATCTTGCGCTCGTGTCTCTCCTCCCTCGGATCCTGCGACCTGGCTTCCATTCACTTCCATGGGTTGCGGTGTTTCTTCTGAACAACACAAAGGTAAAAAGGTGATTTAGTGCGAACAGGTTGGCTTACCGTTTGGAGAGCGAGATGGGGACACAGTAGGGATATGGTTAAATTTTCGCCATTTCACCAACATCATGGATTAACAAGTCAAGTCATACCCAATTTCTGGACTGCTCGGTCAACGCTGATCGAGGAGCCTGAAGACATAATTTGCGAGACAATTTCTCTCCACCGCTTGGGGAATCTCGCTCCGACGAAGGGCTAACGCTCGAAACGTCAGCTTTCGAATCTCTTTACGGTGGCCAATTCACATTATCAACTCAAACCATTATCTTATAATTTCTCACACTATTTTATGTCACTTTCATGAGGTCTCCTGGCTTTGACCAAACGTTATCAAGATGCACTCTCCATTCATATCGACATGCCTTTCAAAACCCCAGGGGCCAAAACAGAATTCCCATTTATATTTTTTCAGCTGGGCGACTTACTGAGAGAAGAATAAGTCCTAAGAAAATAGATCGTTTTACAGTTGTCTGCCTTTGAATGGCAGCGAGGCTGTAGGTGACCTTGTTTTGATACAGACCTCGCTGCTTTTGTTGTGTAAATCAAGTTGTTCTTATACTAACTGGTTGGCATTTACATTAAAGAGCAGTGAGGTCTGTGTTAAAGCAAGGTCACTCCAGCTTCGTTTGCATTCATAGGCCAGGTAACTAAGCACACAACTGTAGAATAGATTATTGTATTTGTAAAGTGTACCTGTAGTTTCTTCTGAAGTCTCCTGTTTTACTTTCTCTGCCCGAGCACTAGCCGCGTTCTTTACATGACTGTCGATGACCGCCTGGGGAATCTCGTCCTTCATTTCTGAGAATTTTTCTGTCAATAATAAAACAAGAATTACATAAAGCAGACAAACAAGTTTTCGTTTTTCCCATTTTCCCCATTTTGACGAGTGTCAAAAAGCCAGCAGATGCACGCTGTATATCGCTGCACGTGACAAAGCTTTTCATTGACATGACAGCTTTCTGATGGGTTCGGTCTGATCTGACCAAACATAATCTCGATGCGGATGAAGTTGACATGGCAACGTTACACTTAAACGCCAGCGGATGTGACAGAGTTCAATGAAATGTTTTCTAACCTAAAGCAGCTTTAGCGGCAGCACTGGCCACTCGAGGATCCACAACTGAGGCGAGAAAAGCCACTGTAGACATGATTGGGTTACCCTGTTGACTGAATGGCACAGGCTGGTGTGACAATGGACCTGGAAAAATAACAACAGTATTCAACAAAAGCCAATGAAGTTTCAATAAGTTAAATTCTAGCCATAAAACCTTTTTTCCGATTACGTGGTTGTTAGAAAACCTACAACAAAATGTTGTGGTTAAGTTAGAATTGCAAAACCATAAAATTCACAAGCAATTGATTCTTTTCGTAGATGAGTTCCCACTCCAATGTCTAATATCGTCCCCTTCATCAAGGGTAGGATTTAATTAACTCTTTCGATTATAAGAACTCGTTCTCGTTCTTGTTTCGAATTTTCTGTCGCTACAGAATGCAAAACTTCAAATAGTCTCACAGAATAAGTAGACTTCACAATTTGTCAATACCGCGATAAAAACCATGCATACACACCACAATTAAACACGCAGTAATAATATGGTCACGATATCTCTAGCAAGCTTTAATCTAGTTTTGACAAAGCATACTTCTTTATGGCTAACCGACGAATACTGCAATTTTTTTCATTATTTTCTCACTCTACTTCATGCCTTGCAAGCAATTCTTTAGTGCTTTCACATAACTTCAAACCCTTGTTCATGATCAGTTTGCAGTTTCATTCCCTTCGAACTCACCCAGTTGTACATCCTCCAGATATGGGTCTTCTATTGGAAGTCTTAGAAAGTGCAGTATGCATTCATCTTGTGTTCTTGTACCAACATGCTCGGCCACCTTATTCCAGTCATCTTTAAACATTTCCAAGCCCTGCAGAATACACAACAACGAATCTCGTCTATCACGAAATTGGTCAAAAGATACCGCAATTAAATGAACTGTGTCGCGGCTGAGTTTAGTCTACTATATTAAGTTTTGCTAAATACTCTCTATGAAACTTACCGTTCGCGAAAAAAAAAATACTTCTATGGATCTAAATGACAAAACCATAGCTGCACTACAAACAAATATGTCTCCTGGACGGTATAATCAAAGATGCCAAACGAACGATATTAACATTAAAAAATGTTCAGCATAACAATTTTCTAATTTTTTCGAGTCTTTTCCAATTTTTGTCCATCCGTACCTTTTTGTATTTGCTGTGTTATTGAAAAGTTCCTTCACTCAATTTGGTGGCCATTTTCCAATTTCTAAATTTGGCTAAAATCCGTGACACGGTTCTTTTACGAATACCACTTTTCCAGTCTTTCGTTTTGTATCACTTTGCATAAATAAAATATTTCTTTTTCTTGTACCTCCAGCAGAAGAAGTGTCTCCTGTTCTGTCCATTCCTTAGTAGCTGTTGCAGCCTACAAGAACGTAAAACATCCACAAGTCGGGTTAAAACGTGCTCATCGCTTTACAATTGTTTGTTCGTTTTTATTTTGTTTTTGTCATTTTGAAGCAAAAGTAATAATAAGAGGCAATGTTTGTAAATGGCCTATCTCACTCACGGCCGTTCAAGCTAACCCAGGATAAGCGATAATTTTGCGGTGAGGTTTTCTGTGTATTGTTTGGCTTTCTGTTTTGAGTTTGAATAACCTCAAACTACACAAAACATAAGCAGTGAAAAACATTTTAATTTATACAACAAAATTAATTCTTCAGTTAACTTTTAATCCTGAGTTAGCGTAAACCGGCTTTCGAACAACCCTGCCCACAAGTCTCTCCATAGCTAAGTGACTGGAGCGCCCGAATGGGTTCAAATGTTGCTGTCGCTGTTCAACTGGTGATACGTAAAAATTTTATTGGCTTACCTTTTGACTTTTTTTCGAAAGATACTGGTCCGAGCGAAGGCTAAAAGACAAGGGAAAAATAATTCAGCTCTTCAATGCATTTTACTGTGATCAATATTCATAAATAAAACAATGCACCGATGGTTAACCCGTCATCCTATAAAATAAATCAAACAAAGTAAAAACAAACACTTGCACAAAACAACATCTTTACTTAACAAACACACACGGCAATTTACCCGTAGTTCACGCCTGTTATACCACTCTTGTAGATCTCCTTGTTACCAAAATCGTCCTTAAACTGTATCATTTGCTGTGACGGGGGGATCTGAAAGAAAAAAATCAACAGTCAGACCACTTATCAGTTACAAACCGAGAACACTTGGATATTTGTAGTACACGTTTTTTAGAGACTACAGAATGAGGACTTTTAGTATTAACAAGTGAGTTTAGCGTTTGCTTGCTGAAAAAAACGCTAATCTGATACATTATAGCAAGAGCCTTCAAACTGAAACGAGATCAGTCACGGTACACTGGCCACATACAAAATAACATTTCAATTGATGAAAACCTCACAATAAATGTTTACTAAGATGGAAAAACACCAAAGAGGTAACAATGAACCATAAAGGAACAAATGAATAAAGGGGGTTAAGTTTCTAAAGAAACTGTGGTGCTGCGTCGGTGGGGACTATTACAAGATAATTTGGTTTTATCAACTGGGTTGATAATGTGAATTGGCCACCGCGAAGAGATTCGAAACGTCAGCTTTCGAATCTCTTTACGGTGGCCAATTCACATTATCAACTCAAGTGATAAAACCAAATTATCTCATAAAGGAACAAGTATGGTTTAGGACGGAGAAGATTAATGTGGATTAAAACGACGAACTTGACAAATTTAGGCAAAACTTTTAAAATGCGCAAATCGTGGCGCAGCTCCTTGAAGTCACCACAACAAATGTTTAAAAAAACATGTCTAGTGTTTATTGTTCGAGTGTTCTGACTGTCAAGTTACTCGAAAAATAGGCCATAAAAAGTAAAAGCCGCGAAAACTACATTTATACCGGTTTCGAAAACACCAAATACCAAACATCTTTAGTTTTTTCAATCGCTAAAAGTAAACTGTTAGCGTTTCGAAATTGGTTTGGATAGCATACATGTAATCGATTCATATCAAGCAAGGGATGAAGAGAGCGCGAGGAGAAAGAAATCTGAATACTGCGATACCTGTGTCTTGGCAGGCTGAAGAGGCTGCAGCCCTGCAGGCGTGTCAGCTAACACGTGGAAATGTGACGTGGATGGTGGTCCCATGGGAGCCGGGCGACCGTCAGCATCTACCTGATAATTGATCAGACCCCACTGCTCGAGAAAAGCGTGAATCCTGAAACAAGAAATATGGGTAATTGGCCAAGCATGAAGTCAAGATGGCTAGATATTGGCCAAGTTCTTTTTTTTGGCGTGTTTATGGACCGCCCCTAAAAGAGAAGGTACATTTTGTCCTCACTATAAATACAGTACCGTTTAAGCATGAGCGCACACATTACAATACGTACCTCACAACCGCGCACACATCACCACCAAGATTCCGTCGACAGGCCGTGGCAGTGAGGTATTCTGTCGGGTTTAGTCGGTATGCATCAAGCATAAAGTTGCGACAAGCAAGATAGCTAAACAAACATCACAATCAAAAACAAATTAGTAAGGATCAGGTTAAACACCTCATATGCATTTATTTATTTCCGCGACTTTCGTCAGAACACACAAGTTACAGTGTACACTATGATCACACCAGTCGTGATAAAATATTTTCAGAATTACTGATAGCTTATGATACGCTTATTTTTTGAAGACACCTGGGATTTCCAAATGTGATAGCCCTCATCGAAAATCACTCAAGCACGGTGAAACGAGAATAGTGTAAACAAGAGCGGAAAGTGTCAAGAAAATAGAGCAGTTTTTACTTGGATGAGTTGATAATGACGAAGGTCGACGAAGGTCGACGAAGGAGTGCTGAGAGTTTCGGCCCAAACGAACGGGAGAGGTTGAGCCATCGGCTATTGTCAATGTCATCTACTGTATAACTTGCACTCATCTTGTAATACTCCCACCGACGCAGCACCACAGTTTCTTTAAAAACTTGCCTCCTTTATTATTGTCAGTGTCGCTCGAGTTGCGCTTAACAAGCGAGGTCTCTTACCTACCCAAGGCTGTACAAGAACCTGTTTGAAGTCATGGTGATGCAGATTAACGGACTGTTTGTAAAAATATTTGTACTACATCCAGTCCTGAGCACTCGGGAAGGTTACTGGTCACTCTAGAGTACAATAAAAGAGAAGTTTACTTACACTTCAGGAGTCTTGGATTTGTTTTTACCATTGAAAAATTCTGGCAAGGCTCTCCTTTCAATGGCATGGACACTACAAAGAAAAAAAACACTGTCAAACAACACCGAATATAAAAAAAAAACATTTTCTAACATATCGCAGTTACAACTGTAATAGGAAAGGTACTGTACGGGAATTGCAACCCGTTATTGACAAAGAAGTGGCCAGAATGAACTTCTAAAAAGCGTGAAAAACTAACAACAAGATACGTGTTTTTGAGAGATATTTTATCAGAAGCATTTCTGGTTTCAGCTTGTATTTGAAATCCCCCAAACAAAGACGTGTTTTTTGGAATGATACTGGACGACACAGATCTAGCTCTAACGTTGTCAAAAGAATGACAAAATTCTCCGAGTTGTGATTTCTACACGACTGTAAAAACTATGCAAAACAAGGACTGTAGCAGGGGACTTATAAAGATACAAAATTATGTCTTCTCGAAGAACTGTAAATATAAATACAGTCTATGGTTTGAAGATACGTTTTGCCCCTGAATTTCTCCCCTCTTTCACATGATTGGGGGGGGGGGGGGGGATATTTCTACTGAGAATAGGGGTACGGGAGGGTGTGAGGCTCATTTTCATTATTTTGCGGTATTGTACCTGTTGTAGTCAAACCAAGACGCATAACTGGGGATTATGATATGGTGTGTCTGTTCTGTCAGGTTTTCGTCATGAGGCTCACTGTCTGGCATGACGAGTGGTTCTTTGAACAGTCCATCTTTAGTCTGACTGGATGAAGGCGACACTGGTGCCGATTGCTCTGTACCCTCCTCTGGTTGGTCCTTTGGTGCGAGATAAAAATTATAATAATCAAATTTCGACAGCCACTTTGACATCAGATCACCCTGAGGCTGGCAAACAATTTGACCCAAAACAGACATGTTGCAATTAAGCTGAGGAGGATGCATGCAGGGATGGTCAGTTGATAAAATTTGCTGCCCCGCTTGAGGCTGAATGGGATACCTGTATATCCATATGACTGCTGGTCTCCATTTCCTCTCCATCAGCACCTTCTAGTTTCCCTGGAAAAAATAGCAACGTCTACTTGTCATTGTCAAAGTAGGTCTGAAGTGCATACATGTACATTGTACCACAGGCTTTCAGCCAGATGGGTGTCCGGGCATCCTTTGGATGGCCACCTTCTCAAGAAAATCGTTCTATTTTCATATGTTGCCTTATAAATTGTTCATTTGAGCAGGCCCTATAGCACATTTTGGATGTCCACTTTTCAAATTTTGCCTTAACGCCTGCTGCACCAACAGTACCACATACTGGTACTGTACATGTAATTTTGACTCAAGGAATGATTGAAAGTAGTATGACAGAATTATCTGATCACGGTCTCACTAATCAGCTGAAAACTAAAAAGTCATGTACTCGTAAAAACACTGTATAATCATTTGCAGCTGACATGAAAGTCTTAGCAACTGAATCCAATAAGCAGAACACTGTGTTTAGGAAAGGGAATTATTTTTTCAGTCAGACCACAGATTAGCACCTTTGTAATGTAGGCAATACTACATATACATATACACATGTTAAATATAAGATGGCACTTTTTATGGAACGGTACTAAGTCTTGCTAACCAATATAATAGTGATTGTGTAGTTTGTATTACCTGAATCAGATATGTCTGTCAGTGAGGTCCCCTTCATTGGTTGCAAATCTTCCTTAACCTTTGCACCTACTTTTGTAAAACCAAAGATGCAACAAAGGCCATTTACAAGTGGATAGTGTCTCCATGTTTGTGTCTCAACTCATGAGCTGTTTTTGCTGGAGCATTAGTTAGTCCCCGTGAATAAATTTTTCAAGACATCACGATTACTACAAGGCTTCTTTTCTACTAAAGTTCAGGATTTTAATTTCCAGGAATTCCAAGTTACAGTTTACTGTAAATTCCAGATCTCTGATAACACTTACTGTACATGTTGTACATGACGTATACCGATTTAACTAATAACTAATCTCAAACTGAACATGTTTGTTTATACTGTTGAAGATGGCATTTCACAAGAGCAGCATTCTGGACTTGAATTAACAATAATTAAATTATGCCCTGAGCTTCTTTCCAGAGTGCATCTCATAACAGAACTTTCCTAGCACCTAACATGACTGTATTAGGCTAAGACATACAGCTAAGGGCTGTGTATAACCTGTGGCTATTACTTGGCAATTTCCGTGTGCAAAGTAAGTTGTGCCCAAGAGCCAGGGGTTAGCGGATTTTGCAGTCAGTAGTGGATTCTGTCTTTCATTTGCCAACTAAGTTACAAGTGAATTTCTTGAAAATGTTTGACACAATGCATATGACAGGTTGAGGTACTGTGAGCTACAGATGAAGTTTCTGGGGCTAGAGAGAATGACTCTCAGGTTAATCAGTTAAAAAGGTAAATTGGTTAATTTCTTGGCCCCAAGCAACAATCAAACTGTAACATCAAGCCAAAATCAAATGAATCAGCTATAAAGTTCTGTTTACAGGAGTAATGAGTTATAGTCCTTTATGAAAATCACGCAGCTACTGTACATGTAGACTGGCCCTCTTACAAGTTAATTACCTGACGCACTAGAAGCAGAGACCTCTTCAACCTACGGGGAAAATAAAACTTTCATTTAACCAAGATCAAGCCCTCCTATCCTATATATGTCAGTTGTAGCTCTATATGTCAGTTAGCTCTTTCCTGTATACCAAACTGTACACATAATGTATGTGCAAAACGTGCCCCAAACTGAAAAAAAAAATTACAAAGGTTTTGATCCTTACATTGGGAATTGGTGATGGATCAGGTAGATCTTTGGTAGCATCATCACTGAAAACAGAACAAGAATGAACTGTTTGATGGAAGTTAAGTAATTACAGGTGAATTTTGAGCTTATTATAACAACAACTGCAAACTGAGTGATATCATATTGGAGAGAACTGCACCTGTCATTGTCATCTTCTTTACCAGTTTTTTTCTTGGGATTCCCAAGTCCTGGCCTATTTGAAAAAAAAACATTGTAGTTTAAGAAATACATGTAGAAAACATGTTTCTGTCGAATAATACAAACATGAGTGGATGCTTGGAAGAGCAAGAAATATTCTGAAAGAAGAGCCATACTTGAGTTTTTTGATGAAATTTGTAAGTTTCAAAAGCATTCAAAAGAGTGACTATTTAAGAATTAGATTATGAGCAAGATTATGATTACCGCACAGCTATCATGCATAGAAATAAAAACCGAATATAGAAGAGTGTAGTCATTCAAAACTTCATCTCAATGCTCTTCACAGACTCTAAAATGCAAACACGCTGCTGTCATTTAGTTACCAAATGTGCAGTAGATAATGAATAGCATATTTTTATACAGCCATTTGTGAGAATGCTAGTAGATTGCCCACTGTATTTTGTGGTGATGTTTTTCTATACAGTGGGTGTACAACAGTCAACTTACAGTTTCTTCTTTTTCTTCTGTTCAGGTGAAGGGGATCTCTTTCTTTTCTTCGATTTTCCTTTGTAGAAGAAAAACAAAAAAAAGATAACTTGACATGCAAAAGAACCACTTTATAGATATCCTTCACACTGATAAATGCAAAAATCCAGAGAGTTCAAAGACCACCATTCTTTCTTGCTTTCAAACAACGGTGTTAATTAAAATAGCTGTACAAAGCATTGCCTCAATGTCTTAGCCCATTGTTTACCTGCAGCAAATGGTTTAAGACTTTTGGAAGGTACAGTCAATTGGGAACTCATTATTTACAATGTACGGGCAGATTATTCCCCTACATGTAAGTACCTACCCTACGTGCATGAAGTCTACATACACTGATTTCCAGATCAGAATTAACTGCATTGTACAGTAAGCTCTTACATGTAGCTTACAAGAAAAGGTAATTAAATTTAAGTTAATAGTGGGGTACTGACAACTACATGTACATGTACATGTACAATGAATAATGAATGAAATAAATCTATGTGAAGTTACCTCCATCAGGGCTGCTGGGTTGCTGTGGAATAACATATAAAGACAGTTAGAAGTGCACATCATGCGTTGTACATTGACAATCTCAAAATGCACTCAAATTTTAATAATATTATGTAATTATATTTGAACCCTGCCACTCCTGTCCTGGGGCATATGAAAAAACAATTTGAGAAACATAGGTGACAGTAAATGACTGATAGATGACTGCATTGGAGATAGAACTGAAGGGTTTCCAGATATAAATCCAACTTCAAGAAAGTGGGCTTCAACTGTAGCCAAATATACAGACAAGACATCTGGGAACGTTATAGCCTATAAAAGGACCACTATTAAATTAACACTCCATACATAATTGAAAATCCTTTTTTTAATTAAAAAAAGAAACAATCAAATTAAAGCAAAACATGATTACAAAATAAAATTTGCTGGGTAACATTAAAGCTACTGTACAGTCTGTTACTCATCACCACAAAATACTTACTTCATCAGAACTTGCTCCTGCTCTGAGACTTTTCCTTCTGGTCTTCGCTGTTTAAATAAAATTGACAACAATTAACAATGAAACTAGAGTTTTCGAGTTTATATAGATCTACATTAGAAGTATTCAAATGCCCTTTACTAACCTAAAGCTGGTGATGTTTCTCTTTTATTGCCCTAGAATGAAGAAAATACGTGTAAAAAGTAATACATGCAAAGTGTACACTGTGAATCTTCTCCAATGTTCATGTACACACACATCAGGAGAATTACATGTACGGTTATAGGAGTGTCCAATGAGCATTAGTGTCCTGTTGTTTACTTGACTGTGTTTCTGTAACTAATTAATACATGCATGTATAGTCCAGTTTCCAATAAGAAAGGGAAGGGAAGCGATGGCGGATGATTTGTTTGTGCGGTTGACAAAAAGAAAATATTTCCAGCATGCAATTGTGTTCGTTCCATGCTTGGGTAGTTGCTCTGAGCAATTTCATCTTGCAATTTTTCAGAAGGAACAAATGCTGTGAGTGTTACGCGAATTCTTGGAGTGCAGAGGAGCGGAGAAGTTGTGGCCAATTGAAAAACACTGGATGCGGGATTTAAGTGAAGGCTTAAGCTTGGGTAATTACGAGGACTGCATGTAACATAGTTGGCAGACACGTCTTGTTGCGTTGATGCCTCGCCTACAGCTGTTAAAATGATACGTCCTAAGAGTACAGTGTATTGGTGTCAGCTCACAGGAGATAAGAAGAACCACACTTGGACATTGGCTGGACTATAATAATATTCTAGATGCACTGATCTCGAGTGAGAGAAAATCTACAATGTGAAAGGACGCCAAGATTCCCATTACTTACTGAGCCATCGGCATCTGTTAACTCGTAATCTTCCTCATTCATCCACTCGTTAAACACATCCAGGTCAGTTAGCCAGCGAGCATTCACCTAACAAAGGACCAGAAAGTTACAACTGTTAAATGTGACTCTTAAGTTTAAGCTGCAACTTCTAATACCAAAGCAAAAAAAACATCACCAATCACTTTGTGGAATGAAAACCAATGCAATCCAACTTCAACACTTTGAAGGTCTTAAATTTAAGAGACACTTTGAGTTTATTTTGTTGTTTTTGAAGGGAAATGGTTCTTGATTTGTAATTATAATATGTATAATGCCACCAGGGTTATCATAATAGGGCAAAGTAAACCAGATCTTATATAACATGGTACATTTTTGTATTACCTGCCAGGGTCCCTGGTGTTGGGGCTCAGGTTGTGGTTCATCCTCAATGTCAGTAGATGGCACCCATGTGTCATAACTAATACACAATTGAAGTGTAACATACAATCATTTAATACATGCATTTTGAACAATATAATTAACCAAGATACAGTATGAATTGTCAGAAAAAAAAACGAAGTACTAAATAAATGTCTAATAAGGTACATGTACATGTACCTGTATACAAAAAAACTGTGGTACAAGGGGTAACAGTGTTGACACCAACAGGATTCAGCCTATGAACATGTAGCCTGTTCGCAAGCTAATGGACATGTAAATGTACAAATGTGAACATGTAAAATGCATAAGCATGCAAGGATTGATTTCCAGTGCCCAATTCCCTCTAAGAGGTACACCTGCAGGGAATCACGGTAGTTGTGTAAATCATCTTGAACTGGCTATTTGTTTTGATGAATATCGCTTCCCTGCAGGCATGTCTCATAGAGGGAAATGGCCATTTAGTTGACAAACCTGTCTGGGTAATACCACCAATGAACAAGAACTTGTTTATCCTGTCTCAAAAGTGGCCTTAACCACTCCTCTACAAGCAAGGAAGGAAAAAATTACATCAAAATTATGATTACCAAATGAATGTCTCTTTTTAGATACATTTAGTTAAGTGTGTACTAATTGCTAATTGCAGCATGTACCGTAATGTACGGTACATGTAAGTTTCATTCACTGCTTGTATGTTGACTTGCACAGTGGTCTCATACAACAACACTCGTAAAAATATACACGCATACTACGCATTTAATATTGTGGATCTATATAATTATAAACTGTAGGTATCATATACATGTACTCTTTAGAATGAAACTCGGACTGTATTGCTCTTTTTTTTAAATCTCTGGTACTCATTTAATAATTTATTGCATGTACATGAAGTACAATGTATCAAACTAACATGTAATAACATTTATAAATAAACACTGTAATTAGAGCAAACAAAGGGTGGAAACAAACCACAACCTTCTGGAAAGGGTGGCGGAGGTCCATAAACAACATGAGTCGCTTCCGATCTCTCCTCCGTGATAGCACCCTGAAAAGGGAAAATTATCACAAAAGGCTTCAAAATACATACTGTACCAGCAGACCTGTCCAATATGGTGTTTTATAATTCACATACATGTATTGTACAAGCGCAGCACAGGCATGACATAATTGTTATGGCTTACATGTACATACATGTACGTAATCATCCATGTGTTTGGTACGTGTACAGTAAACAGCATTTTCAAACCAGTTTGAGTTTGATTTCCCCTTTTAAATCAGATTACATGTATAACAATGAAGCTCGTTACTAATATTATTTATTACTAAGCCTCTTATATTCACCAAACTTTGGTGAATGAATTAAAAGAACTGACCACCTTGACCTCACATTATTTTGGGCAATGTTATATAATATAATAACCCAATTACTTGACGTACATGTCTACAACAAAAGTATATATCCATGTACAATTTGTACATCAAACCACATGAATTCTTACATTGTGTCTTTTTACTATATCCTTTAACTTGACTGCAAGTCTTGGATCAATCTCTGGTGTTATAAACACTTGTGGAAGCGTCAACAATTTGGCCTGTGAAGTAAAATTAGCTTGATTATTAATTATTTTGTGATTTTCTCCTCACCAGCAATCTAAAGACTAAAAACATGTTTTTTGCTCTATGCCATTTGAACATGTAATAATAATAATAATAATAATAATAATAATAATAATAATAATAATAATAATAATAATAATAATAATAATTTTATTTATATAGTGCTAAAATCCAATAATTGTCCAAAGCGCTATCTAATTGCAAAATAAAATATGAAAAATCTAAATTATAAAATATCTACAATATACAATATAATTCAAATATAGCCTAAGTTATCTACTATATAAATAAAAAAAAAAAGAAAAAAAAAAAGTTAAACAAAAGGAATCTCATAACCTATATGCTAACTTAAATAAAAAAGTTTTAAGGGATTGCTTAAAAGTTGCCACTGAAGCACATATTCTCTAGAGGTAAGTCATTCCACAATTTAGGTCCTGCAATAGAGAAAGCTCTGTCTCCATATGTACTTAGCCAAAACTACTAAAAATACTTATTTTTAATGGGTTATCCCATTACATTTGACAAATCACAATAGTGTGATGTTTTTAGGATGTGATCATCCCATGTGTTAACCAACAGAGAGGGGAGAGTAATATATAATGGCAGGTCTATTTTAAGAAAATGGTATGATCACAAAGTATGTCCAGTCATTGGCTGCTAGAGGTTCATGAATGTTTACAGTACTTTACCAAGTTTTAGCTTTCAAGTTTTGTTGACAATGATAAGGATAATAAGAGTACTAGTAGGAGTGCTTACATGTAGCTCTATTGTACATATACCTCTTTCAAGGCTTTTTCAATGTTCAAGAAAAGTTCAACATTCCTATCCATTCGTGAGGGAGACTGAAAATCAAATCTTCTCCTGAAAAACAGAATGCACAACACTTCATGACTATGGGATGCAAAAAATTATTTACTTACAGTACATGTATACATGTACATGACATACAAAATAAAGAATAGAATTATTGTAGTTATTGCCATCTAAATTTGATTTAGATTTTTCAGTCTACTTTGATTTTTAGAGGTGTTGTGCCTTATGGTTAGTGCGCTCAACTCCGGAGCGTGCTTTCCAGGTTGAGCTCTGGCCGGGGACATTGTGACGTGTTCTTGGGCAAGACACTTAACTCTCATTTTGCCTATCTCCACCCAGGTGTATACATGTAAATGGGTACTGGCGAACTTAATGCTGGGGGTAACATTGCAATGAAATAGCATCCAATCCAGGGGGAGTAGAAATACTCTAAGTCGCTCCATGCTATAGAAACTGGGATAAGCTCTGGCCTGATGAGCCATGTGGCTCATTTACATGTATGCAGACTTTTTTTATTCAAGTTGGTTCAAATACAAGTAATATTGACTTAATAGGCCAAATTTGTGTTCTCAGTAAGTTGGACTGGAACTTGCTTGCATTAGAGGCTCATGCGGGGGAATACCATTAAAAGAGATTATGTAATTTGCATTTGAAAAGACTCCCCACATTAGGCTGATTTGCAAGCTACAATGGGCGGCAAATGTAGTTGAGACACTTACAAAATACTTATTCTATTTTATTTACATCTAGTGTTAATTCTCTGATACTCCCAACCCCCCAATTCAATGTTGTGTAGGCGCTGTGGTCTGTGCAGTCTAAGAAATAGAAAAATCAACATTGTTTAGGGGGGAGGGAGGGGAGGAAATGTTTCCAAGATGCTCAAAAATCAAATTTTACTGCAAAGTGTCTCAACACTTCTGCAATATGAATATGGCCTATTCATTTTATTTTATATCAAATTTCTACTAACCATGTCTATATACAGTTGAACCTCTACTAAGTAGCCACCCTTGGGGAAATGGGAGGCAGCCATGTAATAGAGGTTGGTGCACTTTGAATATTTTTTTTTACCATCGAGTTACATGTAACTGCTTAGTGAACATGGAATCATGCGATGACAAACATGAGAAACATTTACAGCTGTATTAGAATGTTTCTACCAGTCATCCCTTTCTATTTGGGACTTATATTTATATCTGTCATTACCGTTTCCAAAACGAAGCCAATCTGATCTATAAAATTTTGGGTGGTCATTTAATAGTGGTAATGACAATAGGAAAACCCTCATTGGATCAACTAAAAATGTGGCCGTGGCTGCTTAATATAGGTGGCCAGCTAACAGGGTTTTGTTTGCAGTATTTTATTGATGATGATTTCAGGACTTCGATCACTGGGCGCTTAATAAAGGGTGGCCACTTAAAGGAGCTGCGTCACGGTTAAACGGTTTGAAAAATTAAGCCTAAATTTTTCTATTTTGTTGTTTGTAATCCGTGTCAATCTTCTCCATCCTTAACCATCCTTGTTCCTTTATAGTTTATTATTATCTCTTTAGTGTTTTTCTATCTTTGTAAAGTATTATTTTCGGGTTTCCTTGAATTTAGAGGTAATTTTGTCGATGGTAGAAATAATTCAAAATACCGTGACGTAGCCCCTTTAATAGGTGCAGTGGCCGTTTACTAGAGGTTTGACTGTAACACCAAACATACATTGTACATGTACATGTGATGATAATAAGCATGTGTACAAACAATCCAAAGCAAAATAAAATTACCATCCTTGCTCCATCTTGGTCTTGAACATATTTGCAAGAATAACACAAAGACTTCCTCCAGAAGAATAGTCCATGAACATTTTCATCTGCATATCAACCAAAAGAAAATTGTTATTTTCTTTTCTGACCCCACCTTCTCAAGTTGAAAAGGTGGGGCAGAAATGAAAATGAATACAGATCCACATACAATAACACTGTAAGGGAAGTTATTAGAAGTCCAGTGAGAATTATTACATGTACATTGTTAAAAGCTAATTATGCATGATTTGTATTTTGAGTCCATAGCCTTGGCAAAGTATTTTACATGTAAATTTGTACTTCAAAGGGAAAAAAGACATTCAAAATGAGCCAGTTTAAAGGAGCTACACACAGATGTGCATGCTCCCATGCATTTCAAATGTGCGATTCATGATGATCGACTTACCGGCAGCTTGGTCAAGAGGGCCTGCTTGCTGACATCTTTCCCAAAATTATCCTGTAAAAAAGCAAACATAAACAAACAACAATAAAAAAAGCCATGATCTGATTTTTTGGATTGTTCTGGTTTGGAGGTTAGTGGTACACTGAGAGCAGCAACTTGTGTGGCATGCACTACAAATCAGGGTTCAAAATATAAAATGTAACAGCCAGCTGCCGCCTGCATGCACTTTTAGCACTCTTGCTTTGATTTTTCCCCGAAGAACTAGAATTTTATAGAAAATATTACAGGTATGCCTATTGATCGTCCAACTCAAGTAAAAGTCACTGTCATGTTATGGTGAACATTTCATATCAGACAATAAAGCAGCCAAAAAATGTTGAGCTGTTCACTACACTTTGTTAGAAAGGGAATTGCTGCAATGAAACATGTTGATCGAAATAAAAATTCTGATGCTGAAATTATTTTAGCAATTTAAACTATACAACATGTTCACTACATGTACATTTGTATATACATATAATTTTTCTTAAATTAAAAAAAAGGTTTCTAAATGAAAAGTTTAAAATTTTGATTCAGGAAGATTTTGGTCACGTGCTGGACAACACGTCCCGTTTGACAGCCGGGAAAAAAATGAGCCTGGACAAAAAAGCCTACAAATTACATAAGCTAAAAGATGAAAAATTATTCTGAACCCTTACAAATATTGGCGTTTACTGTCTTACATGTAAACTCTGTTTGTTTACCTACATGTAAATAAAAACAATGGGAAAATTCAAAATATTTCAAGTTGTAAAACCTTGCCTGAGGTCTGGGTTTATGGTTTAAAAAAAAAAACATCACACTCACTTTCCTACATGGGTAAACACAGTGTGTACATTTTATGTATAAATAAAGATGTTCTCTTTTGATTTTGATTAACACATCAGTTCTAGCAGTTTTTCCACTAGATGGTGTCAACTTTAAGTTGGCAATTAACTCATTAAGTGTTTGAGGAAAAAGAACAACAGTAAATGTTTCTATGTTCAAACTATACTACATTCGTTCCCTTACATGTAAACACTGTTGTCTTTTGATTGAGATGTCACTTCTTGGAATTTACCCGGCCAGGCTGTGATGAAATGTTCATTACCAACTTAAAGCTGGCAATTCAAATAACGTTTAAGTTCCTAATTGTTTCATTTGTCCGCGAAAAAAATGCAACAGTTTGTTTTGAAACTATAAATTTTAAACCGTTATCACCACATGAAAGCTACATGATATGTATCATAATGTACACAAGAAACTGAATTGAATCAAATGCAAAATATATGTTTCATAGAGCTACAGGGTGTATGAACGTACCTCTTGGAATTGTAACAACTGCGCAGTTAGTGTAGCCAGAATTTTATTCGTTGGTGGTTCCACCTGTACATACTACAGGAAATAGAGATAAACAATAACGTGACAGATCACATTAAAAAATCAACCGCCTATAAGCCATGTGTTCAATTCGGCATAAAACCTACATGTAAAACGGCAAAATAAAGCGATCGAACTTTCTTATGGAAATCTTAAGCCATGTAGCAATTACCTTTTTATAGTTTTTCAGTAGGTACTGCTTGACCGGCTCGAAAAGAGCGATAGTGTCAGCCGATTCGAAGTATTTCCAATCCGGAGCGCCATCCTTTTTCCGTGCCGCCATGTTGGTTTTTTTGTCCGAATGGGTCTCAAAAGTTACCACGTTATTTATGCATAACATAGTGTCCCCGTCGAGTACATCGTTAATAAAAGCTTCAATTTTTTTCTTTGTTTTGTCTGTTTTGGAGGTTTAGAAGTTTGTCTTGATGGATGTTTAATGAAGACTATATTGAAAGTTTGTTTGAATTCTTTTTTAAGTCAAAGTCATTATATCTTGTTTCGTGTTGCATAAATGAGGCCAAAGAGTAAACTTGTGATAGAAATGGACTGGAACTAGACAATAACTAACACGTGACTTAATGATCGAAAAAGGGCGCGCAAAGACAGAAGGAATCAATGTGCTTGTTTTGATGATTTTACCGTGGAAGTAAACCGCAAATACATGTTCCTCTCGCTATGAATCTTCGAGAGCAGTTTCTGAAATCCGTTGGAGAGGATTCCCCCGAAGCTTTTCTCCGTTTCATAGAGCAACACGTGAGTTTTGCAAACTGGTATGATTTGTCGATCACATCGCGTAAATCGATCGATCGTGCGTGTTCGTAGACCAATTTACTTGTTTGTTTCTAGATCTGCGATTGTGCTTTAAAGTTGAATTCAAAACAACCTCTTGTCATTTAAACACAGATTTTCATAACGAAAATGCTACAATATGCAGATAGATCCGAGCTAATAGGCCCTTTGCAGCTAAGCCGTCACGTGACCTACTTTTCATAAAATTATGGGCTATAACTTAACAAATGCCAGAAATGGAAAAAGCATGTCGAGAATATCAAAACGGCCAAATTTGAGGCCCCCATCATTAAAAGATGAGATTTTATGACAGTCTGAATTTTTAAAAAAATAAGGAGGTTTGTATGGAAAATGTTGCTGGAGAGCAAGACCTTGCTCTCCAGCAACATTTCCGATACAAAACTTCTAAATTTTCCGAAAATTCAAACTGTCGTATAAACTTACTCTTTCATTCCAGGGGGCTCAAACTTGGCCATTCTGGTATTTTCGATGCGCACTTTCCCTTTCTGGCATTCTTTAAGTTATAGCCCATAATATAAAAATTTTCTAGGAAAAATTTGGTCACGTGACCCCAGCTGCAAAGGGCCTATTATTGACAAGAGCTCACTGTTGTCGAATATTTAATTTTGACCCTGCTCAAATTGTACCTCGAGAGACATCGCGATTTTTCTCTCGTTTGCTTACGTTCGCGGAGAGCTACTTAACATATCTTATTTCTAGAGTATGGAAATGTGGAGTTATATGTACAGTGTGGAAGATTTGACAAGTTAATTAGATGATTTGATGATAATTGGCCAATTAGCCAATCAGAAGTCTTGTCTGCTGTCTTGCGCTATGTGTGTGTGGCTGAAGTGTACCAAAAACATACAGTGTGTAGTTCTACCTTCCACACGGAGGGGATTTCTTCTAAGACCCTCTGGAAATTCCAATTAAGCTTCATACATTTCTTTAAATTTTTTGGTCTTACAGAACCCCCACCCCCTCCTCGCCAGGAAATTCCAGTCCCTTCTGTGGGGGACTACAAATATTTTCCAGAACTGCACAATTAGATATGATTATGACAATTGCAGACTGAAGACTATATTAAGGCCAAAATAGTGATCGGGTTAGCCTGAATGTCACTCAGGTTAGCCTGTTTACGTTTACATGTACAGTGTACCTCTCAGTAATGGATATGTGAATACAATAGAAGCTAAAAGGTCTGCAAATGCGATAGGTGACTTACTCAAAAGTGGGCAACTTGCATGGAGCAGAGTTAACCCTTTAAGCCCTGATAGTGCCATATGGCACAAGATGCAATTACATGCTCAATATTCAGTCAATTTGCATGAAATTTGCACAACTAAAAGATCTTGGAAAGATCTGCACTTTGAAGGCATAATATTATGCCCCCTCCTATACAAGACTTGATTTACCACCCCTGCAACTTTTGGAACCTTTTGTCTTTGTACTTTTTAGACCAAGTTAATATCTGACAAAAAGCTATGCACTGAGAGCTGCAAATTAAGCTATAGTTAAGTGGGATGCCCAATGTGTACAAGGAACAGAAAAATTTTGAAGGTTTTTATTTTTTCATTTTGGGCACTTGTCAATCCAATCTGTGGCCTCCTCTATTTCTTTTGGTATGATTTACAGCATACTTCAGAAAATACCTTTCAGATGGTATATCACATGTGGTCTGCTGGTTCATGGTTACCGAATTAGAAAAACTTGCCATTTCCTTCAGGGCTTAAAGGGTTAACCAATCAGAGCACTACTTGAGAACAAAGGATAGCCACATGCACATGTATCTTTTTTTATCAACGAACTCATGATGTTGAAGAATAAAAACCAATAGCTCTACAACAAAATTTGAAATGTGACTGCAGTGAGTGTAAGGTGCTACATAGAACCTGCAGATCTCTCAGGAAACATGTAGAAATAAGTCATATTTATTGCTTACTTTTATTACACTAATAGAACTCAAAGAATGAATCATTTGATGTCGAAGAGCTGTTACAGACCCTGTCCAAACCGGATCACGAAAGACTGTGGTGTGGCCTCCGTGATTTGACTCGCAGACTGTTATTAACAAATCCAGTAGGATCTGGGCAGCACATGTACTCTGAAGATCAAGAGACATCAGTAACTAAACCACAGTTTTTTTTCTAAAACAATAACATGTATTTCCATTGCAACTCTGTTGATCTATAGTGCACATTACATGTACATCATCTACAGACTGACTGGGTTTTTTTGGGGGGCAAATAGGAAATGGCCAGATTACATGTAGTGTGGTGGTAGTACAATTTTTGTTGCTACATGTTAGTGCCATAAAAATGTGATCAGATGGCATTTTAGGGCTCATTGAAGTCTTATCATTATTGTAGACAAAATATTGCATACTGCTAAGTTTATTGACACAGTTTAACATGTGCTATTTTTACGTCAGCAGTCCTCTGTCCTTCTGTCCTATCTGGAGGGTGTCACTGTTGTGGCACTCTGTGCTTTGGCTACACCAGAAAGGTCTCCCCACACTCCATCAGCTTTGCTGGAAACTGCTGTCATTCTACATGGTTTGTGAACTTTCATCTCTGTTCTCAGGAATGCCATGAAAATTTCATTGCTTTTACTGGTATTGTGTTCATGATACAAGTATAAGCTATTTTACAAAAAATTCTGAACATTTAGAAGAGAGTGCAACATGCAGCAGAGAAATTTTGACAAACCTTAAGGTGTTTGGAAGTGTATTAAAACAGTGTCTCGAGTGTTCTCCAAGTCTCCTCAGTTAAAACTAAGGGGAAAACAGAGAACTAAAATTTTGTTAGGGCAGGATATCTAAAGACAAGTCACATTTATCATTTCTTTTGAATGTACATGTATATAAACTTGATGAATTATAAGTAACTTTTTAAAGAGAATTTCCAAATTGAATTGAATTTCCAAAGTCTTTGAAGTCCATGAATGTTGCACAATTCAAATAACGGTCAGGAATAATTTGAACATTCCAAGGGGTCTGAATGGTTGTCTTTGGGGTGTAGATTCTGAATTTGAGGAGGTGGGAGGGGTTAGTAAATTTCTACCACAAGCTACATGTAATTGATATATTTGTATCAGGAGAAGTGAGAAGACAAGTCATACAACATACACTGTACAAGAATCTGATTCGGCCGTACAATGTGTACGTGTACACATTGTACATGTACATGTAAGTCAAAATGAAATTCAGGTTAAAATGATTTTAACCTACATGTAGGTTGAATCTCAATTTCCCTTGTCTTCTAACCCTAATTATTCATTATCCATGAATAATTAGGTTTAAGAAACAAAGGAATTTGATTTTAACCTGAACTTCATTTTGACCTGCAACATACATATAGGTTTGTTGATGTCACTGCCAGAAGGAGCAGAAACCTTACAGAACAATATTGCACAGCTATGTGAACTTTGGTGAGTGAAAGTTATGAATAATGCCATTGATACAAGTTGGCGATCATGTATTAATTTATACAGGGTTGTCAACAGTTGTGGCCTGTTGGTGAAAATCACATGGATCTATAGGTGTACATGTACTAGAGGATTTTGGCCAATAGCCCTGTCGGGCTATTCATCTTATTCTTTGGGGAAAAGATAACAGAATCAGCCTCCTGCTCTAACCATAAAGCTGTCACCTGCAAAATTTTGCGATGTATGCTTAACTACATGTACATGTACTAATTATTCAAATTTGCGTTTGACGAAAAGGAGAACCCTTAATCTCATGCAAAACAAATCTTTTAGTAAGGTCCAAACCCTCAGATGTACAAGTTCATCAATTGTGCATTTACTTGCACACAACCAGTGGGAAGCGCTTTGGACTGAGCAGTCCCGGTTCGAGTCCTGGCTGCGGACGTTGTGTTGTGTTCTTAGGCAAGACACTTTTGTTACTCTCATAGTGCCTCTCTCCAGCCAGGTGTATAAATGATACCGGCAAATTTAATGTTGGGGGTAACCCTTCAATGGACTAGCATCCCATCCAAGGGGGAGTAGAAATACATGTACTCCTAGTCACTTCGTGCTATGTAAATTGTGATAAGCTCCAGCCAGATAAGCCACATGGCTCGTATGCAGATTTAACCTTTGCACACAACTAGTTGTAGACAGTATACTTGTGTTTGTGACCTTTCCACAATTCCACTTTGCAGGTTTCTCAATGAACTGGAAGGAAAAGAGGAGTTGGTCACGCAGACTTTTCCATATCTCATAATCCGAAGCCTCAGTCGGGGAATTGTAAGCAACATTATTACTGTACATGTACATGTTTATGTAGAAAAGAGATTGAGTCCAGGCCCCAGCACAGATAACGCTATCCAGCATCGAGAAATCCAATTTTTTTGTACATTGTAGATCAAAAAATAACCTATTCGCTACCTGGATTAACACATTCTTTAAAAAGGGAGGGGTGGGTTGGGAGTAAGAGCTAAATTCCAGACAAGGATGTTCTTTCCAATAATTCAGAAACTCATCTGATGATAATAGCTAATAAAAATTAAGTGCTGCTTGCTAAATGTATGTGCACGCTATAGGTTTCTGATGTAAAGCGTGTGTGGAGTTTACGCCAGTCACTTCTGCTGATAGATTTTGAAGATAATTCTTCAGAATCTTTGAAGCAACTTCTTCATCAGTGTATGATTCATCCCATGTACCTGAAGTTAGAAGAGGTGAGAAACATTAAGCTATTAACCTACTGCAAAGAAACAAATCTGGGAAAGTTGATGAGCATATTTTCAGTCAACTTACATGTACCATCGCTTGCAACTACCTGTCCACGCGCGTGACAAGAACATGTTCTGCTGGCCAATCAAACTTCAAAGTTTTGACAGTCAAACTTCAAAGTTTACCTGCCCACTTGGTCAAAGACTGCAGTGCAAGTGTTTATGATGATGCCAACAAGACAAAAGGGAACCTTGTCCCCGCTGTCTTTGTTCCCCCAGATCAATCAGAAACTGAGCAACCCTGGAAAAAGATATCTGACTTCCAGTTAAGCTGCATGTACTGTATGTTTAGTTTTGAAAATAAAATAAATGTGATAGATTGAATGTTGGGCATGTCATGAGTATGGGATAAAGAAGAAATCTTGGATGAAGTATGCACTTTAAACACAATAATTATATTAACATGGATCATTGCATCTTTCAAAAACATGCAAGTTCAAAAACTAACCAACAATTACATATTTGGCTGCCATCAATTCCTGAAGAACCTTGGAAAAAAGTAAACAAAATGGGTCAGAATCTACCAATCACAACCCCTAGATATGACTTTTTGAACCCATGGAAGAAAAGTGCTGTTTTCTGAGAGGTCCACTGATGTCATTGATGGCAGTGAAACATGAAACTGTTGATTGATCAGAGTTAATGTGTTATTGAAACTTGCAGTAAAATGCATGCTCCTTTATCTATCGATAAGACTTTGCCTTTAATCAAATAATTATTTGTCACAACAGGGGCGACGTTTTCTGAGTTACTCATTTGGATTAAATCCTGAACTGTCAAAGGAGTTCCACAAGACAATTAAAAACCAGATTCCTTACTGTGCATTGTAAGTTACATACTTTGCACTATAATGATATAATGTTTCAAGTTACATGTATTATGTTTTTGTATACCTTTTGGCCAGGTTTTTTTATTATTCGTGGTGGTAGAAAAAACTTGAATTCCAGCTCGTCCTTTGGACAAGTAACTCTCAAATTTTGCTTCGCCAGAGTGGGCTATTTTATTGATTTAGTTGGCAGACTGCTGGCCTAATCCCTTGCCCATTGGGCAAGCCAAAATGAGAATGAAAAGTTACTTGCCCAGGAGGAGAATCTACCTATCCCTGACAACTGGACAGAACTTTTCAAGCCCTGAGGTCTAATAATGAGTACTCCCACATGTTGTTTACTGTACCCACGTGGATCTAGTGTCTCACAGGCATCCGCATATGAGTGTCAATCAATGCCCTTGATCCATCCCCGATCTATACTTGATCAATGCTCCATCGACATCTCAGTTGACACTTGATCAACAATTTATCGACATGTCATCCGAAAGCCAGTCCAGAGTCAACTAATTCATATCAATTAGTCAACTAATTCATATCAATTGATTGATATCAGTCAGTCGACATACGGACGACTAAGGACCAACTGATGATCAAGTGTTGATATACATGTAGTAGTGACTGAGCATCGATCAAGATGTCAATCGAGTATTGATCAAGATGTCGATTGATTGTATCAGTTGACACTCAACTGCGAAGGCCTTTAGTACACATGATCTACTCGCATTCCACTCACAAGGGGTCTCAATATATGTATTACTAAGCTTTTAAGTACATGTAGATTGGTGACAAAAACTGCAAATTTGGCAGCTGATGCAGGTCAGTATTTACATGTAGTACGATGTTGTTGGTTTTAAGGAAGTAGGCAGAAAAATTAGGCGATTAGTTTGATGAATATGGAAAGAACAAACTTACGCTGTGGATTCTTACACACAGGAATGTCCTCAGTCTCTATGGTGAAGTCTATTTCCGTGCCTGGAGAGTTGCTTCTGGAGCTTACTTAAAGGTTCTTCTGATAATCAACTTTTCGCTATGGTGTACACATTGAGTTGCGATAAATCCAACCTAAATTTGTTTTACACTATAATTCTCATGTGGCTCTGATAGCTGAGTTGGGAGAGCATGGCACCGGTAACGCAAAGGTCATAAATTTGAATCCCATTCAAAGGCTGAAAATCTTTTCAGGTCATTTTCCAGAAGTGTTATGGCTGCATTCGAATCAATCATAATAATTCTTCTTTTCCTACAGTGTAGTGTCACTTAGTGTTGTTTTAAATTTAATGTTCTTTGCTATTGTCAAACATTAACGTACATTTTTGATATGAAGCCATTCAAGTTGACTGTTACTTGTACATGTAGCATATGCAGAGAAGTGATTATTATAAAAAGAAGACATTACATGTACAGTGTATGTAAGCAATGTTCAGCTGGTTTAATTCATTTCCAGCGTTCTTATTAATAATTCACATCCTGCTGTTTCTCAGGTTTTAGAGGAAAACTGTCTACAGGATCTGATGTTTTCTGCTGTTCATGCCCAACGTACTGGAACTCAATCCATGGCATCACGACTTCGGAAGGTAAGCATGCTGTATATTAGGTTTTCACACTGAAGAAGGGCTATGCCCGAAACGTTTGATATGTTTCACAATATGACACTTCAACGTGCTGTCAGTTATTTTTTATATTTTTGGTCGTTTTAACGTACATTGATATAAGTGTCACGCATCAACCAGGATAACAATTTATCTCGTTTTTGTTCATCCTTTACATTGTATATTAGAGTTCACATTTAAGATTCAAACAGAGTGCAATAATCACAGTTATTTAGGTCTTAGGACTTAAGTATGTATCAACTGGTCTAGTAGCTAGTGGCATTTCAGAATTTACAGCCAAATCTACTCTTCACTTGTCAGATAACTTGTTTTTTTCTAAGAAATTCCGTGACGCTACAAATTCTTCTACTAACAGGTTTATTGTAGGCTTTATTGGCTTTTATTTCTGCATGCAGGTTTTAGAATACTTTCATCAGCAAAAGAAGCAGAGAGGAGTTGACGAAGCTCTTCTAAGGTTGTATGAACCAATTATATGGAGGGCATTCAAGGTAGGGACTAGACATTGTAAGTTTGTTAACTGGCAAGGGATGGGTTACTTAACACTGAACAGTGTATTCTTTTGGGCTCTCTGACCCTGGAGCAGGCTTCAAAATCATCTTAAACTCATCAACAATAGATGAGCTTGGGGAAGGTGCCTGGAAAGATGGTGGGGCCTCGAGCACCGGAGCCGAGCGCGTAGGGTAACCATGACAACCCTGTGAGCGGCAACCACCAGGCACCGTCACACTGACAAGAGACAGTGGAACCATGATACTTACCACATACTTAGCAGAAAAGGGGGAGGGAAGGGCGGGGAGTAAAGTCGCCAAGCACCGTCGACGAGGCAAAAGTGCATGAGCAAATGAGTTGACCTCAAAACTCGAGCTGTAAAACCACGCGACCCCCCGCAGATCCCCCGCCATTGCGCATGACCGAGACAAGGGAAACCCCAGACCAGCATTGTTTCGCGTTTAACTTAGCTTAAATTACATTTAACCACATTTAAACTCATCAACAATAGATGAGCTTGGGGAAGGTGCCTGGAAAGATGGTGGGGCCTCGAGCACCGGAGTTGAGCGCGTAGGGTAACCATGACAACCCTGTGAGCGGCAACCACCAGACCTCGCGCTCCAAGCGGAGTGCTTGGGGAGCGTAGGGCCCGCAAGCAGGGTGGGAGAGGGACCGAGACCCCCCAAAAAACTCTCCAAGCACCAACCCCAAAGCCTGCCGCTGACAAGAAAACAAAAGGAGTATACTGTACATACCCAGTGATCACGCGCAACCTGCAACCCGCAACAACAGGCTGTCCTCCGTCCCACTGTCAGGGCTGAACTCCCTGACCGGACTCCCAGTATGAGTGCAAAGCCCCTACTTGCCCCCCCCCCCCCCCACTCCTTACTGGCCACAGCATAACGAAACAGCGCGTAGGATTCAAATAACATCGGAAACAACTGCGCTAAGCACAAACCAGCATAGGTAGGGATACAACGGTGCCCAAATTTGTCCCCAAATTTGTCCCCAGAAGACTGAGTGAAAGTAAACTCTGACGGGTTCTATGATGAGCAACCTGAAACACCTGCAGTCAATTGTTTAGAGAGTTGCGATAACATCTCCGCAGGAGTACGAATGTAAGACAAATAGGCGGTGCTGGTCCACCGCCCCAAAGCCTGGATTTGATGATCTGGAATGCCATTGCGAGCTGCGACAGTAGCTGCCCCAATGCGAAAACTGTGGCTCGAGAAGTGGCCTTGGATGTTAGCCGATGACAAGATGCGACGTAACCAAGCCGTTAACAGAGATCGAGACAACGGGCGACCGTCCTGAAACAAAAATAAGGGGCCTGGTCTGTCTCCCCTTAAAGTCAAATACGCCAACAGCGATTGGACTGCGCACAGCGGAAACGAGCCACGGCCTAAGTGCACGAAACACCCCTTTCGGAAGGGGTCAGTTTTGGATGCCTTTATCCTAATGCGGAGGCACGAGGGCAATGAACTAGCGTCCACAGCGATATCGGCCACCCCCAGATGGATGGAAGGGGAGTAACTGGCCAAATTGGGGACGGTGAATTCCGCAGAGCGAAGAAAGCCAAAGTACGCCAGGCAACAAGCTGCCCAAAACATGCAATGATCCGCCATCGTGACGTCCAATGCTTTGAAGATAACAGCCATGATCTCATCTGTGATTGGAAGCCGTTGAGAAGAAGAGTCGCCCTGCGTTCGCTTAATCCACTGCCTCGTTGTCCGAGCGGAACAAAAAATGGCATCGGTGTCATTGCGCACCCCAGACATGAGAAGCAACCACCACAGGGAATAGTTCTTTGTACGCGATTGATTGAGCGTACTGGGAGGGGGCCCACGGTCCACTGAACCACTCATTTTTGAAGTAAGCGCCGAAACCCAAGGAGCCAGCAGCATCCGACGTGACCTCCACATCTGTGGAAGCAGACAGACCCGGGAAAAGCCAAAAGCTCACCCCATGCCACGACGGGAGAAAATCAGACCACCACTGGATATCCTTGCGGAATTCCACGCTCAAACGAATAGGATGCTCGCGCGAGTGAAAGCAACAGAGGAGGTCGATCATGCGGCGTAGAAACGTACGATCAGGCCACACAACTTTGGCGGTGTGGTGAAGGTGGCCGATCAGCGACTCGAGTTGACGTCGGGTACACCACCGCCTGTTCCGCCACGACTGAATCAACTCCTGAAGGGCGGCTAATTTGTCTTCTGGAAGACGAGCCGATTGCTGCACTGAATCTAGCTCAATTCCCAACACGGTCAAACAAGTGAGCGGGCCAACGCACTTGCCCGGGTGGAGAGGAAGGCCAAGGGACCGACAAACTGCCAGGGATGTTTGCAAATTATTAGTGCACTGGTTCGAACAGGCCGGGCCTGCAGTGAGGAAATCATCGAGATACTGCATAAGGTCGGCCACATTGTACCTATTAATAATGATCCATTCCACCATGTCTGCTATTGAGTTAAAAATATAGGGAGCCGAGCGGAGCCCAAAGGGAAGAGCTAAGTCAACAAAGAATTGGCCCCGCCATTTCATCCCTAACAGGTATCGATCCTCGGGATGCACCGCAACGTTGTGATAGGCGGCCTCGACATCGAACTTTGCCATCAAGGCCCCAGGACCGTGCTTGGCCACCATGCGGATAATCTGATCGAGTTTGATGTAATGCATAGAGAATGCGTCAGCGCTAATACCGTCATTTACGCTGTACCCACCCGGGGAGGAGAAGTCAACAATAAGCCGCCATTTGCCAGGTTGGCCTTTTTTGGGGATTACCCCGAAACTGCTGATTTGTAAATTCCGAAGGGGAATCGAGGGAAAGAGGCCAGCCACCCGGCATCTGGAAACCTCGTGGGCCAAATAATCGTCAATAACGTTCGGGTTCTGGAATGCCGAGGGTTTGTTCCGTTTGGCAGATTTAAGTGAATGAGGAGATTGGAATCCCAGGCGAAACCCGTGCGTGAGGCCTTGCAAAACAAAGGTGAGTGCTTCCTGATCTGGGTGCCCAGCCAGGTCCAACGTAAATTGTGCCACATTCAGGGGAGAAACCACTGACACTGGATGGAAAATGGGACCCCCTGATGATAAAAATGCAAAGAAAAGAAACACTTGCAAAATGATGAAAAACCCAACCATAGCATTTTATTATCTAACATCTGAGACTGGTACAAATGCAAATAAGAGAGCCTAGCAATGAGGCAGTTGAGCGAAAGGGGTTGATACCCTGGCAATATAGTCGCACATGAACTGTCAAAAATAACAAATTAGCCCCAAAAGAGACAGCATTACGATAACTAATCAACTAAGGCGAAGTGCCACACTAACGAAAACGATAAACAACAAAATCATGAATGTTCCCGTGGGAATGAGCGAAGCAACAACACGAGGTGGCACGGCTAAACCGTCGGGACACCTGCAGACTGCACGCACGAATGGCTGCGACACCCGGCAACTAACGAATCCCTCACGTGCGGCGAGCTTTGGCACCGGAGGAAGATGCTGGCGAACTTCCACGACGTTTGCGTTCTTCACGGCTGTCCCGGGTGGAGCGATTGGGGCACGTCGTCGCACGATGGGAGCCAGAACAGAAATTGCAGCGGTGGGCATAGCGACACAACGCGAAGGGGGCTGTACAGCGCCCCTTGTTCCACGAAATGCAAATGACATTAGAAGACAAAGATCCTGGTGGCTCAGGGCACTCATTAGATTGGGCCAAAGTGGAGTCATGGACGGACGACCCAGCAGCATGGAAATTAAATAATTGCACGTTCATCGACGACCAGTCCGTCAAGCGAATGGCGGCGGCATGCTCGCAGAATGCTCGGTCGTATGCGAGCCACACTTTGCCCGAGAAATGACGGAATGTGCGGAGGATTAGCAGCTGGTACTGCAGTAAGTCCTTCCATCGATGTGGGAAGTGGGTGACCAAAATCATAGCAAAGATGGAAAAGGCTTCCATTCAGGACGCGATGTCCTCGATCTTCCGGCGCTGTTGCTTCGGTTGGGACGTGAGAACAAGGCGCCCGTCGAACAGCACTTGCGGCTCGGCTTCCTTTTGCAGCAAATTCACGGCCAATAAATCGCTCAGGTCAACGTACTTCCCCACCACGATTTGAGCGACCAGCTTCGCCGGCACGGGCGAGAAACCGGGACCAACAACGAACGGCTGGTCCAACAACGAATCCGATAGACCGACAAAACGGGCGGCGACATCGCGAATCGCCCCGCTCTGCGAGGAGCAAACGTTCGAGGCGCTAGGAGCGAAAGATGACATGGATGGAAGCGAAAACGTGGACACAAAGGATGGCACAACAAATGATTGGCTTGGCCTACCTTGTACGGGATGTCTGCTGAATCCCGTCCCCGCGGCCAACAGGCTTGATGCAGAATCGGTGAGCGACGGCAAAGCAGCGGGAACGCCTCCCGAACAAGGCGGTGTGGTAGTAATGGCGCTCGCTGTAGACAAAACCGGCTGAGATGTAGTCGAAGCGGCTCTCAAAGATTCCCGCTCGGCTGTGAGAACAGCTTGTACGGTCTGCGTGATCAACGCAACCATTTCTGGCGAAACTCCCGCGGTCGCCGGCCCGGCCGGAGGAAGAGACGCTTGAGAAACTTGCGACGAAGGAGGCGAGACGTTTTGACCAGCCGATGAAGACCCGTTTGAAACCGAAGCCTCTCCTCCAGATGGAACAGGCAGGAACACCGGAGCGGTTTGCAAGCTATTAGTCGTACCCCGCGAACCCATCGTCAAAAGGCGGATAAGAAATAAACACAGTAAAGTCGCCAAGCACCGTCGACGAGGCAAAAGTGCACGAGCAAATGAGTTGACCTCAAAACTCGAGCTGTAAAACCACGCGACCCCCCGCAGATCCCCCGCCACTGCGCATGACCGAGACAAGGGAAACCCCAGACCAGCATTGTTTCGCGTTTAACTTAGCTTAAATTACATTTAACCACATTTAAAATTTTGGCTCTAGAAGAGGAGAAAAATTAGACAGGCAACCTCCCATAGCTGACCACCCAAAATGTCAATCCTTGGTGGTTGCTTAAGGGAGGTGGTCACTTACGACCATATTTGGTAAAACTTCGACCTCATTGGCATAAGGTAACTACAGAGACTTTCCCCATGTTTAAAATGTTTTATTCATGTGAAAAGTCAATTTTGAGAAAAAATCTGGTACTTCACATGGAGAAATTTGTGTCTCTTGTACTATCCAGGAATGTGATACATGTAATGTTACAACATGTTATTATCCAATTTCTGTCAAATGATCACTTATGAGAGGTTGAAAACAATAGAACATTTCAAACTTTGACCTCTAAAAGTGGTGATGTTCACTTACGAGAGGTGATCACTTGCAAGAGGTTCCAAATATGGTGATTTGACTTGGAAATTTTTGGAAAACTGATCGCTGAGTACAGGTGGTCTCAACCGGAGGTTCAACTGTATTTTAGTTTTGAAGTATACATGTAGCTGTGGAACTGCACTCTCAGACAGGCTGGGTCATGTTCATGCATGCATTTTAATTTGCAATTTTTGTCGGGCATAAAGCTGCAAATTCATCTTCCTTTTGTCATGAACAGCTCCAGATTCTCAGGGATTTAGTGGTGCACCCCAGTAGTACTGTACACGCAAATTTAAGGAAGTAATACTGGCTTTGTAATGCCTCCTACACATGTAGTGTGTTGTTAGTGTTTGACTATAATGACCCAGTGTGTTTATGCTAGTCATATTCAAAAACAAACAAGGAACACTGCATTAAGTTATGCATCTGATTCACGTGTCTGTTTCTTTCCTAGGTGGCAAATCCTATGGTCAGGGCTAATGCAGCAGCTTTGTTGACGGATACCTTCCCATTGCAAAATCCAGATGCGGCTAATGAAGAGATTGATGCACTCCTGCAGAAGCAGTTTGACATTATCAAGGTACCAGTATATTAAAGTTGAAGTGAGAATGAGTCAGTACATTGTAACCAATCAGAGGCAGGAATACAGTGTACATCAGACAGACATGCAAATACATTGTAGATCATGTTTACTGTAGGTACATGTAGTCTCGACCGCTATGTCGGTCGATATATCGGTCGATAGTTGATCAACACCCGACCAATATATCGACCGAGAAGTGGTCGATAGTTGTTCAACACTCGGTCGACACTCGGTGGATAGCTGGGCGATAGTTGGTCGGGGTTTGGTTGATATAGCGACCGACTATCGGCCGATAATCGGTCGATATTGCGCAGACGCATCTCGATTGAGTATCGGTAAAGTTTCGGTGGGATATCGGTCAAGTGTCGGTGATACATCGGCAAGCTGTCACACAAATATTTGGCATGTGTCAGCCAAGATCTCTCGGTCGACAGTCGGTTGAGAGTCGACCGACTCTCGCCTGAGTGTCAACCCGCTATCGACCGACTCTCGGTCTATATATCAGTCGACATTCGACCGATATATCAACCGACATAGCGATTGAGACTACCCACAGTAAACATGATCCGCCTAGTCTAGGTGGGGTGAGATAGTCACATCCCTGGATCTTATGTCCAGATAACACAGTGACTTCTACATGTAAGTTGTGAGCAAATGACAAGTAGTATAAGTTTAATAAAAACATGATGCAGAGAAATTACTGTGGAGCTACAGCTGTAAATTTATGTGGTCACATACAGTACTTTAAAAAGCATAATAGAATTTATGACAATTCCTAAGGGTCTTCTGTTGGGTTAGTACATGTCCATGCATGTTTAACTAATGTAATTACACCTTACTAGTTACAGGTATACATGTACATGTATGTTAACTACATGTACATGTAGTCAGACTAATAAAATGTTTATACTGTGAACAGGACCTGCTAGAAGACCCATGCCCCACAGTAAGGGCCACTGCAATTCACGGTGTCTGCCGCATCACAGGCATATTCTGGGAACTTATTCCAGCACACATCATTAAGATGTTTCTCACGACACTGGTAAGAGAAACCCACTGGGATCAGTGTGATCAGAGTCTGAGTAGTAAATTTGTCTATA
Source organism: Micromussa lordhowensis (assembly GCA_964020085.1). Taxonomy (NCBI): domain Eukaryota; kingdom Metazoa; phylum Cnidaria; class Anthozoa; order Scleractinia; family Lobophylliidae; genus Micromussa; species Micromussa lordhowensis. The sequence goes on from OZ026601.1 coordinate 25,300,646, forward strand.
TTCATTGTGTGGCTGAGAGAAAACTTGAGCCGAGGAGGACTATGGTTGGTTTTTGACTTGAAAGTCATCTTTAGAGTCAAGCAATTATTCACTTACATGTCCTCTGAACCAACACTGATGCTTCACTCTGGTTGTCCAACCACCAGCTACATGGGCATGGATCAACAACATACCACAGCAAGTTACAATTGTTTTCAATGCTGCCCTAACCTGGGCTCCTGGGCTCAAACCATTCTCAGTGTTTATAAAAGTGTTAGTACAGTTTCTGCATACATTCATGTGTACACGGCATCTGTATCAAAACCTATAAAACCACTAGGCAAACGGAATTCACTACTTTGTGAAATAAACAGTGCTGACCAACCTTGTTTTAAGTTCCATAACTAACTTTTGCTTTAAATAAGCTTAAATATTCAATTGCTTTAATAATTTGCAATCTGCCAATGCTTGCGATTGTTTTTTTTTTGTCTTTCATTGCGCCTGCAGGCCACATATGTACATGTAGTCTGGCCATCCAGTGCAAATAAAGATGTACACTTTGATATTTTCCTCAAAATGTACAAAATTATCTTATAAAAGAAATACAGTACAAGCAATAACAAAACTGAAGTATTGAAAATGAAGCTTAGAGTAAACATTGTTAATCATGTCTTTAATATGTCTTCATTCAGGTAACTGATCTGGCTTTTGACACATCTTCCTGTGCTGTCAGAGTAGCTGTGTTTCAGGTAATACATATTCTTGTAGCAATAGTCTATAGCATCAAAAGTAAATATATAGCCCAGCTCTACGTATTACATGAAAGCTTCCTTGAGAAAGAAAAACAAAGACTCAAAATGAAAAATTACCGTGAAGTGTCTCAACTCTTCTTTCACTTATTGTACATTTGTAGTCCTACAGTTTAGACCTCTAAACCACAAACATAAGTCCATATTCCATCCTAGAGCAGCCATGATATTTCATTCTGAGATGTGCACTGATTAAATAAATGCACTTCACTGAATCCCTTTGAAACCTTCCCTTAATCTCTACCTAATTGATTCCAACCAAGAGTAGCCACTGTCTAGAAGGTCAGCTGTACATGTAATGTATGTCAGTCCGACATAAAGTTGTCATTTAGTACTAACATATTTACAAATGTTTGCAGGGCTTGAAGTTCTTGTTGGACAATCGCCTCAGCCACCCACTTCTTAAGTCTTTGCTGAGTAATCTGCAAGACCTGATACATGATCAGTCTGAGAAAGTGCGTGTGGCTTTTCTTGATGTCCTGCTCCTTGTAAAAGGGCTAAAAGCAATTAAGGTTGGTATGCAATAGAAGCTGGTTACCAGCAGACCATTGTGTTTCTATTGAGTCAAATTATTCTCGCATTTTGATCGGTTCTCACCTATGATCAGTTAGAGGATACTGTAGATGACGTCATTATTAGAAACATATTTTTTCTGTTTTTGAAAATGGTGGAAAGTTTTCAGAGATAATATTTTACATGACTGGATTAGAAATAAGGTACAAAAAGGTCTGGTGGAAAGTGTGAACAGGTATGAGAAGCTTTCACCTTCTGTGACACCTTTCTGTTCTTACCACATTTTGACGTCATCTGTGATCATTACTGAAGCGACGCATGGCAACTAATGTAACTGATCTATTTGTTAAATAGAAACATGAGTCGTAGAAACATAAGAAGAGAAATGTTGTGGAAACATGAGCCGATTTGCGAGCGTTTCCAAACCCTACGGCCTCATCGGCTAAGTATCAGACGATATTCCGTGCGATTTCGCAGGATAATTGTTAAATAACTGTAAATGCAACTAAAAGAAATCAACTTGTTAAGGCATATTGCAAGTTATGTGTTCATCAGTGAGGCTATAGGCTTGTTTTCCAGCCGTTTTGAGAGTCTTGAACTCCCAACATTGCTGGAAATTAAGCTTATAACGGGGTATTCTGTCTGGGTTTTGCATAATATCAGCAGCCATTGTTGCCATGTTGTTTTAATCAAGACAAGCGACACGTCATGTGTGATTTCGTAACGGGAAGTTTTTATCCTTGGTTCTTGACGGCGTAAGCTCAGCTTGAACAAGAGAGCATCAATGCTATGTCTGGCGAAACATGATGACAAACAGCCATCAACATGAACAATAAAATAACTACAATAGGCGAACAATAGGCTAACTCATTAATACTAATGACTTTGCTTTGTGCGCGTATTTCATGCGCGTGTCAAATACGCAGACGCGTGTGTGTTTGACACGCAGGCGCGTTTTACACGCGCATTTTGGGCCCAATATCTTCGACCTGTACTGTATAATCAAAAACATTACATTGGCTGATATTTCAGCAATAAGTTTCATTTTATCAATTGCTGTTGTATGGAATCACTGTAACTGATGCCTTTGTACTTGTCATACTTTAGTTCTGGAACATAGTTCCCCTGGAGCAGTTGCTCGCTCAACTGGAGGTGGAAAAGTCTGCTTCAGCGATCAGGAGACTTGTTAAACTGCTTGTCAACTCATTTCATCCGACATCCAAGGGAGTTGACATACAGGTGAGCACTATGATCATAATTCTGAAATTGAGTGGTAGCTTTCCATGTCATGTGTAATGTGTTATAGAATTATATGATTTACAGTATGATTGAGCTTGAATTAACCTAGTATGTCTCTATTTGTGTAGTGCCAATATTGTTACTTGCCTGCAAAATTTCAAAACTAAACAACAGTTGAATGACTGTCCCTGAAAAGTGTTGTCAGTCGAATCAGTTTAATCTGAGATGTCTCTGAAGCATGGAAAATAACAGACCATATGAGAAGAGAGCTGTATACATGTAGTCATACAGAATACTAAGCTACCTTGTGAAACAGAGATTCCCTTCTCTGAGCAGAAAGAGAAGAGAATCTCTGTCTTGTATGATATACAAATTGCTAAGGCAACCATCCTGGCTGAAATCTCGACTATTAGATGCTCAAGGCATACATCATACAGAAGATGAAGCATGTCAGGTACATGGCAAATTAACATATTAAGTTTACTTAGTTTTTCATTTTGTTCAATCAGACAGTGGAATCTTGATTTAACGAAGTGGCAAGGGACTGGGAAATTGGTTACCGTTCGTTATATCAAGGGTTTGTTAAATCGAAAAGCTCGATATAACGAATTCGCTGAAAAACAACCAAAATGTTCGTTATACTGAGGTATAGTTAATAAATATGGGTTATTGACCAAGTGTGAGGTCAAGTTAACTCCATCTTGCCCGCTCGGGTAGCCAATCACAGCACAACATTTGATTCATCTTGCCCGCTCACGGAGCTACAAGCCATTTAATAATAGTTGTTGCTCTTTAATAGTGTTAATAATAAAGAGGTTAATAGCACTAATAAGAGACAAAGAGGATCATGCGGATCTGTAGATGTGTCGATAGTGTCAGTGTCTGTGAAGTTGTTCTATTGTTACAGAATTAAAATATTTTCATCCTTGTTGGCCTGTTTCGTGTTTGTCTTTTGTCGCGTGTTGACATTTCTTCATGACATCGGGGTATATTATACGTTTGGGCTTCTGGATGGTGTTCATTATAACAAGGATTGGTTATATCGCGGTTAGTTATATCGAGGTTATGTTCTCTGCTCTTTAGCTGTAACTTTGGCCGGGCTGGATAATATCGTTTGTTAAACCGAGGACTTTGTTATATAGAGGTTCATTAAATCGAGGTTCCACTGTGTTTCACAACATTTTCTTACGTTTACTATACATGTATCTCTCCCATTCTGATCACTAATGCAGGTGACTCGCTGTTCAGCGTTATGGCAATCCAACCCTGTGGCAGCCAGGAAATTCTATCAGTATGTCCATCTGCACACAACCGTGTCTGCAACAGGTATGTACAGCATAAGTGATCCTTATCGCACTTTATTTAGCATCAGGGGTGACATCAATAGATCTACTTGGAAATTCACTAATCGCATTTGCCCCTAAGTTACTTTTCACGCATAACCCACTTATTTTTGCCCCCCCCCCCCCAACTCTCTCACGCGTCACACATAAAGCCTTTATGACCCAGCTTACCACAAACTGGGTCACAAAGGAAGAACTCGGGCTGATAATCCTAAGTCACTACAGTCTCTGTAAATTGCACGATGTATTCAGTAAGGGTCTTGGGTGGATATTGTCAATTTAACAAATTGACTCAGTTTTTCATGGGTCTGTGCTGTTAGTGACCATGAATGTTGCTGTAACATTGGCAAAGTAGTTGTGAATCCACGAGGCGATGTTTACAATAACAAATTGTCAAATTGTCCACTCTCGCTTATTGACACATCGCATAAATGATCACTTGTTGTGTCTGTCCGCTTATTGACCAAAAAGCAATAAAAACAGCACTAGCCGAATGTCCGATGTCAGTAACATATCTGCAGGCTGGATTCACCATCCAGACACCAAATACACTCGAAACGCAAAACAATCATACGCTATAATTTAAGATTATTCACAGGATTATTTTCAGCCGGAAAACAATAGTCTTAAAAAAAGAGTGTATTCAAGTCAAGTGATACAAGCGAGATTTCTGTAGCTCGGATTACTGTTGGCAAGACTTAAATGCGAAGTATCAATTGGATCTAATTTAGTTTTTCTAGTTTTATCTGGCTTCTTGCTGGAAAATATGATGAGTAACATAAATAATCCAAAAATAGTTCAGTCAAGAACTGTGTTTACTAGGTTCTTTGTTTATACTGTGTCAGTTGTCTATTTTGAAGCAATTGTTTGAACTGCCCCATCTTATAGATTACTAATGCTTGATTGGTTTGTTACTTCAGGGAAGTTTATGACGTTCCTTTGCAATTGCCTTGTGAAGCTTGCAAAGAATGGAGGTGATGAGAGCGACATCTCTGTGGAAGCTGATAGCCAAGGTTTGTCAACTCCATCCTCTTCGGCCTATGTGGAGCTTTCAGAGCATACGAAGCTTGACATTTTTTTCATGGCAACTTTGTGTCACCATGCAATAGCTCAATTTTTCCACCCAAACGTATACAGTATACTAATCTTAAAAAAAATTTTAAGGAGTTACTGCCATTTAGAAGAAGTGATCGAGTCCATGTCGTTTCCGTTATCTTGAAGTTTGTTATGATACAAACCTTGTTACTTTTCAAATGTAAATTATTCTGTTATCATGCTTTTGCCAACTACCTCCTAATGGCTATCATCACTAGATCGCTTCCATGCAGAGGCGAGGTTTCATTTCACAGAACAGAAAAATGGCCTATTAGCCATGTTCCGAAAGTGACTCTGTTCGATATTGTCGTTTTGCATTGCGACTGTGTTAGAATGTCGCGAATTCCACTTCATTTATCTACTACATGTACATCAGATGTTATTGTTATTTATATAATAACCCAAGTTATTCTCGTATTTTGATTGGTTCTCGCCTATGATCTATTAGAGGACAGATGCACGATTGACGTCATCATTAAAAAGCTCTTCCCTTTGTGTTTTAAAATGGCGGAAAGTTTTGAGAATTTGGATAATATTTTAAATGATTGAGCAAAAGATACATGTATGTACAAAAAGGTATTGTAGGGGCATTGAACAGGTATGAGAAGCATAGTCTAGCAGGAAGAAGAAAGATAAAGCCGTTTCACTTTTAGAAAATGGCTTGGAAAAATACTCGAGCAGTCGGCAGTCGAGCGAGACTACATTGTGTAAGCCAAAGTTACACAAAATTGGTCTTGGTAAGCCTAAAACCTTTGCTTTTTCTCGAATTTAACAAACCCGATAAACAAAACGTTCATGAGATTAATTCATTTAATAAATTCAACTTTTCTCAGTCTCAAAATAATTGTTGACACTGATCGATGTCGGGAATTGCGAAACATCAAACATCAAAATAAACACATACTGTAACAATTAACCTTGTTTTCCGATGCAAATGTTCCAGTCCGTTTCAGGGCACAGCAGCGAGCAAAGTACAGCTCACGGCCAACTGTATCGCAGCTAAAAGGTGTCTCCGACACTATTTCAAACTGATTTGAGAATCACCGACCACAGAGGACACAATTTCCCCGTCACCGGCGCTCTTTTCCGTTCAAAACTTGAATCGAATGGCCTCCGGGTTGACCGCAATCGCAAGTTTTCCGAGCGTATTTTTTCAACTCCTGCAATATTCAAGGCAACATCCAAGCTCTTCAGCTCACTGGGCTGCTCTGATGACAAAGCTGACTAGACGTATCCAGCATTTTCTTTAAGATTTGTAGATTTTTTTCGTAGTTCAATTCTGCTTTCGCTGTAAGTTTTCATTCCACGAGAAGCGACGCTCGAGTCAAGTTTGACAGTGGCGTGATTTTCCTGGACCAATCACAATACTTTGCTACGCATAGCAACCAATGAGATTGCGTTATTTTGTATAGACAACAGATTGCGTCAAATGGTTTTTTTCGTGTTCGCCGAAAAGTTGGCAAAGGCCGGCTTTAATTTCGCTGAAAGATTTGAAATAAAACTGAAAGGGTTATCTGTAGTAATTTGTTTTGTTATTATATAAAACAAATAGATTCCATGTTGCCGTGCGTCTGTTCAGTAATAGATCACAGAAGACGTCAAAATGTGGTAAGAACATCAGTGACACACTCGGCTATCGCCTCGTGTGCCACTTATTTTATATAATAACCCAAGTTATTCTCGTATTTTGATTGGTCCTCGCCTATGATATATTAGTAGAATTGTACTAGTATACTAATGCAAATGCTGCAATCTGATTGGCTGAGCTACTCGTATACTATCAGCCATTA
>OZ026601.1:25309913-25314913 GCA_964020085.1 Micromussa lordhowensis
AATACCAGAAGAAAACCGAAGAGAAAAAGCCAAGCTGCCAAAACTTGTCATCACCAAGTTCAAAGGCACTCCCGCCGACTGGCTGCGGTTTTGGGGCCAATTCGCAGCGGAAGTTGACGCGGCAAATGTTTCACAGATTACAAAGTTTTCCTACCTTAAGGAGCTTTTGGAGCCTCAAGTTCGATCGTCCATAGATAGCCTCCCGTTCACCACCGAAGGCTACGAGCGGGCGAAGAATATTTTGAAAACGAAATTCGGAAAGGAGAGCGAGATCGTAAATGCCTATGTAAGCAGCATCATGTCACTTCCCGTGATTAACGGAGCAAATCCAAACAAGGTATCGCAGTTCTATGAAAAATTATGTTCAAACGTTCAAGCGCTCGAAACAATGGGAAAGCTCGGGGAGGTGAATGGTTACGTAAGGATGACACTGAACAAATTAGAAGGAATTAGAGGAGATTTAGTGAGAACTGATGACGACTGGCAAGAATGGAAATTCGATCAGCTTGTCGAGGCATTGCGAAAGTGGACCGTCAGGAACCCGCCGAAGCCCGACGAAGATTTTAACCAGGAGAAACCACCGTTATGGAAACCGCCATTTAAACCGCCGCCTAGATTCCCAAAGCCACGAGACAGAGTGTTTAACTCGAGACAAGAAGAATGGAAAACAAGGCCATGCGTATACTGTGAATCGAGCGAGCACAGATCAGTCGACTGTAACAAGATAGTGAACGTGGCACAACGGAAAAAGTACCTGAGTGAAAAAAGGTTGTGTTTCAACTGCACTGGTACAAGGCACCGGGCTGCGGACTGTCGTGTCGTTAGAAGTTGTCAAAAGTGTAATGGCAGACACCACACATCAATCTGTGATAGAGATTCCCAACAGATGTTGCTAGCCACTGGGGAAGGAGCAGTCATTTACCCTGTCGTGGTTGTCGATGTACACGGCATAAAATGCCGAGCATTACTGGACACTGGGGCAGGAAGTTCTTATGCCTCAGCCGCGCTTATCGAGCGACTTGGAAAACAACCGTCCAGGATGGAGCGCAAGAGAATTGACATGATGATGTGTTCGACTAACCAGAAGATTTATCAGTATGATGTCAAGATTTCAAGCATCGTGGGAGATTTTAACATGGCTGCATCAGTCAGTAAGGTAGATAGAAGTGTTCTGCTGACCATCCCTAACCCAAGATATGCTGACAAGATCCACCAGTACTCCCACCTGCAGGGAGTAGTCATGAATGATGAGGACAAGAAGCCAGAGTTGCCCATCCATTTGATACTGGGAGCAAGCGAGTATTCCAGGATTAAGACTGACACAAAGCCACGGATTGGAAAAGCTGGAGAACCAGTTGCTGAGCTGACTTCACTGGGATGGACAATGATGTCGGCTGGAAAAGAAGCACACATGGGGAGCGTTTATCTCACCAGAACCTCGTCCACTGATTATGAACAGCTATGCAGTCTAGACGTGTTAGGTCTCCAGGATAGACCAGATGGTGATCAGCAATCAGTGTACGAGGATTTTAAGGAGCAATTGAGACGCAGTGACGAGGGATGGTATGAAACCGGGTTACTATGAAAACATGGCCATGATCTCCTCCCAAACAATGAACAAGGAAGTCTGAGAAGACTGGAGAGCCTCCTCAAGAAACTGCAGAAAGAACCCAACCTTCTGGCCCAGTATGATGAAGTCATTCAAGACCAGTTGGCGAAAGGAATCGTAGAGAGAGTGTCTTCAGATCCAGTGGGAAGAGAATTCTACATCCCACACAAGCCTGTTGTCAGAGAGGCAGCAGAATCCACCAAACTGCGAATCGTCTTCGATGCATCAGCTAGATCAAACGAAAGAAGTCCATCGTTGAACGACTGCTTAGAGACGGGACCACCCCTCCAAAACTTGCTGTGGGACATTCTAGTGAGAAACCGATTCAAGCCTGTGGCATTGGCAGGTGACCTCAAGCAGGCGTTCCTGCAAGTCCGTATTCAACTGGAGGATCGAGATGCCCTGAGATTTCACTGGATCAAGGACAAGGAAACGTCCAATATAGAAGTTCTAAGATTTACCCGTGCACTGTTCGGACTTGTCCAGTCACCATTCTTGTTAGGAGGAACATTGCATCAACACTTAGAAAGTATGAAAGAACGATACCCAAGTGTAGTAGAAGAAATCAAGAAGAGTCTATACGTTGACGATGTTATCACCGGGGGAGAAACGACCGAGAAGGTGCGCAAGCTGAAAGAATCAGCCGTTGCAATATTTGGAGAAGCACAGTTTGAGTTGCACAAGTGGCATTCGAATGAGCCAGAGTTAGAAGCAAGCGGTGAACCAGAAGACGGGAAACAAAGCTATGCCAAGGAACAACTTGGAGTCAAACTCGGAGAAACCAAGATGTTGGGCCTGCCATGGAACAAAACTGAAGACACCATCGCTGTCACATTTCGAGAGGCCTCCCCAGAAGTATCTAAGAGAGAAATGTTGCGGTTCCTCGCTTCAGTTTATGACCCACTTGGTCTGGCTTCACCGGTATCACTGGTGGGAAAGCTCTTGTATCGAGAAGTCTGCGACCAACACCTCTCGTGGGACCAAAAAGTACCTGATACCGTCGCGAAGCAGTGGAAGAAATTTGAGAGAAGCCTTCCAGACCAAGTTCAAGTCCCACGCAGTTTGGCAGGCTTTAAGGAAACTATTGAAGCAATCGATTTACATGCGTTTGGAGACACAAGTGGGGCTGGAACAGCAGCCGCCGTGTATGCAGTGGTCCATCAAGCTTCCGGTGTCACCCAGGGATTATTGGCCGCAAAATCACGCCTGGCGAAAAAGGGCTTGACTATTCCTAGGCTGGAACTCGTATCTGCACACATGGCAGCAAACCTTGCGGAAAATGTGAAGAATGCCCTACAAGGCCAGCCAGTTAGATCAGTCCATGGATGGCTGGATAGTACTGTGGCCCTACACTGGATCAGAGGAGAAGGCAGTGCCTACAAACAGTTTGTGGCTAACCGAGTGAACAAGATACGAGATAAGGAGTACATTCAATGGAGACATGTTGGTACCGACCAGAATCCCGCTGATGTTGGCAGCAGAGGTTGCCAAGCAGATAAGCTGCGTGAGCTGTGGTTTAAAGGGCCAGAATGGTTGACAGAGCCTGATCATTGGCCAGGGGACATACTTACACAACCAAGCAAGGAAACCGAAGCGGAAGCCAAACTTACGAAAGAGATCTTTGCCACCGCTACAGAGACGAAGGACGGCCTTGATGAAGTTTTAGAGAGGAACAGCTCCTGGAAAACGGTGCGAGTCACCACATGGATGAGAAGATTCTTGAACAATTGTAAGCAGAAGGAATCAAACAGACTCGTTGGCCCTCTGACGACATCCGAGACCGATAAAGAACTCCGGTGGTGGGTTCAAAGAGCGCAAGAAAGCTCGAGCGGAACAGAAAGGTTCGAAGAAGACAAATTGACCCTCAACCTGCAAAAGAACAGCGACGGCTTGTACGAGTGTCGCGGCAGAATACAAGGAAACTACACAATCTATTTACCACCTAGTGCAGTGTTGTCGGAGAAGTTGGTTCAAGATGCACACATGCTGACGTTACATGGGGGAATTGGTCTCACAATGGCGTTCATCAGACGGGATTATTGGATACCGCGACTGAGGCAGCTGACCAAGAAAGTCATCAATGGTTGCTTCGGATGCAAGAAGTTCCAAGCAAAGGCCTTTGGAAGTCCACCACCCGGAAACCTGCCAATCGACCGTACCATGGGGTCAGCCCCTTTCCAAGTGCTGGGAGTGGACTACGCCGGCCCAATACTGTACAAAATTAACAAGAAGAGAGATGGTAAAGCTTATATCCTGTTGTTTGCCTGTAGTCTGACCAGGGCTATCCACCTGGAGCTGTTAAGTAGCCAAACCACTGAAGAATTCATAAAAGCCTTCAAGCGGTTCATAGCCAGAAGAGGGAGGCCACAAAAGGTGTATTCTGACAATGGAAAGAGTTTCGTCGCAGCCTCCAAATGGTTGGGAGGTATCATGAAGGACGAGAAGATGCAGGACTACCTGGCACACCAACACATCACATGGCAGTTTAACCTGAGCCGAGCGCCGTGGTGGGGCGGTCAGTTCGAGAGGATGGTCGGACTCGTAAAGCGGGCCATGTACAAGTCTATTGGGGGAGCGAATCTCGCATGGAGTGAGCTAGAAGAGGTTATCCTAGACGTTGAAATCACACTCAACAACCGTCCTCTGAACTATCTAGAAGATGATGTTCAGTTACCCACCCTAACACCACATGCTATGATGTTTAGTCAACCCAATCAACTGCCGGAAGAAGATCCTGATGCAATCAAAAGCAAGGATTTAAGAAAGCGTGCAAGATATCTCCGTCGCTGCAAGGATGTAATGTGGACCCGATGGACCGAGGAGTACATAAGGAGCCTCCGAGAAAGGCATAACCTCAATCACCAGAAAGGCAGTCCACTGATTAAGACCGGAGATGTCGTTCTGATTCAAGGTGACGAACGGAACAGAGGGAAATGGAACCTCGGGATTGTAGCCAAGCTTATCAAGGGCAGAGACGGTGTTATCAGGGCAGCAAGACTCAGAGCAGGGAAATCATTCCTTGAGCGAGCAATCCAACAGTTGTGTCCAATGGAGCTATCGTGTGACAGTTATCAAGAAAGCCAAGTTTCAGTACTTGATCCAACAGTCAGAGAGTTTCAACCCAGACGGGCAGCAGCTGCTGCTGCAGCACTGCGTATTAAGGACATTACTCAACAGGATGAACTGTAATCTGAAGTAGTGCTTTATTGTATATTTGATACCTTCGGAATCAAATAGGGGGAGAGTGTCGCGACCGGAAATTGTGTTGCGTGACATTAGTTTATCGTTGTGTGGAATATCACGTGCACCGTGCGCGTGATCGCTGAACTTTGAACTATCGCACATGGCATGAGGTTTTTTGGCGGGCTTTTCGTGTTTTCGAGAGAGTTGT
>OZ026601.1:25319913-25362413 GCA_964020085.1 Micromussa lordhowensis
TTTAACTGGGCTCCCACGGCTTACTTGACAAAACCAGGGAGATTAAGCAAAGACGACGATGACGTCAACGGCGACGCCGAAGTCAAAAATGAATTTATACAGTAGAAACCCGCATATACATGTAAGAACCTAGGTTCTTATATTTTAGGGTAGTTTTTCACAATTCAGGCTGATTAGGTTCTTGGTAAAGGTAAAGTCTGCATACGAGCCACATGGCTCATCAGGCCGGAGCTTACATGAAGCGACTAGGAGTATTTCTATTCCCCCTGGATGGCGATGTTCCCCCCCCCCCCCCCAGAGGCATTGTGAGAGTAAAATGTCCTGCCCAAGAACACAACGCAATGTCTCCGGCTAGTAAGCTGATTCGGGACAAGGACTAGGAATTGCAACTGAAGAATGTTAGTGTCTTGATACACCACTAAATTCTCAGAACGGCTGAAACGAATTGAGAAACGCATGACATTGGTTAAGGAGAATCGCCGCCTTGAGCTAGGGACTGAAATAGTCGACTTCAGATTACCCCTTGCACCTCAAAGTAAGCAGAATGAACTGAAGAAGTTTGGCAGCCACAGAAACCATTCGTGTTCTTTATTACAAGAAATATTCCTAACGGCTTTCCTCAAAGTTAAGTCGATACACCGCCTAACTGAATTCGTGATTCGAAATTTCCATTTGACGTCATTTGTAGGCTAGTTCAACTGAAATGTCTTATTTGCTCAGTTCCCACTGTTGAATGGATCATTAGATAGCTAAGCTTTTTGATTTGAACCCTTTTCCAGTGTGGTATTGGCGTATTGATTAGATTTTTGTTTGTTCTCTTTTCAGGGTGAGCCTACTTGCCGCACAGCAGTGCAAGAATCTTATGAGAAACTGCGACAGATTGCTGATAATTTGAAACTGACAATGGTAATCATGAAACTTGAATACAAACAGACTTTTCGAACAGTTTCCTTGGTGTTGGATCTCAATTGAAATCTTGGGTTATATTTTATAAGCGTGTTTGTGCACTAAAGAAGAGTGATTTTTCACTGGCTGAGTGAAATGAAATAAGTGAAAAATGTTTTTCTCACACGCCGCTGGGGCCTGGGTATAGGTCATGTGACCTATCGGGCGGGCAGTTGTTTTTGTTGCGTCCGCCATTGCTGACTTTCCCGCCCACCCACCCAAAGGTTTTAAGTGTTTTTTACAATACCAGTAGAATGTGCGAGCCTTGTTAGCCTCGTTATTTCCGGTCTTTAGTGTAATGCTGCTTGTATTAGCTTTGAATTTGCAATAAAGGTCAGGTTGCGGCGGTCAGCTTGACATGGCTACCAGCGGTGTGTGAGAAAGGGTTTATGTTACACAAAAGAAATGAGTCTTACACTTACGTATTACCGTTTTACAATCATTTCACAGGCAAAGATTGAATCTCGTCTGACATCAAGTGAGTCAGCGCGGGAGAATCTGTCTCAAGGCGATGAAGAATTCTTCCAGAAGGCATTTCGCGCGTACTGTTTGTCGGAGATCCATTTGCATCACATGGTTAGTATAAAATTAGCTACTGACAGTTCCACACGGCAAAAAGGTCAAATTTATCTTTACGGATTGGAAGATCACCGGCTACAATGTGCTTGTACACATCACACCTTAGTTTTCTGAAGTGCTACTACATGAAAATGCGCATGCTCTAAACACGTTCTTGTTTTTGCTTGGCTGCTCACAAAATAACGGGCTAAAAGTGGATACACACGAAGGGGCATTTTGCAGTGATATAGGAGCAGGTACCTAATGTGTAGGAACTCGTCCTATGTAGGCATAAAAGGACTTGGCGCTGTCACATGTCCCTGCTTATCTGTGTACATGCTGTGTTTATGAACCTGCTACGCGTCCCTGCAACATGTCCCTTCAGGTGTTTTCGCCGTAACGCCAAGCTCAAAAGGCATTTGACCGTGTTTCCCCTAGGCCCTGGACTCTATTCGAACAGATAATCCAACGCAACGAGTTAAGATAGACTTGTAGATATAAAGTAATCACATGTGCAAGTACTAAAATTTATATCCTATTCTTTGGTTAACATATTTTGCAAACTATAACTCAACGGGCCTTTTTTTCAAAGTTAGCACTTCATGTAAAACTTGTTAAGCATTCGTCAATTCATTTGTAGGAGAAGAATGAGGATTATGGAGGTGCTATGGCGGCGATGGAAAATGTCCTGGTGTGGGCAGACAGAGTCTTGCTGCCCATAATCAACGTTGGCAGGTAGGTACCTTCATAGGGCCGTTAGTGGGTGACAAGCGTTGCGTGACGTCCCTAATAACGGCTGCGAAGGAGACTAGTTCCTAGTTCGCTCCGACGAAGGGCTAACGCTCGAAACGTCAGCTTTCGAATCTCTTTACGGTGGCCAATTCACATTATCAACTGAGTTGATGAAACCAAATTATCTAGTTCCTTTAAGGGCATGTGCCATTCAAGCGTTTTCCCATTCCTTATCTTGAAAAGTAAAACGAATACGTAATCATTGCTGTGCAACGTTTTAATAAAACTAATATTTCTGGACGTTTGTAGGCTTTTATTCTCGCAAAAAAAGTGTGTAAAGTGATATTTCGCGTGCAAAACTAAAAGGCTTAAGAATATTCCGTTACCAGCGGAGAGAAAAAAAGGAAGTTGTTATAGTGGAGGACCTCTGTAAAGGCCCTATAGACCCATTTGAGTTAATTCCTAATCTGGAGGACAAAACAATAAGATTGTTTTGCATTTGAAAGGTTTGTTTCTCTCAGGGGAGAAAACAACCATTGTTTGTCCTCCAGATTGGGAATTACTGAAATGGGTCTATATGCCACGAGGCAGAAGGAGGATAAGTAACAGGTAACAGATATAGACATGATCTGCATTGACAAGACAGTCAACTCTCTCTAAGACGGACACCATTGGGACCGGCCTCGGCTGTCCGTGTTAGATAAGAGAAGTGTCCGGCTTATAGAGAGTCAACGTAACATGACCCTAGGAATTTTTAGATTACAATACAATTCGGTTGTCACCTCTGAGTTATTTTTTGAATGGGACAAAATGATGACTGATTTAATTTTAACTTGTACTGTACTGTTTTTAATTTGCGGACAAGATAAGAGCTGTCAATTAAACGTCTGGTGTTAAAAAGAGTCACGTACTTGGTAACTTAAGAATTGTTCTTCCCTAAATCGTAATTTGCGGTCACATTCAGCACCTCACAAGTGTCCGTTGACCATTTCGAAGTGTCCGTTGTCCGTCTTATGGAGGTGTCTGTCTTATAGAGAGCTTGGTTATTGTAAAATGACTGAGAAACGGCCGGGACCAGCACCAGGTGTCCCTCTTATAGGTGTCCGTCTTATAGAGGTGTCCGTTAAGAGAGAGAGAGTTGACTGTATACCAATTTCGATATATTAAAATTCAGCCTAACACAATAGACCTCAACAAGAGGCTCTGGGGAATAAACCCCACAAACTCTGTAGTTTTTCCCCAGAGCCTCGTACTGAGGTCAATTGTTTTAGGTTGAATTTTAATATATCGAAATCTATTCTTTAGTGATCTTCAGGACCTATCACCTGAGGAAGCTGAGAGCGCCAAACGTGGCTATGAGGAAGGAAAAATCAGTGGTCTGGTAGTAAGCCTTGTCGAGGTAAAACTTTGCATAGTTCCTAGATATCTATTTAATTTTATTATGTCCTTGTTTATCTCTCGACGATACTGTATATGACAAAATCTTCCTGGAAGAGCTCATAGAAGTTTAAGTTATTTCTAATGTATATTAGTATAAATCTGGTAGTGATCTTGAGTTTATCTTAAACAATAAGTTAACTTGTGTGGGCTGTGCCCATGCTCATTTTGTATAAAATCGTAATATTTCTTCATTGATAAATGCATTCGATATGACAAGATGTGTGGTCATTATCACTATAGACTGTTCTCATATGACGTCACAGCAACCAAATTGTGTCTTTCCAATCCAATCCTGTAAACACTTTCTTTTGGTCCGATTAATTTGCTTGGCTGATGTCCACGTGTGTGAAACCACTCAATAGCCACTAGAACTATTATTTGTTTATTTGTTTTAATTTTAGGCATTAAATTTTTGTAAACCTTGTGTCACGCAAAGATTAGCCTTCTTTAGAAATTTAGTTTAAATTTCCGACTGGAATCTTCGTCCGTTTCACATGGGATATTTCCGGTCATCGCAGAAATTACAAGTTCTTGATTCGATTCGATGGCGTACATCATTACAACATAGTGCAAATGTTCGACTTCACTTGGTAATGATGTCGAAAGCCACCGTCAAGAAGTCTCAAGTTGTGATAGGTTTCTGCGACTTTTGCGTGCCTCTCGCCGTAAATATTTCTTCTAATCCTCAGTGCCTTCTCGTGGCATTCTTGGGCTTGAATGTATTGTCCAAGGTTTCGGAAAACGTTTCCCAGGTTGTTATAACTTCCTGCTACATCGGCGTGTTCTTCTCCGTAAATCTTTCTTCTAATCATCAGAGCCTTCTCGTGAAAATCTCTTGCTTGACTGTACTGTCCCATATCACTGTGAACGTTGCCCAAGTTGTTATAACTTCTTGCTACATCAGCGTGGTCCTCACCGTAGATCTTCCTTCCAATGATCAGTGCTTTCTCGTAGTATTCTTTTGCTTTAGCATGTCGTCTTAGGTCACTGTGAACAATGCCCAGGTTGTTACAACTTCTCACCACATCGGCATGCTCCTCGCCATAGATCTTCTTTGTAATTAGCAGTGCTTTCATGTAGTGTTCTTTTGCTTCGCTGTAGTCTCCAAGCTTGCGCAAAACATTTCCGAGGTTGATATAGCTTCCTGCAACGGCAGCATGTTCCTTTCCGAGAACTGATCTAGAAATCGTTTTGGCCTCTTCAAAGAAACAGAATGACAATTCATACTCGCATTGCAACGACAGCACGCGACCGTGGACTGCACAGATATCAGCTTTCAGCAGCTCCCCCTCGCGAGAACTGCTAATGTACTCTATCAGTTCGCAGGCTGATGTAGAAAAGAGATTGGCATCTGATGGGTTACTGAGGTCACAGCAAACGGCTGCTGTCGAGGAAAGCCACGAGGCAACATTGTCTGCACTGATATAGGGTTCTAAATTCTTCACCAAAGTATACTTTGATGCAAACTTAGTGGTGACAATTTCATGTACCTTTTTGCAATGGCTTGCAACTCTTCGTAGCTTTGCGCACGCCTTCCCATTTTCAAACAAGTGGTTACTCTCTATAACAGTGAGAAAGCAAAGATTCTTAATTGCTTCAGATATACACGCTGTAAATTCCACATCAGGCATTGGAACTGTCTGGAGTACTTCATGGACAATGTTATGTACCCTTATATACACCGGTGCTTCGTTTTCGTCGCGTAAGCAAGTAATCAAGGACGATTTTAAAATCGTGGCCTTGATCAGTTCTTTTGGTTTTCCCGTAGTTCGAGCTTTCACGAAGTTAATTGCGACCTCGATTGGAAGAGATTCGGGTGCACATAGCGAAAGAAGGCGAAATATCTGGTGGAGAACTTCATCGCTCTTCGAAGCTCTGTCTAATGCCATTCTAATAGCTGTGGTCATCGTACTCGAGTAAGCTGTATTTTCTTTGGCAAGTGGTTCTTCTGTTCCTTCTCTTTCGCCACGACCAAACGTGTCCAGGTATTTTTCCCAGCTGTAAGTCGGAGACCCATGACTCACAACTGTTTGCACGTAAAACGCAGCCGCTGCTAAGGCAAGCGGCTGATACTCGAGAACCTCAGCAACCTTTTCAGCTTGTTCGTGATTTGAAATCTGCGATACTTGTTTCAAAAGCTCTACTGCGTCCTCGGGCTGCATTCCTGCACTGAGTGACTCATGGTAAGTATGAGGAGCATTTGTAGGTATTGCACTGCTATCTTGAGTTGTGATCAGCACCTGACCGTAACCACACTGTTCACTGGCGGCTTGAGGCAGATGGCTTCGAATAGACCTTTTTACCGATACGGCGGCCATCTTGAATTCCGAGGAAATTATGGGATGCCCAGGGGGCAGATGAGAAATAATTAAAAAGAATACTGTGGCGTGATAACTTTTAACAATAATTTTTCGGTAACCATCGGGAACAACTGCCAAATATCGTGACGGAAAGATGTAACGCTTGTAATATTTGTTATGGAATATGAGAAACAAGCAGTAAAAATTTATCCTGAAAGCTGTGTATACGATAAATTTTCCAGCGATTGCCCCCTCGGCAGCCCATAATTTCTCAGTCAAAACAATAGAATTCAAGATGGCCGCCGTATCGGTAAAAAGGTCTATTAAGGACAGGTCAACGACGTTGTCTGCTATTATCAACCACTTTGAGAACTGTTTAAACTTTGGGAAAATCAAAAGCTTCAGATGCTGAATCGTCTCGCTTGGGATGCTGGCCTTCAAGGCAGCCAGGTTAGCCAGGGCATATTCCGTGATTCCGAGTTGTTTCGCAAGAGAGATGTAAGAGTCAGTCAGTGTTTCAAGAGTTTCTGCATTCAGGGTTGTAACAAATGTCAGACCTTCACCTTCACCTTCACCCGCTCTCATAGCAAAGAAGTCTTGTCCAATTTGACGCGCAATTTGACTTTTGCCACTTCCAGGATTTCCTGATAAATAAATGGTACTGACTGCTCCGTTACTTGCATCGTCAAGCTCTTGCATTTTTGTCATAATCCTTGTAACATCATTTGAGCGTCTGATGATCTTGTGAGATGGCTTAAACGTGAGACCACAGAAAGACTCAACTCTCGAATGAATCTCTTGAGTAAGGCATTCAACCTGTTCCTCTTTTCTCTGTATCTTGTCTTGTGCCACTTGTAAATCAGATCTGGTTGTCATCAGTGCTGATTGCAGATTGCTAACCTGTGCCATCAAGTTAGCGACTTCCGCCGTGGGAAAGTTCGTTTGCTTCTTGACCTCCTCTACATCATTGACTGGAAGACTCAAGGCGTTGAAATTAAGCAACACTCTTGCAACATAACTCTTAAACTCAGCATCGGTAAGTTTGGCATCAACATTATGGGCAATGTCATTTCGGACTTGACGAAGATCATCAGCCTCTCTCCTGATGGCTGCACTCAGTGTTGTGCCAATGCTATCTGAGAACAGGATCGCGAAAAATAAACAGCTACAGTCCCACTCAGTCGTGTTTCCATTTTGAATTGTCGCCAGATATCGCGCATTCTTCGAACGACTTTTTCGAGTTTCGTTGCTACAAAAGTCTCGACCATTCTGTGGCGTGTCTTTCCATTCTCCAAAGGAACTAGTTTTATAACGAAAGTCCCATTCTTGCTTGAAGAGTTTTCGGAGTCCTTTCGGGAACAAGTTAAAGGCGATGTAACAAATTCGAAAAAAGTTCAGTTGTTCTGATGTATACTCCATTGTGAAAAGTTCTGTTATGGAAATCAAAACATACTGATTAAAAGGTTCGTGCCGACGACAGAATTACTATAATATATAAAGAGGAATTACGACATTTCTCGTTGTTATTCGCTTCAGGTGCAGCAAAAAATCTATTGCGTGACATGCTTGAACGCACGCGACAAAACGTTAATAAGTCACGCGAATCACGCAAAGCGGAAAGGATATGTTTCGTCAAAATAAGAGATGTAATTTACGTAATACATCTAACACACTATAAAGAAATTCTGAGGTTTGGAACGGTTTTTATTCCCAGTTTTAACTAATGTGTTCAGGCTTCGACAAATTAAGTGATACTTAAATTTTGAGAGTATTTGTGAAAAACGGATCAGATTTCATGAATAATACGCAATGAAGTACAATTCAGAATCTACTGTATACTTGAACTCACTCTAAGATAATAGATAATGGAAACATAAAGATTTTCGTCCAACGCTCCAAAGAAATCACCCGCTCCGCTCAAATTTTTCCCCCTGTCCATTGTAATGAAGATGACATCACGTCCCGGTGGTCTATCAAATCGGGACAAAATCCTCTAACCCGATCTTAAGCTCTTGAGTATTTCATTTCATATCGTCGTTAGTTTGTAGAATCTCGACTGACTCTCTTCCCTACGGCAGTGTCAAAACGTAACAATTTAATTACAAGGCTTTCCTGTAACGAGGTAAAACTTACCGATTTGATGAAGATCAAATCAACGCAAGTTCCTTGTAGCACCAGACATCACTGTCAAGATTGCCGATTTGCTGAGTTAAGCATGTTTAAAGTTTTCTGTCTAAATCCAGCTGTTGAAATCTTTGGCTGTCGCAATTTCGAAGGGACGCAACTAACACGCACAGTATCGCTACAGAATGGTCCAGTGTTCACTAAAAAGCACTCCAGAATCAATGTGAAATCATACGTTCCCTCGCAGATGATACGTATGTCAAACGGAACGAAAGTGAAATTGAACTGTGACCCTCTCTATTCCAACTTTAGACGATTTGGTTACATTTAAAACATTCCGGGAAAACGGACCCCACATATCAGCTCTGTGATCTACAGAGTTAAATTTAGAATCACCGCGATAATGTCCCTTCATATCAGATGTTTTCTATATTGGGAAAGGTCGGCTTATTTTAGGAAATAATGTGGTTAAGTTACAAAATAGTCTCTGAAGGGGTAGGTCTGGTTATATTTAAATAAAATATAAAACTCTGTTTATTGTTTCTCGTACGTGCACGAGTTTTATGTACGAGTTTTCTGTACACACTACTTCATCCGAAAATTTGGAACGCTACCATAATTTTTCCTTCTGGTAGGTTCTCTTCGTTTATCTTCCCCTGAACTGGCGTTCAGTCAGCTGTGGCGCAGCGCGAAAAATAGCGAGCAAAAAACTAGACAAGACGCGCGCGCGGCAATGCTCTCCAAGACCGTCTCTCGTTTTTCTCGCTCCGCACGGTTTTTTCGTGCTGCGCCTCCACTAACTGACCGCCTGTGAGAGACTTGTTTCAGAGCATGGAGCTCGTCAATGTCAGCAATTTTCCATCCAGGTCATGCTCAAAGTTAAGCCTTTTACAGCT
Organism: Micromussa lordhowensis; assembly: GCA_964020085.1. NCBI lineage: Eukaryota > Metazoa > Cnidaria > Anthozoa > Scleractinia > Lobophylliidae > Micromussa > Micromussa lordhowensis. Next base: position 25,328,909 of record OZ026601.1, read on the forward strand.
TTGATTGTTGCGAGCTCTAAAAGAATCAAAAATAGCTTTGACCTGTTACTAAAAACTAAAGTCATTGCATTTACTTATTGAGTTCCTTCCCGAAATGATTGCTGTCGACCACTTTTACAGATGACACTGACCCTTATAGCGCTTAACTACGTCTTTGTCTTTTCGTATTCTTATACGCTAATGGTGGTGTCGAAGTGTAAACCAGCCGTAAGAGACACGAACGTGACAGTTACATGTAGCTACTCTTGCTTGTACATGAAAAAGGTATTGCGTAAAGGTATCGATTTATAGGATTTTTAATGGATTTTAGGAAGCATTGATTCAAATCCCCAGTAGCGTTAAATCGTTGAGCTCTAACATAAAACACTGCTTTCTAGGCCATTTTACGCAGGGTTCCAGTGATATCTTGTAGGTTTCTTAGGGGAGTGATCTGAACTGTAAAACATATGTATAGAATTTTTTCCGCAATCCCTGATGTGCATTATAGTTATGTGACAAAACTTGTTAAGAATATAATTTAAAATAGTGAGATTTCTTCGTTGCTTTTATTACTCGTTAATTGCACTATTACAATATTGGCAATGACACAATTGACCACGGCAACAGTAGTCAGGTTGTCTCAACAATTCGGCGATATCCATATATAACTGTTCAGAGTAAGGTCATACAGAAGCCCAGCGTAGAAGCATACGTGGCAATGACAGAGTGTCGTGGGTAGCGATAGTATGCCATTGCTTGGTTCAAGATCATAGTGTTGCAGCGCTATAAAAGAGGAACGTATATCTAACGTTCAAGAAACGGTAAACTGTCACTACAGAAAAATATCTCCCGCATCGATTCTAAGATACAGCCTTCCTTGAAACCGCAGTACACAACTTTGTTGAGAGAGGAACTGTAGACTCCTGCTTGAATCTCGAGTCCAACTTTAAGTTGGAATGTGGAATACCTGTAAAGCGGATAGAGTACTTCATATAGCAGCATTGGAATTTATTCTCACTAACCATGTCCATTTTCAGACCGTTTTGACGTGCGTGAGCGAGATGGTCATGATCGGTATAGCGGAGGAAAAATTCTGCAACCATGCGGCAGTTTTTACAACGTCTTTGGCCAAACTCGGTGAGTTGAGTTTATGGAGACAGAAGCCCTCTGCATCTTTACAATGCTTCGAAAAACTGTAGTGCTTACTTAACGTACAACTCTGTTACGAACTTATTTCTTAATTATCGCCTCTTAACAGGTTGTCAAGCGGTGACGTTTTTGCCTCAGCTCTCTAAACTGTTGTACCAACTCGTTCACAGTATGCTTCTAAGAGATGGTAAGTATTCATTCGATGAGCATTCCTATGTACATTTTGGACAGAACCTCTCCCATTTGCTTTGTCTACCCTAGGGTAGCGGGGAGATGGGTGTCAGAAAAGACTGCCTCTGTCTTAAGTCTTCCTTAGTGAATAAATAGTCGAGATAGGGTCAGGAAAGTGTGGAAAGGAGGAAAATTCTAAGTATGATGCCAAAGTCGGTGGAAATGTGGAGAGTTTTGTAAATTCAGTAATTCAAGTCTTGCAGACTGTATAATGCCAAATAATTATGACGTTTTATGACCCTACAAATCTCCTTCATGAGCCGAGTCTGCAAATACTTTAGCTGCAGTTTTGTGGGTGCATACAATCGAGCGCTTCTATAATTGCAAGTTGATGGAAATGCCTGAAACCACGCGGTACATGTTGTGTATGTCAAAGACAAATCGTACATGTTAGGTACGTCGAAAGAGGGTTGGCTCTCTCGAATCCTCTCAAGAATTTTGCAACAAAGCATTGAAACAGTGAATTTGATCATGATTTGCTTTTCTTACAGAATCGAGGAATGTAAATCTCCAAGGCGGGCCGGTGTCAATTATGTTGACAAACGTGCTTCAAATTTTGAATTCCTGTGACAATACAGAAGTTGATGTTCTACCCCAGGTAAGAATAGGTCAACTCTAAACTGAAGTTTAACATGTTTGGTTATGAAAAAGAACAAATATTCTATCAGAGCGAACCTGTTGTTGATGATCCAGTCAGTCTGTCTGTCTGTCTGTCAGTCTGTGTATAATTGTGTGGGTGGGTGCTTACTTGGAGAAACGTATGTCGAGACCAGGGATATCTTAGAGTTTAAATGACTTGAATTTAATTAAATCATTAAATTCCACTCGTTCCCCTAACTAAATAAAGACTTATTACTAACTGCCATTTTAGGCACTTCTTGTTTTCCGACCTGCTTTGGCCGAGGTTCTTCTACTTACCGAGCTCGGAAGACGGAGAACTGGGACAGATACCAGTCTTATGGCTCCTGTGGTGTCTGCTGTATTGACAAATATCGCACAACAGGTATAATATGCGTGTTATCTATCATTACCGCAGTCCATAAGTACTTAAGAGGAATTGGCCTGACTAGCTTGGATGTCTACCCATGTTTTTTGTGACTTTTCAACTGGTAAAACGAACAGTAGCAACCTCGAAAATACCCGTTGCCAAGGAAGTCAAAATTCTAATGTTCAGAAAAGTGCAGCGACATTTTCGGAGAGAGAGGTTGCGCATTTTCCCCTCTTCCAACTGCTGTTCGTCACACAGAAGAGCTCTCCTTTCTATGCAATGGGTGAAGACATAACTTCCTTGAGACGGAGATTTGATAAATGCTGCTGTCATAGATCGCACATGTAGTTGACCGTTTTCGCCGATGGAAAACGCTCACATGCTTGTCATAATTCAGGATTTACAAATCAGTACCCCTTTTCAATTTGAATTATGTTGGGATTTTTCCATATGGTACCGTATCCTATTTTTCTGACAGAACCTACTATAGTCAATGACTGAGTTTGATTTATCTCTTTGCTTTCTTCGTGTTATTATAGTACTCGGTATCGGGAGATGATTCAAACGCACCTGATTTACCAAGACTCGCCAGCGTCATCCTGAAAATGATCACAAGCTCTCAAGCTCTCTTGAGGTAAAAATGATCAGACAAAAATACGCATGGTGGGGGGAGGGGGGATTTCAGTTTATTAATTTAGCATGGAGGATAATATTACGCTTTTTCCACACTACGTCGGAGGAATTGGAAAACGCTAGCTTTGCGTTTAAGTGAAAATAGCAGTGATGTTGCGTCTTCAAATTCGTTCGGCGTAGAGTGGACGGCAAAGATTTGATGCGTTTCCAGTTAAGTCTCTTACGAGAGACATACGATAACAAAGAGACGTAGCTTGCTTTTGTATTTTTGTTTGGTAATCTTTTTGTCTGTTTGGTTTACACTTCAGTTCTGGTTTCCTCTAAGTTTCGTCTTTTTTGTTCCTTTGCAGATCATTCATGTTTGAGGTGAAACATCGCGTATTATCAGAAGCCGTTGATGAAAGCATTGGCGCACTGACGGCAGCTGTTTCTCTACTAGGCGCGCTTCAAGGTCTGTGTTGGATTAAATCAATGCCTTGCGTTTCAGTTATGCTGCCGTGTGACTCGAGAGAACTATTACCCTGTCATTCGATCGATCAGTGGGGCATTCTTTTGACGCCTTGAATTAAAAAAAAAACTGCGCCACGATATAAGTGAAGTGCGAAGAAACGCACGAACAACAGAACAGTAATCATAAAAACTTACCGTTTGTCTGTCATTCACTCGTCCAACTAAAATATAAACTAGCCTTTTGGTTGTTCCTTTTTTTCCCTGATATTTGGTAAGGAAGGAATACTGCTCCATTCTCAAGTCGACGTCTTTCTTTTTTTGGCAGGTAAAGCTGATACGTATGTGATTAAAACCTGCGCCCTTCACATCAATGAACGGTTAAAAGAAAGCAACAACTCTCTCCCAAGGTACGTATGTCGTTGTTGTCGTTTTGTCGTTCAATTCGCATTTAAGAACCTAGAATGTCATACTGTTAATATATGAACTGATTGTCTCTGTTTGAATTATCTGTTTAATCGGTTATAATTTTTTTTGTTTACAGCGAGGAGTTACACGATGCTCGTCTTCTCATGCAGAGCTTACTCGCCACGTTACAGATTGCCGCTTGAACAGATGTTGATCGCGTTAAGAAAATAACCTATCATGGTCACTTTCAGGCAGACTAACAGCAATATCGTGCGTTCTGCTAAGAGGGAAAACAACCTTCGATCGGGCGCTGTCTGTTGTTTTTTTCGAAAGCTCTTCCACCGCCTTTCTCGCTCATGAAAATGAACGTCTCTTCGGAAGTTAGAGACTTGAAGAAAAACATGTTGGATTTTGTACGAAGTAATCACCAAAACTGAACTTGGCTCTGACAGTTTTAACATTGTAACTTGTTTTTCAAAGTGTTTCTTTTAATAGCATGTAGTGTCAGTAAGCGTTCTTGTGTTCTGTTCTGATTTCCTCAGTTGCGAAAATGTCACTCTTGTACTGCCTTCTTGAAGTAACAGTCCCTAATCTGTAGAGTGTAAAACTAGGTTACCGAGGTCTGTATGCGGTGTTTTGCGTAAGGACTCTTCAGCTCGTGCTACTGCAATCGAGTGATTTACGGGGTGAGTTGATTGGCTTCTACTGCCACCCCCCCCCCCCCCCCTTGAGTGTTCTTCGTAAAGCCTCCAAACTCGTCTCTAGGGCCCGCGCGTTTTCAATCAGTAGGGACTGATCGCGCCACGCACAAGCCACGCACTGGACGAAATCAAAGAAAAATGGAACACGAAGTCCTGGTTCCCATTGAATTATGCGCGTGCGTTAAAGTTCAATAACGGTTTTTGAACATGCGTAGAGCGAGTACCCTCTGTTACTAATGCTGGCTCACCATCCTATTTCTCCCAGAGGTCTCGATCTCTTGGGGTTAATCAAACGGATCGCTGCCTTTGGGTCCAAGATTGTCAAGCCTCTCTCACCTTTTACAAATATCCGGCGTGGTTACGCCGACCAAGTGCTGGCATAGTATAGATCGTTTTCACTGTCACGCAGCTAAAAAATAAATCGAAAATCATTCAGTGGATAAAAATAAAAAAATTGTAATGTTATAGGAGAGAAGTAAAGAAGACTTTTCTCCACGTTTTTCCTTACCTTCAGATATTCGTCGAACTGTTTTGCGCAAATTTACAGAGCCCAGTATGGAGCCCCCATGTTGGTGTACCTCCGTGGTAGCATACAACTAGTATCGAACTCGAAATTGTAACTTAAAGTGCCCATATCATCAAAAGTTTTTTATTTTCCCATCTGATTCTATGTTCTATGCAATGAACTTCTGCGAAAAAAGTTTTCGATTTGGATAAAAAGCGATTTTTTAATGAAGTTTTAAAAACTTGAATTTTAAGTTTTGGTCTCTGCGCACTAGCGCTAGTTTTCTCCGAACAGGAGTCATGTGGTTACTAGCGAGGCGAGGGTCAGAAGTTAGTTTTGCCTCGGGTTTTTTGAGATCTATTGTAAAGTTTTAAGTCGCGTCACGCTACAGCAAAGGTTACGGAAGGTTCAACGGAGGACATTAAGCCAAAGCTGTTGTACAATTAAAGGTACATCAGTTTGATTTAGCGGGGTGTCATGGTCTCTAATACGAAATAGTTATTTATCTATGATTTCGGACCTTTTGCTCCAATTGGTCACGTGACCGATTATTTCCAAACTTTTAGCTGCGGGTAAACGAATTGAAGAGAAAGTTCCACTTTACAACGTCGGAAGGGCGCCAGACAGAAACGAATACGTTTGTGTTTAAGGTACTGAAGAACTAAATTTACGCAAAACCGGTGAAAGTTGTTCGACCAGTAAAACTTGTATTTGTCCCTTTTTTTAATTCAAATCCTGATCGACTTTGGTCACGTGACGTGCTTTTCAAAAGCACTCTGGTTTAGTCAATGGTAATGCATAATGTTATCAGAAATGAAAAGACTATTTACAAATAAGCTTACATGCAAATTTAAGAGGGAATTTTTATAGCAAACAATGATGCAAGGCTGATACTACGTAGAACGCTCAACGGGGCAATGACATGATAGAGTCCAAACTGAAAGCCAAATTGCAACTGTGGACAGCTGTGGAATTTTTATGGCCGTTAGAAATTACAAAGGCTTTGTATGGGAAGAAGACGCTTTTCAGTCACACTCTAACCTGCGATCAGGCGTCCCTAATTTTTTTTTTTTGCGCAAAAAAATAAATGAGGGACCCCTGATCGCAGGTTAGTCACACTCCAGTGGCTTTCCATACAAATCCTTGTAATTTTGCACGCTCTCAAGGTGCTATAAAATCTTTGCGTTTTTGCGCCAAGGATTTTCAATTCTTGCTTCTATTTTACCCCTCTTTCTATCGCCAAAAGTTACAGGCCAGCTGCATTCGTCTGTACTGATTGAGAACAGAAAAAGTTTCTGGAAGGTAAACTGAACCTTACACGTTGGTGTTCTGGCTATTTAAAAAATGCTCTTTCAGGTTCTAAAATTCATTTAGACAGCGAGCAGTCTATCTTTTGCTCGGAAATCCTTACGGGAGAGCCCAAAACCAGTGAGCGTGCGAGCGTGAATGCGAGCGTGAGAGCGAGAGTGACGAGCGTCGAAGCGAGGCTGTCGGAGGACGAGCGAAAAGACGCCCGCGCTACTTGCGATTCGCGGCTTCGCATATCACACGCTAGCACGCTCGCAACCTTGTGTTGTGTTCTTTGCGTTCTTCCCCACGGATTCTCGAGCAAAAGAGAGACTGCTCGCAGTTGTGTAGCTTGTCAAAAGGTCGTGATTTGTGGTCAGAATGGTTTATTCGTTACTAATTTAATTTTCCGTTTGTGAAAATAGGACGTCGTAAATTCGAGCAATTTAAAATACGAAACTTTTTCTCGAGAAAGAGTTAATGATAGCGCTGGCGTTCTGAAACTGTTCGGTTTCGAGAAAAAAGTTTAAAGAATTGCTATTCCTGGAAGTTTATAGTTTTACAAGTTTAATATATACATCGCTAGTTCGACTTCACGTTGAGATTGTCTTCCAAGTTTGATAGCAACATTCCATTAAGAAAATTAAATCACAAGCGCCACCATATTGATTTGTTTTGCATTGAATCGCAAAGGGCTCATTACCTCAGAGTTGTTCAATTTCTGCAATGCCAATCGTCTCATCCCGAAAAAGTCTAGTGAGGCGATCACTTAGATCCCATTTTTTTCGGAGTTAAATAACGCCCTTAAACGACGTGTGAAAGGGTTTTAATAAAATTTTAATCTCTCGAAATTGATGAAAATTCAAGAACAAATCTTAGTAAATTCCTAGCTAAAAATCCAAGAACCAAGAGGTACAAGTCTGCGGATAACCGATGAGTGTGTTACAGTTCAGAGGAACATTTCCCAGTAGTTTAGCCCGCATTAGTATGCCGGTTTCTCATGGTCAACCAGGGCATCTTTATTTTAGATGTCTTGAATGACATACTAGGTAAAAACAAATCTACGTCAACATATAGACCTGCATGGAAATGCTTATTTTTTATTCGCCACTGCCTGTGTTGATTACAAAATTCCTTCAACGGTTGTCGATACATAACCTTGCGTACTCTCTTTTGTTGTTATAACAAAAAGTTTGAGTGGTGATTGCGTTCTAGTCTTCTGTACATCGTGAATACATGAATTTAAGTACTCTACAAAACGAAGTGTGAGGATCAAATTCTACTCTTCTGACGTCATCCATAGTAAATCATCGATACGTGCACTTGAGTACTCTCTTATGTTGTTGTAACAAAAATGTAGCGTGAAGATTGAGTTCTAGTCTTCTGACGTCATCCAAAGTAAAGTGTCGACGGAGACCTCGTTACGTTTCCTGCGTGCCAACCAAATTATTCCCACAAGGCTAAGCGTCGATACGACTGCGATGGAAAGGACAGCAGGGAGAGTCAACCCTGAAAGAGAAGAGATGATTAGATAGAAAATAAACTATGTGACAAGTCCTCTCCCCTCATCAATTTGTTGCGCAAACTAAGAAACGATAACCAATGTAAACTATACTGCTTTTAGAACTCTCCAAGGATTTTGGTATGACTTACTTTTTTGCTATTAATTATGCGATTTTTTGGAGAGTCTAATGTCCGATTTTTCTGCTGTACCATTTTTCTACGCAGAACTTTCCTTGCGTTTCGAAAGGTGAACGATACAATTTAAAAATAGTAGTTAATGTTATAACATGGCCAATTCTGTGAGCGGGCAAGACGAACCAAATTCTGGGCTATGATTGGCTACCAGGCCGGGCAAGATTTCATTTATTCTATATACTCTAGCTATCAACATGTATTTGATGACTTGTCAGTTATCGTTACGTCACTTGCATATTTTTATATGTTAAATATCACAGGAAAGATAAAATTATAGATAATATATAGCTTTTATTTTCATTTATGTTCAAACTTTCAACTTTTATATCTTAAAGAAAATATAACGGGTTTAAGAAACTCACCGTGCAGGGTTGATTTTGTGCTCATGTCTTTTACGTCACCATCAATCATCATGAGCGGTCCCTGTACTAAGGGGTACAGTTTGTCGTCACTGCTGACGTCACGTCTCTTTCGGGGTTTTTTTATGCATCCTTGTGCACATCTGGAGTTTGGGTTCCCTGCGTCACAGATCCTTATATGGCAGTGAATAAACACGAATGGGTGATCAGCAGTGAACTTGAACCCCTCCGTGGTGAAGCGGGAGATGCCAACTGCAGTCGATGGAATAACAATGGTCATTTTATCCACAGGACATCTAGATATTTTTATAAAAAAACAAAGCGTTAATAACAGCAACTACCTTTATTTGCATGACTATAAATACTTACACTGTTGCACGGCAAAAGCTTTTGTAAACTAAGATAATAGTAGTGATTATCGTAAACGTATAATAATATAATAATAAAAGTATGATATAATAAAATAATAATATAGCAATCAAGTTACATCGGTTTGATTTGAAAGAAGAATATTACATAGATCAAAGCAAGATGAAATGAATTTTGCTAATTGAATATTAACGTAAGTTCATCGAAGGTTTGTTAGCGCATAATCAGAAAGCTCTAGAAAGCAGCGTGCCAGTAAATATTTCAGAAGTTATTTTCAGTGGCTTTTAAATTAGCATGAAAGGCAACCTCTTGTCAAAAGACTGAATTGCTTACAGCTGCACTCAAATTTAGAAGTTAATATTGCTTATATTCATTACTGGGCGGTTTAATTGACGTGCCTAAATCATGGAAAGCAAATGTTTACTGAAGAAAGAAAACTTTATGGATTTGGATTTTCAGATAAGTTGTAGGGCTAAAATTGATCGAAGAGGTTATGTCGAAGTTTTATGTTAATGAAAAATTTACTCACATGCGTACGTTTTGGATCGGTTACTAACAAGGACGTCCAAAGAAAAATTCTGCATTGAAACAAATTCTAAAGGTAAAACTGACCCGTTTCTGATGAGGTTATATTTTGTAGTGCGAATTCGATTCTGATAGGGCGTTGCATAGCAGTGCTCGGCTAATACTGACAGTCGTTTGTCTTTGGATTTGACAGACGCTTGGAAGTACAGATCCTGTCTTAGTTTGACCTGCACGGGGTAGTCACTTTCGGCATTGGCTGTTGTAAACCTGGATAAAAAAATATAAATTAAACCAAACATTATAGAGGTTCTCAGTCGAGTTTCGTAAAACCAAAACCAATAATCACTTCAGCCAATCACAAAGGACATAGCTAGGCCATCTTACGAACAAATCAAAACTCGTACAAAATACATGTCGTAGTAGTCTAAAACGTGTTCGAGTCAGTGACGATTGGTTTTGGTCTTACTTTTGATTGGTTGAAAAGTGGCGCGAGGTTTTTTAAGCCAATAGCGCAGCTTAGTGATGCAAAACCGACGCTCAAGTAAGAAACCACTCTTTATGGGGAATTTTCTCAACAAAGGTGTAAATTATTAACACCTTACCGTGTTTGCGTATGGTTAGCTTCCGCCATTGTCGATGCCATCGAAATTATTGATATTGTAAATGTAAATCTATAATGTAAATCTTATTTATAGTGCTGATGCACTTAGCTATACAAGCACTAAGCTTAGCTAGGCATGCCACTGAAACCATGGAAACAAATATTTCAAATAAACGTAACATAGTTAAAAGTCCTAACTGGCAGGAGGCAGCCCAGTTGTATATTTACAAAGCGTGAATTGAAATTTACTTTCCAAAATGGATGAGCTTGAGCAAGGACTGTTGTACTTCTTTTTTTTTTGAAGGAAAGAAACTGAATTCTAACTCACTGGTCATCTTTGAACATGTCCAGGGCAACTGTGAAGTTTCCTTTGCCATCTTCGTCAAAGACTAACTTCCGGGTATCAGGTTTGACACCAACAGCAGTTGCACCACCAGCGTTATTGTAATAACAGCTGAAGGGAATCTTAATTTGGCGTACCCTTGTTATAATGGAGTCATCTTTGACTGGAATTTCCAATACCGTGTTACTGTAAACAACGGCACCTATCCTATGTCTGACGGTAGTGCCACAACCCGTAAGCGCAGTTTTAAGGGTGTAATGTGTTTTTGTTTCTTTGGCAACGCAGTTCACATTTCGTAGCGTGACATGCTCACGGTTTAAACCCAGGAGGAGTGTCTTGGGAAGAGAGATTGACATGTCGTTTTGGAGGCATTCTACGGTAACAACCGAGGCTGCAAGAAACAACAACATGCTTAGAAAGATTGACTCTTTCCCGAATTGAAATGAAATACGAAATAGGCCATAAATTGTTCCTCTTGTTTAAATTTCAAATTAGTCTCAGAAATGAAGCAGCGAGGCATTTTTCTCTTACCTACACAAGTACGGCGATCTGGTGCCAAAGTCAGCTCGGGGTCTGGGCAAGAGCAGGTGAAGCTGCCTTTAGCGTTAGTGCACTTATGAGAACAACGGCCATTTTGTTTTGCGCACTCGTTAACGTCTGCAAAATATTCCATTGCAAATTATCAAACTTGATCAGCCTCGACATGCCTCAAACGTGAGATTCCTATAAGTATTTATAAGATTTACCCCCTGTTGAGAATGACCCTATACCGAGGCTTTTTACAAAGCGAGTTATTCTCCTCAAAATAATTCATACAAATTAGGTCATGTAAACTCTTTGTCCATCTCTTAAAGCTTGGTGGTTTATCCCAAAGCCATGCTGGAGACGAATTAGAACAAAATAATTAAATAAAACTTCAAGAAATAAAATATATTACCTTTGTCGCAGTTAGTTCCTCTGTAACCTGGTTGGCAGATACATTCGTAACCTTGAGGTAAGGTTGTACACATTGCTTTATTCTGACAGGGATTCGGTTTACAGTCATCAACGACTGCAATGAAAAGTTGCATTTACGTTTTCGAATTATGATTTGGTGCATAAGCTTGAATTTTATTGAAAAACTTTAAGAGTCAAAACACGCTTCAAGAACATTTATCTTACAGTAAAAATTCATCTGTGATTGTACGCCTTTCAGCTTAATTACTAACTCATTGTGGAAGTAGATATATCTCTGATTGTCTGTGCTCAAACTTTTTTACCATCAATATCATGGGTTAAAAATTACTCCTTAATGTTGGAGGGAAATCTCAGCAGTAATTTATAATTGCACATGTGAAATTACAAAATTGCCATGGCAACGTTTGGCGTGAATGAACAAATTGACGTCAGTTTTTCATGCGTCTGTCTTGTTATTGATCATAAATTTCGTCATCACATTGTCAAAGTAGCTGTGGATCCACGAGGCGATAGCCGAGTGGATCCGCAGACTACTTTGACAATGTGATGACGAAATTCATTGTCAATAACAGGACAGACTCATTAAAAACTGACGTCAATTTGTTTTTTACGATAACAAATGGTCGAATTGTCCGCTCTCGCTCGCTGACGCGTCGCACGAATTCAAATTCATGTGTCTGTACGCATATTGACGACAAAAATTAGCCAATGAGCGCGCGAGAATTTCTGCGGTTATCGTAAAAATTTCTCCTGATACAAGCCCACGATTGTAAGCGCCACTCACGATAGTATTAAAAGGAAATCAAGTGGTATGCTCGTGAAAGTAGGAAATAATTTCACTTTCGTTTTGTCTAGATTCTAATAATTACTAAAACAAAGTTTTGACAAAACGCGTGTGAAATTATTTCCTTATTTCATTCGTCACCATTTGATTTCCCATACTAAAAAGTGGGCTTTTTCAGAAGCAAGGATTTTTTTGTTAAATAGACCTCTTTAGCTTGGGCAGTTTGTTTTCCCATTTCAGACCATGTGATGATACTCTTGAGGATTCTTGCTTTCAAATTTTTAAATATGAATGAATAACTTTTAGATGATAAAAGAACTGTTCTCGGAGAATATCACATGGTCTGAAATGGGAAAACAAACTGCCCAAGCCAAAGAGGTCTATTCTTAGACCAAAAGTTTAACTTTCTGTAAGAACGCAAATGTGTCAACTTTTATTTAGATGAACATGCCAACTCAGATAGAACGCCTGTACACAGTCGAGTTTTATAGGCATCCATTCGATTCTCGTCGTGACACCCTAGAAACTTTGTCTTTGGTCGAAAGCTCGTAGTTTGCGCTTCGAAAGGACTGTCAAACGCTACGAGTCACGATTTTTTTTACCTTGTTCTGCAATGCCATCGGTATTTTTACTAGTTTCTCAAAACAAAAAAATATGCCTCAAAACTCATTTTTGTAAAGTTGCAGAAAAAAATCTTAAAACATTTTATTATGATCACGGGCAAGAGAGCCTTTGAAGCTTCCCGGCAAACAAAGCGTTGCTAATTTTAGAGCTAATTCTCCGACAATTAGTGTAGGGTTGAAATTGCAAACATTTCTAAGGCCAATCTATCACCTGAAGATTTGATGTTCCTTTAAAATTAGAATTTGAAGTTAAAAATTGGTAGACGTGCACGAAGCAGTTGTCCACCAACCCGGGATGCCCTTTCGGGGGCGTTCAACTGTCTGCTGGTGTGCCAAAACGTTTTTTCCTTTTAATCCCTCTTTAAACTTCCTAAAATTTCACTCAAACTCGTGTTAAACCGCCTCCCCGTCTTAAGCTGAGTCTTGAGTAGCAACTAGCCCCAGTTGTTCGAAAGGTGGACATTAACTCTATCCACCGGATGAGTCACTATCCATCGGGAAGCGCAGTTTGTTTTGTTATCACTCATCCACTGGATAGCGATTTATCCGGTGGATAACGTTATCCACCTTTTGCACTACCCCAGCCAAGCAAGTATTGAACTTACATGATAGCATTCTTCACGAAAGTGAAACAATAATGGATGAATCGAATCAACTACTTTAAGAAATCAGAGAATTCCATTTAAAGTACTAACGTCCATATGAATCCTCTATGAGAAACCCTGCAGCGGGTAAAGGAAGACGACTTCTCTCGACTGCCACGTTGTCCTGGACATTTCCAAGTTTTTCCAAGGGCTCAGCAGGGTCAGTTTTTGACTTCACTTTACCATCAGCAGGCGAGACACAGCAAAACAAGTAGACCACCACGACGAGAACTTTCATGGTTATCTTAAGAAAGTCTGAACCAATTTACTCTCAGGGGAACTGCAACTAAAGCAGCTTTTACAAAATAATATTGACATTATATAGCCAGTTAGTTGATAACTCTTGTCTCAAATTTTTATTGGTTGGGAAAGTGATTTTGTTTGATAGAAAAAGCAACACGTTCGTCTCAGTTGTCGCTCTTCTTTGCAAATTAAAGAAAGAAAATGATGTAATCTGGCCATGTGACGTGAAAGATGACAACGTTGAAAACAAGCTTCTTTCTATCGCACAATCTGTCATGTTGATTAATTTTCAAAGTTGACAAAAGTGGCGAGAAAGATGATGTAATACATTTTATTTGGCCTGTTGAATGATTTTTTTCAGCATTGAATACCATTGTAATTAGCCTTACCTGGAGGGCTTTTAAACTAATTCACGTCGCCGCGAGACAAAGTTCCGTTACAGCATCTCTTTTTTTGTCTCAGTTGTCAGGGAAACGAGTTGTGAAAAGCATGTTGCTCGCCAGATGTAAAACACTTCCTTAGCCAACGACAACTCGATTGAAAAACCTTTCGTATACTTGCCTATACAATGACGGCAGTAACATGATAAAAGTTACTTTAATTGTTATTTTTTGGGATAGATTTAGACTCCAAGTGGTCATGTGTGCAATGAACGAAGGTTTTTATTGTGTTAGCGTTCGTGTCCAGGTGTTTTGTTGTAGTTTACTTACAAATGGAAAAGTGGAGTAGAAAGTTAGCCTTGCTGACAATATTGAGCCTGCAGTCGACGAGTTCAGAGTTCAGAGAGGACTCACCTGGTGGTTAGTACATTAATACTAAGAAGTTAAAGGAAATTAAACTTTTTGAAAAGCGCTGTGGTTAATATCGGCTTGAAAGCTGACGACAATGCGTTAAAACAAGCCGAAGTTTATATGAATTTAATATCAAAACCAAAAGTTTCAAAATTTCAATGCATTAGAACAGCTTGAGTTCGGCGTTACAAACCACCATGAAGTTCGTCTATCTTGTGCTTTTTCTGATGCTTTTTGGCTTCGCCGGAAACGAAGCGGTGCCAAAAGGTAAGACGCGTGTTAGTGCCTTTTTTTGTAATAGAGATACTTTAAGATAACCATGTCAGGTGAAGCCTTGGAGCCAAGGCTGGCTCATAGCTTCCGGAGCTTATCCCGGTTTCTGTAGCATGAAACGGCTAGAGGTATTTCTACTTCCCCTGGACGGGATGCTAGTCCATAGCAGGTCACTCCCCCGCAATTTTGTTAGGTTTCCCCAACAAATAGCAGGTACCCATTTATACACCTGGGTGGAGAGAGGCACTGTGAGAGTAAAGTGTCTTGCCCAAGAACACAACACACTGTCCCCGGCCAGGGCTCGAACCCGGACCGCTCGCTCGCTCGAGTTATAACTTAGTCGTTAAGGGGTCAAAACTTATAAGTTATACAGGTGAAACTTGTGCTCGAGCCAAACAAAACTTTTAGTTTTCAGTGTGAAACTTAAAGTTTTAAACATCAAACTTGCTAAATCAATGGAAAACCGCGAGAAATCCGCTGAATGTGTTAAAAAATATTTAATCTTATCTTGAAGAAATGGTGGAGCTATTTGCTGCATCCGCGAATGGTAGAACTATCAAATTTGCTATGACACTTAATGTTACTGTGGCCCCTTGTTGTGATACGGACTGTTAGTGTTATACCAATAATGCACTAGCTTTTTGTATAGTAGGGAATTAAGGGACTTATTACAATACTAGAGAGACCCAAACTGACGTTTGATTAAAAGCGCTTCTTCTTCCCTACCCCCCACCCTACGGTAAACGTTTTTCGTCAGACAAATGGATACGAAGCCCCCTTGAAATACCCCAGCTATGGGTCTGAAATCATTTACGTAACAGCAAAATTGGTGTTATCAACTGAGTTGTTAATGTGAATTGGCCACCGTGAAGAGATTCGAAAGCTGACGTTTTGAGCGTTAGCCCTTCGTCGGAGCGAATCCATTCGCTCCGAGCTTGTCTTCCGCGTTGAGCCTTGTCTTCCGTGTTTTATAAATTAGAACGTTCTATCTAACCGCGTAATGCACCAACAAGGGCCAAGACGGCCCAAGTTGGGTTAAAAAATAAGTCCAGGACTGTTTAAGTCTTTCTACGCTACTGCAAAATACTGCTTATAAGCCCTAAGCTTATTCAAACTTATAAGGGGTTTTCGCGGTTTTTTAAACAGAATGGCTTTCATCCGGAGTTAAGGGATTTACTGTTTTGAAGCTCTTAACGTACGAACGAGGAAACCAATAGGCTAAACAAACAGGTCATTGTGTGGAGCTCCCTCAAAATGGCAAATTCAGAAGATAAAGTTGAAGCCTGGGGTCAATTTAATAAACCTTTTACACTTGTAAGCTACAAGTCGGACCATTGTATTTACAAGCGCAGTCAGAAATGAGTTTAATAAAAGTCGTTACAAGTCCAGGTTACAAGTGTCCGACTTGTAATTACACCTGTAGCGCTACACGTGTAAAAGATGGTAAAAATCAAATTTAATAAAAATTTTACAAGAGTACAACTTGTATTTTTTTTTACAAGAGTCCAACTTGTAAATCCCAAGTGCAAAATACAAGTCGTATGTCCCTTGTAAGCATTGGAATAGGCCCGCTGAAGAAAAGATATTAAAATTTGCATTTGTAAAAGTACACGTGCATTCAAGCAGAGGCTACTATTGTAATTTATACTTGTATCCTGACTCGCAATACACGTGTAAATTCCACTGTAGAAAATACTATTATTAAATCCTTATATTTACCCGTGTAAATTACGCGTGTAAAAACTGCAAGTGTAATTTCTTATTAAATTTATTTTCTTATTGAACTTGCCTTATAAACGGAACGGTATATCACGGTATATCTCTAACATTCCCTCTCTGGTTGTGGTCCAGACACGCCTGCAGTGTACAGGAGACATTTCAAGGAATGCTACATCTGCTGTTACCACTCACGGATGTAAGGAATACTATGAATACAAGCAGTTACCTTTAAACGTACTACAGGGACTCCTGGCCTTAACCGGTTGTTTATTCTTGAAGATTTGGCTTATGTGAGTTAAATGAGGTAGGTTTTTGATCGCGGTTTCTTTAATCACAAAGGCGTTTCCTAGATCTATCTCTAACTGGTGAATAAGGTTTTTTAATTCTGGCCGAAAGATCAAAGAAGATGCATTTTCGTCAACTTAAGGGGGGCTCAAAATAGTTTCCAGCACTTTCCAAGAGGTAGAATTTGATGGATCATTAAAACCACTCTATATCGGTTGATGCCCAAATAATTGTATCAAAAAAGTGCCCAATCATTGGTAAACATGTTGCTGTCAAATTTGTGGCACAATAGGTTACCTTAGCAACAATATCATGACCTGCTATAAACAAACCTAATTTTAGCTTTGAGCGCCTATAACTCAAAAACGAACTCGGTGACCGCTATTTTTTATTATCAAATTATAATAAACATGCTAAGATGCAACTTTTTGCAAAGTTTAAAAAAAATCTTTGGAGTGGGTCTAGAGCCACCTTAAATTTTCGAAAATTTAAGGTGGCTCTGAACGCAGACTTTTTTAAAACTTTGCAAAAAGTTGCATCTTATCATGCTTATCATAATTCGATAATAAAAAATAGGGGTCACCGAGTTCGTTTTTGAGTTATAAGCACCCAAAGCTAAAGTTAAGGGTGTTTTAGCAGGTAATATTGCTGCTATGATAACCTTTAAACAGTGGCAGTATTCATCCCTCAAAGTATAGCTGTTAGAAAAGTGCTGGAAACTGTTGAAGCTAGGCTACAAAATCATGGCCTCATTCAACCTTCATCGTCTTTTACATTTTAACATCATTTTTTCTGCTTTTAATCGCTGTTTGCCATGAAAATGGAGGTTTAGTTTCAAACCAAATTCTACCTGGGTTACTTTGTAGCCGAATGCACGGAGACGTTCTTTTTAATAGTGATCTAAGTTGAATATCGTGCAACATCAGCGGTGTTCCTGCCGAAACGTCAAATGACTTCAACCGATTTTTATTAAATTCACTTCAATAATTTACAGCAGTGAAGTCTAAGAACCACGTTTATGGCCAAAAGCTTTATCTCTTTATGTATTTGGCCGTTTGCACCCTGAAGTGAGAACTATTTGTGTTTGGTCTGAGTAGGCAGAGTAGGAGGCTTTTTCCATTTTTTGTGTTGGATTAAGGAATAAACTTGGAACGAAAACAAAATTGCCGGTTGCTGTTTACGGACGGACGAGACCTCTCCTCAGTCAGTTAAGCCGGAAATAGAGCTTTCACGATAGTTTCTAGAAATAATACAAAACACAAATGGCCGTCATGGTGAGTTGTGATAATATTTGCTACAGATGGACGATAGATTCACTAGTAATCCACTATATGACTGTTACAATCAGTACTAACCGTTCCCTTGGGACAAACCGCTGACAAACGAGACTGTACTCGCAATCACTCGGTCGAGGGAAAATCAATTCATTGAAGTGGCGGGACTTTTTGAAGCTACAGTTCCGTTTAAATCATGTTTTTGGCCAAACATTTTGCTAATATTTACTTTACAGTAAATTTGAGGGAGTCAAGCTTTGATATCTGTGTTTCGTCAGGTCACTAGCTGCTGTTGAAGCCTTCTAGACTTTACGGCGCTTGCAACGCTCGTCGGAAAAAAAGCAGCGAGAAGCCCACGTTGTGCTTGGTATTTCAAGGTAAACTCACAAACTGTTGTTAGTTGTTTATGCTATGGCTATAAACTAGTGAAAACGGATACGTGTGAAAAAAGCCGGGCTTCATTCCTTTGAAAATTATGTTCCCACGATAGACTGTTGACCAGTTGGTGAGCTAGTGTCTTCAATTCGGTAAACTTGAGCGAAAGGCAAACTTTAGTCTCAGTGAAGTATCCGTCATAAGGCTATCTCAGTTGGAAGTAGATATTTGTTTTGCCAGTGCTTGAATGTTTTTTTTTTTCCAAAGCTCCTAGTTCTCTTGCTGCATTTCACTGCTGTTGCTCGCATTTTCGTGGATTTGCAAAACATACTCTCCTGCTTCGAGCGTGTGCATGTTTGTTGTCCTTAGCTTTGCACACTGATTGTTGGATATTGCATCATTTATCTATTATTAATAGTTTACCTAACAGGTAGTGAATACTGCATGTAAGTTACAGCTATAGAGCCATATGTTGCGGAACATAATATTTTTTGTACATAAGTTACAGCAATCTAGAGGGGTGAGGCCCTATGTGACACCTAGTCACTAAAGAGATAGGTGAAGGTGAAAGAAGAGGGTTATCAGAAGAACGACAATTTGTATAATAGTTTACGTTGTTCACTCTGAAGTACACAGAAACCTTGTTCTAGAATACCTGTATACTACAATATCCTTTTGGTAGTTACTAATGGCTAACAAGTTCTTCTCTCTAGAAACAACATGTTACTGGTCATTCTGCCAAAAGTTAACCATGCAGGGAAAAAAAACAACATTAATCCACATGCATGAAGTCCAAAGTTCACTCACTGCTAATATTAATCAACTTCATGCATCAAGGCAGGTTTAATTTGGCTGTTTGAATATCCAAATTGATGTATGCCTTGTCTTTGATATGCTGAATCAGACTTCTTCCTTAGTTAAAGGTCTCATCGCAAGTGTGTACATGTAAACCTAACCCTAACCCTGTACTGTTAACAATACCTTTTTTGCTAATGTTGGGAGGGGTTAGTGGGAGGTTGTGTTGGGGTGGAGAATTGATGGTCTTATAATGGTTTGTCTGTTAGACTCTGGATCCATTGGTCCAAAATGGAGCCAAACTGGGGTCGCTGTGTCATGTTCTCAGGCACGACACCTTACCCTCACAGTGTCTCTCTCTACCCAAGAGTGTAAATGGTACTGGCCAATTAGTGAGGGCAACCTGACAATTGCTGGGGGTCACCTGCAATGGACTAGCATCCCATCCAAGGGGATGGACAACACTCCTAGACACGTCATGTCACAGAAATTGGAGTTGAGCACCTGTACTGATGAACCATTTGACTTCTCTGATCCCTTAGGAATGGAACTGACTTAAGTGCCCAGTAGCCAGTGAAACATCACTGGAATGTGCCCATTCTTAGTCACAAAGACTGGAGGGGGGATTTGGTGTCCTGTGTGAAACGAACCCTTCACCATTTAAGTCCAACACCCTTCACCCGATATACCACCAAACAGTGAGGGAGGGAAAGGGCATTTGTCAACAAGCACTTTTAGCAAGCAGTTGTGCAATAGATGGCTGAAAAAGTGGAATGGCAGAATGGGACCAGGGCAGTAGTGGATTGTGTAATGGGGTGGGGAAATCAGGGAATGGTACCCCTTGAGTTTGGTTGTACAGTAAGGTTAATTCAGGAATCCACAGTGAGAAGGACAATTCTTCAGTAGTGACTTGGTTAGCACATGTTATTGTGGTCACCAAGGTTAGGATTCAGACCTCTGAATGAATCTTTTTGTTATAGGAAAGAGATGGGTTATAAAACAACAGTTATTTGTGCTTGATGTTCAGATGATACCTAATTTGGATGATGCGTAGCATCTGATTGGCTGTTGAAAATTGGGAAAATGATGAATTGCATGCTTGGTTGGGATGATGTCACATGTTTTATGCCGTAACAGATCAGCAGATGGGGTGGAAAGTAAGTCATGGTTGGCGATCCTTTTCTCATTTCGGAGAGTTCTCCATCCTTTTGGCATTAAGCCCAAAATGTTCGAGTGTATTTCTTGCAGGACCTACAATGCAAGGATTTTCTAGTTGAGACGAAGCTTCATCTTCCATGTATTTAGGCGATGTCTCAAGCACTGAACGGTCACACCTTGATGAAGAAGCAGCTTACATAAGTTGCATGAGCTGGAGAGGATTCACCACAATTTTGCACAAAGGTGTTGCAGCAGCAAAGGTGGAGGCAATGCAGATGTGGTGATGGCGTGGCGGAGCGCATGGTTGGAGGCAAAGGTTGTGGCGCGCTGGGCAGGGGTGCATGTGCGACATCTTTGTTGCCATGACACTTTTGGGCAGACAACCTGAATCCTGCTCAGTTCATGCAATTGCTGTTAGCCACTTCTTCATCAAGATGTGTCAGCTCATCACCTGGTACTTCTCCTGAATGCATGGACGATTTTGCTTCACCACAGCCAGAAAATCCTTGCACTGTTGTTCCTGCAAGAGATACACTTGAGCATCTTGAACTGAATGGCTGAAGGACAGAAATGTCTCTGAAATGAAGGACAAATCGCTTACCATGACTTGCTCTCCATTCCGCCTACTGTCATTATGGCCTAGAACATGTAACATTATTTCTACTGGGCATGGAATGTATCATTTTCCTAATTTTTCAACAAAAATCAAAAGCTGAGTTTCATCCCTATCAGATGTGTCATCTAAATATCAAAAGGAATAACCGTTGCTACAAAGGCTGCCTGTCTTTTTCCTATAATAAAGAATGGCTCCTTCAGAAACCGAATCCTAGCCTTGGTTACCGCTACACCACATGCTGAGCACATCACCACCAGGGGATTGTTCTTCATTGTGAGTTTTTGAATCACCTTGACTGTACAACCTCACTCGAGGAGCATCACTCTCCAATTTCCCCTCCTCATTCAATGATGCACCATTGCCCTAGTTCCAACCTGTCATTCTACATTTCCAGCCATCTGCTGTGTAGCTGTCTGTTTAAGTGCATGTCAACCAATCACCTTGTCCCTCCCTCACTTGAAAGTTTTGTTGGTACATCCAGTCAAGGGGGTTAAACTTTTATGGCAAAAGGTTTGTTTTAAGGTGGCTCAAAACAGTTTCCAACACTTAGATTTGGATGGGTCATTATAACCATTCTTTATCACTTGATGCTACAATCATGGAATCAAAAAACTGAGCAATCATTGGTAAAAACATTGGTATCACTTTCATGACACAATATGTTACCATAGCAACAGTATGACCTCCTAAAAACACCCTTAACTGCGGCTTTAGGGGCTTATATTTCAAAAACGGCACGGTGAAATTTTTTATTATATTATCAACTTTTGATAAGCATGATAAGATGCAACTTTTGGCAAAGTTTAAAAAAAATTCTGTACATGGGGTTCAGAGCCACCTTAATTTTTCGAAAATTTAAGGTGGCTCTGAACCCCATGTACAGAATTGTTTTAAACTTTGCCAAAAGTTGCATCTTATCATGCTTATCAAAAGTTGATAATATAAAAAAAATTTCACCGTGCCGTTTTTTAAATATAAGCCCCTAAAGCCGCAATTAAGGATGTTTTTAGGAGGTTATACTGTTGCTGTAGTAACGTATTGTGTCACGAAAATGGTACCAACGTCTTCACCAACGATCGGGCAGTTTTTTGATACCATGATTGTAGCATCAAGTGATAAAGAATGGTTATAACAACCCATGCAAATATAAGTGCTGGAAACTGTTTTGAGCCACCTTAAACAGGACTTTGAATTCCTCTTCTGGTCTCAGTGGCTCAGAATGAGAACACTCCAGTGATTATTTCACCGGCTCCAGGGCAGGGAAGTCAGTTCCGTTCCCTAGAGATATGGAGAAGCCAGATGGCTCATAAGTGCCGGTGCTTAACTCTGATCTCTGAGACATGTAGTGCCTAGGGGTATTGTCACTCTCTCTCTGGATGGGATTCTAGTCTATCACAGGCTACCCCTTGTCTTTTGTCAGCTTGCCCTCACAATCGGCCAGTACCATTTCCACTCCTTGGAGGGGAGAGGTACTGGGAGAGTCGGGTGTCTTGCATGAGAACATGATACAGCAACTCTAGCTTGACTCCATTTTGGACCTATTGATGCAGAGTCCAACTGACCAACCAATAGCCCTTTTCACGGTTAACTTTTCTCATTTGCATCACAATATAATCTAGCATGTATGTGAGGCAATTTCGGGCTATTTTGTAGTTTTAGCCCGAAATTGCCTCGCACCCACGTTGGATTACATTGTAATGCAAATGAGAAAAACTAACCGTGAAAAGGGCTATAGGCCATCACCTTCCCACCCCCACACAACCCCCCACTTCCCCCTCCCAACATTGAAAAACAGGGTATTGTTAACAAAACACATTTGTGATGACACCTTTAAATCATGAAGAATTCTGATTCAATATCTCAAAGCTGGGCCATACATCAATTTGTATATTCAAGCAGCCAAATTTAAGCAGGCTACATGTATGTACATGTAGTTGATTGATGCTACTACATTAGCTCAGCTGGAAATGAATTGACTTAGGTCTTACCGGTAGGGAAGGTGTAAATACAGTCCTTTCCCAACTTTCACAATTAATTTGTCTGGTACATTATATACCCAATAATGGTGCTTTTGCAAGATGCTTGAAATACAATGTAGCCTTGAAAATTTCAGACAATAATTTTTTCTGCATAAAAGAGTCATACAGTTTTACCATTAGACCTTGAATTCTCTTTAGAAGTTCATGAATGCTAATTAGAATATGAGCAACATTAAAACAATATTTTGTCAGCACTTTCGCTTGAGAAGCATTAATGAATATGGAAGACGTAACTTAAAGGCCAGCCAGAGGCCATTTTCAGGCAATGTCCTTGTACATGTTAAAGAGTCTCCAAGCAGCTTAAAGTCAACGTTTTGGCAATCTTCGCTTAATTTCATTGGGTGGATTTACGTTTTGGATAGCAGTGAGAAACAGAAAACCTCTAAACCAGTAAAACTTGAGGTTTATGCAATCCAGATTTACATGTATTGTTATGCTGGCTACTTTGCTCATAAGTAAATTCTGTTCTTGATCAGGTTGATCACTTAACATGGTGATATTATTGAGTGAAGAATGCAATTTGAAATCAGAGCTCTGTAGTTACTGGATCTTAAGGAGTTCCTTTAACTCTCATGACTTGCAATGTCATACCAACCAGAATTTTGCATTACTCAAAAAGCAAAATGATAATGATCAATCAACATATTTTGTGTATAATCTTAGAACATGTGCTAAAGAAAAAGTTCTGCCTTTCAACCTGTTTAGTTCTAGCTTTGATATTTAGAGTGAAAAATGCTGTCAGGATGGATAATTCCCCCCTGCCCTGTCAAAAATTGTTATTAAGTTTTTATTGCATACATTTGTGATTGTGACACATGTTAATACTTTGCATTTTTACTATGGAACATGGAACGTAATGTGACGTATTCTTTGAGGTATTTTAAAACAGGTATGATTCATGACAACTATATGAAGCTTGAGGAATTCAACTACACGGGATGGGATCAGTGACAATGTTATTAGAAGACTGCAAGTGGTGGTGGAGCTTGTGGATTGTCAGGACAGTACAACAGCTTCAAGTTGATACAAAATGAATTACTAGCCCTTGGGAGCTGAGCATCATGGCACCATATGTCATGTCAGAATACAGGGTGTGAATTCATGGTTTGGGTCGAGGTAGATTACCTTGCAAGTAAGATGAAGTTAATGCTGTCAGTTTTGTTCATTTTGCTTTTTCATTGATAACTGGTTTCTAAGGGGTATATTTTAACACCTGCAGTGCACCAGGTGCTAAAATTTACCCCTCTTTACTTGATCATTCAACAAAAAGGTAATTGTTACTTTAATACGGCACAAACATACATGTATGTTTACAAGGTCATTATAAAGATTGGATGATAAAATTGCCCCATAATCTATTTGTTTTTAAAATGTGAGAGAGACAATAGAGTATTTATTTCAAAGTTAAGGTACTTTATCGTCCATGTTATCATTTCACTTTTATGAGCAATTAGTTGCCCAGGGAAAACCAATTGCATCTTGGTGACATTCATTTTCTTGCATTTATGTTGCTAATGTGTATTTGCCTTAAATGATCAAGTCATCAATTTGCAGTGTCTTGTTTTTGTCTGGTATGAGTCATTACACACTGCTCTTCAAACTGCAATGCTCTTAAACTGATCCAAGAACTGTTAAGTAATAATGAACAATGACAATGAACTGTTAAGTAATATCATTGGTATAGGGTTTGAATCAAAGTACATGTAAATGTACATGTATTTCTAAAATGAATGCAGAGTGTTTTAAAAAAGATCACAACTGTTTTTGATTTGTAATAGTTTATAGTTACATGTTTCTATGAGACCTCTTTGTCAGTTTACAAAGGGTATTTAAAAATAATTGAACTTATACAATGTAACAACCTAGAGAAGCATGCACAAGTACATCAAATAATTAATGAAATTCTTCTTGCAGCTCTAAACATGGGTAGGTAATCTAGCCTAACTAAGTGATTTGTTTTTCACCAAAAATACTCTCTGCATGATCATGAATCTGTTATTGACTCAAAATGACTTTACATGCAGATTTAAATTGTTGCCAATTGAGGCCTTTCATCAATTGCAAGGTTGCATGAAAGAGAAATATGAGGGATGGTTTGGCCACCTACATGTAGTCTAAAACTGTACAAAGTCCTCTGCAAAGCAGGGATCACAGAGAGTGTGCAAATGTACAGATAACAATACATTGTATGCTTCAATACATGAAAGCAAGGCCTTAGTGCAAGGAATGGTAGATTTCAAATAACCTGATGACATTTAAGAAAAACAACAATCTTGTATGCCTAAATCTAAAAAGAAAACAAATTTGGAGACAAAAAAGAATTTACTTACATGTAACAACCTATAGAAGTAAGCACACAAACATGTAAGTATAATCACATCAAATAATTAATAAAATTGTTCTTTCAGCTCTAAACATGGGCAGGCAATCTAGCCTAGTTAAGAGAATTATTCAAGCAAAAATACTCTTCGCATGATCATGAATCTGTTATTGACTCAAAATGACTTTACATTCAGATTTACATATTGCCTATTGAGGCCTTTAATAAATTTCCAGGGTTGCATGAAAGTTAAATATGAGGAATTGTTTGGCCACATAGTCTAAAACTGCACAAAGTCCTCTGCAAAGCAGGGATCACAGAGTCTGCAAATGTACACATAACCATACATTGTATGCTTGAATACATAAATGCAAGGCCTCAGTGCAAGGAATGGTAGTTTTAAAATAACCTGATGACATAATTAACAAAAACGGCAATCTTGCATCGTGCCTAAATCCAAACAGAAAACAATTTTGGAGACAAAATAGAATTTGAAAATTACTCTGATTAAACACGGTAGATGAAAACAAATGAGCCATTAATGTTCTTACAAGTACAGTCTGGACGGGCTGGACTGCACTTTGGCTTGTGTGAAAGTTATGAATATTGCTATCTTAACCGACGCAGATAAGGAACACTATGAGAAGATTCTGTCTTCCTCAATTAAGCAACCATTTTATGCCACAGAAACACGCTTTTTAAGGTGTCATGTTTGGATTCCACAATCAAGCTGAACATTACGCATCAAACAAGGATAAAGATCTCTATAGGGACCTGATCAGTCCTTTTAAGGTCATGGAATAGTAAACAACAATAAATATATTATAAACCTCTCCTTTGGCAAACGTGAGAAATTTTGATGACATTCTTACAAGAATGGGCTGTCTACCAATAAAAACATAAAAGTAAATTTAGACATCAAACCTGTACAACAAACTTCTCGATGGATTCCTCTACCGTTAAGTTCCTGGAGTGACAGGGAACCAGTAAATAGGTGACCTTGGGAACTGGGGCCTAAAAATGTTAGCGGAGTGCCAAATGCCATATGCTGAAGGGAGGTATCCAGGGCAACTGGAAGCGGGAACCACCCCAAGAAGCGACCACTAACCGGTCACCATCTGTCCGAAAGATATCATTGGAAATAACTTACCTGACCAAATACTTACCGAGAGACCAGCAAACCAAGATGGAGGGAGGAGAGGGAGCATTACAATCCACAGAGATTCGCTAGCATGAGCTGTGCAAATGATCTGCAAAGATCATCTAACTGAACTACACTTGTAGTGCAGTGAGACAAAAGAGCCCTGCAAATCCCCTGAGGGCCATCTCACAGGTCACATACTGTTGAGGGAAAAACCGCTGGCTGCATCGGTTGAAGTCTCACTTTGCCTAAATGATATTTAGCCACATATCAAAATTTTAACAACCAAGATGCACTGCACACCTACCATATTCCTTTCTGTCTTTTTTTGTGATAAGTAATTTATTATTGTAGACCAAAACAAATACAGCTAAGAAATAGCTCTCCTGAAGCCATAACATTAGTAAACATGAAAAGTGCTAAGTCTGCAGCATAAAACAATAAATTACATGTATTTTGAAGTAAATAAACAAAAGATCAATGATGTCAAAGGACATTTTTTCAAACATTGTTATGTTGGAATGTCACCATGGAATCTAAAGTCAGATGACTGAAATGGTAGTTCACAGGTCTAGACACAATGGTTTGGACATACAGCCTGATATGATCTTGGTTAGGTTTGTTTGCTTCAGGCTTAACTGGGTATTTGATCCAGACTGAGGGAGAGTCACTGTTCCTTTACTATTTAATACCATTGGGCTTGGTTGACTGGACACTAAATAATGTATTTGGAATGGTGCTGCCATTGGTTCAGGACTGTTTCTAGATTCTGTTGGATTGTCAAGGCTGTTTAGCTGAGAGCCTTGAGGTGTGGAGGACAGCAGCACAGCTTTTGATTGCTTCGGGTAGTGATCAACGGTTGGAAGTATGTTTACAATCAGTTGCTTCATGCAAGATCATTGGACAAGAGCATCTGGTGGTAGGGGCACAGCTGGATGCAGCCTTCAAAGAATGTTTTGGGGGTGTGTCTATGTGAGAACAGCTTCTCGCATGTTGTGTTTTCCAGTCTTGAGGATCTGCAGAACAATTTTCACTGTTTTTTTTCTGCTTTCCAATTGGGCCAAGCTATGTACCATAAGCCTCCTGTAGCATGTTGTTCCTTTTTGCCAAAGGGATGACTGCTTGTCTTGGTTCGAAATGGTTATAGGGATCAGATATTAAAATCAGTTGTTCTTGAGGAACCTCTTTTTCTTTTTCAATTTTGTTTTGTAAAGTTGTTTCAGCAAACCATACTATTTTTATAAAATACACAATTTAGTTTTTTTTCTTTAGAGTGGCCCTAGAATGGAAATTAAGTTTTACCCTGCTACTATCCCACCATCTCTTTGCTATGTTTTCTTAGCATATATGTGGAAAAGTATCATTAAACTGAAACTTAGACATAACTGCACAGCATAATATAACTCTTACCCAAACTGACAATGTCATTCATCTTAGTGTTA
The DNA here is from genome assembly GCA_964020085.1 of Micromussa lordhowensis. NCBI lineage: Eukaryota > Metazoa > Cnidaria > Anthozoa > Scleractinia > Lobophylliidae > Micromussa > Micromussa lordhowensis. The sequence goes on from OZ026601.1 coordinate 25,356,611, forward strand.
GCTGGATATGACTAAATTTCCAGTTAGTTCAGACATTGGTCCTTACAAAAAAAGTCTTCTAAAGTAGTTTCAGTTTTCTCAAAATTCGGCTGCTCAAGGTCTGACAAGAATTTTTAAGAGAATTATCAGAGCTAATCAGATCATGGTGTGATTGCAAACTCACTTTGTATCACAATTTGTCACCTTGAGTAAAAGAATCATCAAGGCTAACGTAAAAGATATAAGAGCACCCTGAGCTTCTTCATATAAACACCGAGTGTTTTAAAAATACATTTATCAATAGGTTATGCTTAATTAAGTGTAAATTAGCAATATAGTCTTACCTTTTTATCATTTTACCCTTTTTAAATTTTTAATACAGACGCTTTTTAGGCGTATTTTTAATCATTTTTTTCTTTTATTGAATGTAACACTTGATATGTATTTTGATCAACTAAATGAAGTATTAATAATAGTATTACTATTATTATAATTACAGTTGGAGGTACATTAGCAAGTAATTAGTTCTGGACTTAGAACTCTTTCTAGATCCAGATTTGTAGACTTCACACCAATTATTGGGCTTGTGTGATACTGAAAGAATACAATACAAATAATACAATAAAGGGTTATTCGGGATGCAAATTAAAAGATGTATCAAGGTAATGCCCAATGATTAACAACAATCAAAAATAAATGGACAGCCTAAAAGGAAGTTACTGAGGTTGGCCCTAATTGAAAAGTCTTCCTTTAATTAAATTACAAACGTAAATGAAAGACGGAAAGAGCAATAAAATAATATAATAAAATCATATGCTGGCAATTTACATACATAGGTGAACTACAAGTTTATTCTTGAAAGCTGGCAAACGGCCTGCTTCAACGACAAGCGGTAGGTTGCTCCATGACTAAAGAACTATTCATTTTGTGCACTACTGCCTTACTCCCGGATTTGTGTTCGGTGCAAACCTGAAGCAAGCCACTTGACTCTAGTATATCTTGTTTTGTCATCTTTGTCACGCACTTTCCAATAATTCTGATTAATTCGCCCAGTCCTATTGGTATGATTTGATTTGGTATGAGTTGCCAAAGCCTAGCACAAATTAAAACCAGACTTCTTGAATGACTTGCTAGCAAGGATCCTTTGAAAACCATATGTATCTACATTCGGTGGACCTCCAGCACCTTAAGATGATAATGATGATAATAATGATCATAATCATAATCAACTTTATCTATTGAGGGTAATATACAACAGTAGTAACTGAAAAACCAGTGGCCCGGAAGTAAGCCACTCTACTCTAGTATATCTTGTTTTGTCACCTTTGTCAAGCACTTTCCAATAATTCTAATTACCTTGTCCACTCCTATTGTCTGACTTCACTGTTACCCTTGTCCAGCGGGATAAGATGACTTACTCAGCGCACAATCAGCAGGTCAGAGCTGGAAAAGCTTCAAACAAATTTGGAGCCAGACTTCTTGAATGAGTTGCTAGCAAGGGTCTTTTGAAAGCCATTTGTATCTACATTTGTATCTTATTCTTGAAAGCTGGCAAACTGACTGCTTCAACAACAAGTGGTATAAGATGACTTGTCAGAATTGGCTCAATGGTCGTGGGATCAATGTATTCAGCGCACAATCAGCAGGTCAGAGCTGCAAAAGCTTCTTACAAATTTGGAGCCAGAATTCTTGAATGACTTGCTAGCAAGGGTCCTTTGAAAGCCATTTGTATCTACATTCGGGGGACCTCCAGCACCTTTAGATGATGATAATAGTAATGATAATGATAATGATAATGATGATAATAATGATAATGATAATGATAATGATGATAATAATGATAATGATAATAATAATAATATTCAACTATATTTACTGAGGGTAACACAGATCAGTAGTAACTGAAAAACCAGTGACCCTCATTTAAATATGTACAGAATAAAAAGGTGAGCTATTAAAAATTAATAATACAGAAAGATTCTCAAATATGCAGCTCTAATACAAAAAACTGAAATATGAGACACTCTAAAATAATAAAGAGCAAATTAAAGTATTGGATCAAGTCAAATAATTAAAACAAGAAAATTAAAAATTTACATCAGTATGGAGAATGACAAGATCAGTTCTGACTCTGGACAAGGTAACAATGAATGGTGAACAGTATGGAGAATTACAATGACATCAGCTGTGACACTGCACAAGGTAAAACTGACTAGCATTATGTATGGTGGAGTACAATTTCAATTCTGACACTAGACAAGATAAAAGTGATGGCAGTCAGTATGGAGAATTACAATTATATCACTTCTGACATTGGAAAAGATAAAACTGACTGGCATTCAGTATGGTGGATTACAATTTCAGTTCTGACACGAGACAAGATAAAAATTAATTACATTCAGTCTGGAGAATTACAATATCAGTACTGACACTGGACAGGATAAAAATGATGGCAATCAGTATGGATAAAAATGATGGCAATCAGTATGGAGAATTGCAATATCACTTCTGACACTGGACAAGACAAAACTGAATGGCAATAAGTATGGAGAATTAAAATATCAATTGTGACACTTGATCAATGAAGATTTCTTAAAGCATAAACAAGCGAATATTAACGTTAAAAGCCAACGTTTTGGCGTCATTGTGACGCCATTCTCAAGGCAGAGTGAATGAATAATGCGATATCGATGATTTGATTTCTACAAATTAACATAATAACAAAGGGTCACAAGTTCTTCAAGTGAATACCTTTGCGCGAATCAAATCCGTTTGCATGTTTAGGGATGGTTTAAGGTCTTCGTTGAGTTTTCTGCTGATGAACACGGGCTGAATGGTGGTCTTGATTTTTGAGCTGAGGTCTGTGAGATATTTTTTCACTACATTAGCAGAGATAGTCGTGTCGGTTGATGGAATGTGCTGCTGGTCTGCTACCTTGGACTCTACGAATTGCTTGACAGCCAGATTGAATAAGTGCGTCGGGTACTTGAGCTTTAAGAAAACAGTCTCGAGTCGATTGCATTCTTGTGAGAAGTATGACCAGTCGGACGATATGCGGTAAGCACGATCTAACATGGTGGTAATTGGACTGCGCTTGTACCGAATGTCCACATGGCTCTGGTAGTGGAGTAAAAGGCCTGTGTTGGTTGGTTTTACGTAGACCTTGGTCTTGTTTCTGGGACCTAAGTTTAACAGTTCAATACCGATGAAAGGAAGCGAGGCATTCCGTTCCACCTCCATAGTAAACTTTGCTGATGGGTGGCAATAGTTTAGGGTGTTGATACAATACAATACAGTACAACAACTTTTATTTCAACACGATAGTGTGGTATGGGGTCGTGCATTTAAATTAAGACCTAAGGAATAAGAATATATTAAAATCGTCTCAATAATATAAAAAATAGTTATCATCATTGTCAGGCATTGTTTGCGGAGATTCCGCCTGAAAGTTTGTCAGATTGTGAAGAAAAATTCCGGCTGATGCTATGTCAGGCACCATGGTAAAATTGTGACACTGGACAAGATAAAACTAAATGCAATCAGTCTGGAGAATTGCAATATTCATTTGACACTGGACAAGATAAACCTGAATGGAAATCAGTATGGAGAATTACAATATCAGCTGTGACGCTGGGGAACGGGGAACATAAAACTGGAGGACAACTAGTATGGAGAATTACTACTTCAGTTCTCATAATGGACAAGACAAAATTAAGTGACAATCAGTATGGAGGATTACTATTTCAGTTCTGTCTGCACAAGATAAAAATGAATCACGAGAAAACACTGAACAAGATAGAAATGAGTGGCAATCAGTATGGAAGGTTTACACCTGCACCAGTATGGCTGATTACAATATGAGTTGTTAGCAATACTACCTCAGTTCTTACACCTGGCAAGATACAAATGACAATTTTAAGAATTACAAAGTATGTTCCCATACTGGACAAGATACGCAATGAATGGCAATCACTGTGGAGGATTTACTATTAATACCAGTTCCAGCATCGAACAAGGTACAAATAACTAATAATCAATGTATATGTGACATTTACCGAGGGTGAGGTCGGGGAGACTGGATATTCCAGTTGATTTGTTGTAATGTATCATCAACATTTGATTCTTATCAAAGTGCACCTAACCCCCAAATATTTTTTTCGCTTAAATAAATCTTTGCACCTGTTCGAAACGCAGTGCGCCTTTTGAAACTAAATCTTTACTTTTTAATAGGCTGTAAAAGTTACGAAATCTAGCCATCATCTGTTGCACGACCGAGCTAGTAAGGGCATGGGTCTATTCCTGGGTTGACGTCACAGACTGATTTGCATCGTATTAAGTCTTTGTAAACATGCATGCAAATAAGTTTATGACATCAACCCAGGAATAGACCCATGCCCCTTACTAGCTCGGTCGTGCAACAGACGATCGCCAGATTTCTTAACTTTTACCGCCTGTAGAAAGTCAAGATTAGGGCTAGAAAAGGGCAAAAAGGCGCAATGTGTTTCAAACAGGTGCAAAGAGTCATTTAAGCAAAAAAATATTTTGGGGTTTGGTGCACTTTAACATTTGATCTGGAAAAGATAAAACTGCACTAGAGGATTACTATATTTCTAATACTGGGCAAGATAACGAATAAGTGACAAACAGTATGGAGAATTAATAGTTGCAGTAACTTCTGACACTGGACAATCAATAATGGCACCTGAGGAAGGAAACTGAACGAATATCATAGTGGAATATTGCTATTGCATTTCTGACACTGCACAAGGTAAAAGTGAACAACAATCAGTATGCATTACCTAGCACAAGGTCAATTTAGCTTAGTATTCTTATGGACATGTTCTAATGTACTGTTTGTACTTGATTTTATCAACAGGTATGCTGAGGAATAGTCAAGAATGTGAACAATGACAGCACATAAGGAATGATATGGCTACAGGACAAGTGCAGAAACTTTCTAGATAAACACTCAATAAACTTGGAAAAAAAAGCAATCGTTCATCTGTCGATACTGATAGCAATGCTATGATCATATATATGATATTAAAATCATGTTCAAGAAGGTACAGAAGAAGAAAAAAGGAACAACACTTTTGCAGTTAACGAAAGTAAACTTCACTGATGTAGAGAAGGGGCTAAGAGCAAATTAAAGACTGGAGTTCAATAAGCTCTTAAAACCTTCCTTAATAAATGATAGCTAAAACATGTAGACAATGAAAAACAAATATGCCGTAGAGCCTCAAAAGTGAATGCTGATGACCTTGTGTTGTTCTCTACTTTTTCGTGTAAGTTTTGTCTACTTCTTTCAGCGCTCCCATTCTCAAAGCAGAAGCTAATACTAAGATGTTGATACCATTCAGGGTTAAAGGCTTCCATGCAATTTCCTGCTCCCCACGAGGCGGAAAATTGAGCAAAGAGAGGGTTGTGGAAGGGAATTAAACTCCCATGCAAAGTATTCCTTCTTTCCTGAAAACATAGACCACTTCCATAAATGGGGGCCAAGATCATCGAAGAACTCGGATTTTTTTTAAATAGCCTTCATCACTGAATATTATATTTTTCCTTTCTTTACTGCCAGGCTTACCTTATACCACCAGTGCTTTTCAGATTAAACAAACTTCTTCAGAGGTTCAGGGAACCTTACCTCCATGTCCACAATGGTTGCCTTAAGGCATTAGTTTTGTGCAAGTAATTCATCCTTCTCATGATCAGTTGCTAAGTGAAAGAAGTGAACGCGTAAAGTCAATATGAGAAGAGAGTGCATGAACGGCAGTTACAACCTTTTTGTTAAAACGTGACTGCAGCTGTGATGGAAGTAATAAAA
>OZ026601.1:25367413-25369913 GCA_964020085.1 Micromussa lordhowensis
GAATGATACAGATGTCATCTCCTGTATCTTCAGATGCTGAAGGGATGAAATTTGTTCTCCAAGGAGTTGTAAGCAGTGAAGCGTTCTTGTTTTGGGAAGAGCTTATCTGGGCTTTACTTTGCCATGATGCCATCCCACTTGGATAAAGTCCAGTTTTCTCTCAAAATCGAGTCAGAAATGCTATGTTCATTTTGAAGCAAAATTTGGTCTACGTTTTGAGTACCTGCAAACTAATTTGGCAAAATACCCATACCTGTTTATAAACTATTTTTACAAAAGCATTGTGGATTACACACTAGCTAGAGGACATGATCATGAACTTTGCGATTATTGTTTTTTTCGATAACTGCAGAAATTCTCGCGCGCTCATTGGCTAATTTTTATCGTCAATATGCGGACAGACACATTAATTTGAAATTCGTGCGACGCGTCAGTGAGCGAGAGCGGGCAATTCAACCATTTGTTATCGTAAAAAACAAATTGATGTCAGTTTTTAATGAGTCTGTCCTGTTATTGACAATGAATTTCGTCATCACATTGTCAAAGTAGTCTGCAGATCCACGAGGCGATAGCCGAGTGGATCCACAGCTACTTTGACAATGTGATGACGAAATTTATGATCAGACAGGACAGACGCATGAAAAACTGACGTCAATTTGTTAATTTGCTGGCAATTAGAGCGGTTCGAAAGGCTTGTCTGTTTTCTTCTTTTGTATTGAATCTTTTACCTGAGGCAAAGCTTAGTAGGATTTGGAGTCACGTTTTACCTTTCATATAGCGTAATCGAAGCTTGACAAATCCACAAGACCTGAAGGTAAAGCGAGTAATTCTGGATTTTGCATTCTAAGTGAATCCAAATTCCTCACTTTTTTTCTTTCTATAAATAAATTCCTCAATTCCTAAATAGTGCTTTTACATAAACTGAAGAGGTAAAGTAGTACTTAAATTACCTCAGCTGAAAATATCTACAGCTCCTCGCCAGTCTTGAATTTCTCGAATTTCCCACTTAAATAAGTGTTCTGTCTTGAAAGTTTACACCTCCCAGCCGCAGGTGTGTGAATGTCTGTGGCATTATGAAGCTGTGTGGTATTTCAGCATGCTAATGGTAAATTTACGGTGCAGATCATTCACGGCCTGCTACGATCTTGAGGAAGTTGAAATGATATTTTTAAAGACCTTAAGGGTGACAATGGTTAACAACCAAAGACATTGGAAGTTCCCCCTACTGTCCTTGAGGTGCCAACTGAAGAGCAATTGGTTGGTGACACAAAGCACCTTTTGTTCAACTGGCTAGGAAATTTAAAAGGAAACTATGGCGGTGATTTTCTGCATATGGGTCAAACTACTGCCAACATTACGACTCGGCACCTTTGCTGGTTTCAAAATTCAAAAATTAAGATATTAATTGAATTGTTGAAGGGAGAGCAGAGTAAAAATCATTCCTTGCAATTTAGAGCCAATGCCTGTAAATATCGAACAAAATCGAGATTTCGCGGCCGGAGTTTTTTTTTTCGCTTATATTTTTCCCATTGATAGTAAGTTACTAAGCGTTATGTAGTTTGTTTTCAGAGAGGCCTCTTCGACTTAAAACCAGCCAAAATTTAAGACGACAGCCGATCTCAAAATTCGTTTGCATGCAAAAGGAACAAAGCGACATACAATATTTCCCGATGCATTAATTTATACAGGGTTTTACTTCTAGTTCGGTGGTAAATTTGAAAGGTAAACAATGATATTTTTGAACTGTTTCTTTCTCAACTTCGGCCTTCGGCCTTCGGCCTCAACTTCTGCCAACAAAGAACTAGAAACAGCATTGTTTATAAATCTCTTATAGACGTTTCGACCATTTAATGTGTATTTGTTAATACGATTAAAAACTTTCAAAACATATGGCTAGTACTTAATTTAATTTTACAACAGGTACAGTCAGGTTTTGACATCTGTGTCAATAAGATTAACTCGTCTATAAAAATAAAAGCGACTACTGGTTGCAAGCCACCGATGAACTATGGGAAATGCTTGTTCTTTTTTATCGATTGTGGGTGGTCATGACAAAAGAGAAAGGAACAGAGCAGAGAAATGTATTCTTTTACTTAGCTGCCACGGGCATGTGACCGGCCATCATGCGATGCTTGCATTTCACGACATAAATAATGAAGTTGAGCTTATTGTGGCGTTAGCTTCACCCAGACGACAGGGGGACAAGCTCAAGGTGAAAGACAGTTAGTGTAGCAAATGATTTTAGTAGGGTAAAGGTGAAAGAGATGGTGACTTCCAGCATTTCTCTGTCCATCAGCATGCGGGTAGCTGATTTACTAAAGAAACAATTAAAACCATAAGTTTTAAACTCTTCTTTAGCCATTCATTGCTGCAAATAAAGTTCGGTGTAATCAAATTTGTACAAAAGTTGAAATCGTTTAACAGAAACCTTGCACAACGGACTCAAAATAAAATTCGTTGTTCCCTAAAATAATACTAAAGGATAAACGGGATCTAAGCT
>OZ026601.1:25374913-25407413 GCA_964020085.1 Micromussa lordhowensis
AGCATTCCTTCCTCCTTTTCAAACAAATCTCAAAAGATGATTTCTTCTTTGACCTACGATGGCATATTTTGAATACATATTAAAAATTATATCTGCCTTCAGGTCTAACTCACTCTAAAACCGACATTATGTTTCTACTGTCTGATAAAGACTACACTAAGCTATTCTATTTACAAACTTTAATACTTTTTGTATTTATCGGAGTCCTTGATGCAAAAATGCAACAGTCGAACCCGCCTGACAGGAAACCTTTGCCTGATACGAACACGATCTTCAAGCCTATGGTATCCGTACCTAGCGGGGCTCACTGAATGTAATTTAAGAATCTTAAAAACGTGTCTGTCACCTAAATTTCTTCAGCCGTTTTAAGCAAATTTATTAGCTAAAGGCTGGTTTTCACTAGCGACGGAGTCGGAGTCGGAGTCGTAATCAGAAGCGTAGAGTGATACGATCAAGTGAAAATCAAACCGACGGAGTCGGAAGCAGATCACTGATTCCGCTTATGACTCCGTCGCTTACGATCAAGTGAAAACTGAATTGTCGGAGTCGGAAGCGGAAGCGGAAGAATAAACCAATCACAACGCTCGATTCCGGGCCTTGTGATTTGTTGGTTCTTCCGCTTCTGCTTCCGACTCCGACAGTCCAGTTTTCACTAGATCGTAAGCGACGGAGTCGTAAACGGAATCGGAAGAAATGGAAACGTTCTGATTCTTCCGACTCCGATTCCGTCGAGCTTATGATTCGGTTTTCACTAGGTCATAAGCACTCTTATGACTCCGACTACGACTCCGACTCCGACTCCGTCGCTAGTGAAAACCAGCCTTAAGACAAGAGCTTTACCAGACATTACATGTAACCTTAAACAAGCCAGCAAGATCCAGTGTATCAGTTCAAAGTATTGTACAACGTACATTACGAGTATGAGGTTCATGCTTTTTTCGGGAGATATCGTCCATCATCTGTTGAAGTTGAGTTAACTCATTCTGAACAGCTAACACATAACCATGTTCAGGGCCGAGCTTTTTCAGATAAATGGCAAGTGCACGTTCATAATATTCTTTGCCTTGCTCCAGGTTACCCAGGTCGCAGTGAACAGTACCCATGTTATTGTAACACGTTGCGACCGTAACGTGTTCAGGGCCAAGCTTTTTCAGATAAAAGGTAAGCGCATGCTCATAATACTCTCTTGCCTGCTCCAGGCCACCCAGGCTGTGGTGTACTGCACCCAAGTTATTGTAACACGTTGCGACATCGACATGATCATGGCCAAGCTTTTTTAGACGAATGGCAAGTGCACGTTCATGATACTCTTTTTCCTGCTCCAGGTCACCCAGGTCGTGATGAACTAAACCCAAGTTATTGTAACACGATGCGACATGGACATGATCATGGCCAAGCTTTTTTAGATAAATGGCAAGTGCACGTTCATGATACTCTTTTGCCTGCTTGAGGTCTTCAGGGTCGCGATGTATTGCAAGAAAGTTGCGATGTATTGCACCCAGGTTACTATAACACGTCGCGACGTTAACATCATCAGGACCGAACTTTTCCAAAAAAAAGGTAAGTGCACGTCCATAATACTTTTTTGCCTGCTTCAGGTTACCCAGGTCCCGATGTACTGCACCCAGGTTATTGGAACACGTTGCGACATCGAAATCATTCCGATCAGGGCTAAGCTTTTTCTGATGAGTGGTAAGTGCGAGTTCATAATACTCTTTTGCCTGCTCCAGGTCACCCAGGTCGTGATGTACTGATCCCAGGTAAGTATAGCACCGTGTTTCATCATCTTGGCCGTATTCTCCACTAGACTGAAACAATTCTAATGCTAGGCCAAAGTACTTCATTGCTACGTCGAAAACACAATGCCTTTGACAAACAATACCAAGTTTTTGAAAGGACGACGGATAATTTTGAACATTTATTATACTGCGTAGGGTGTCATGAGAAGTATCTCGTTTATGAAACAAATTTTCAGTTTTTATAAACAAGGGTTGTAAATGAGGAACAACGGGTTTACTGTAAATAATGGAATCTGAGCTGTTCCAATCCACTGATGGGTTGCTTTCTAAGAACTGGATGAATGATCTAACGGCTGCATCTACAGTTTGAATTTGATGGGTCTCCGGAAAATCTCTGATCAAAGAGTTCATGGCATCATAAACAACCTGATGAACTCGAATGCAGGCACCACTCTCGTTTTCTTCAATTAATATCAGTGAGCATCTTTGGATTCTCATAGCAATCATCTCTCTATCTTGAATTTCTTCATCTACATTGAGAATGTGATTGATCACGATGTCTTGACTTAAAGGTTGTGGCGCACACACAGAGAGGAGACTGAACGTGTGATGTATGATTTTGTCGGATGTCATCGCCTTTTCAACAGCCAGTGTTGTTGCTTTGCTCATGGATTTTGGGTAGCTTGGATTGGTCTCAGCAAGGATGGCCTCAGTGGTACCTCGTTGGCCCTTATTAAGCTTCTCCAGGTAGTCAATCCAGGCAAAATGTGACGTTGCCTTGTTCTGCTGAACCTGTCTGACATAGATGGCGGCGCTTGCTAATGCAAGAGGCTGAAAGTCCAAAGCTTCGGCAACGTCTTTTCCCAGCTCGCTGACATCCATACAAGAAAGCTTTGCTAACAAGCAACTGGCATCGTGAGCCTTCATACCTTTACTAATTGAGACGTGTTTAATGAACGAACTTGGCAAAGGAATAGACGCAGTGTTCTGTGTTGTGATTAACAACTGGCCATTTTCCCACTGCTCATTTCCAGACTCTGGTAAATGAGCATGCACACGTGATATGCTAGTGACGTTGTCCACCACCAGTAGCCACGACGTGTAAAGCTCGATTTTTGTGCCAATTAAGGTTTTCAGATTACTGATCTTCTCTTCCGTAGTCAAATCCTTGGAGCCGATGGTGTTTGTAACTGCAAATTCTGGACATTTAAGTCGCCGGGCGAAAGAGACGTACGATTCCAAAAGTGTATCTTGGTTTTCAGCATTCAGTGTCATTACAAATAAAGTAGCACACGGAATTTCTGTGCCTCTTTTGAAGAAACGCTCAGCTACAAGGCCGGCCAGTTGAGATTTTCCACTTCCAGGATTCCCTGAGATGTACAGAAAACTTAATTTGTTTTCATTAGTGCTTTTGAGATGTTTGAGCTGTTGCATAATTTCAGCCACCTCAAAATCGCGACTTGCAACGTCGTGTGAAGGTTTAGGAGGAAGAATACAAAAGGACGAAATTTCTTTGTGCAACTGATCCTCAAGGACCTGTCGTTCTTCTTCTTTTTCTTGTAGTTCCTTTCCTTTTTCTTGTAGTTCCTTTCCTTTCGCTTGAAGCTTCTTTTCCTTTTCTTGAAGTTCCTTTCTCAGGTCATCGACCTTTTTCAAGACTTTTCCTAACTCCTCTGTTGGAAAGCTTGTTTGATTTCTGATGTCTTGTATTTGCAAGATAGAGAGGCCAAGCCCTTGAAATGCAGCATGAACTTTACCAATGGTAATTTGAAAGTCTCGATCCGAGAGGTGACCTTTTGGCATGTGCGCAAACTCTTCATTCCGAAACTTTCTGAGATCATCTATATTTGATTTGATTACTGGATTGAGGCCGCGACCGATAGAATCGGAGTAAAGAATGGCGTAAAAAAGCATGGTACAATCCCATTCTGCTCTGTCTCCGTTGATCATGGTAGCCAGGAGTTTGGCATTTCTTCTTTGATTTCCCGGAGACTCCCCGTTTTTGAAGTCTATTCCATTCATAGGCTCATCTCTCCATTCTCCAAGCGTCGTCTTGAAGCGATTGTCCCATTCTTGCTTGAAAATTGATCGGAGACCCTCGGTTATTATATCAGTGACAACGCAACAAATCCTGTAGTAGTTCAATTGCTCTTCTGTGAATTCTATTGCAACAGCGGCCATTTTAGGCTTGTGACACCTTTTGTTTGTCCTCAGCCCTTTGTAAGAAATGACATTAGCCAATTAGAGCCCTGTTGAGCTCAGCTGCTAGCTGAAAGTTTCATGTCCTTTTTATTTTACTTTCCTGTTTTTATTTTGCCTCTTTTAAATTGAAATACAGCAATTAGGATAACAAGCTGATAGGCCATTTCCGAGTTCCCTTGCGCCTCTGTTTCAAAACGAGTCTAAGTGCGAAACCATTCAAATGAAAATGAGGAGAAAGTAAGGGTACATATGAATGTTGTGCCGCGTAGCACTAAGAACGCAGATGGTGACACAGAGAATTAACTCTGAAGTGTAAATTTGAGTGTTAAATAAACCCGTGAATAACCCACTGGGCGTTAGCCCTAGTAAAGAGAATCAGGGAACCACACGAGGTAAAGAAAAAATCTTTTGACCTCGGTGGGAATCGAACCCACGACCTCCGGATTAGATCTACCGTTACTCTGCCGACTGAGCTACGAGGTCGGACAGAGAAAGTCGGGGACGATTCCCACCTCGTGTGGTTCCCTGATTCTCTTTACTAGGGCTAACGCCCAGTGGGTTATTCACGGGTTTATTTGGCACTCAAATTTACACTTCAGAGTTAATTCTCTGAGTCACCAATTGAAAATGAGTTTGATTTGCATGAAAATGAACCTGTAGGCGGAACTCATTTTCATATGAATGGTTTTGCACTTAGACTCGTTTTGACACGGAGGCAAAAGGGAACTCGGAAATGGCTTATTTCGATGTATCACAATTCTAACATGGCGCTAAGGCTTCTCTCACAAACAGAGCCGTTCTGTCCGTTGCAGACGTTTTTGTGCCTAAATTGAGTTTATGTGACTTTATATGAAGCTTCACGCAAATGAGGGCTATTAGCAACCTCGTTCCCAGAGCCGTTTCCCTGGCCACCCCGAAGCCAGGGAAACGGCTCTGGGAACGAGGTTGGGTTATTAGTCACCGGGCGAAAGAGACGTACGATTCTAGAAGTGTATCTCGGCTTTCAGCATTCAATGTCATTGCAAATGAAGTCTCAAGTAAAGTGTCAGCCGTTTCTCGGGCTTAACCCCTCAGGGTTAAGCCCGAAAAGACAGCTGACACTTGAGACTACAATAACCTACTATCAAGCCGACGAGCCAGAACCTTATGACCAATAGCCCCAGCCCCCTCTCCCCCCACCATGGCAATTTATCCATAACGTGGCGAAGCAGTGTTTTTCATTGATTAAGCCTTATGTAAATCAGAGATGTATAGCATCGGATTATGGAACAGAAATATATTTAGTTTGTGTTCTACTGGGATCAACCTTTCCAACCGCAACCGCTTTGGGTTGATACGGTTGATGTTTCTCAACAGATCGCGTTTCCAACCACTTTAGATTCAAACGCGGTAACCCCTGGGAATAGTTCTTTCACCGTTTTCTCAACCGTTTTTCAGCCGTTTAAACATGGTTTGAGGACGGTTGAAAAGTTGAACAACCAAAGTGACTGAAAACGGTTTTTCCCAACCAACCGGAAACAGATGGAAACAGTTCACCCGAGAAGGACACGACCTTAGTTAATATGAGTTTGAGCTCGACGTGCATCGGTATCTTATTTCTCCTTAAACTACACTCTTTTTTTTTTAATAAGAACCAGTAAAATTTAGCTCAGGCTCGATGTTCTTATTTTTTCGGCCATTTCAGCCTCAAAATGTTCTTATTTTGTTCTTAAAATTCTGTGTTCTCTAATTGCCCCAAATGTGGTTATACCGTACTTTACAGTACTTCACTGTAGGGACCCTGACCTACAGGGTGCCTAAACCATAGATAAGCATTAAACAGTTGGATTTAATAATTATAAAAAATGGGCGAAGCTCACAGAACGTGGATCATATTATACTGTACCAATATACTGTACTATACACTGTACTGGAATTACCTTTCACATGCATCATATAGTGACGGACAAAGAACCTGTGCTTATTAGTATATGTATACAGTACATGACTTCGTTGTTCATACTCATAGATGTAATCTGTTACTGTTTACACACGAAAAGTGTGATAATGAAGGGTAAGCTAGTGATATATATATCTGAAAGACTGTATAGTAAAGACTCTGAATTTTGAAAAGAATCATTAGCTTTACACAGTCGTCGCGGACTGATGTTTGTTTGCTGAAAAAAAAATTCAGCCTCAGACTGTTCTTAAATTGTTCTTATTTTTCTAGCGATTTCAGCCTCAATGTTCTTATTAAGTTTGTTCTTATAACAAAAAAAGAGTGTATCTGGAAAGGTGGGTGAAACATGCCGGGAGAATACACGATTTAATCAACAAGGAGAAATTGTACTAATTACTGAGTTGCCTCTGGCAAACCAGTCGAGAAAGGCGTTTTGAGTTTTTTTCCTGTCTCCTGCGTCAAAAAGGCAAAAGCTGCGCAATCGTACCAACATGTATTGTATGTTTTGTCGTAGGTTTGCATGGCCTTCTCTGTAAAACGTTGTCTTAATGTTTTTCGATAGGGATCTCAAACTACCAACAGAGGCAGACGCCAAAAAATAAACAAAACAAATTAACAAAAAACAGACGCAGACGCCATATGCATGCACTGCACCTGAACTAAAAGCTATCATTGTTGAGCGATTATGGAACGGGTCAGTCAGGAAACTTGCAAAGAAAACATTGAGAGTGAACTTTAAAAAAAAATAAGTGAAAAAAAGAGTGAACTTAAAGTGCTATCAGAGTGAACTAAACTACTCGTCACAAGGACACATTCCACGAACTTGAATTCAGAGTGAAGTCTTTGCGAAATCCAGCTATCATGTTTTTGGTGGTATTTTCAACTGGTTATATTATTAGTTAGTATTCAGTTTTCAGTCATGGTTATGAAGCTTATCGTCAAGTCAAACAGTGAATTCAGTGACCGTGACTGCACAGTTCAATGCTGAATTGCCTGCGGCAATCTGTACTTGACTTCACCGGGCGCCAAGCTACAAATATGAGATGTTTTTCTCATTCGTGGATCTGTTAAGACGTTCATCACCGGTGATGCGAACTCACGGGCGGCTGTACAGAGCTCGATGTTCAGAAATTTAACACTCCAGCCGGTGGGTCGACTTGGCCCCCTCTTAATTTACATAGCTCAACTTTCCTAACGATTACCCTGAAGTAATATCAGTGTTACAAAAGCAACCTTCAAGTAACGCTTCGTCAAAGCGTGTTGTTTACATTATGTTATAGTGCATCTCACAGAGAAACAGAAGAAAGGAAACTCTGTCTCTCAGGGTTCTCTTATTGCGAAATGCAACTAGAGTTAAAATGCTTTCACTGCAGTAGAACCCCGGTAACTCGAACTCGGAAGATTACGAACTCCCCCGCTAACTCGAACTAACTCCCATTTCCCTTGGATTTGACTTCACTTTTCAGCCTCTTTAACTCGGTTAACTCGAATTAACTCGGGTAACTCGAATTCCCCGCTAACTCGGACTAAACTTCGTTCCCCTTGATTAAAATTTACCTCGATAACTCGAATTCTGGTTCATGTAACTCACCACGGATGTCATTCCATTAGCTTTCAGTTCTTGTCGAGTAATAGGTAAAAACTCTCAAAACTAACACTACAGCAAAGTTGATTTTAATTAGTGTAACCGACGGTTCACATATTTGAGTCGTTGCCCGATGTCATGAGTCATACCGGATGAGGTGCCTTTAGCTGTCATAAAGAGAAAAACAGTGGTAGAGCGCAGTTTCTGACGAGATAAGTCTTATTTGCACTGTACTGTATGCAGAAGTGCTGAAGAATCAGTAAACTATCAAATACAATGTATTAACCTGGTAAGTTGGATATTCAATCGACCCCGATAACTCGAACCCCCGCTAACTCGAACTGTTTTTCGTTTCCCTTCAGAGTTCGAGGTTCTACTGTACTCTGAAGTTCCCCGGCTACTTCTTCGTATTCCAATTTGCTATAGTCTACGGCTTAGCAGGCAGGGTAACTCGAACTAAGTCAAATGGCATCCGGCGAGCTTTGGAGTGGCAAGCGAACGCTCACCTCGATTGGAGACAAATTTATTTTTTCTGCTAGGATCAAAACACCCTCTAAAAGACCACTGGATTTGATTTGCCAGTCACATACCTTAACTCAGTCCTATCACCCTCTTTTTTTCGCCAACAGTGAACCGTGTGCTAACAGACGTTCTATTTACTGATTATGAAGTAAATAATAAGTGAGTGTACGTGCACACGTCTAGGTCAAAAGGAGTTTGACTGTGCCCTGCATGCCAATTCCGTTTAGTTTGTCTGACATTCATGCAGCAGAGAGCAGTAATATACGCCATACTCACTGTTTGGAAAGATTCCGACAGGAGCAGTTCACCAGCGGAGCAACGCCACAGAAATCAGTCTGCAACCAACGATGAAACGGCAGGATTTTGATTGTGTTCTGCATGCAAATTCCGCTCAATTAAGTCATTTATCTGACAAAACATGCAACATAAGAGTAGCAATGTAAACTATAGTGTACTCACTGTGTGGAACCATTCAGGAACAATTCAGCAAAGTAACAACACAATAAAGACCAGTCTGCAATCAACAAGGAAATCAGGAATACGAAAGTGAAAGCTAAACCACTCCCACACAGCTCATGTTCATCGCATGACATTGAGTCTATTTTGAAATCATGATTAGATTTTATGTGCATTGACCCCTTTAAAAAGGTCTCAAAAAACCTTTGGCATTGGGTATTTTGTTTACAATGAACTATTACCGGTTTTCACATGACGCCACTAAAATTCAAACTACATAACTATTGATCCTCCTGATATTTTACTTTAATGATGTATAAGAGCAGCTGAAAACTACTATTTATGCAAATTTTTGTTCCGCACGGGTTCTTGGTCTTGTGATAGACTACGGTTGAATTTCTAAGCTTTTGCGTGACGCGGCATTTACATGAAAGGCGAGGTGTTGAAAAAGTGACTTATTTCGGGACCTATCTCGGGAAATGTGGCCATCTGAACAGGTCTTGTATTGGAAAAAGTATTATTTTAATCGTTTTTTAGTTCCTCGAGAGATACATTTCTCCTTTTGTAGCAAAACTCAGTGACAGATGTTTCTGTTGGTTTCCGGTCGCCATGTTGGTGCCCATCCGAATGGGCACCAACATGGCGTCTCCATACAAATCTCTATAAATTTGGGGGAAACGTTTCTCCGCATATGTTGCAGAAGAACAATTGCTGTGAACTGAATCTTGGCGAGAATCTTTGCATAGTTAACTTCTTTCTTTTCTCAGTTTCTGGACTTCATCTATTGAACAGTTTTGATTTTTATTTTGAATGGCGTGACACTGAAAACCAGCAATATACAGGGTTTTGCTTCTAGTTTGGTGGTAATTTTTTAACTTAGCGATAATTTGGGAGGCAAAAATTCCAAGCTTATGCTGAAAGTCGCGATGAATTTTTTTGAGTAGAAAGGTCTGAGCTTGATCTACAAGATGACACTATTTTTATTGGTTATCACGTCGTATGACGTCAAATGACGTCATTTGATCTGCCATCTTGGATTGTCATGTTTCTTAAATAGTCATGAAATAATGAAAATTAATACAAAATCAAGCCAGAATGCTTATGGAATGTAAACATTCATATGTTTATGCAATTTGATGTAGAAAATTGGAAAAAAAATAGAGAATTATTTATAATAAAGTTGATTTTTTGCCAGACCTTCGAAACATTTTCGACTGCTAAGGCAACGTGAAAAATCGCTGACACACAATTGGCGAGATTGTCTTATCTGCGTGCGTGGGTGGGTGAGTCGTGGTTCGTGGGTCCGAGATCCCCCATGTATACACGTCATGTATACATACTTTTATGCTGTTTCAAATGCCCTCTCGCACAGCAGCAGTAGCAGTGGATTTCGTTCCTGGAAACAGACGACGATGGAATTCGAATACAATTAACTGGTTTCCCATGTACATTAACTTGCAACAACCATTCTGATTTAAGAATTTCCAACTCACTAGTGGCGTATCCGCCATGACGAAGATTGCTACGGCAAGGCTTTGGCAAACACGTGCAATTCAGCTATTTTTAACCAATCATACTTGAGCATTCCCACGCTACCAAACGAACAATCGCGCGGTCGATACAAGGCGGATGCATGACGGTTGATCCTTAGTTTTCATGAAATCAATAAATCATGACCAAACATGAAGACAAAATCCCATGAGATATTTGCTAGAAAATGACTCAAAAATTCGGTTACAGCCATGAAACAGCTTTTTCGTGTCTCCCAAAACTTGATCAGTTGTTCTTTTCTTTTACTTGAAATGGCGATAAAAAGCCACAGATCGTTCTATCGAAGTTGTTGGGTAACGTGAGTTCCGTTATTCCATTAGCGTGAGTTCCGGAACAAACAAGCGAGTTCAACATAGTTTTCTTTTTTAATTAATGCATCCATTCTCGGCAAACGCGTGCGCCGATGTTAAATGTATACTTTCGAACTCTTTCATTAAAGTTTACCAAAATTGTTTGCCCGACTAGAAGGAAAAATGTTTATAGCTAATGGCAGACAGTTTTCCTTTGTTCAACGTTCGGGGAAATTTGGACCGAGCACTGAGGAAGCTAAAATATATCTTTTTTTTACCTTCAAACAAACTTACCTTCAAACAAACACGACCCACGACCCACAACTCACGACCCACGAAACACCCACCCACGAGATTTAGCCTCACCCGCAATTGGCATAT
Source organism: Micromussa lordhowensis (assembly GCA_964020085.1). Lineage (NCBI taxonomy): Eukaryota > Metazoa > Cnidaria > Anthozoa > Scleractinia > Lobophylliidae > Micromussa > Micromussa lordhowensis. Next base: position 25,385,579 of record OZ026601.1, read on the forward strand.
TTAAAATCCGCGTAGGAATTTCGAACGGCTACTTAAAATTTCAGCCGCTTAAAGTAAATCGTCTCTTAAAAAGTTTGAAAAAACCTTTTGAGGGTTGGAGTGGTACCCACACCCCCTACTTCCCTTTGTACGTTTGAGGGTTAAATTGTCACAAACGTTTCTGGGTTTTTTGAGTGAATCTGATTGGTGTTGCCACCCTCTAAATTAGGCCTAATACAGAGTACTAAATTGAGGAGATAAACCTATGAGGAGCAGTGTTGCGGGAAAACAAGAGCAAAATCCTTCTCTCCGAACAAGTGACTGAAAAAAAGGAATCTCAACAAAGAACAAAAAACGCATTGTTTATATATAAATATCCTAGCAGTTTCGACCATTTTATGTATTTGTGTTACGAAGATTAAAAACGTTTAAAACCTATGTCCTGGGTAGTACTTACCGACTAACTATGAAAAAAATACTTGTTTTTTTCTATCGATTGTGGGTGGCCAAAGTGGTCATGCCGAAAGAGACAGGAACAGAGCAGAGGAATGCGTTCCTTTTACTTAGGTGTCAGTGGCATGTGACCGGCCATAAAGCGATATTTGGGTTTCACCACAGAGATAATGAAGTTGGGCTTATTGTGGCGTTAGGTTCACCCAGACGGCAGGCGGACAAGCCCAAGGTGAGGTGACTTTTCGCATTTCTCTGTCTCTGATTTACTAGACAAACAAAACGTTTTTGACTCTTCTTTAGCCCTTTGCAGAAAGTTTAATGTATTCAAATACATTGTACAAAAGTTCAAACTGTTTGACAGAAACCTTGCAAAACAGACTCAAAATAAAATAATTTGTTCCGTTAAATAATACCGCAGGATAGACGGTATTAGACGTTATTCAAGTCAAACGAGAAGACGTTGAGTCTATGTTTACCACCACTAATGATCCATTGATGATAGAGTCCGGTTGTTTGTTTAAAATATTGTCGCCGAAAATACTGCGCTTGTGACTTGTTCAGGCATCACAAGATTTAAGCGTTTGACATGACCTAACAACAATCTTAGCTATGTTTAAAGTTTTACTGCAAGGTCCTTACAGTTTGTACGTTCGTATGGAGCATGTAATAAAAAAATATTTTACCCACTAAACCATCGTTTAGCAAGCAAGTTTTTGATTGGTGCAGAGTACACAGACAGACAGAACTTTATTTTACGTGGCACTCCACTTAGCTAAAAGCTACCTTACAGGAAGCCCACAAATAAACAGATAAATTGCAAAACAAAAGGAAAGAGAAAATTTAACTAACAATTTTCCCTGCACAGCTGGCGATCGCATCTACTGGTGAAGTGAAGGAAGCCCACTTATCTAGACAAGGTAATTTGAGCCCGAACTGTTCAGTTACCTAAAGCAAAGTTCAGCATAATTTATGCTCTACAAAAGTAATCCATCTAAAGGTTGGATTAAGCGCAATGCCCTTTACTTTGAGTTCGAACTAAAACGTAAAAAAAAAACTGTTGTAGTAAATTCTTTGTACAATCTGCTCACTCGCGTTCTCTTTGAGCAACGTAGGGGCACGTTGAAAGGCCTTTGATCACTTTTCATCCAGCTCCATTTCCTGTTTGGTTACTTCTGTGCTGATGTTCTGCAACACTTCTGTTACCGTGTTAAGGAAAGGAATGTATTAATATCACCATATTAACTGAGAAGGAGGAGCGGGTGGGAAATTATCTGACTCGAGGTTCGTTACAGCTCCTGACCAAGAGCCAAATGCTTTCAAGTAATTTATCGCACCAGTTATTCTACTCTTGATTTGCCTGAATTTCTTGGTTTCTCTTTTTCGGTGAAGGTCTTGTTGACAAGCCTGCACTTTTAGAAAAATAGTTTGTTTTAGTCATGTATCAAACATGAGACACCCAAAAACAGGAAACTGCAAAATGCTCTATCTCGACCAAAAATATCTAAATTGTTTATTAAACGAGAACTAAAAAAGGATAATTCAGAATCTTCACGTTGATCATGTTAACTGTCAAATTGCGAGCGTCATCACATATTCCGTGCTGTTTAAGGTGTTTGAGTGATTCTGTAATGTTCATAAGGACGTTCCTTATGTACCTTCTATTTAGCATTATGTACCACGATGCCAGCGATGGAAAGTGAAAGCAACTCAGTTTGTGTCCCTTGATGACACCTTGTATCGCCATACTTGATGCCTTGACAAGTTTCAGCGTCTGTGGCAATCGCATAACCGGCATCTTGTTTGCATTCTCCAAAAGTGACATCAATCGCCCCACTATCCTTCACCACAGAGAGAATCGTGGGTTTTTCAAATTTCCCAGCTTTTAGCTGATTTTGAAGAACGTTCGCTTCCACTAGCCCACGTATTTCTCCCTGTAAATCGTTGAGAGGCAAAAGTGCGCCCAGACAACAAGAAAAGGACCAATGTGGGTTTCTGCGCCATTCCTTAATGAAACGCCACAGGAACACTGCGTACTGAACTGAAAGTAAACAAGAAAGAACTGATTATGAACAAAGCCGTCACAAACCGAAAAGTCGTAATGTGTATTTTGCATTTCACCGAGGTTTTCGACTGACCATGAACTTATGTGTTTGACACACCCTTGCTTGAATTTCATACATGCTGGACAAGGTATCTCTACCAAGAGCAATGCTGGGCGGATCGGATGCATTTTCAATTCCAAATTATCTCCTTGTTATAGCTTTCTGTGCAGCTTTCGTTTTTTTTTAGCACTTGTAGCCTTTCTTTTCCCCAGTTCACCCTTGCTGAGGAACCACAGCGTCCCGCCACTCGAAAACATTTTGAGTTTATCAAATCAAACACGGAAAATTCAGCTTAAACTGTTTAAGCTTCGAGCGAGAACTTGGACATGAAAGACCAATGTCGATATATTACAATTTGGACTAAAACAATAGACCTCAGAACGAGGCTCTGGGAAATAGCTTCAGAGTTTGTGGGGTTTATTCCCCAGAGTCTCGTACCGAGGTCTATTCTGTTAGGCTGAATTTTAATATTCCGAAATTGGTCTATTGGTGACCATTTCCCTTTAATAACGTTAGACAATCTAGATCTATTAAAGACACTGATTCTTTTTCAGAGCTTTTTAGCTACAATCGTCTGTTTTAAAGTTTCATATCACAAAATTAACTTGCTTGTACATACATGTATCAATTAGATCGTTTCACTTAATGGGACTGTATTAGACCACACATTGCCGAAATGGTTAAGTGCTTTATTTAACGTAGGGTAGGCTCACCAGGGAGAAATTGGTACTTTTGACTGAATCAGATATTTTGAATTTACAGTCTTGTTGAAGAATGCATACCCCAAGAATGTTAGGGAGACTGTAATCCGGGCTTCTTTTCACTCAACTGAATTTGAAAACAATATGAATCAATAAAATACTGTTATGTAAGACAAATACCCTTTATCTGATCATAACGTTAAACTCGGATGAGTATAAAAAAACATCAAATCATACCCTAAACAAATTTCGTAGCACTCACAACACGCTATGACGGCAGCACTGAGGCATTTTTTTTTATTAGCACAAAGTATCTGGGAAAAGTGGGGTCCATCTATAATTGATCACACATTCTCACAGTAAGGGTAAAATAATTACTATACACTGTAATCTTACCTACAAGTAGACCAATCACCAAAGTGTTTGCTCCGAGCACCAATACCTTGAACAAAACAGAGTCCGTGTAGGAGTCTACAGTGGTGGATATTTTCTCTGCAGGAATTCTACTCACTGCTCCAATACCCAGGTTGGCAACAGTAACAGCAAGGGACGTCGCCATTAATCTGTTCTCGGTCAAATCTTTGATGGGTTTCATCCAGGAGAACAACACTCCATACATCCCAGCGATGACCCATGCCAAGCCAATGTAAGAGCGGCTCTCTTGCCCCACAAGAATCAGACCAGATGTAAGGATTACTTTACGAGACATTTCAACTAATTCCCAATACCACGTGCAATGATTGTAATTTTTAAAAAGAAAACACAATCCTGAGAGTATTTCTATGCCAGAGCCTGAATCCTGAGACAAGTCTGAGCCTGCTGTGACCACAAATCGTCTTTGTCTCCAAAGGACGATGAACGAGGAAAGTGGAAGGACAAAGATATAGGCTGAAGATACGTACGCCAGGATAAGCCAATGATTGTAGCTTGTACCTTGACACCGTATGCTGTAATCTGCTTTCATATAATAGCTACAGGCCTTCTCTTTTTCATCTCGGCAAAGTTTCTGGCAAGCAAGTGGCAGGACATTGGCTGTCTTGACACACGTGCTCAAGTAAGTCACATACAGAAAGAAGAACAAATTTCTGAACACAATTTCTTTTGTCTCTACGATGCTTTTTGACTTATCATCAATTTGTAGGCTTCGACTTCGTAAGATTATTGCTTTACGTACTCCGTAAGTAATAGCAGAAATGCCAATAACAGCAGCATTCAGTGCCATGATTGTAAACAAACTTCCAAAAGCATTCACGTGAAATCCTTGAAAAAGGCAGTGAATGGGTGCTATCTGAAAAACATCCATCTGCAGTATTTCTGAATATTGGGCGATTACTTGCAAAGTTCCTGGCCATTTTATATACGAGAAAGCTTGAAGTAAACCATAGGTCACCTGATAAAAGCCAATCACGATTTTGAGTTTGGACAACAACGTGTCTACGAGCGGTCGTTTTCTTGCTCCTTTCTTCATTCTTCTTGCTATCAGCGGCAAAGCTATAGCGATGAAGAAAATAATGGCTGCGACGATGGATAGCTGTCCCACTATCCACTTCTTCGATGGACATTGGTTGCACGTCTGTAATTGTTTATAGAATCCTGAGCTACAAACTTCACAAAGTGGACCTTCGTATCCACTTTCACACGGAGAATCTAAACCCCCATTGCAAGACTTTTCTCTTGGACACTTGTAAGGTGTTGGTACTGGAAATGGGTACTGTACCCTGGAAGCATCTAATGCTGGTAAAGATGCCATTAGATTCGTTATAAAATCTCTGTAGCGATGTTTGCATGTCTTGTTCCGCCATTCCCACCAGTAACCAGATTTCAAAGAGATGGCATCATCTTTGCACTCCAGTCCTCGCGCACATTTGTGGCATTTCTCAAACATGTGGGTTCGATAAAACCCCTCCAAACATTTACAAGCACGGTATCCAGCGAAAAAATCAGTGTCTGTTCCTGTTGGTTTTCAATAAAAGTTAACCATTTATTTCAGCAATATTATCACAATGTTGTTTTAGTCTTTAAAAGGAAATAACACATTTCACTACGAGTTTACCCTTAAATTCCATTTAAGAATGAAGTGAAGCAATCAAGAGCATTTATCCCTATTCAGTCAGAAATTGTTTGGTCTTGTGGGACCGGTGGGTGGGATCAATTGAGATTGATAGCACGTCAAGAGATGTTTAGGTCAATGACGTCATTTGACGTAGAACGACGTGACTATTTCCGAAAGCCACCAACTTGTATCTTACATGATTAGAAAATATAAAATGCCCCAGAATCGGGGAATGTAGCTAAATAGCAAAGCGCACGAGTGACGTCATGACTCAGACAAGACTCAGACAAACAAACCGGAATGGCGGACGATTTTCTTAAAACAGTTTCTAAAACAGTCGGTGTTCTTAAAACACATTTTTTAAACGAAACCTTCGCCTGGGTCCCCTCTAGTTCTCTCAGAATACGCCGATGTTGTATGAGCCTCGTTGGGGTATAATCATTTGCATTCTATTTTTAGTACTCGCGCGCTTCGCTATTTATCGAAAAGCAAAAGTTCCAGAAAAAAATAATAAATTACAGGAATTATCAAAAATAGGAAATACTTGTTTAAAAAAGTTGGTTAGGGCTTCAACATTCTTCTCCTTGTCTGAAAAGGTTTGAAAAAGTGCGATGAAGAAAGTGCGACCAGAAGTACAGTCAATGTTTTGGAAAGTTAATTTCATCATTGCTACCTTCCGGACATGACTTGCAATCTTGTTTTCGTGTGCCTGGTGCTTTGTCAAATGCAACAAAAGATCCATTGGGACATTTCTTGCAGCTTTTGGCCACGTAACCGATGTCATCAGAGTAAAAACCCCCTGAAACAACAATAACCACATAGTATTACATTTAGACTTAACACTTTTATAAACAGCAGACAACATCACCGTAAACAGCGACGAATGGCTACGTTATTTTAGTTCTCAATTGAGTTTCTTAAAACCAAACCCAAACTTATCATTTTGGCCAATCAAAATTTACACAGAATATCCACGGAATCAGTGAATACTCATAGAAAATACATGAAGCCGACGCAATGAACAGGAAAACACATGAACGCGACTCACTATTGGTTTTGGCTTTACTTTTGATTGGTCGAAAAAGTGGAGGAGTTTTTATGCAAAACCAAATCAAAGGCGAATCACTTTTGACATGCAAGTGAAAACTGAATTATTTCTTTGCTTTTGACATGCAGTTAAATGTTCTAATAAATTGTATCATCTGATAGCATATTCCATAGCATACCTGGGGGACATTTTATGCATCCGTCAGCACTTTTTGCAGAAGAATTAGAAAATGTGCCCAGAGGACATGGCAATAACGTTGCTACAATCGAGTTGTTGTCAGCTATTCTTCTGAATCCCGAGGCCAAGTAAGCGGAGAGAAGGTCTACATATATATCGGGATAGACAAGGCGAATAGCCTCTTCTTGTGAAAGAATAGGATTCCTAAGACAGAAGAGGACATTTACATGTGACTTCATTAAAAATCAAAAATCATGCAAAACTGTCTTTTTTTATCATATTCTCCCTATTAGGGTCAGAAAGACTTTTGTTCCAGCAGAGAGCCTCGAATCTTTGGAGAGAAATGAGTTTGAAAATTGAAATTTCATAGTTTAATTTACAGGTCAAAGTATGAATGCTAGAAACTGTGTTAGACGTTCGATGACTATTTTCAGATCTATTTAGTACATTAAGCGACATGAAGCTTAAACATGAGGGGTACGCATGAGTGTTATAATCAGCTGGCTTTGTAAAACCCTCGCACAAGACCCTCTGAGAGTTAGGAATAGAAGGGAGAAGCCAAGGAAGAAGCCAACGAAGAAATGGGAAGAAAACATCTAGTAATAGACGGAACAAGCTATTAGCCGACCAGCTGACCGACCCAGACAGAGAGAAAGGTAGACAGTTAAACAGAGAGAGAGGGAGAGAGACAGTATAAAAGACATGCAGACAGACGAACTCGCGTTTGGCGCATTTCGCTTGAACTGCATCAGGAGCCCATCACGGCGTTATCAAGCCTCTACAACAACCTCAGTGACCAATCACAAGCGCAGACAGGAAGAAAAACAAACTGAGGCCGCCATTTTTATCCTTACCGATCGCACTCATGTAGACCGGAACTGACATTTTTTGCGGGAAAAAAAGCCTAAAAATAGACCAGTCAAAAAATGCCGTGATATAGGCTTAGTCTGCGTTTTGCAAGCTCCTAGTGATGGACTCCTGGCTGCGTTTAATCTATATATCATTGAAGTGTCTAATTTAAAACTTGTGTATTTAGAAGCAAAATCAGGAAGCTCCGTAGTTGTTCGCACTTACAGATATATTGTAATATTCATCTTAACTGGGGCAGTTACATATGTGACTTTTGCAAATTTTCTATTATCTATCTTTCTACAAAAAAACAACAAAAAACAGAAGTGTTGGTGATGGAATTTCAAACTTCCTTTCTATATATCATGGTTTTGTATAATTCGTATCTCTTTAATAGAGAGACAGACAGACAGAGCTATCAACCAATAGGAAACTGAAGATAGCTTGAAGCACAAACAGAGAAACAGAGAGACAGATAGACATATGGACAGCCAGGCACCTACACAAGCAGACAGGCAGAAAATTAGACAGGTCGACATAAACAGACAGACAGATAGATAGATAGACAGACAGACAGACAGACATGACAAAAATAAAGATAGCAGGAGGACCGCCGGACACAGAGACCAACATGTAGACATTTCAGTTTTTTGCTTTTAAAGAATACATCACATTCGAGAATCTTGAATGCTGAGACCAAAGAACGAATCCAGACGTAATATCTTCAGCTTCGTCCGTAACAGATATCTGAAATAAAAGTGTGTCCTTTTAATCTCTGTAGATTAGCTTGTATGTGAAGTCGCCATACTATTTTTATTGCAATCACTGGAATCCAGTCAAACGATACAGAATTGGTATCCACACCATTTAGTTTCAACTCCTGGGGGATCACTCCCAAAGATTTTTTTTAGATATGTGAAAAGAGCATTAAATCTGAAATGCTGGGAACTTTCAACACTTTTTCATATATCCAGTCGCTTCAGTTACAGAAACTAGGATAAGCTCAAGCCTAATGGGCTGCTTGGCTCGTATGCAGACTTAATCTTTTACCTCCATTAATTAGTAAGGTCTTCTTTCCACTTACTGCTTAGTTGGCACTAGCGACAAAACCTTATAACGACATAACATCATAATTGCTTATGTCAGTTATGTGAACAAGGACTTAAATACACAAGGCTACGTGAAAGGCTTTTTGCCTGTTGTCGCCTCAAGAAAGCAAAACACAGCAATAAAATACTAGAAACTTACAACTGCATTCCTGATCTATAAGTGCTCCATCTAAATGCCTCTGGTTCAATCGTCTTTATAGGATTATCCGAGAACATCCTTGAACAATAAAAACATAATAAAAAAATAGAAATTTGTTCTTACTTATGATCTATTGGGGGACAGACGCATAGATGACGTCATGAACATTGTTTCTTGTTTTATATAAAACAAGTTGATTCCATGCCCATGTTGCCGTGCGTCTGTTTATATGTGATCTATCACTGAACAGACGCACAACAACATGGAATCCATTTGTTAAATAGAAAACGATGAGAGAACCAATCAGATGCACGGGTTTTTAATAGAACACAGCTGAGTGGCTACTCCATAGAAACACCAAAAAATGTTTTCTGTTTTTATTATTTTGGAAAACAGCCCAGAGAAGTTAATAAACAATTAAGCGACTAAGAGAAATCCTACAAATCGTTAATCAAACAGTTAGTGCTAATTAAATTGAAGAATTCGTGATTCAGTGATTCTGTGATAATACTGGGAATTTAGTCTTTCTGGCCTGAAATGGCATACAGAAGAGTTATTAACTACCATTTGAGCGGGAATAATATATAATAGTAATAGTAATAGTAATAGTAATAGTAATAGTAATAGTAATAGTAATAGTAATAGTAATAGTAATAGTAATAGTAATAGTAATAGTAATAGTAATAGTAATAGTAATAGTAATAGTAATAGTAATAGTAATAGTAATAGTAATAATAATAGTAATAATAATAATAATAACTTTATAAATAATAAATATAAATAAACTCTGTCTAAAGACCTAGGAAAGCTCTCCATCAAGACTATCATTGACAACTGAAATTTCTGTGCTAATTGTTGTTGTTGTTGTTGTTGTTGTTTTCTGGGGAAAAATCCACACAGATATATCTCCATATTTAAGCTGAAACGGTAAAGAAATAATTTATGTTGTGCCTCAGACTCGTTTTATATCGGAAAGAGTGTTCTGATCAACAAAATTGTTTTTAAGTGTTGGTAGAGACAGGTCCTAAAAGTAGTAGTTGAAAGCAGTGCCATTTTCTTCAGTTCTGTTTTTTTTTTCTCAGTTAAAAACTGAAGAATTCCCTCGAAGAGATCAATTCTTTAAAGCAAAGCTGGAAAGTGGCATGGGCAGATCGTCATACTCACAAAATATGTACTTTACTGAACCCCCAGTAGCTGTCGATATTAGCGAAAGCTCTACGTGGAATAATCTCCAACTGGTTAGCACTTAGAAATCTAGGAGATAAGACAAATTAAAGTAAAATTTCTTCACCTTATTTATCCTAAAGGAGGTGAGTGAGTAAGGCCTCGCCGTGTCCCATATGGATCCCTTGATATCATTTGCAGGCGTGTACCTTAAACTTGTTTACATACGTGATAAGCTCGTACCAATCATGACTTAGTAAGTGGAAACGACCAGAGGCCTTTCATAACGTTCGTCATTTAAGACGATGCTTAACTTGTTTTGGCCTCTTTTTATAATTAACTCGAGGATTCTGGTTTTAAAGAAATTTAGCTTTCTTTTCTTACTTGTTGGAGACTTTTTGAATCATTTTTCGGGTTAAAAATCATGAAATCCACGATGGCAGATCCAAGTTGCTGGTGGTTTAGAAATAACGTTCTCATTTCTACGCATCACATCATTGGGTGCCAAAAGAGAGCGCTCGTCAATTATTATTATTATTATTATTAGATATCTAGTTTTTTTCCTTAGGGCTGGGCCAATGATCGGCCAAGGTGATGTTCCGTAGCTTGTCAGTTATGAAATAAAACGTACAGATTTGAAATATCGGTGGCTCTTGCAAATGTCTGGTTAGAAATGAAGGTTATCCTGTTACTTTTCAAAGACCTGCAATGTTAATCGGCAATTAACTTTCTTGTAAGATATCGAACTTTATACTAATGAAGAGAATTTCAGACAACATAAAGAACAAGCAACAGAACAAAGTAAGGCCTAAAAAATGACTCTTTGGACCGTGACAAACACGCAAATAAACAAACAACAGCGAGGCAAACACTATATCTGGGTTGACAATGTGAATTGGCCACCGTAAAGAGATTCTGAAGCTGACGTTTCGAGCGTTAGCCCTTCGTCGGAGCGAATCCAAATGGATGAAAAAAAATAAATAAATAAAAATAAATTACAATATTTTGAGAGCAAGCCACACCAGCCTTAACTGCTTTTTATGCGGGTCGTCTATCCTGGTCGAATTTGAATATGGAGATGTTGGTTTTTGTGTAGGGAGGAAAACCGGAGAAAAATTTTGGGAGCAAGACGAGAACCAACAACAAACACATATGAAAGGGTTAAAGAATATAGTCAAACAAAAGAACTAATGAAAACACGAAACAAATGTAGCCAACACTAAACGCAGGAAACACGTGTGAGCGAGTCACGACTAGTTTTACTTGCGGCTGGAAAAGAAATATGAGTATTTTTGGGTCAATCACAATCCACATTAATGCAAAACCGGGGGAAATGCGAATTTGTCGAGATATTAAAAGGCAAAACGACAATGACTGTAAGGTTAGCTGGGCTTATTGTCAAATTAAAATGTTTTACGACAGAGAGTAATCATTTTAACGTGGTGAAAGCATTACAAATAGCAAGATGTATGTAAATGTAAGAACTGAAAGTAGCAAAATGAGTCTAATCATTACAGATGATATACTTACAAGATTTCGAGCCTTGGCAAACAACAGAAAACGTCATTTGCTAATGACTGGATTTTGTTGTAGGAAAGATCTCTAATTAAACACATTAAAATCTGAAATAAGTATTTGACTTCATTAGAATCTAACTAGACAGACGTACTTTTAAGTTAAATGTATTGTGATTTTTTTCCGTTGGCTATGACGTCAATGCGCCCGCCATCATATAACGCCTAATTACAGGAAAAGCACTGGGAACGAGTATGGTTAGCTCTTCATAGTAACCCTGTTAGTCTACTTTTCACTCAGGTTGGTCTGCCGTTCAGCCTGGTTAGCCCAATTAGCGTTACGGTTAGCCCACACAGCCCTCCGATTAGCCTATTCGGTTAGCTTGTATTAGTGGTACTGGTAACACGATATCTTATTAAAACAACAACAACAACAACAACTTTTATCTCAACACGAACTTTTATTCCAACACGATGGTGATTAAAATAATCGCTTTCCGTCAGGCAGCTTCTGGTGGTGTAGTGATTATGAGACACGCTCATGACCCCTATGCCCTGGGTTCGTTCTGGCTTCAGGAGCCAGTCCTGCAATTTACGCCGTGTCGCCATCGCAAATCCACCATTTTAGATTACAACCACAATGTATAACGTAAAGTTGATCCAAAATCACAAAGAAGTGCAAAGAGCCACTAATTATGCAAAGCGGCTCGGGAAAACTGGAAAAACGAAGACCTCTGTAGATAGAGACGAAATTTATCTTAATCTGCATGCTAAGAAGCATTTGCTTTGGTAATGTCAAATGACAAAAAATTGCGATAAAACATTTCGTAAAAAAATTTTAAGAAAAGTTTATAAAAACGACGACGTTTCGACGTTAAGCTAACGTCATTATCAAGTCAAAATGAAAGCGATTGGGAAATATATAAATACTAAGTAAAAACAATAGAAACGAAGTGTTGGAATGTTGTTTCAAGTAAATAGTTTCGCACGAATGGAGTCAGCTTGTGTGTTCAAGCTGGGATCGCTTCTTTTTTTTAATGTCAAATGACGCGGAGAAAAAAAAATTGACACGTTAAGGGAACGTTTCAGCATCACAGAAAAAAATCCTCATTTTAAAAATATTTTCGAAAATTTTGAGAGCATTCACTTTTGAACTCTCCCTGGAACGTCCAACAGTTAAATTCTTTTATAACGCTTTGATCTTTATTAGTTTCAACCAAACGAAATTCTAGTGCAGCATTTTCCCTTTTACTTACAGATTTTTCAATCTCTGCAAATTCTCAAATATGCCGTCAGGTAGAACTCTAATAGCATTTGAAGACAAACTTCTGAAAATTTCAATAATTGAAATGATGGTAATAGCCTTGGCATGTTTCCGATTACTATTACAGATAATAAAACATACAGATACACTGTAGCTTCAAATCAACAACAAAATAATTATACACAAACAAGATCGAAAAAAAATTATGCATGATTGCAAACATATCGTCAACATACTGCTTTTAGAAACTTGGAAATTGCCCCGTGTTCGCGTTCGCGTTTCTCCTCCGAAGAACACTCAAAAGTGTTTGCTAGTAGGGTTCCCTAGGCCGAGCCCATAGCAACGCCATCAATTTGTTCAAACAGCACAAGATCGAACTGGAAAAGCTGGTACTTTACCGCAAGTTCTAGGAGTTCAATTAATTGTTTCTACTTTTTAATTTAAGAACAGTCAATCCAAATACAACAAGACATCCCCACCACCAACCACTACTGCAACACTGAACTACAGCAGCAACAGCAACAACAAAAACAGAAACAGGGCACAAATAGTTCAGATAATTCTGAAATTCTCCGAGCTTGTCATTTGTTAAAATCCCGCTTTTTACAATTTTTAAGGTTCTGGCTATTTGTATGTGTAATCAAATGGTGACGAGTGAAATTAGGGAATAATTTCACGCGCGTTTTGTCAAAATTCTGATAATTTCCCGAGCCTTTAGGCGAGGGAAATTATCCGAATTTTGACAAAACGCAAGTGAAATTATTTCTTAATTTCACGAGAAAACCATTTGATTACCTTTTAATATCGTGGGTGACAAATTACGCTTGTTTACACACGGAGGCGTAAAATCGCTCGAGCACTTTATCCAACTGCTCAGGTGGAATCATCTCCAGGTTTTTCTCAAGGCTATTTTCGTCACACCAGTTGTCAAAAACCCTCACCCAGTTAGTTGTGCTCTTTCGCGTATTTAAGTTTTCTGCGGCTGCTTTTAATTCCGTAACTTCATCGTTTGTAACGTTCTTGAATCTCGACGTCATTTTGGCACTGATCGAGCGACAGATGTTGCCATGGCAATTTTATAATTTCACATGTGAAATGATAAATTAATGCTGAAATTTCGCGCCAAAATTAAGGTGTAATTTGTCACCCATGATATTATGGTGGAATTCTTGTGACGGAAGTAGCGTCGAGCCATGCGTCTGTCCACTCAATAGTGAAAGCGTTTTAAAAATTACATTTTTACCTTTTTCTCAACAAAATGGCAGGAAATCGACCAACTTTGATATATTAAAATTCAGCCTAAAACAAAACACCTCAGCAAGACGCTACGGGAAATAAACCCACAAAATCTGTAGTTATTTCCTTGAGCCTTGTGCTGAGGTCTATTGCTTTAAGCTGAATTTTAATTTATGGAAATTGGCCTATTAAAATATGAAAACGCTACTTACAGCCAAACTAGTCTCTCCAATGATGAAAACACTCGGTCAGGGAGATACGAGATGCTATTTGTAGACAAATTGCTGTGTAGATATGTCATTATTAGGGGAGCGTTTCAAATAATAGTAGTTTTTCGTGTTTCGATAAGTTGATAACGATTGTTTTTCACTTCTAAGCACGTGTTATAATATCATTTAGAAATCAGTTTAAAGAATACAAGTAATTTTCTCTGATACAAGACTAGCCTTTGGGCTTAGAGATTTAACTGAGTATAATGAACTATCGGAATGGAACGACGGGCAATTTGGAGAAATCCAAGTAAATCGTAATTAATGATTAACGTACGTCTCTCAGAAATCAAATTCACAAATCAAATTGTGAGTCTATCTATCGGTCTAATCCTTGAACTCTTCTTTCGCCAGGGGGATGGTGTTATCTTGCATCTGCCATCTTAGATTTCCCTATTTTTTCAATGGGAGCATAAAAAATGATAATAACAGGAGCCTTATTTTTCGCAAAGCTTTTCAACAAGAACGAAGAACTATGTCAAAAGGACGACATTTGCAGATTTTTCGGCACCATAAGATGCAGTTTGAATTTCGTTTGATGGAAATTTACTACTACATTTCCTCATAACAGGTAAAAACATAAGTCACTATCCTTTTGGGTTGAATGCTTTCATTACGCATCAGGGTTCCTTATATTTGTTATTATTAATTTTTTAATCGATATCAACTCAAGTAATACTGGCACCACAGAATTTTTTTTTACTTACAGACTATACAGATCTTTTAGATTGTTAAACACTCTGTCAGTTAGATTTTGAATAGCGTTAGAAGACAAATCTCTGTAAAATTGCATAATGCAATAGGTTAAAGTATATATAAAGATTTTGAATCAACGAAACCCAAAACGTTTGTGGTTGATTTAATGGGAATGGTCAAAAGGTGGGATGTGCAATTTTTTTTGGTGAGTTTTTGTTCTAATAAAATACTTAAAATTATGAAGTAACTATAAAATAGTTATGTCATAGTTGTGCGGCAGAGTGGGGAGGGTGTTATCTCGCATCTGCCATCTTATATGTCTTTATTTAAGTGCGGGAATAATAATAATAATAATAATATACAGTATTTATAGAGCGCTAATTCCCAATGGTCCAAAAGCGCTTTACATAATAAAAAAAATAACAACAAAATCCTAAACCTACAAAACTACATTGTCATTCTATAAAGATTCCCAATGGACCAAAAACGCATTTACATAATAAAAAATAACAACAAAATCCTAAACCTACAAAAACTACAAAACAACATTGTCATTCTATAAAAAACATCATCATTCTATACAACATCATAACCAATTTTAAAAAGCCAAGTCTTGAGCTTAGATTTAACAATATATAGAGATAACAATATTCGTATCAGTTTCGTCTTATTTTCTGCGAAGCTGTTCAAGTAGAAGTAGTAATAGAACGAAGAGACGGAATTTATCTAATTCCCCAGCATGTCAAATTGCGCTATCTAAGGTCAAATGAAATGGCGTGGAAGAAGTGAAATGAAAAAGAATTTTTGCAAGGAATACATTGTCAGCTACTGAAAGTCGTAAAATAACAGCGTAATCTCCCATGTGGCGAGTGGGCGGTTCGTGGAACATGTAGCATCCAGCCTCGCTCCCTTCTACGTCGAAGGGTTAGTTTATGTAACTGAAAAAAAAATGCAGTCTACGAGGTTTCTTCCACAATCTAAGGCACTTCCTTTTGTCCTGTCCCGATTCTGCTGGAAAACGCTGGAAACTTGGAATGCCAAAAATTTGCGAAAAAATTGCCAAGAATCCAAGAAGTTGCTGCCTAAAATTCTTGATCTTTTTATGTAAACGTAAATTAATAGTGGCTCGGAAATATGGGCGAGATTTTACGATACTCAATAAGCCTGCGAAACGTTATCAAGTGACAGGTTATGTGTTCAAACTGTAAAAGGTTTATAAACATTCAAGAAATTCGAATAAACAAGTGTGTTCTGCGAAGACTAAGATGGCACTGACTTTTTCGTGGTTGATTTGTGCTCTAAACCTAAAAAAGTATATAATGCTCAAAAGTTGCTCAGAAAGGCAAAATCTTCTCGAGGTTTCTACCACCGCTCAAAAGAGGTGTCCAACACAATCGAGACAGGCCTAAATTCCATAACTTAAGAAAAAAAAAATGTCGTTTAAAGCGACACTAAAGACGAGGATATAAATTGTCCACACAAAAACGAATGATTCGTATTATCGTAATCGTTTAATCCAACTTGAAATGCCATATTGCATTTTCTCGTTCTGTAGAATAAGGAGAATTCAGGTAAAAGCCTTGTTTATGCTTACAGAATAGTCAGGTAGAATAGTACAAGAGTATAGTAACTTATCATTAGAGTATAAAAAAGCAGACTTGGCAACATTGACTCTTACAAGACGCAGTTTTAATTTCGTTTCAAGGGAAATTTACTCTTTAAATACCCAATATAACTGAAAAGGGAAACATTTTTAACTAATCTTCTGAGTTTTTCTATTATGTTTCAGAGGGGGTGATATTCCTTTATTCATTATTATTATTGTTTTTTTGAAAATCGGCTCCAACCCAAGAAATATTACCAATACAGTTACTCTTCGTTTCTCTTACAGAAGATCCAGATCTTTCAGATTGGCAAACACTTTGTCTGTTAGATTTTGAATAGCGTTAGAAGACAAATCTCTGAAAACATTCCATAATGAAATAGGTTAAAGTATAATATATAAAGATTTTGGATCTAAGAAACCGACAGACTAGCGATCTAAATTCGTTCATAATATCTGAGAATGTCACGTCGGTTACTTGATATCGCAGGTTATTATAATTACTCAGGTGATTATAGAAATCCTCGTGCTCTCATTGGCCGAGGATGGCGTCATATTCCGCTATAAATCACGAGGTGATTATAGCGGGAGGACAAATTTTCAAAATGGCGACCTCGCGCTTTGTCGATGTGTCTGAAGAGGAAATTAATTTAATGAAAGAAAATGCCATTCCGAGTAATACCAAACACGCCACAAAGTTCGGAGTGACACTCTTCAGAGGTAAGGTGCGAAAATTGTGCTAAATGTAACTAAGAAACCATTTTAAAAATTCCCGTGAAAATTTTTCTTATGTCGACATGCATGAATGAATCAAAAAAAACTATTAAATTTCGAAACACTTTATTTACCTAACAGAATAGTTTAAACAACAAACCGAATTTACCACTGACTTTGAGGCAGTGGAGGTCAAAGAGATGAATAAATGTTTTTTTAAAGTTTTACGTCTCAGTCAGGAGGAAAGACGTGACTTTTTACAAGAGAAATAGTCTGTTGTCCGTGCGAGCGGCTCTAGATCGCCATCTGACGTCACCACCTTACGCGAAGTTGTTCACTGACGCGTCACATGACAAATAAAATTTAACATTCCTTTGTTTAGGTATTTCTATAATCACCTGAGTAATTATACTAAAACAATTATTCACCTCAGCCTCGTGAATATTGGTGAATATTCCCCTCGACTTCGTCTCAGGGAATATTCACCAATATTCACTTCGCCTTCGGCGAATAATTGTTAAATATCAGTTTAACAGGCACAGTTTCTGATTGGCTAATTGTGAATTATGGAATAACTATGACAAATATCATACTTTGTATTTTATTCAAGAGAGCTATAACGTATTTATAACCCTCATCGCTGCACATCAACATGATGTATACAGTGGCGGATCCAGACCTTGAGCTAAGGGGTGTGGGGGGGGGGGGGGCGGTCTTGATCTACTTGCCATGGCGGCCGTTTTCCCTTCAGTCATTTCTTATTTTTTTACCCAAAATAAGGGGGGGGGGGGCGGGCCCGGGCCCCTCCCCTAGATCCGCCACTGGTATAACGCTCCAACCTACACTTTAGTAACTTGGTCATGGCTAAACTAAACTGATATTTCCTACAAAACTTTGAAGAAGGTGAGCCAACAATATTTCGAGGAAATACAATTAAAATGGGTGCACAATTCTGAGTAGAATTTTGTTCATTTCACTTACAGACGTTCTAGATATATCAGATTAGCAAACACTCTGTCAGGTAGAAATGAAATAGCATTTGAAGACAAATATCTGTACAAAATGAATGATAGAAGGGATTGAATAATTCTAATTATCGCCGTTTAGACTACTTTGCTAGACATGAACATGGTTTATAGCATTGGGGAAAATACCTTAGTAAAGAAAAAGTATAGTAAAGTAAAAAATCAGAACTAGTATTCACTAAGAAGCCAAAATCACTAGAAGCTTTCCACTAATGTGAAAACAACCTACATACAAAAAGTGGAACCCGATTGTCCAGAGTGACATGTGCTGGAGGGCTTTTGAAATGTAATATCGAGTTACTTCTTGAAATATAATATTTAGTAGTCTTCGCCAATAGGTGCTTTGCAGCCTAGTGTCATGTTTCACTTACAAGTATTCCAGATGGATCAGATTGGAAAACACTGTGTCATGTAGAACTTCAATATGATTGGATTCCAAATATCTACGAACGTACATATTGCAGTAAGTGGGGAGGTCCTGCAGGCTGCATTTGGGACTTATCCCAGGTTTTTATTATGAGTTCAAAGCCTTACAAAGGTACTAGTAGAGTCCCGCTTGAAAAGAACATTTATGGTGCTCTACAGTAACTTATGAGAAAGGAGTTTTCTTGTCTAATCGCTAGAACTCGTTAATTACATGAAACATCCCTACAACTGGACTGAAAGCTTTTTGAGAACACAGTGGAACCCTGCCTTGAGTCACCTCGTTATTACGGAGACTTTTAACTTCGAAAATATTTCTAATTTCCGATTTGTACTGGTGGGACGACTTCACTCTATCACTCCTTCACACTTTCACTCCTTCTTTCCTTCGCTCCTTCGCTCCTTCGCTCCTTCGCTCCCTCGCTCCTTCGCTCCCTCGCTCCCTCGCTCCCTCGCTCCCTCGCTCCCTCGCTCCCTCGCTCCCTCGCTCCCTCGCTCCCTCGCTCCCTCGCTCCCTCGCTCCCTCGCTCCCTCGCTCCCTCGCTCCCTCGCTCCCTCGCTCCCTCGCTCCCTCGCTCCCTCGCTCCCTCGCTCCCTCGCTCCCTCGCTCCCTCGCTCCCTCGCTCCCTCGCTCCCTCGCTCCCTCGCTCCCTCGCTCCCTCGCTCCCTCGCTCCCTCGCTCCCTCGCTCCCTCGCCCCCTCGCCCCCTCGCCCCCTCGCCCCCTCGCCCCCTCGCCCCCTCGCCCCCTCGCCCCTTCGCTCCTTCGCTCCTTCGCTCCTTCGCTCCTTCGCTCCTTCGCTCCTTCGCTCCTTCGCTCCTTCGCTCCTTCGCTCCTTCGCTCCTTCGCTCCTTCGCTCCTTCGCTCCTTCGCTCCTTCGCTCCTTCGCTCCTTCGCTCCTTCGCTCCTTCGCTCCTTCGCTCCTTCGCTCCTTCGCTCCTTCGCTCCTTCGCTCCTTCGCTCCTTCGCTCCTTCGCTCCTTCGCTCCTTCGCTCCTTCGCTCCTTCGCTCCTTCGCTCCTTCGCTCCTTCGCTCCTTCGCTCCTTCGCTCCTTCGCTCCTTCGCTCCTTCGCTCCTTCGCTCCTTCGCTCCTTCGCTCCTTCGCTCCTTCGCTCCTTCGCTCCTTCGCTCCTTCGCTCCTTCGCTCCTTCGCTCCTTCGCTCCTTCGCTCCTTCGCTCCTTCGCTCCTTCGCTCCTTCGCTCCTTCGCTCCTTCGCTCCTTCGCTCCTTCGCATCCCGAAATCCCAACCTGTATAATTTTATTCCCTTCATACGGCCACTCCAACAAGTTATGTCCACATTTTACACACTGACTCATTTTTTTTTTTTTAAATGTGCACATCTGCATTCCGAATGCTTACTTAAGAACAGATGTTTACAAGTGTAATTGTGATACATCTGCTAAGATGTCACTCGGTTTAAACCAATCACGAGGTTTGATCCTACTCCGTTAATAGGGCCGCTCCGTTAATACGGCCAAATATTCATGGTCCGTTGGTGACAATTTTAACTCGGTTCTACTGTACTTTGGTCTGTATGTGTGCCATAATACCAAAAGCAACCTCTAAGCTTATTTGCAAAGTTGTAAATTCCGGATTATTCCCCTTCTTTCTAACTCACAGCCATCCTAAGTTTGGCAGTGTTGCGAATGATTTGGCTGGAAGACTGGTAATCTCGTTGGAGGACAAATCCCTGTGTCATAATATGCAATAATAGAATATATAGCAATTAGTGATTTTCCATTTTTAATATGAGTCCCTAAAATATTTTTCAAATGTAGTCCCTAAATGCAAAAGCATTGTTCTTTTATATATTCAAAATACAAGGGTATCCGTGATAACAACGGTTAAAGCAAAACAAAAAAACTACTTTCTTGTCACTGTGTTTGTCGGCATCGACGTCTTTTTGATAATTTTGGTGTATTATGTTCGGCGGTTTTATTCGATTTATTTTTGCCCGCGGTGGCATTAAATACAGCTCTGAATACGATTCTCACAATACATGGTATCCTATGAAACGGAAAAAATGCTGTGTGCAATCCTTACTTGTGACGTTCGGGAACTTTTGAATGCCGTTTACGATGTCCCCTTCCTTGCTAAGTCATCGAAGGTAGTTTCAGCCGATTTCTTTTTCACTCAATATTTTCCAAATTCGGACCTGGCGCTTATTCAACAGCATGGCAAAATGCTCTTTAAAACATATTTACTTACAACTTTTCCGTTATCCTTGAAGCGCATTTCAAGGCTGATGTCATGTTTTGGCAAAAAAGCATATTCTCCCAATAAACATGGTATGTTGCAATTTTATAATATAGACGCCTTCCATAATAACACTCTTGAGGTCCACAATCTGAATGAAAAATAACATTTCTCACAAACACGAAGAGAGTAGTGTGTGATTGACACAGTCAGTCAGTCAGCCAGCCAGCTACTCTGCAGTAATCAGCTAGGCAGTTTGTCACTCTGTCGGTCTGACGGTCTGTCGGTCAGCCGGTCTGACTGTCAGACAGTCTGTCGGCCCGTCGGCCTGTTGGTCTATCAGACTGTCAGACGGTCGGTCTGTCAATCTCTCGGTCTGTCACTCAGACCACAAAAAAGCCGTCTAGTCGTATACAGACGCGTGATCCTTAAATGGGAAACTCTAGGACAGAAAAAGTTCGGTGTTTGCTCCGTTATTCTTGCAGTTCGGATGAAACTGCTTCGTGCATTTTTAACAACATTATCTTAACATCAAAATGCAATAAGTGATATAAGACAGACAATACCTGCGAAAATAACTGTCACTTCCGCCTTGTCAGTTCCGTACTTGTTAGTGCCCAGGCATGTGTAGTTTCCTTGCTCGTTCACTTGTACCTTAGCTTTAATAGCTGTCGTGTTCACCAACACTGTTGAGTTCCACGTGATTGCTGTGTAAAGAGGGCGTGTTCCATAGGCTGAACATGACATGTTGTAACCTGGCAACACCTTTATAATTGGAGCTGGTATGTCATCAAAGTCGGGCGACTCTATTTTAAGAACAACGCAAAACAGTCAAAATCTGGGCAGTGCGAATTTATACGACAAATAAATATTGTTGCGGTATTTCTGCACAATGTGTAGAGTAAATTAGTAATTTCACTCTACACATAACAACAGAAAATCATAATTTAACATGGATAAAACGGCTTGCTTATCGCGAATAAAAATGCTTTTTACTAACATAATCGTAAAATTACAATTTCCTCGATTGTGATTGGTTTAAAAAAACTCCTATTTTTCACTTATTCACTTGTCAAGTTGTTATTGGACAGTTTGTTATCGGACAGGCCAATAAGCTAAT
>OZ026601.1:25412413-25447413 GCA_964020085.1 Micromussa lordhowensis
CACCAACTCTGCTAGTGCGATGCCATCAAGACGATGATGTGGCTGTTCACTTTCTTCTTTCTTTTCTTTTACATACTGTGCCTTTCTGTACAGCATAGATAAGCACTTTGTATGGTACTTTGCCTCGAGAGCAATGAGGTCTCCTCCACTTAGCTTTGCTAATAGCCTTTCTTCGTTCAGAAGCGTTGCACATTCCCGCACTCGATCGTCTAGCCCGAGCGTCGAGACATTGTGAAGTGTTTGGCCATCAGACTTGTCGCATATAAAACAGACGGGAACAGTTTCTTTTGAGCATACACTAATATTTGAGCGGGTAAACTTTCCACCCACTACATCCTCTTCAAGTGATGCATGTCTCTTTTCAGCACGTTTCAGCTTAGTGGAGTTGAAAAGAGCATAACAGCTTTTATGCCAACGTGCCTTGTTGACCAAAAATGTCTCTTCAATTCCGTTACCTTCGTTTAGTCGAGAAAGACATAAATTTGTTGGCATGCATCCCAGTTTAGAGAACTTCTCTATGTTACCTGCTAAAGTCTTGTAGCCGGCTCCTACATCAGAGCGTTTCGTGTCAGCAGGACATTGCAATGCCTCACTGGTAACCTCTTGACAAATGGCACACAAGTGCCAGTTAGTCTTTGAAACTGAATTTCCCGGTGTTCCCTTCTCATTATCCATCATCCAGCTGAAAATCAATTTTTTTAACATTTGAAATGATCACAAGAATAATATTCGCTTAATTGTATTAGTATTTTGTTTGTTAAGTTGTGGTCTATAGTAACCCACCAAGCGATATTATCAGCAGAAAAAAGCGTTTCAGTTCATATCTATTTTTCCCACGTTATTTTTGGGTTGTTATTTTTCTTTGTATAATTGCATTTGGTAACTGTTATTAGTGTCTCAATTTGCGTGTGAATATAATAGCTATATCCGGATACGTTTTCAGCTAATGATAACATAGCACAAAACATAATTACATGTCCAACAAGATAAAAATACCCTTTCTTATAAATGCAATATCATTTGTGCAACTGTGGGTAGTCTGCTATACTGTTTCTACTATTTGTATATGGGTTTCACTGTATCGGAGTCTTCATGACTTGACTTGAAATCTTCTTTGCTCATTTTGTCTGTGTGACAACTGTATGCTGTTGCGTCGGTACTTACAGTCATCTAAAGCGGTCGTAAAGTTCATTTCTTGAAAGTCAATTAAAATAACTCAATTTTCACTGAAAGTTTTGTCAAAACAGCAGACTAAGCTGAAGGTACTTACAGTTATCGCGAGCAGTAAAAATCATGGCGGATCTAAGCAAAGATGGCGGATCTGATGTTCACCCGATGTAATGCATTCTGGGTAATGCACAGAAGCATTCTGGGTAATACACACAAGCATTCTGGGTATAATGCAATATTTTCAGCTAATGTATAAATAGTAAAATAGAAACAACCAAGCTTAAAACCAGTATGTTTATTTTCTGTGACTACTGAGTATTACAAAACTTCTGGTTCCCAAGGATAATTTCACCTCCGGTTCAGTGAAAAATACTTCCAATTAAGCACACATTTTATTCGAAATCCGTCATTTTCAAGGTTACTTGTTTAAACTAATTTATAACAAGTAAGGCCTTCTTTAATCCAACATCAGAACTAACTTACAAGCGGAATAAAGAGCTCTTCCGGTAATATTGCATTTCACTTCCGGTCAAGATTGCGGCCATAGTATAAAGAGTTGCAAAAACTCACTTATGGAGAATAATTTTAGGTGGCACTATATCAGATATTTAATACTATGAAAAGTTCTATAATCTCTGAGAATTTGGTGCTTTTAACAAGAAGTGAACAATTCTGGAGAAAATCTGCACATATCCGCCCCACTACAACTGATAAGAAGACTTCGTGTCTTCCAATTCGGTCTGTAATCATACTCGTGAAAAGCAAATCGCTGCGCGGTCGTCCTATTTTGTTATCACTTGTACGATTACATACTGAATTGGACTTCCCTCAGTACTATTACTATTACTTTTCACAGCACTGTTTTCGAGCGAGTTGAGCTAAACTTCGCAGGCTACACCAATCAAAGTCGAGTGTTATCGTGACTCTAAGCCCCAGAAAGGTCAAACGAGTCCTTGTACTGACGCACAACAGACGTCGAAGTAAAACAAAGTTTTGATCAAGTGAAACACGATCTGATATCAAAACTAACGAAATATTTGGAGCACAATCCCATTTTGACATGCACCTGTAGGGAATCAGGAAGTTGTATTCATCATCTTAGACTGTATATTCAACTTTGTTCCCAGGGTTTCTCATCCTTGTTCCCAGGGTCTCTCATCTTTCCTCCCCGCGTGTCTCCTTGCGGGAACTGGCACTGAAACGGTCCAGATAACAATTATTCCATGAGCCCGAGTTGGATATGAAGTGATAAAATAACCAACGAGCGCGTAGCGCGAGTTGGTTATAATCACGGAAAATTTTTAAACTTGGCGCACTATTTTCCATATGACGTAAAACTCCGACTATTGGCTCATAGTCGGAGTTTTTTAGCCAATCAAAAAGCTAGAAATGCAATAGTCGGAGCTGAGAATTTACTAATATCGTTTAGACAAGCAACATCAGCTATACTTTTGACGACTGGTGACAAACATCTCCCGGCCAAAGCAAATTCATATTTAAGGAGCCGTTACTAGGAAGACCATGACGTCAAGATAATGGCAACGACGGAGACAAATTAAAATGCAGCTTTGATAATTGGAATAAAAAATGTGAATTACGCGTTTGCATGAGTTTTCGTTACGTAGCAGCTCCACAATAATTGACAAACGTAGTTGAGACAGTTTTGAGAAAATGTCACTAAATGATGTTTGACCCTTGCGCGCGTTTTACTAGATTATATTCGTATTCTCGGTATAGGACTGGAACTAGTGTGCAACTGAGGCTAAAGCGAGAATCTTTTCAAATGCAAATGCATGCGTACATAAATCTCTTTTTAATGATATTCCCTCGCATGAGCCTCGATTGCAAGCTAGTTCCAGTCCAACCCCGAGAATACAAATATGCCCTATTATTATTCAACAAATTGTAACACTATCCAAATATGGTCATGATGCTCTCGCTATCTGTCACCCGTAGGTAACAGATATCCGGCGGTATACGTAGCTTCGTACGTGGGAAGAAAAAGTGAAGTGAGAAAATGTCCACAGAGAGATTTACAAGGATCTAGGCTGTTTTGTTATCAATTTGTTGAATAATAAAACAATTATCCTGCTCAATCTCGCGGAATATCGTCTGATTTTAGCCGACTCGGCCTACGGCCTCGTCGGCTAAGTATCAGACGATATTCCGCGCGATTTCGCAGGATAATTGTTGATTAAACGCACGTTCAATGGAAATCTCCCCTGAACGGTGACCGGATTTCAAGCCCCGCTTATAAGGAGATACAGTTGGACTAACCTTGTGAATGGGAAGAGCTATGCTCATTGCATATGAGCAAGAATAGCAAGAGAATTGATTTCATGGAGAAAAATAATTTTCCATCCATAATTGCTATGTTGAGCACTTCAACCTGTAAGTAAAAGAGTTTAGCTACCACGATTCTGTGAGCAATTTAATAAGTTAGCACAAGAGCAAAATTTGTAGTCTTTGTACTTTGCAATTTGTAGGCAATTTTACAAGTGTTTAGTACTCGAGATTCAGTGTACAATAATTGATACGTAAATTAATACTAATTAATGCACTTAAAATATACTACTTGCATGCAGCCAAGATATTTCCACCACTTGATTCCCACCTTCGGAAATTTACAACATTTTTGCAAAACTTTCTATAATGTTGGAAAATCTTCAGGAATCTTCGAGTGATCTAAGGCAATCTTCGAATGATCTTCGGAACTCTTCGAAAGTCGTCGGAGGTGTTTATGACGGTTCGGTTGATATTCATAAATGTTAGGAAGGGACGAGCGATCTTCGGAAGTGTTCGGAAAACGTCTTTTTTCGGACGATTTCGGGCAAACTTCCACCGCCATCAAAACCCCTCGGATGACAACGGGAAGTCCGTAGGTTTCTTCGTATAAAGTAACTTGCAGTCGATTTTTTTACAGCTTTTCACTCTTTTTACAGTTTTTGAACTCCACTGTTCTTTGCCTATCAGAATCAAGTAATATTTCTCAAGCGTAACAATTCAGAATCTAAACTTTACTGAGCATTTGACAAAAAAAGCTCAAGCAAAGTCAGCTTTTGACTACCTGCTGGCGAAAGATCGAGTGTTTGACGCTTCATAAATTCAAAATTTAAAATCGTTTAAAACAACAGTTCCACTTCATATGACAATCTATTTTTCTAAAAGTAAAATGTAGTAAGCAGTAGAGAATTACTGTGTATCGCAGCGCTTTCAAGATTAAACTACAAACCTCTCCACAACGGCTGCTTTAGGAAGAGTGGAAAGTGGCGGTTGTAGTGACTGAAACAGGTTAGCCCATGCCGCTGTGGAGAGGTGGCCATTGTTGAGAGATTAAATCAAGAGTGAATATATGGACATCCGCCGGGACATAAAAAATGACCGTTGTCGCGAGGTGGCCGTTGAATAGAATTGAGTTACCGTTAGTAAGGATTCGACTGTACGTACCTCAAAGATATTTACGTTTGTGTACAGCCGTTTCAGGCTCTCCTAGATAATTTTAGCTCGAAATGTTTGTCTGTTCTCTGTTCTTCTTTATGCGACCTCTCACAGGGCTAGCTTCTTGCTGTCCAGGTGTTTGAGAAACAAATGCCTTTTATTGGAGTTTTGTATTGCATTGTATTTTTCATATAATTCACTCAAAATTTTAATCCCCCAAATCCGCATGAAGTAACAAGGAGCCTCAACAAAAAGGTTTATGTTATAGCAACTTTTATGTTCGACATATTCAACAACAACTTCTGGTTCTACTGGTCAACTTTAGCAAATGGTATTATCTAGGTATTCCGATATCTGCAAGGTTCTTTTTCAAGTTGACTAAAAAATAGAAACCTAAAGCGTTTACTGTTACCTCAAAGATATCTACAGCTCCTCGCCTTTCTTCAAATTTACTTCAACTTGAATCCTTCTTAAGACATCCCAGCTGCAAGTGTTTTTTTAATTACTCCTATTTGAAAACCTTCCCTTGTGGTTTTGGTAATGTGCAGCCATATGGTATCTTCTTGGCGCTAATGGTATAGTCAGTGTGGTCTCACTTTCTTTTAAAATAGCTATTACATGCATGTAAAAGAATAAAAAACAATATCTACGTTGTAGATCGTTCACTGTTCCCTGCGGTGTCAAAATAATAAAGTTGTTAACGTCTTTCAGTGTTTTAATTTATAGACCGGAATAGTAAACTAGCCAAAGATGTTAGTGGTGCCACCTGTTCTTGGTGAAATAAAGAACCTTTTGTTCGACCGGCTTGGAAATTGAGAGGAAAACAATGACAGTGATTTTGCCGCAAATGGGTCAAAGCAATGCCAAAATTACCACTCAGTCCCACTTCCCGCATACAAAATAGCTAGTGTTAGAACCCCAAGATGAATTGAATGAATTGCTGAAGGGAGAGCAAAGTGTAATTACTTTTCAGCAATTATTTTCGGGACACACACGAAGACACAATCTGAAAATCTATGCCATACCGTACCTTCCTGATTTGACACCATACCACTCTTTGTATAGCTTTAGTGCACTAAAATAGCAATTTTAATTTTAACAGAACTGAGGCATTGAATTAAGGTTTCCATCGATGACAACGCGGCTTTCGGTTTTGACTTTTTGAAGTCTTACCCATAACAGCGTCCTGTTAAAAAAAAACAACAGCAAAATAATGGTTGAAATTTTGGGCTTAATCGATCAAACATTGTTCTGAAAATATCATTTATAGGGCCAAAATCTTCCGTGATGCTGACGAGGTTTTAATTCGCACGGGACAATTTCGAATGAAACGAATACTGCTGGTTGTTTCAATTAAAGACGAAAAAACAACAACGCGATTTAAACGTAAGGAACATCCGGCTAGATCACGGAGGGTCGTGGGTTCAAGTCCCATCTGAGAATACCTTTCTCCTTACATTTTATATCATGCTTTAATTAACTTCCTTTAGTATAACATGTAGTATTGAATATAATGGGATTTCCCTGCTCACTTTAATTATCATCTTCTTGACCTGATTTCAACATAAAATTGTTTAAAGCAAAGCGCAAACTTGAGACGGCAGCGATATGGCAGATTTTATTAAATTTGTGCGGCCTAGAGGCAGGTACCAAATTCAGGAATTTGATTGGCTGAAATCGACGTTTACCAAGATCCTTGTTTCTCTACCTGCATCAGCATCTAAACTAGTCTAGCTGTTACGTCTACTGCGAGAAAGTACACAAGTTTTATTTCTTGCTAGATATAAAGAGTAGCCTAGCATAGCTACTTATGCCATCAAACTCAGCATACACAGTTTAATGACCAAGCTTGTTCGGTCAAGATGGCTGGATATTGGCCAAATTCATTTGCTGTGTGTTGATGAACAAAGACGGACTCGAGGTCTCTAAGGTCAATATCTAGCCATCTCGACCGAGCAAGCTTGGTCAACAAACTGTGTATACTAAGTTTGATGGGACGCCGTGGCTAATCCCGAACGGGAAAGACATCACCATCTTGCTCGCTCGGGTAGCCAATCACAGCGCAGGATTCCGGTTTACGTTCACCCCTCACGGAGCTAGCCATATAATAATAAAATAACAGTGCATCCAGAAATGATGCACGCCCAGGGTGTGAACAAAGTTAACCGCGCTTTGCGAGATAACTTTATTTCCATTGGTAATGTTGTAAAACAACTGATTCATGCTTTTAGTTGTAGTTTGGAGAGCACTCGAGAAACTAGGGTCGCTTTTGAATGGCTGCCCCTCGGGCAAGTCGCGCAACGCTACAACGATTCTCTCGTGTTCCCTAAAAGTTCGATTATGCGCGCTAAAACATCGATAAACTGTGAATTTAAATCAGTTCGCAAGGGAGCGAATGCATTCGAAGAAGAAGAAGAAAATATAGAAAAGAAAAGAAAAGAAAAGAAAACATAGTCGGGAAAAAAGCAAAAACATAAATAATACAAATAAAAACTATGGCAATCATTTTTGTCTGGCTCAGCCGACAACCTGTCGAGTTGGATATCTGTTGGAAAAATTATGAGGGGGAAAGGAACCATTCATAATCTCTTTGTCATAATAACCATAGGATTAAAGTACAAATTAAAAGAACAAGAGCGATAACTATGGAGCCATATTTATGGAGTTCATGTATCACAGTACAACGAAAGACAAAATTGGTCACGCGATTTACACATGTGGTGCGTATCTGTTTATTATGACTATCAAATTTAACATCCCACGCCTATTGCTACACGGTATATAAACTGAAAAGAAAAGATTTGTCGTGTATAAAGCGTTAAAAAAAAAATAGTATCACACAAAGTAAGAATAAAAATTAAAATGCTTTGTAATAAAAAGAAAAAAAACGTTTAAGGCAGATTTCTTGGAAAGAAACAGCACTGCTCTTGATTTCTTCAGGGTTACGATCTTGCCATGGAGCTACCTGCGGGCATACGGGATTCAAGTTCCTGTCATGAAAAACGGGAAATCAGTTATTCCAACGTCCAACCTCTTAATCGCCTAAAGAACGTTTTCACTCACGTGGCCATCAGACATGCAAATTCATTACTTAGGAAAACAGTTCAACTCTCGCAGAATTAGTTAGTTTGGGCATACTTAGGCTACTTTCAGTGTTTGCTGGCGACCGCGAAAAATCATCGCTTCTCAGTTAGGGAAGGGGTAGGGGAAGAGGGGGGTGGGGGGTGGGGTAGGACCGTAACTTTTAGAACGTTGTGGTAACAGTCTTGGAGTTGACAGACTTGGCTATGAAGAACTCTGCTATGTTCTATCCAGCTGTTTTGGGCGTATAAATTTCCGTGTCAGCATTTCCGTTTTCAGCGTTAACTCACTTGAATACCGGAATCAAACAGAACAGAACAAGTGTTTTTCACTCGACAGAAAATGTTGTGACCTAAACGAAGATAGGAATACTATGCTCATATAACTAAGATACTCTCTTCAACCTACCCTGGCTTCCTGAGCGCATGCACAGAAGAAACAGCAAAAGTGCAAAAGACAATCCTTACCAAACGTTCCCTGTCGGTCAGACCATGAAACAAATTCAAATTAATATTAAGTAATTTTCCTTCATTCTTTAAGTTCCGTCCGTGAGTCGTTCGTTGAGCAATTCATTCGTTCGGTTGTTGAACTCCACCAGTCCCTCCGTCCGCTTGTCCAGTCTTTTGTTCGCTGGTTCCTTTCTTGGTCAGTCAGTTAGTCAGTCAGTCAGTCAGTCAGTCAGTCAGTCAGTCAGTCAGTCAGTCAGTCAGTCAGTCAGTCAGTCAGTCAGTCAGTCAGTCAGTCGTGAGTCTGCAGTCCGTCAGTTAGTCCGTCCGTCCGACCGCCCGCCCGCCCGCCCGCCCGCCCGCCCGCCCGTCCTTCCTTCCTTCTGTCTGTCTGTCTGTCTGTCTGCCTGTCTGTCTGTAAACGTCAATCAGTCAGTCTGTCCGTCACAGTCAGTCAGTCACTCAGTTAGACAGGCATAAATCTATTCTCGGCCATAAGGATGATATGTCGGAGTGAAGAGCCGTTGTTAAGGAAGGAGACTGGATATATAAAACCGAATTTTGTGATATGGCAAACTTGTTCAAGATGAAAAGGAAAATTCTGATTGGTTCCCGAACGGTCATTATTCTGCAAAACGGACCGCTAAGATGGACCACTCACAAAACTGAGTTTCGGCAAATTTCTTTCTCCAACATTTCACAGATGTAGCAGTTTTTGTTCAAAAGAAATATTTTCCTTCATATTTGGAGGATAATTTGAGTTTTACTTTCACGAAAGTGACCTGAAAAGCGTTAATAAGTACTTAAATTTTGCGCGTTTACTTAGAATTGATCGATCGAAATAATAACCAATATTTTCCCGAGACAATTAACAAAAATAAAGAAATTAAAAACACTGCGACAAAACGAGCCGCACGTCTTTTCGAATTGTAACAAAATTTTACGCGTGTTTCTATGGCTCGAAACAACACAGAGATAATGCTCTCTATTTCTGTTAAACGGCAAGCTGGCAAGAGGATGAAGGCAAAACCCCTGTTTGTTTCGATTGTCGAAACGTAAATTTTCTTTGTTCCCGCGTTATTTATTATCACAACAGTTCGTGTTAGTTCTGTGTTTCTATGTACAGTAGTTCTATTTCCATGACAAAGCACGATAACAATTTTGTCTGAAGGAAATTAATTATCATTTTTTTTGCCCCCGAGATACATGTTGTTTTCTGATGTTCCTAACTGTTGACTTTAGGACCATAAAATATATTTGTAAAAACTTCATTATTACAACCTGCGATGTATTTACTTTAGGCCCATCGAGGAAAGATATGCATATAAAAATATATATTAAAATTAAAATCAAAAAACTAAATATGAAATGAAAATGAATTTTATTCGGCAGATGGCGTAATATTTTGTTCATTTTTTTCCTCCAGTTAACCTCGCTTGTTCTTTGGTCATATTGGTTTGTTTTAGAGTTTTCTATCGGTGTCATTATTCTCACAAGGTTTTTTAAGATTCTTACATGATAACAAATGAGTTTTCCATATCATTGCAATCTTTGTTTCTTTAATAAAGAAGTTTTGTTTACTTAAGCTGCGTTAATTAATTCACTCATAGCTTTATTGTTATTTTATTCATTTTGGTTGACTGAAGTATATTAAAGGCTTTCACTTTGTTATGCCCGCAGAATCTCACATCTGAAGGTCTCATGAGAAGTGTGCTGAATGCCGTGGAAAAGATATAAATCTTCAGTTGCTTTTCTTCTTATCCACCAAGAATAATCCGCAATTAAATACTTCACACCATTTTACAATAGAAAAACGCATCTCGCGTGAAATTCTGTGCAGCATAACGCCTTGGAATTCAAAAAGAAAAACATGAATGCCTCAGTGGGAAGGTCGAGGAATACTGCGTTTCGTGATCCGAAAATAGATCGCATGACGACCTTTTTCTCCGGGGCATTTTAAAATTTCGTTCACCTGAAACGACCAACTCACCGGAATTTGGTATTTTTCTCGGAGTTTTCCGCGGTTTTGTGCGCCACAGTAGATCCCGACGGGACCCATCAGAGAGCAGAACCCGTGGTAACAGCATCCCTCTCCCAAAGCCTCACCGATTTGCCCCGCAACTATACACGGGCAGATAAAAGCCTTGATACATATTCCAACATTTTCAAAACAAGCGCACAAACCGCTTGACCAGTCGCTCATTTTTCGAAGGAAAAGTAGCCTTTGAATGCAGAGTTTGAAGAATACTTTGTGCTCTCTCACCAGACGTTCGCGAGTTTTGACTTCCCCGAAGTTGTTTTCAGTTTCCGAGCAACAGGCAGCATCGATTTGAATGCTGTTTATTGCACGGGTTACCTTGCGACGGAACAAACAAATTTCCTCATTGGTGAACACAAATAAACTACCATTGACTGAAGCTTTTCGACTTCTTTGTCTAAAACAAACATCCAAACAAATAAGCGTCGGGTGAGAGTTCACAAAAAACGTTTTGCCATGAATAAAGAAAAACGAGAAAAAATGTAACAAACAAGAAACTCGTGGAGGCTAGAAACCATGCGGCTAAAGATCAACTGCATTTTTCGCTCATAAAAATAAGTGTTAAGCTGTTTTTTCCAAGCCCCCCCCCCCCCCTGATCCCAAAGAGGCTGCGGATTTTATTGTTTGACACTAGCAGCTCGATATGCCACTGAATTTTCAGTCTAATCCCCAAAAAGACCTCCTTGTCGGACTTTAATTCCCTTGATATTCAGGGACAGAATCACTGAATTCTCAACAAGGGCCGCCTGTAAAAACACAGAAAATTAATTACCTAACAATTTCCCTGTCGTTGATATTTTGTATTAGTAAATTCCCAGCTCCGACTATTGCATTTATAGCTTTTTGATTGGCTAAAAAACTCCGACTATGAGCCAATAGTTCGAGTTTTACGTCATATGGAAAATAGTGCGCCAAGTTTAAAAATTTTTCGCTCGAAGTTTTCAATTTCAGCCCTCTGTAATGGCCGAAAAAAAAATCGGCGGCAAAACCCGGTTTGAGAATTTACTAAAACAATTATTCCATTCGCCCTTGTTGGATATGAAGTGATTATAACCAACTCGCGCTACGCGCTCGTTGGTTATTTTATCACTTCATATCCAACTCGGGCTTATGGAATAATTGTTATTTAGCCCTAGGCTTTTTTCACCGTTCAGGTCTCCTTTTTTTGTTTTCTTCTTTTTCTCTTTTTTTTTATCGGTTTTGTTTGGTGTCAGAAGGTTCTTTATTCACAAATTATTCACAGAAAAATCAGTTGCGTTGGTTTTCAAGCATGTGCTATGCCAACTTGTAAGCGCAGCCTGAGCTGGTAAACTCGCTCGTATTCAGACTGGCTCCTTTTTTTGGAGGTCTTGGATATAGGGCAGAGAACTTATGGGAAACATTTTAGAGGTGAAACCTCGATACCCTCGTCAGTTGAAAACTCGCGGCTGCCATATTGTATCAAGTTAGTTTTCTACTCCCTTCTTGCTCCCATATCAATTGCACCCTACTCTTTAATTCACCTATGTGATATGTCTTTCCCAACCCTCCCTTCTCAGTTTGGCGATTATTGTTGGCCGCGTGGGGCGTGGGGTGAATTACTTAAAATAAAAATTAAAAAAATGGAAACAAATAAAATATAAATCAAAGGGCTCTTAGAGCCAGCTCATTCATGTTAGCAATATCTTCAAAATTATTTTTACACGCATTTCAAGGAGAAATTTCCTGCTATTTTGTATTTTACAATTTACACGGTACGACTTTGTCGCATACGACTAGTTTACGAAAGGCCTACGACATGAATTGTTTCGTGTAAATCAAACCTACATCTCGCTTACGACTGTTGTGTGCGTTAAAAAAATTGTCGTAGGATTTTAAAACATGTTTTAAAACGCTGCGACAATCGTAGCCGACCTATATAGAGCATACGTATTTTGTGACAAATGTCTACTCAGTAGGGGACGAAAGAGAAGTTTTCTTCCGTCAAAATGGCGGACGAAGTTGTTGTTGACTGGTTCACATGAAGTCGTTTCTCGAAAAGTACGGAACGGATTAAAGCGAAAAACATCTCGTTAGAAAGATTTTTCAAAGCGCAGTACAGCTAAAATATTTTATTACGTTTGTTAGAACTTTTTCGCTCCGTAAATCCCAGTGAAAACTTTCGCATATTTAATTTTGTAAGTGAAAATGTCGTACCCGTGTAAATGGTCCCAAGTCATGTCGTAGGCCTGTGGTAAGCTTGTCACATGCGTCAAAGTCGTGCCGTGTAAATCGGCCCTAAAGCGGACGGAAAGATATTTTAACTTATAACCCACCCATTAATTTTTGCGTGATTTTGCTGGTTACTTTACGTCACGTGGTCTAAATCGCCGGACAGTTACCACGCAATAACCCCCGCCCGCGTCGATATTTGACCTCTGATTGTTTCCGTCGAGGAAAAACAGTCAACCCAAGAATTTCAACTTTTCTTTTCTTCAAACCAGTTAACATGGAAGGAAACCAAACTCGTTTTAATGAGTGTAGCGACAGTGACAGTGAAAAGCTGGTGCCACTGGCTTTTTTACCATGTTTACGCGAGGTTTAATTGCGAAAAGAAAATTAATGGGAGGGTTATAAAATAAATAAACCCCTTTCTGGCTTGCTGGTATGTCGGATGATAATGTCCTTGGCTGAGAGATTGTCCTCAAAATTTCACATTTGCCCTCGAAGCTTCGCTTCTCGGCCAAATGTTGATTTTTCGGACAATCTCTTAGCCGCGGACATTATCAGCCGACATACCAGCGCAGCCGCCTGAAAGGGTTTATTTACTAAATAACCCATATCTTTATCATAGCGTGATACCTCCAATGAATCTCCAATTTATCAGATTTCTGAAGATAGAATCTGTTATGATTACTTGAACTCACATTTAGTAAAATCACATTTTTTTTTATTTAAAGAAAGAAATATAAAGTACATCTAGTACACTGTTCCACTGAATCTCTATCCAGAGACGAACAATGAATGTGATATTCAAAGTGTCGCAGGCATTTCCTACCCAAATTTCGGTTTAATTGATGACCAGTCCGCCAAACTAAATTTACCAGCATAAAATGATAAAGATAACGAAAAGTGACTCGCTTATCAAAACTTGTCATTCTGTAATTTTTTTAGCTGAGTAAGGAAAAGGTGCCATTATGATACGTGTAAAACAGTTTGTCATGCTATTGCGTTTACATTGTTCACCTGAAGTCAATAAGCGTGACACAACCAAACACAAACACGCACTATTTTGATTCCAGCCGCTTTACCGATCAATGGAAAAACTCTGCCCAACTTCAAACCAATACTTGATATTCGATCGCATCTTGCGCGCTCTTGCTGACGCATATTTCGATCGCGATTGATGACGTAACAAACAACGCTATATTAAAAATTAGAACTTTATGACGTAATGTCCTGATGGCAATTACTAAGATCTTTAGCGTCCTTCTTTAGCAGAGACCAAAATACCACCATCTGCTAAATTTGCATCTGTAATGATAAGCTTGTTTGGAAAATGGATTTACGCTACAGAGGAAGACATAAATGCAAACCAGGAATGCTTTGTTGTCGAATCCGAAGAGGGAGACTGGCTGTTGGTTGATGTAGGATTGATTGACGAAAGCGCAGTACTCTTGAACGATTATGTTGTCGTGGATGAGCGCATTTTCCGGCGCAAGACTGGCGGAGAAAAAGCTCTATCGACTGGGGAAGCGAGCGAGGGGAATATTAAAAAATCTCAAAAAATTTGCCACGGTAAAATGATCTCTCGCGTACTTCCAAGAAAGATGGTGCAACCTTATACGATTCTGCGGCCCTTGAAGTGTAAGATGGCCACGGGCGAGATGTGGGATACGGAGCAATTACAGCAGATGAATTCCTGGCTAGAAATGCTGTCTACGAAAGTACCGCGACCCCTTGGCACGTTGGGAAATATTCCACCTTTGCGCTTTAACGTTAAGAGGTATATATTATCCAGACTCAATAATTAATATTTAGAAACACCCTATAAGAAATCGTATGCTAAATGAAAGCGGTGCTTTTATTTAACAATTGGATTATGCACTAACAACAACAACAACAACAACAACAACTTTATTAAACCAAATAAAATAGTTAGTGGATGGCCTACCCCGCAAATAGCTAGCGCTAGAAAAAGCTAATCGAGGCCGGGTAAGCCAAATACAAGAACACACCCATTGAAAGACAGATTTACACAACAGCAATTAGTTTAACAAATAAAAGGTACAAATTACAAAAGGACTGATTATTTACAAATATCTATTGACTGATAATTTTCTATCGCAGCATTATGTGCACCCTCGTCAACTATCACGCGTTATAGTTTACCACTAAATTTTCTCCGGTTCTTATTGGTTTAAATTGATCACGTGACGCGTTAGTATTCATCCTCGGAGAGACACTAGGGACCTTAAGCAGACCTCGACGGAAACGGCAACGAGAACGCCACAAATTAAAAGGTTTAATGAGCAGAACCATAGCTGTGCACGTGCGTTATAAATCTTTGTACATTTCTTAGCCGTCTTCTCCAAAACGACAACGTGAAATGACCAAGTTCTGGGTATTTTGGAGAACGTGAGCGACGGCGGCTTATTTTTCGTATTTTCTTTTGGAATTGAAAGCTGACATTACATATTAAGCTTAGGCAAGTTCTGAGACCGATAGACGCACTGAACAGATCTAAGGCATCTGCGAAATTCGACGGTTAAATATAATTTTCATTTTTTACTAGGCGTCGTCCTTGGCGTCGCCGTCGTCATTGCTTAAGGTCCCTACTATCAGCCCACAGTGCCCGTCCGAGGAAAATACCCGGATGGATAGTTTTTTTTTTATTCAATATGGCTAATTCTGTCACTTACAATAAAAAAAGGCTTATCCTGCTTATATTACTTACAATGCAATACTTACATCGCTTACAATACAGTACGATCACTTACGCTACTCACAACTAATACAAATGCTTACAATACTTACAGTACAGTACGATAACTCATGTTGCTTACAATACTAATTTACACTACTTGTACCACAATACGATAACTAACGTCCCTTACAATATAATTTAATAGCTTATGCTACTTAAAACGTTAATTGATTGATTGTTTAAGAGAATTCTAGAAAAGACTGATGTTTTCTTATATATTGTCGAGGAAGTTACCTTTGTTTGACTTACCATCGATTTGTAAGAAACAAGGACAAAAAGTAGAGAGAGAAAAATAAAGGGAGGAGTATTTTTTTAGCAGTGTTTCGATGACAGTTTTTCCTGGAGAGTTGAGATATTTAACCCAGTATTGTTTTCCAAGTGCTAGTTATTGACAGTGTTTTCAATTATGTCTCTTTGTTGTACTGCATTCACAAAGTCATGGAGGTCAATAGGCTTGTTATTTAGTTTACAACTGTAGATATAATAGCGCATAAATAATGTGATGTAGTTGAATTTATTGGTGATACCTTTCTCATTTAAGTTGGAGGTGATTCCGAATAAAAGTTCCTCCATAGTTGGAGAGATCTGTGAATTGTACGTTGTATTAAACCAACAAATAACTTTTTGTATAAATGATCTCGTAAAGGAGCAGTGAATAAAAGTATGGTCGATCGAGTCTCTTTCACCACAAAAGCAGCATTCATCATCAGACCCGGATGGATAGTACTCGCCCGTGAAAATTTTTCTGTAAACACGCGGGCTTATAGAAAACAAACCATTGAAGTTGTTGTAAGTGGGTTTTTGTCTGTTTCCTTTTTCAAGTTTTACATTTGGCGTTCATGGCTTTCACCTAAAACGGTTGAAAATAATGATTTTTGAACTGGCACGCGAAAGAAAATTTAGTGGTGAACAATAAAGACAATAGAGTGTTTATGTCTCGTAACTATCGGTCTGATAGTTTCCCCTTGGAAATTTGATTTGACTAGCATATTTGCTTTCAGAACATAAAATTTCCCCAGGGCAACTATCAGCCGATAGTTCCTCGACAGAAACTCTCCACTGTTTGAATAGAAATCAAGGGCTAGCGAATAATCTAATAGTTTAAGTATAAATCTACCAGTTATCTGAATCCCCCTCAAAGAGGGGGCACATTAGTTTTGACGTCCTATCGTATGTTAGCTTCAAATCATATAAGTACGATATGAAGAATACAGAAGCCATACTTGCCAAGGGTCGTTTCTCATTTTTTAATCTCATTGTAAATTTATGCCTGTAGCTCAGTATTAGGACAATTGATCGAGTATCACTGTTTAGTCAGAAAGTAAATCAGTTTTATGCTAGTAAATTTAACTTAAGTAAGGATAAATTTTTATAGTGATTGATCACTTCTTGTTATTGCGATTTGTCTATGTTAGTTCTTCATGTATTTTGCATTTTATCACAGGCAGTTTATTTAAAATAAGGACTCTACAATTCTGTATAAACTGGCCTAGTTGCTCCGATTTATCTCTTTTATACTTGTATATATATTTAATTATTTGCTTTTTTTTTGTTTTGATCA
Organism: Micromussa lordhowensis; assembly: GCA_964020085.1. Lineage (NCBI taxonomy): Eukaryota > Metazoa > Cnidaria > Anthozoa > Scleractinia > Lobophylliidae > Micromussa > Micromussa lordhowensis. The sequence goes on from OZ026601.1 coordinate 25,429,093, forward strand.
TCTGTGTCATTAAATTTGAGTAAATTTAAATTTTAAAAGACACTTCAAAAACGCAAAGAAGCAGCCGCCATTTTGCTAACAACCACGCACAGCACTGGATAGAGAGTAGGGTAGCCAGGAAAAGAACGTCATTCGTGATAGAACGCTAGTAGATTTATACTAACATCAGTTTTGTAATTTCATGTCTTATGCAGTCTTGATTTACCAGACGTGCAAGGAATGCAAATGATAAGCAGTGAGCAGGTCATCAAGTCAGTCAACCCACAGCCTAAGCATCCTTTCGTGGATGATCTATGCACATCTGTCGTCCAGTTCGAGCCTTCACCTGTGAAAATGCTGTTGTGGGATCTTGATAACATCAAACAGAAACGAGCTTTTGAGTTTGTGGCGGGAATCGACGGAGACTCTGGCGAGCCACCAGTGCGCATGACTCTGAGCGAAGATCACGTGTACGGCTTGGTTAAGCTGTCAATCAGGAAGAGACCCAAGTTTAACGCGGTCGCGAAAACCGTCGAGTCGCTTGAGCCGGCTATTGTTGATCACACTTGTCTTGAGCCCGCATACACTCCAGAACCTCTGTTGGCATTGGAATGGCGACCGGGACAACCAGAGGAGTGGCCAGCGGAATTTCAAGCAGATGAATCCGACGAAGTTGATGATAAGTGGTTTACAAAGTCCGCTATCTCTGCGTTCAGCGACATCTGTGAAAGGACTTCACAGCTGACCACGCAGCTGCGACACCAGGTTCCAAGAGCCGCAATGTTCCTGTGGGCGCAGATTCTGCAGCTGTTGTCCTGCAGTAAAAAGCTCCTTTCTACGGAAAACTCCGTAGATCAAGGGCGTCGCAGTGCGCTATTTCGTGAACCCCCACGGGGCTGTTACTTGAGTGTCTGCTGCAAGGATTTCAGCGAGGAAAAAAGCCGCGCTTCGGCTGAGAAAAAGACCAAGCGACAAGATACTAAGAAAAACTTGAGGCGCGCACACGGGGCGCTTATTCAAAAGTACTACGACAACACCAACAGAAAGAGGGCAATGGATTCTAAACGGTTCCATCGAGGTTGCGGACGAAAAGGGTGCTAGTTTCTCTGGTCTGTTACGAGAAACTGCCCTTACTATCTACGCCGAGAACTCGCTCGCACCACGACCACGAGTCTCTAGTATAACGTTTCCAACCCTGAAGAAACGCTGAACTCTATCATCCAACAAATCTTTGCTAAACTGACCTTATCTGCATTCTTTGCTCTGGAATCTCACTTTCGTTTCCGATTTAGCTGCCAACTGGGAATAGAAAAATCAAACTGTCATCGCAAACTGACAAACTTCTATACACGCGCTTTAGCCATAGTAGCCCTAATAAACGAAAACACGCCCTCGAATCACACTCGTGATGTCTTTACACAACCTTTTAATCGCAGACACGTGTGTACGCAGTTTTCAATCAAATCCATTTCTCATCCAAAACAAACGTTTCTAGTATCTAATGCAACCAATCAAAGAGTGCTATCTCCACTAGACGCGATAAAGCCGTCTCGATAAGATTAAAATGTTCGAGTCATGTCCATCGTCGAACAAATGAAGATAAAGATTAAACGAAATAAACCCGCGGCTTATTGCGAATTTGGGTGTGGTAATTGACCATAGCACTGCTGGCCCGAAGCTCATTGTTCCACTTGAGTTCCGAACTTTTAATGACCACATTTGAAACACAAAACTTGCTTTAAAAAAGGTTTCTATGGGCTCTGAACTTACAGCTGATAAGAGACAAACTGGATATTTTCTCTATTTCATAAACAATTGCTTTACACAAAAATAAAGTATACTATTCCACTCTTTTATTATAAGACTTGGTTTTGTAGTCGATCTAACGCGTGCTCTGATTGGCTAATACTAGGGCATTATTCTCTCGTAATGCCCACGGGCCGATTACGGGCCTGCAAAACCCAAGCAAAAAGCCATATAATAAACAACTTATTAACCTCGAGCGTTCGGTCTTTACGGGAAAATCTCAAACCTCGGCCTTGCCGTATTGACCTCGCTATCGCTCGGTCAATACGGCAAGGTCTCGGTCCGAGATTTTCCCGTAAAGACCTCACTCTCGGTTAATAAGTAGTTATTATTGCCTCTCAGTTTCCCATCTTCAATTTCAGCTACATATAGACTGTACATGTAACTGCACTAGCACTTTACGCCAATTTCTTCGTTACATGGTTTGTTCGACAGGTCAGTTCAATTGTTCAAGTCTGCTTTACTCAGACGATATCCAAACCACGGTGCAAACTTTCGCAGCTTCATTTACGTTTTATTCTTGTTTTCTCGCTCTTCAAGTAGCCGAAGCAATCTCTCTTCTTCCTCTTGAAGGAGTTCGAGCTGAATTTCGTAGCTTTGTAGTTTTTCGTCAATGATTGAGCTGTGAGTCCTGGTTGTGAGAAACCGATACGCCCACTCTTGCCAATCCTACAAGGAATAAAACATTGATAATGAAACAAGTAAGAGCGAGACAGGCATACTTAAAAATACTTCAAGGCTGAAAATGTCAAACGAATCTTGTAAAACACAGTTTCATGGTAAAAAAATGACCAACTACGTATATATAAACAATAGCCTCCACTTGGAGCGATAATCTGCTTGGATATTTGTCCTTGAACATTATCTGATCCTCAAAGGTCACAGTTTTCCTCGAGGTTGGTTCTCGGAAAACTGAGAGCTTTGGGGAGCAGAAACAAGGGTAAATATCTGAGGCTATTGTGTTTATTGTCCTTCAAATATTTTTTGCAACACGCGCAGTTTTGAAACTTGGAGAATATCCCTGGGGTATATTCAATCACGTGACGCGTTTAGCCCACTCGCACTCGAGTGCAATCCACCGTAGGCAAAAAGATGGCGGCTGTACATTTTACCACAATACCTTGCGAACCTAACACAGCGTACAAGACACAAGGAAAGCCAAATTTTTACAATATTTGTCACTGTACTAAGGACATTGTGTATCGTAGGTTTGAAGATTTTCTAACCCTTCTGTACCTTTTTATGAACGTTAAAGTTTTCGTGCGCTAAGAACTGTGGGTAAATGTACCAGTCGCCATCTTTTTTCCTACGGAGGATTCTTTGATGGATTATAATCAGGAATATTCGTAAGTGTTCGGGTAATATTCGGGAAATCTTTAAAATGTTCGGGTGATAGTCGGGAATCTTCGGAATTTGTACCTCCTCGTGAGCCTTAGCGTTAGCCACAAGTTCTGGGTAATGATATCTGATTGCTTCGTCTAAAATCCATTGCTGGCACTTGTAAGCAGACCACTGGCCTGAAAAGTAAATGTTCTAAATTAATCATCTATTTTAGCCAGTAAAATAGACTGAACCATTTACATGGAAAGTTGAATCTTCCACTTTTAAAAATGGCAAAGGTGCACCATTTGTTCAACCTTTTGTTCAAATCCAGCCCAGAACTAACTTTGAGAATTTGCCATTGCCTGAACTCACACAAGGTTGCAATGCCACGCAGTCAAAAACACTATGTTTACAACCTTTTTCACCCATAACCAGCCGCTTTCCAATATGGGAAATAACAAATTACAGGTATTACAATCTTTGTGTCCTTTTTTCTACCTTCAGAATTGGTCAATGTATGTTGTTTTAAAGGTGTAGTTCAATGTTAAGTTCTACATGACAGTATGTATCTTACATACCAAAGCGACTTGCATCCATTCAGTATGTTTCAAATTATTTGAACTTACAATCAGACACTCACCAACTACACCCAATGCTGCACCTTGAAGTGCCGTGCTGATGACCACACCGAAACCTCTCCCTTGTGTAAAAATAAGACCAAACAATTAAATTGGTGAAGGGCAAACTGCTCCTGTTAAATAAATTAAAAGATTAATTGATTGACTGATCAATTGATCGATTAATCAATCAATTAATTAATTGCTAATCAATTAAGATAACAAAATCTGATCACTTCCCTGCAAGCAGAGGTCTCTCACGATGAGGCAAAATGACTGCAAGCAGAGAATCTGACCACTTGAGACAGATCACAAACAAGCTACATCAGCACCATGTACTTTTTAGTACATGTACTTGGGTATGTTTTAGCTTCCTACTGTGTGGCACAAAATTTTGGCAGGAGATTTCTGGATCAGCAGTTTTTTTTTTTGATTTTCTGAGAACTAATTTTTCTGATTGTAAAGACTGGTTTTTCTTGCTGGCTATTAATCCCTGTGATTTTCAGGGTGTCACAATTAATTTGAATTAATTACAACATTTTTGTTTCCTTCTTATTTAATTACGTGCAATCAACAAGTGAAACAGCATGCACAGATGTACAACAAGGTACTTTTTCGCATCTCAGGTTGTGGCTTCGGTGTGGATCGAGGTCGCTGGCAGTAACAGTTGATTTGATTGCATTGCAACGGAAAATATCACATGGTGCTAGAGGGAAGTGACAAAGTTCTGTCTGGAAAAGGGCGTGACATAAAAGAGTCTGATCACTCTTACAGTATACACAGACATTTACCTCCCAGGAAAATTATATCTTCTGATCTACATGTACATGTATGACAAAAAGTGTACAATAAACATAAAATCATTAAAAAGAAGAGGTGACTTGGTAAGAATGATTTTTCAGCTGATTTGTGGTTTTGATCAACCAGTGTCTTTTCCTGTGCAGGACGTTGCTGTACTTGGATAGCTTTTGGCAATCAATCAATCAACCACAACAACGAAAAAGCAGTCACCAGGTAAAATGTTATATTAGAAGCCATGGTATTTAACACTGCTGTAACTTACATGAGGCACATGCAAGCAGGAATCCTGTAGCAGCACCGCTAATAGCACTTGCTTGTGTGCCAGTCATGGCCTCTTGTCTTGTTGTTATGGTGTTGTTTCCCTGAAACTCATCCAATGTTCTTCTCCATTCATGAGCCTTTGATGAGACAAGTAGATTGTCCCTAATAACTGATGATTTGTTAAAAAAAAAACTTCATTTGACGGCACTTTTTTAATGGGATTTCTTTTTTTGATATCAAAATCCACTCTACTTTTACTTTAAGACTTCTTCCCTCCACACAATCCCACACTAAATAAAACTCTTATTAAGTGTAACAAAAGTACATGTACATTTAAAGTTAATTTTCTGATATGGGTCATATTGCTTACACTATGCATTAATGCTGATTTCTTTTGAAGCATTAAAATTACTATAGCTATTGGCAATCCCCTAGACAGATACATGTAGCTCAGTGCTTGTCTCCAGTTATGCAATACAGTAACACAGACCAGGCCCCAGTTGTTCAAAGGCTGGATAACGCTATCCAACGGATAAATCACTATCCAGCAGATAAGTGTTAACAAAACAAACCACGCTATCCACTGGATAGTGATTTATCAGGTGGATAGCGTTATCCGCCTTTCGAACAACCCGGGCCAGTGCTTGAACACCCTGGACTGAATTCCCCACTTACCAAGAGTGATGCAATTAATTAAGTATACATGCCATCATGTGGCCTACAAATACTCAAAAAATATAACTTAAAGACTGTCAAATATGGAAAAAGCATGTAAAAAATAGCATAATGGGCAAGTTTAAGGCCCCTGGAATCAAAGAATGAGATTTTATGACAGTTTGAATTGATAAAAAACGTAAGAAGATTTGCACATGGCAAAGGTTGCTGGAGAGCAAGACCTTGCTCTCCAGCAACATTTTTCATACATGTAGATATCCTCTAAATTTTCCGATAATTCAATCTGTCGTATAAGGCCTGGTTCAAACGTCGAACTTCACATGTGCCGAATCTAATTAGATTCGGCACATGTAAAGTTTGACGTCTGAATCAATTAGGTTCGACAGATTTGTATTTGGGTCGACCTGCCGTTCTATTCGACCGGGCTTGTTGAATAGAACGGCAAAAGATCGACTTCGTTTCAAACGTCGAACTTGACATGTGCCGAATCTAATGCATACATTACAAATACATTAAATAAATTATTTTTTACCCAGAGTTCTGCACATTTCCTATTTTTGTCATGCGTACACAGCTTGTTTTGATCTGTTGGAACAAACTGACGGGAAGAGATGTGCTCCCCTCTCTTCGAGAGCACGAAATATACTTTGATGAGGATAAACCACTTCTGTGCACGGTGTTCTGTATTTGAAAACGATGAGAGTGTAAACGGGTTGGAAAGCAGGCAGTTTGGTGGCGTACTGCGAGTCATGCTTTTGAGAGAAAATGACAGCGAAGTGAATCTTGAAGAAACCGACGACAGGAACGAATTTAACGAGGAACTGTAATATTCTTTGGGGAATAATTAATAATAGAAGGGAAACCAAATTCAAACATCATCTTCAGTTGTTTAATGCTAACTGCATCTGGAGTCGCCATCCTGGAATTGTTTTTTCCTACTTGATCGCACTTGTAAGAAAAGCAAGCTCTTTTTTTCCACGATTTGTCTTTCCCACATTTCCCCACCATTTTGGCCAGCAATAACCGCCGTTTTATTTTATTTTTGCAATTAAGTTCGACTAAATTAGGTTTGACGTTTGAATCAACTGTCGAACTTAATTATTTGGGTCGACCCAAATTGGTATTAGGTTTGGCACATGTAAAGTTCGACATTTGAACCGGGCCTAAACTTGCTCTAATTAATGCCAGGGGCCTCAAACTTGGCCATTTTGGTATTTTTGATATGCCATTATTTTCTTTTTCTGGCATTCTTTAAAGTTATAACCAATAATATATAAAGAAAAAATAGTAAAAAATTGGTTATGTGGTCCCAGCTGCAAAGGGCCTATTTTAATATGCAATGAAGCTACATGTACATGTAGACTCACCAAAAAATATGCCTGAAATAGCAAAAACACCTGCACCAGCAGACAGAGTAAAGACCACTGGGTGCTGTCTTTTCATCATCCCATAAGTGAAACCGATACTTGCACCAGTCAAACCTAAGAGAGGAAATAGTTATTTCTACAATGTGCATCAACAGGTAGTTTCAGACATTAGCCGGTTAGTGGTGGCATAGTATGGATATGAAATCCTGATATCTTTATTGTTGCTATCATTCGTCATAAGCTCTGTTATTGAACATAAATCCGTACAATTAAAATTAGAAGAAGAAGAAGAAAAAAAGAAACCAATCTGGAATTTTAAGGGCATTAAGCCATCAATCACAACGGGCCATTCCATTCAATATCCACATCCCCCTCCCCTGGTATAGCGAAGATATCAGTGACGTCACAAGCACTGTTACGCAATATTTATGGTTGGCAAAGAGTGATCAAAACAAAAGAAATGACTGAAAATTTGTGTACTTCAAACGACTGTCACTTTACATATGCTAGATTTCATCCTGAAACCTGGAGGAAAGTTAGAATATCAGGATAATGCTTCGAATTCACTGTTAAAGTTTAAAGGAAATCCGAGTATCGACACCTGTCGAAAATCGTGTTGGAAATTCGTCTGTGAGTAAAGGATTTGACCAGCTCGAAAGACCTTCTGCCAACCACACGCACCAGTAATTTTGCGCGCGTGAGCGAAATGACGTCAATGTTTGTAAACAGATATCTTCGCTATTGTCAGTGGTACTTTTCATTCTCGCCCTAGAAAAGTAAACTTTGTACCCACCAATAAAGGAATATCGAAGGCTCAGACACAATTGCCCACTCACAAACGTCCTTCAGAGACTTGCCCCCTTTTCCCTCATAAATTATATGCTACTACCTCAATAGGGGGAGGGGGGGGGGGGGGGGATGAAAATAATAAAATGGAATGGCCCCACTACAACGACAACAAGAACAAAAGACAAATTCAACATACCAGTAACTGCAGCATAACCGAGCAACCTGTTAGCTCTTTCTGAATCACGGCGTACTGTGTTCAGCAAAAGACCTCCCCCAGATCCAATGGCAACTTGAATTTAACGAAAGAAGATCAATCGATCAATTGACGACGCTGTGAGATCTAGATGAAACCGAATTCTGATTTCTCTTCCTACCTGCCCAGGCCACATTCTTGGCAAACTGAGTTATTTTTTGGCCGTTAAAAGTCATGTTCGTCGTTTAAATTCCACTTAACCTGAAAATACCTTTCCCACGATCTTTCTTCGCCGCCATCTTTTAATTGCGCCTCCATTATGCACGGCGGTTTTCGAACTATGCTATGTAAGGTTCACTGATGTATCCACTGACACGAGAGGCACAAAATGGCGGCAGTTTCTGATGGGAATGAGGAAGATGTTGATTATGACTTGCAAAGACATTTAAAAGGAGTCAACACACGAACTCCTGACCTTTCTACATTGGCCCAAAAAGGAGATGAAAAGGTTATGTTAGTTTATTTTCTGTACGCGCGAAATGCTGATGAATCAAGTCTTAGTTAATAATCAACAACAATAACATGATCGAAAGACTTGTATTTCGCACTAGAGTTATAAATTACTTTTGCGAGAGTGATCTTAAGCTTTCAGATCACTGCAAACTTATTTCTGAATATGTTCAAAGTTGACTTAAGCTTGAGCTCTGGGATAAGTTTACAGTAAGCCCTGGTCAAACGGAGTCGCAAGTAGTCGCAAATAGCGGCAAGTTGAACTTGCGTAGAGACTTGCGTTGGGTGGCCAAACGAACTCGCAAGTTTCCTCGCAAGTTAGCGCAAGTCGCAAAAAAAAAAACATTTCAAGGCTAATAAGGGCTCAGTCAGTCAGTCAGGTTAATTGACGTCTCTATCTTCCGTTGACTTGCGTTGACTTGTGTTGGGTGGCCAAACGGTGAAAAAACTTGTGTTGACTTGCGTGCAAATTTGATCTCGAGCGCAAGTCATCGCAAGTCAACGCAAGTGCACGCAAGTCCTGGCCAAACGGGATCGCAAGTAGACGCAAGTTTTCAACTTGCGTCTACTTGCGACTCTGTTTGGCCAGGGCTTTACTCCAAAGTGCTGATGACAATTGGTTTATTTATAATTTACTGTGGCATTATTAATATGGTAGAGCTTTTGTATTAATAAAAGCTCTACCACTTATTTAGCTTGTAGAGCAGTTTCTGACTGAGGATGTCCAAATTGGTGGAGGAGTCGATGAAAAACTTCAAAGTCAGCTATATATCGGTAGGTATATATCAGCGACATTAGTAAAATTATACAACATTACTAGTAAGCTTTATAACATCTATAATTTGACAAACTCGCGAATTGAATTTTCTTTTATACGCAATAATACAGAAAAACTGGGCTGTGTAGTGACCAGTGATCATTTTTAGACTTACAGCAGCAGTAACAGCAACAAGAATTCCGACATACATGTATATTTACTCCTCGATTATTACAGTTACAAGATGTACATGTATATCATATTTCAAAGGGTCATACCGGGAGTCGGGGGGGGGGGGGGGGGAAGGTGGTGTCTGGCATGGTTCACAAATGGAAAAAATAGAGGGTCACTGATCACAGATATAAAAATTTTCTTTTCCTGGGCCGGGTTGTTCAAAGCCCAATTAAGCTAACCCAGGATTGGTGAGGTTTATGTTTATATTGTTTGTCCCACAGTTTTGAGTTTGAAGAATCTCAAACTTCGCAAAAAATGGGTAGTAAAAGACATGTTATACAAGAAAATTAAGACTTTGGTTAACTTTTAATCCTGGGTTAGCGTTAACCTGCTTTCGAACAACCCGGCCCTGAATCACGAAAGTAAGCAAGTAAGGTATTCTTGTTAATGACCTGCTCTTACACTCGAAAGAGTGCTTGAAGAAAGCAAAATCATGAAAGGCTACTTCAAGGCTCCTTATTGCATTAACCTAAGTCAATCTTGATAGAAGACTCTAACCATGTGGAGGACTTGCGTCTCAAAATCATGGAGAATAGAGTGGTAAAGTCACATATATCGGTTAATAAGTCCTTCTTGGGTCACACAAATCCTTCAAGTCACGGATCACAAAGAATAATTTCCTAATTTCACGTTTCGTGGAAACTAAAATCAGCTACTCATGCATCACGAGAATACCCCTGTACAACCCTCTGTTTAAGTCCAAGACAGGTTGTTCATAATGTAACTGTACTACAGTAGTCTGGATCGAGGCTAAATGAACCGAATCTCAGGGATGAATAAATGAATGGTTTTCAGTCAAAGTACTGGCTCCCTCCTAGTTATGTCTAATATCTGGACAGCAGAGATCAAGGTTTAGGGACTATTATTCAGTTTTGCTTCCAAAAATTATTGGTCAACTGTACTATTCATTCATTCATTATCCCATTCCTGGCCAAAAGCCTTGGGTGTTTAAACTTTCAGTGTTTTTACTGTGCATATTTTCATCCCCAGGCTTGAAAACTGTTGAAATACACCTCCTTGTGGTGATTCATCTTTAGTTAAGCTATGAAAATGATGCACCACAATACCTGTATGTTGTATATTTAACAAATCGAATGTGGTTTAGTGTGGTCTGTACTCTTAATTTTGACCACTGTGATGACGCATATCATTGTCGATAAGAGTACAACTCGGACTTGTGAAAGTGCACACGCTGCACTATGCAAATGAGCTACTTGTACGCGTCAAACTTTCCTTTCAAAGCCTTTTGCACCCTCAACAGTAAGAAAAAAATGTTTGGGAAAAGAGTAATGTCACAGGGCTTCTGGGATTATGTGTTTTTTTTTTCAGCAAATTAAGCGCTTTTTTTGGCGAATTGCATGCCCAAAATCCCGAATTATGCGTGAATTATGCGAATTGCACAATATTTTTTAGCGAAATTGAATGCTCTTTGCAATGAAGTGGTGGCTATTTCATGCTGCGAAAATATACCGTGTTTATGGAAAAAACTATTCCATGCATCTCTCAAGGTATGAAAAAAGCATCGGTTATAAATAGATTTTTCGAAAGTTTCAAACATTATGCGCCATTATGCGTTTTTTCGGAATTATGCGAATTATGCGCTCAGAGCTGAATTATGCAATTTCCCATCGGCGCATAATTCTGGAAGCCCTGTAATGACATATACTCGTTGTCGATAAGAGTACAGACCGCTTAAAACTTTCATGGTGTCCTAAGAAATACTTATAAGGGTATCAATATTATACAAGTCATGTACATTACTCTCTGAATTTAGTGTTATATATACACCTGTTTTCATTGTTTCTATGTAGCATGTTTTTGGGGCTTTCATGATGTAGTGAAAACTCTTCTGGACAAGGGGGCAGGTATGGTACTGTACTGAACAGCTAAACTGACAGTGTGAGTTATTCTTACATTTGACATGAAGCTATCAAATTAGTCTCAGTTTTAAAACTACAATCACATACATCAGAGGCAGATCCAGGATTTTTCTTACTTGAAGGGGTGCGCCACTAAGGAATGGCATTACTGATTTTTTTTTTTGCAGGATACCAGTTATGTTTAAGGTGACTGGAATCAGTTTACAGTACTTTCCAAGGCTTACATTTTGATGGGCCATTATGCCCACTCTCTAACAGTTGGTGCCAAACACCTGCCCAATCATTGGTGAATGTGTTGCTGTCGATTTTGTGGCTCAATGTACATTGTAGGCTACCATAGCAATAGTACGACCTGCTAAAAACACCCCTAATTTTAGCTTTAAGTGCTTATTACTCAAAAACAAGCTTGGTGACCACCATTTTTTATTCTTGAATTGAATCAACATGATAAAACAATTCTTCAAATGGGGGTTCAGGACTACCTTAAATTTTCGAATATTTAACCAAGCTCGTTTTTGAGCTAAAAGCACTTAAAGCTAAAATTAAGGGTGTTTTAGCAGGTTTTATTGTTACTATGGTGACCTATTGTGCCACAAAATTGACAACAACTTGTATGACAATGATAAGGCAGTTTGTTGATGCCATGATTTTGACACCAACCAATATAGAGTGGTTATAATGACCCATCAAACTGTACATGTAAGTCTTGAAAAGTACTGGAAACTGATTCAAGCCACGTTAAGCCACATGTTATCTCATGTAGGAGGATGCACCCCCTGCACCCTCCCCCTAGATCTGCCCCTGTACATTACTTGTGCCATAATCATTATCAGTATCACGCATTGTTGTTTAAGATTACCAGTTATAGGTCGCTTAGCGAGTGACAACCGGAAATCCTGTGAAAACAGTTACTTTTCCAACTTGCTTTAAGTTAAGCAAGTCGGAAAACTTCAATGGAATCTTTTTCATGGTTTATTCATCTGATAGGACTGTCAAATCAGAATATAACAGTCGCTACTCCACTGGAATAGCCTGCATGTCTCGTTGAACCAAGTACCAAATTGCCATTTTTTTCTCTCTCTTTTTTATTATAGATGTCAATGCACAGAACAAGGACACTCTCTGGACACCACTGCATGCTGCAACATTTCAGGAGCATGGAAAAGTATGATAAGAATTATTCTGTAGTCTAATTTTACATGTTATATTATTGTCAAAGGTCTTTCAGTCAGTTTCAGGGAACAGTGGTGAAGGTCTGCATTTGACTTTCACGTTAATTAACTGAGCAACATGTGGGAGGACAAATGGTGCTATGTGAGACTTGTTAAGACACCAAAACTCTGACATACTTAATTAATACAAGTTTAAAGATCTGAAACTGTGACCAGTAATTGATTCTGAACCTGAAACACAGAGCAATATGTAAAAATGAGACTCTGGGACTCCCAATGCATGGTGAAAATCAATCAAGGGTCATCAAGCTAGGATATCATCAAGCTAGGATCTTGATCAAGATCTTTGAATATCATAGGCAAGATCTTTAAGGAAAGATTTCCAAGGATGTTTACGATCATTGCCATGATCTTTAAAATTCTTGACAAAGATCCTCCATTGACCGTGATCTCCATTATTAAGATCTTTGCAAAGCAATCTTTAGAATGCTGTCTACAAAAAGATCTCAGAGATACTCAATGATCTTTTTCAAAGGGCTTTCAGCAGGGTCATTGTCATATTAATGTTACACACAGACTTTGTAGAACAACAACAGTTTAATTAATCCAAGTCCTGAGTGTACATTTTACAGAAAACTCCCGTGACCACGAGGTCTCTCTGAATGAATGTAAAAACACTGTCCTCGTGCTCATGCGCACTGACGTCATGACATCTCCCTCTTTGAGCTCGTAACAGACTTAACATAACAGAACTATCTTGAAAACTTGTACAAACACTAGCTTAACATATTTTGAGTTTCAATCAGTCCATGTCTCTAGAAACTAATGTTTTAAAAGGACAATCAAGGAACATAGTCTCTAAATCGTGCCGGCTTCCGCACAACACGTCCACTGGATGTTCTCACTTCCGGGAGACTGGGCTGTACACCTGCGGAAGAGGCTCCCGCCGTTTCACAAGGTTTCACAATCTGTTGTGGCTCTTCCGGTTCCGCATCTGGAGATCCTGCACTTGGATCTTCTGCTTGCAACTCGGGTTCTAGGTCCAGCTCTGGCTCATCAGGTATCTTAACTCTATTGGGACTTGTCACTCTACGCAGGTGTCTGCGGTTTCTACGCATCACGCTAGTTGGTGTCTGGATGACATATGACCTAGGAGTATAGCTTCTTGCAATGACTTTTCCAGGCGTCTTCCATCCCTTTTGTTGATCGAGCTTAACACTGACTACGTCCTCTGGCTGTAGGTCAGGAAGTGACTTCACTCCATGCCTCTTATCAAAGTATTGACGGTAGGTAGTTTTGGCTTTCTCATCCTTGCTGGTAACAGCTTCTTGGTTTGGGAAGATCGGCTTCAAGTTGGATTCCAATGTAGGTAAAAGGGTGCGAATTTCTCTTCCCATCATCAGCTGACAAGGGCTTACACCTGTGGCTGTATGGGGCGTTGCTCTATAGGACAGGAGTGCGAGAAAGTGATCATGCTGCCTCAGTATCTTTTTGCCTATGCGAACTCCACTTTCAGCTTCTCCATTCGCTTGTGGGTAATAAGGGCTAGTAGTGGTATGCTTGAAGTCATACTCCTGGCTAAACTTGCGGAACTGATCGGAGGAGAATTGTGGTCCGTTGTCACTCACGATTTCGTCTGGTACTCCCCCTCTGGCAAATATGTCTTTGAGCTTATTGATTACAGCATTGCTGGTGGTACTGGACATGTAAGCAATCTCTGGAAATCTTGAATAATAGTCAATAACCACGAGAAACTGTTTTCCCTCATGTTCGCACAAGTCTGCACCAATCTTCTGCCATACCCTTTCTGGAAGAGGTGTAGTGATGAGTGGTTCTTTTCTCTGACTGGGTAGATTCTCTTGACAAAATTCACAATTTGAAACTTTACTTTGAATGTCACGGCTAATACCAGGCCACCAAACTGACATTTTGGCTCTTTCGCGACATTTGGTCACGCCCTGATGACCATCATGGATACGTTCCAATACTTCAGACTGCATAGCGGAAGGTATTACTAGACGGTTGTGATAGATGATCTTGCCATCTGCTACTGAGAGATCGCTGCGGACTGCATGGTATGGACAGATTTGCTCGGGTACATCTTTAGCATACTTGGGCCAACCATTAACTGTATAATCAAGAACACGCCGTAGTTGAGGATCAGATGAAGTAGAGTACTTAATCTGTTCCAACTTCTCGTGTGATGCTGGACGAACCGTTTCAGCAGCGTCAACATAGGCTTTGACATCGCTCTCTGTGTCGGATGTTTGTGAGGGGACTGCAAGGGGATTTCTTGAGAGAGTATCAGCAACCACTAGTTCCTTTCCAGGCACATGTTCAGCCTTGACCTTAAATCTCATCATGCGCATAAGAAGACGCTGACATCTTAAGGGTACTCTATCCAGGTCTTGATGGTTGATCAATGGTACCAGTGGCTTATGATCTGTCATCAGGTCAAATGACTCAAGACCACAAAGGTAACGGGAAAATTTCTCACATGCCCACACTGAAGCCAAACACTCCTTTTCGATTTGGGCGTATTTCTTTTCTGAATCGGTCAGAGTACGAGAGGCAAATGCAACGGGACGAAGTTGACCACCATGTTTCTGTAGAAGGACACCACCTAAGCCATAACTAATAGCGTCCGCGCTGACCACTGTTGGTTTCTTTACATCGTAGAAGGCTAGTACGGGTGCTGTGGTTACCATGGCTTTGACCTTCTCGAAGGCTT
The DNA here is from genome assembly GCA_964020085.1 of Micromussa lordhowensis. NCBI lineage: Eukaryota > Metazoa > Cnidaria > Anthozoa > Scleractinia > Lobophylliidae > Micromussa > Micromussa lordhowensis. The sequence continues at coordinate 25,444,188 of OZ026601.1, forward strand.
CCTGTTGGCGATGGGACCAAATCCAGGTACTATCAGATTTCAGCAATTCGCTCACTGGACTTATCACATGTGACAGGTTTGGTAGGAACCTTCCAAGATAGTTAATCATTCCAAGTACTTGACGCAATTCCTGTACATTCTGTGGTGCAGGGAGCTCCTGAATTGCTTTAGCTTTCTCTGGGTCTGGGCTAACTCCTTCTTCGCTAATGACGCTTCCAAAGTAGCATATCTTAGGCTTGCGGATTTCACATTTCTTCTCATTCAGCTTCAATCCGGACTTTGCAATTGTCTCAAACACTCGCTGAAGTACTGCATCATGTTCTGCTACAGTTCTCCCATAGACAATGATGTCATCTTGAATTGCGGCCACACCTTCCTGGTCCTTTAGGAGGTTTGTCATTCGTTTCTGGAAAATCTCTGGCGCTGAGGTTATCCCAAATGGCAGACGGCGGAAACAGAAACGACCACTGGGTGTGATAAAAGTAGTCAGCCTTGAGCTTTCAGGGTGCAATGGTGTTTGCCAATAACCGCTTGAGGCATCCAATTTCGAAAACACTTTGGCTCCTGTCAGTTTCGGAGCAACATCTTCCAAGGTAGGAAGAATGTACCTTTCTCTCTTAACGGCTTCGTTCAGTTTCCTCAGGTCAACACAAATTCTAATTTTCCCATTGGGCTTTACTACAGGAACCATAGGAGCGCACCAGTCGGTTGGTTCTGTAACCTCTTCTATGATGCCTGCTTCCAGCATTCGATTTAACTCATCTTTCACTTTGGGAAGTAAAGGAAATGGAATTTTCCTGGCAGTATTAACACAATAGGGCTTTGCACTGTCAGTGAGCTCAATCCTGACTTGCTCACAGTTCATTAGACCGATATCTCCAAACACATTGGCAGTAAATTCTTCTACACGTTGGACTAGACCCATTTGGCATGCTGCGTGACGACTTAGAAGGTTGTTTACACAGACTCATTCAATGACATACATATCAATAAAGTACGGTTTGTTCTTAAGCGAAATTTCCGCTGTAAACTGACCTTTACACTTAAGCATCCCACCTGGACTAGACAGCACAGCATTCGAAGGCTTTAGCTTGGGACGTTGAGGGAGGGCTTCATAAGTAGATACTGACATTACTGAAATATCGGCGCCTGTGTCGATTTTGAACTTGATGGGTTTCTTGTTGACATGTAACACAACACTCCACCGCTCTTCAAATTCATCACAAGAACTAACAGCTCCAAGGAAGAATTCCCGATTGTTTCCTTCCGAATTTGACGTTACTTCTCTCACGGAACGGCAAACAACAGCAAAATGACCTGATTTGTTACATTTCGAACATCTTTTCCTTCTCGCTGGGCAAATTTCGTCTTGTTTATGTAAGCGATTACACCTTGAGCATGGTTGAACTGGCGGACTATTCTTGGGTTTTTTGTCGCTCATATTACGAACCGGTCTTCTCGCTGAATGGGGTTTTCCTTTCTTTTGATGTATTTCTCTGAGGTGCTTGGTATCTGACTGGCCTGCAACTTGAACTTTTACCAGCTCGGACTGACGCGCCATTTGTATCGCAGTGTCGAGATTCAAATCTGACTTCATCTGCAATTTTTGTGAGAGAGATTTATCCAGAATACCAATAACGATTCTGTCTCTGATTTGCTCATCTCTCTGTGTTCCAAAATCACAATGTTCTGCCAACTCGTACAGATTTCGAATGAAAGCTTCCACCGTTTCTCCTTCTCTTTGCACGCGGCGATGAAAATATGCTCGCTCGTGAATAATATTTCTCTTCGGTACGAAGTGCTCCTCAAATTTCTCGATGACCTTGGCGTACTTCTTTTCGTCGCCCTCTGCAAATGTAAACGCTTTGAATACGTGCTCTGCCTCTTTTCCCATGGTGTAGATAAGGGCATTTATCTGAAGAACCTCGTCTTCTTTATTGAGTTTCGTAGCATATCTGAACCGCTCAAAACGCTGCTTCCAATCCGGCCACTCGTGCGGCTTAGCAAAGTCGAGCTTCTCTGGCGGGTCGAGCTTCAACATTTTAGTTCACTGGTTCACCGCTTCACTGCTTCACCGCTTCACCGCTTCACCGCTGCCACCATGTCATATTAATGTTACACACAGACTTTGTAGAACAACAACAGTTTAATTAATCCAAGTCCTGAGTGTACATTTTACAGAAAACTCCCGTGACCACGAGGTCTCTCTGAATGAATGTAAAAACACTGTCCTCGTGCTCATGTGCACTGACGTCATGACAGTCATCACTGAGGATTCTAGTAAAACGTTTCTTACAACTTCATACAATTTCTTACAATTTTCTAGATACCATTTGCCACCAGCTTGACAGTTGTACATGTATGTACACTGTATGTGGTTTTTTAAAGGCACTTTACATGAAGATGTGGTGTAACACGACATACATTACAAAATCTCTCCCTGCCACCATATCCCCTAGAGAGGGTTGCCTATTGACTATTGTGCAGCAAGTAGTACTCTTTCCATCACAAATGTTTCTTCTTTACATAGTAACAAACACTTGAATTAATATTAACTATATATTACATGTATCTAATGATAATACAAATTAGGAGAACGCTGGCTAGGACAGGTCTAGAACATGAATGATCTGAGGATCATCCCAAGGCTGTGGTCTAAGAAACATTAAGAGGAGCCCAACAGGTCTTAACCATGAAATCCTGGGTGCCCAGCACTTAAGCTTCAAGACCTTCGCATATAATCAACTGATTGCCACACTGAGGCTTGTTTTTGCATGAAAAAGTACATTTTTCCAGTCGCCCAAAGACAAAAGTTGGTTTCCAATTCCTGTGGCACCTGGGCATTTCTAGAGCACAGCCCTACATCCTTTTAATTAAACAGAAATTGAATCCCAAATTGCATACATGACTCAATTGTCAATTTACTGTATGTAGATTGTGATGCTTCTTTTGGAGAGGAATGCACAACCAGAACTACCTGATAGCGAAGGAAGGTAAACTGTGTATGCATCTATTGACTGGATAGATTTTGTTTTACAACTTTCTAAGTGAATGACTTCTCACTGCTAAAGAAACGAAATGTTTTAGCACAGTCATGTACATAACAGAATGGGATGCTGATATCTTTTAATTTGTCTTCAACATTGCACAATTTATAGCGGAGCTCCGGCGGCCGAAGGCCGCCAAGCGGAGCCCCATACCCATATTAGGAAACTGAAGGGAACCC
>OZ026601.1:25452413-25462413 GCA_964020085.1 Micromussa lordhowensis
TGCTTCAGGTTCCCTGGGGTACGGGGGCTTCTTAGCAGGCGAATAGTTCCAGGGCCACTGGCTCCCGCACCACACCCTCAGCCAAAAACGAGGTATTAGCATCGAATGGCAGGAGCTATTTCCCATATACTTAGCCTGTACTTTATGGGGTCCCCGCTGGTCCGGCAAAAGAATCCGCATGTGGTGTGACAACAAGTCAGTGGTGGCTAGCACAAACTCTAAACACTCTAAGTCCCCCCGGGTAATGGACCTCATTCGGGCAATCACACTTCAAACACTCCAATACAACTTTGCATTCACGGCCACTCACATCCCGGGCTTAGACAATTCTATTGCTGATTCCCTTTCCCGTTTTCAGATGGACCGTTTCCGTACCCTGGCTCCCTCAGCCTCTCCCACAACCTGTGCCATCCCTCCATCGGCGATGAACATCTGAGAGCGTCAGTAAAGCGATACCTTCATGCTTCCCTTGCCCCTTCCACTCGCCGTACCTATCAAGCTGGCGTCAAGCACTTCCTCACCTTTACCCTTATGCATGGCTTAGTAGGTCCCTCAAACCCCCTCCTGCCTGCCTCAGAAATTACCCTGATGTACTTTGCATCTCATTTAGCCAACACAGTGTCCTATGAAACAGTCAAGCTGTACTTGGTGGCAGTCCAAGACCTTCATCGGGAGCTTAACTTTCCTCTTAAGCTCATTGAAATGCATAGGTTACAAAAGGTCTTGACAGGCATTAAGCGCCTTACTCCTACCAAGCGGCTTGACCATTTTCCCATTACCCTTACTGTTCTCCATTCCATTCACTCCCACCTTAAGCCCGAACTTTCCCAAAATCTGAACCATGTTATGCTTTGGGCAGCCTTCACCCTCGCCTTCTTTGGGTTTTTACGATCAAGCGAATTCACTTGCCATGGCCCTTTCGACCCCTCTGTCCACCTCACTTGCAATGACATCACACTGCTGCCCAATTCCCACTCACCCAGCCACATGCTAGTCCACATCAAACAGTCCAAAACTGACCCTTTCAGACAGGGCCACACAATCACCATTGCAAAGTCCTCGTCACCCATCTGTTCAGTGATGGCCATGAAAGACTATCTCTTTCAAGCTCAGCCAACATCAAGCCAACCTCTGTTCACCTTCGTCCAACCCCAACAATGGTTTACACGGAACAACCTCACTACAGAGCTTAGGTCGATTCTGCAACACTGTGGTCTCCCTGCCAACAATTTCTACTCACACAGCTTCCGTATTGGAGCCACCACTACAGCAGCCAAAGCTGGCCTTCCACCCTGGCTTATTAAAGTCCTAGGCCGCTGGAGCTCAGACTGTTACGAACGTTATATAAGGACCCCTAAATCTACCATTTTGGAAGTACCTAGACTCTTAGCTAATACTAGTCCATAACTAACATTAAGACAGCTAGTGTCACCTTCTACTGTGGGGGGATTGTGTCCCGTCTCCCCATGTTCCACAATCCGTGGCAGGGAAGTGCAAACCCTGGCTGCACTTTACCCCACAGTAAGGCTTAGCCCTTGGAGACAGGTCCGGAAAAATATCCAATCCAGGGTGTGGACCCCCGGTCACACCTGATCTGTACTCCACCCAGGAGGGGCCACCCCTCCTGGTTCCCCTTAGTCCCTAGTGACTGGGGGATATGGGCCTCACCCCCTGGAGACTGGTCAGGACCCCCTGTCCAGGGTGACTACCCCCGGTATCACTCGATCATGTCTCCCCTCAGGAGGGCTTCTCTCCTGGTCCCCTTACCCCTAGAGTTAAGCGCTTCCCTGCCACCAGAAGTTGCCCATTACCTTTTGTGTATTTTCTGTGTGACCCCCTGCTTAGAACCTCAAAGCAAAACCACGGCCAATTAGAAGAGCTTATTAAGTCCAAGTTTATGCTAGCATAAACTGAGGTTAATAAGCCTGAGAATTAGGCCCTTTGTCAACACACTCACCGTAATACTAGCAACAAGGATGTCTCTGTTCCTAGGTCACACAATGTGCAACACTTGGATAAGCCTTTATACTAAGTAACGATAGATACTAGACCAAAGTACAAGACAGAACAATGAACAGTAAGGGATTATTTGACTACAATGTATCTTTCTCTTTGGCAAAGTCCACTGTAACCTAGCACGATATATTCGCTAGACTCCACAAAGGTTCCATTCATACTATCACATGCTCATCATGCTCATGTGCTCCATCATTTTCCGTACACTTCCTTCCCCAGTCATTTCTATTGGGTTTCGGTTCACTCACAACAGCGTTTACCCCTCCCTCCCACCCTCAGTTTTGTCTGGAACCTTTGTTTCTGTCGTTCAATTTTTACCTAGGTTTACTATATATTTAGCACGACCAGAATGTTTTTTTTTTTTTTTTTGCATGGAGATCATTATTGTATTCCTCTCCATCCATATGTATCTTTACGATTAATCTGTACATTACAGCATTCTACTGGTCTAGGTTTCATTCCTTCATTGGATTCCGGGGATGTAGATCTACTGTCTTGCTTCCTAATAAAAAGAGTGGCAGGGAAGTGCAAACCCTGGTTGCACTTTACCCCACAGTAAGGCTTAGCCCTTGGAGACAGGTCCGGAAAAATATCCAATCCAGGGTGTGGACCCCCGGTCACACCTGATCTGTACTCCACCCAGGAGGGGCCACCCCTCCTGGTTCCCCTTAGTCCCTAGTGACTGGGGGATATGAGCCTCACCCCCTGGAGACTGGTCAGGACCCCCTGTCCAGGGTGACTACCCCCGGTATCACTCGATCATGTCTCCCCCCAGGAGGGCTTCTCTCCTGGTCCCCTTACCCCTAGAGTTAAGCGCTTCCCTGCCACCAGAAGTTGCCCATTACCTTTTGTGTATTTTCTGTGTGACCCCCTGCTTAGAACCTCAAAGCAAAACCACGGCCAATTAGAAGAGCTTATTAAGTCCAAGTTTATGCTAGCATAAACTGAGGTTAATAAGCCTGAGAATTAGGCCCTTTGTCAACACACTCACCGTAATACTAGCAACAAGGATGTCTCTGTTCCTAGGTCACACAATGTGCAACACTTGGATAAGCCTTTATACTAAGTAACGATAGATACTAGACCAAAGTACAAGACAGAACAATGAACAGTAAGGGATTATTTGACTACAATGTATCTTTCTCTTTGGCAAAGTCCACTGTAACCTAGCACGATATATTCGCTAGACTCCACAAAGGTTCCATTCATACTATCACATGCTCATCATGCTCATGTGCTCCATCATTTTCCGTACACTTCCTTCCCCAGTCATTTCTATTGGGTTTCGGTTCACTCACAACAGCGTTTACCCCTCCCTCCCACCCTCAGTTTTGTCTGGAACCTTTGTTTCTGTCGTTCAATTTTTACCTAGGTTTACTATATATTTAGCACGACCAGAATGTTTTTTTTTTTTTTTTTGCATGGAGATCATTATTGTATTCCTCTCCATCCATATGTATCTTTACGATTAATCTGTACATTACAGCATTCTACTGGTCTAGGTTTCATTCCTTCATTGGATTCCGGGGATGTAGATCTACTGTCTTGCTTCCTAATAAAAAGAGTGGCAGGGAAGTGCAAACCCTGGTTGCACTTTACCCCACAGTAAGGCTTAGCCCTTGGAGACAGGTCCGGAAAAATATCCAATCCAGGGTGTGGACCCCCGGTCACACCTGATCTGTACTCCACCCAGGAGGGGCCACCCCTCCTGGTTCCCCTTAGTCCCTAGTGACTGGGGGATATGAGCCTCACCCCCTGGAGACTGATCAGGACCCCCTGTCCAGGGTGACTACCCCCGGTATCACTCGATCATGTCTCCCCCCAGGAGGGCTTCTCTCCTGGTCCCCTTACCCCTAGAGTTAAGCGCTTCCCTGCCACCAGAAGTTGCCCATTACCTTTTGTGTATTTTCTGTGTGACCCCCTGCTTAGAACCTCAAAGCAAAACCACGGCCAATTAGAAGAGCTTATTAAGTCCAAGTTTATGCTAGCATAAACTGAGGTTAATAAGCCTGAGAATTAGGCCCTTTGTCAACACACTCACCGTAATACTAGCAACAAGGATGTCTCTGTTCCTAGGTCACACAATGTGCAACACTTGGATAAGCCTTTATACTAAGTAACGATAGATACTAGACCAAAGTACAAGACAGAACAATGAACAGTAAGGGATTATTTGACTACAATGTATCTTTCTCTTTGGCAAAGTCCACTGTAACCTAGCACGATATATTCGCTAGACTCCACAAAGGTTCCATTCATACTATCACATGCTCATCATGCTCATGTGCTCCATCATTTTCCGTACACTTCCTTCCCCAGTCATTTCTATTGGGTTTCGGTTCACTCACAACAGCGTTTACCCCTCCCTCCCACCCTCAGTTTTGTCTGGAACCTTTGTTTCTGTCGTTCAATTTTTACCTAGGTTTACTATATATTTAGCACGACCAGAATGTTTTTTTTTTTTTTTTGCATGGAGATCATTATTGTATTCCTCTCCATCCATATGTATCTTTACGATTAATCTGTACATTACAGCATTCTACTGGTCTAGGTTTCATTCCTTCATTGGATTCCGGGGATGTAGATCTACTGTCTTGCTTCCTAATAAAAAGAGTGGCAGGGAAGTGCAAACCCTGGTTGCACTTTACCCCACAGTAAGGCTTAGCCCTTGGAGACAGGTCCGGAAAAATATCCAATCCAGGGTGTGGACCCCCGGTCACACCTGATCTGTACTCCACCCAGGAGGGGCCACCCCTCCTGGTTCCCCTTAGTCCCTAGTGACTGGGGGATATGAGCCTCACCCCCTGGAGACTGATCAGGACCCCCTGTCCAGGGTGACTACCCCCGGTATCACTCGATCATGTCTCCCCCCAGGAGGGCTTCTCTCCTGGTCCCCTTACCCCTAGAGTTAAGCGCTTCCCTGCCACCAGAAGTTGCCCATTACCTTTTGTGTATTTTCTGTGTGACCCCCTGCTTAGAACCTCAAAGCAAAACCACGGCCAATTAGAAGAGTTTATTAATCTGTAACTAATCAATGTGGTACAAGAAATATTTTTTGACATCTGCTGATAAAAATTTCCCATAGCTTTTTATCAATTACATGCACATCGTGATGTGCAGCCATTATACAATTTGGTACTTTGGTTTAATCAACTGAGTTGATAATGTGAATTGGCCACCGTAAAGACATTCGAAAGCTGACGTTTCGAGCGTTAGCCCTGCGTCGGAGCGAGTCCAAGAGATTCGGAGATTCGCTCCGACGAAGGGCTAACACTCGAAACGTCAGCTTTCGAATCTCTTTACGGTGGCCAATTGACATTATCAACTCAGTTGATAAAACCAAATTATCTTGTAATACTCCCCACCGACGCAGCACCACTAGAAACGTACCCCTTTTATACAATTTGGTACTTCTATCATAGGGACAGCATATACATGTATAAGCAATATTATTGAAAACTGGATCATTGGATAATGCAATTCATTGGCTTAGCCATCGGGGGCTTTGAGCTACATGTATTATACCATGCTCTACAAACATGGTAAGTGTAGGCGTTGGCTATCTACCTGTTCATAGCGTAGTGTATGATTGCACTCGCCATTCAGGTGAGTGGCTCTCTAAATTCACTCGCCTGGTGTAATTTTTACGTGCACAGAAAAAATGCCTTCCCTCACAACAAGAAAGCTTTCCATTTACGAAACGCGTTTTTATTAGGATTGTGGACCGATTTTACTGTTTTATCCTTGTTTTTATCATCAACTGAAAATTGTACTCGTTAAGCAGGTGCCAGTGAGTGATCAGTGATTAGTACTCGCCCGACACTTTCACATTCGCATTAGTGAGCGGGCGAGCGCTAATTTACAACACTGGCGTAGGTATTAGCTATCTACCTATTCTATCTATTCTAATCTTTTAGGAGTGCAAAAGATTTTGCTTCAGCCTCTGACAAAGTTTGGCCACACTTTGCAGGTACAAGGGTATTAAGACTGTTAATGTATGTAGTATATTCCAGCCTCGGTATATATGCGGGCTACATTATGTACTTGCACATAGCGACATGCACTGTGTTTTAGAATAAACATGAATATCCAATGTCCCAGTTGCTGAGTCTTAAAATTATTATTTTTGTGTGTGCTATGATTTCAGCTCTTAGCTGCCCCAGGACATCCAAACAGGAACTTATAGAAAAGGGAATAATTAAAAAGGTAACTAAAGCTTCTGGGAAAAGTTCTGCGGAAGTTCAAACTTTCAAGACAATCATCTTTTTGAGTGATACCTAATGTGAGAAATATACCGCAAACACTGGTAGATTAGCCGCACTCGCCACTGAAACTGGCTAAAATATTTTTTAAACTAAGGTTTAATAGTTAAGCAATAGAGCACTTTTCCATGTTTATTTAGTAAATTCTCAGCTCCGACTATTGCATTTCTAGCTTTTTGATTGGCTAAAAACTCCGACTATGAGCCAATAGTCGGAGTTTTACGTACGTCATATGGAAAATAGTGCGCCAAGTTTAAAAATTTTCCGCACGAAGTTTTAAACTTCAGCCCTCTATAATGGCCGAAATAAAATTCGGCGGCAAAACCCGGTTTGAGAATTTACTAAAACTATTCCATTCGCCCTTGTTGGATATGAAGTGATTATAACCAACTCGGGCTCATGGAATAATTGTTATATAGCCTCATCTAAACACGAGGAGGGTTGGGAAAATTCGAGACAGTTTATGTAAACCCTCGACTACGTCTCGGGCTTACATAACTTTCGAGAATTCTCCCAACCCTCCGAGTGTGTAGATGAGGCTATGTAAACACGGAAAAAGTGCTCTATTGCTTTTATAAAATAATTCTCAAAAATACGCGCGAGTCTAAAACGTCACAACCGTGTTTACGTACTCTCATCTAAACACACCTATCGACCAATGAGAGCACGCATAGTGACTTAGTTATTTTATAAATTTTAATAGCAATAAATAGCTAGGCTTATGCATATGAACAAGGACGGTATTTTAGGAGCCAGAGAATTTGTTAAAGCAATGATCAATGTGTACTCTGATAATTGTTAGTTTTATGAAGTTCTTTTTAGCTTGCTTTTAAGCTTAAACAAACTTATAAATTTTCGATAATAAGCGTTAATTTATGCAAACATATGGCACATTGTCCAGATGTTGTCGCAGACAAGCTGCATCCCCGATCTTAAGTACAATTTTGAGTAAAAAGGGCGACTTATTCGCCGGTGTTTATGGTAATTATTAATCAGACTCATTAAAGCTGATTCTTTTGTCTTTATCTATTTCATTTACTATAATGCATTTCATCAATATCTTACAGTGCTTTCTTTTTTAATAATTGAATCTTTTTGATAAATGCTTTTTATGCATGCGCAATAATGTCGACTTTCACCCGGAAAGAGAAAATTAATGCTGCTTTGTACGAATTAATTTTCTATGAATGGGTGATTTCATTTGCGACCCCGTCTGACAACGTCATCTCACAGGTGACAGTTCTCCTTTTGAAGCTTCTCAATATGATTTGTTTGGATTGATTACAACCTGCCAAGAAGAGGTGTTGATGTTACAGGAAACGATGAAATCCTTGGTGCCCATCACTAACAAGCATTATCATCATCTTTATTTAAAAACAGGGTAAAATACATCAGGCATTAACAATTTCAAATAAAAGCTACAACTAATTACGAAAAACTATGTATACAGATTAATCTTATTTAAAATACTACTAAAAATTAAAGAAAGTAAACTAAATTAAAGCCTGTTTTACATGAATGTCGTGTCGGAATTAACTAGCAATCGTCGGAAATTAGTCAGAGATGTTGCTTGCCTAGCAGCTGAGGGTAGGCTTTTCCATAGGACTGCACCACTATAGCCAAAGCTATTTTTATAATAGTTAGTACGTGGCAATAGTTAGCCTACAGGCATATGAAAAAAGTAAGCTTTTCCAGTCCCCCAAATTCAAACGTTAGTTGCCTGTGGCATCTGGCGCTTCTAGTGCACAGCCCTGCTTTGGATTGGAATAGATGAACCTTCGCTTACGTGCACATTATATGTTTTTGGGAATTGCAGCTGGAGGACCCTTCCAGAGTTGGTTCAGCAGGAAGGCCTGGATCAGGTCCCAAAGCGAGAATGGTAAGGATCCATAATAGTGGAAACTGCGTGGACACAGCACGAAGCTCCTTAGTATTGCATACGCTGCATTCTAATTATCTCCTAGCTACATAAATTTATGCTGCAAAATTGCACACCAAGCCTATTTCAGCACAGGGGAATCCACGCTGACGTCTTTGTAATACAATTTGCCTCATTAGCATACTGTACAACTTCGGCTAGAGAAGGCATCATGCTAAGTATTGATACGAACTGACCCAAAACCTTTAAAGAGCTTGTCAAACGTAGTAAATGTTGAAATTTCTAACTCTTTTGTTGTGATATTCAGGGATACAGTGTATATTGTCTTTCAAAAGTCAGCCCATGCAATCTTTGTAAACAATTTCACACCAAAAGTACTTAATAATACAGAGAGTTTACATTTCTGGGTGACTTTATCGTGCCATGTCCTAATAACACCGAGATGATGTATAAAGTGAATCGCTCAAGGGAAATTAAACTGTAGAGAGCATTTACCTTGTCTTTCTAAGGTTTCGACGTTTAGAGGTCGTGCTTTGATCATGTTTCTATAGTTACTTTCTTTCCATTTTTCTTGTAGGCAGCGTTCTCTCGGCCAGGTTCAGCTTATGTTCTGCAGTCGGAGCCTTTTTCTAAGCGACGCAGCAATCAAGAGAGCTCTGAGTTTCCTCTTGGTAGGACCTTTGCTTTGTTTACTTAATTCTCCTTAAATTGTTTAACGTTAATATTTCCCTGTAACACCGTGTTCAATCGCGACGTTAAACAGTTTCGTTAAGGTTTCTCTATCATGGAGGAGCAAATTTCAAGAGACTGATTGAGTCTCTTGAAATTTGTTGTTCATAGGGTCTGGTTTACGATGCACATTTATACTCCTTGTCGATCTTTATTTTGAGATGACTACACACTTCTACATTGTAAGTAATGTTCATTGAGATATGAAATCAGCGATGAGATCTAAGGACCATACGGTTCTGTTGTGGAAAGAAAAATGTAAGGAGACGTGAAGGAATGTTTGTCACAGTAAAGTTGTTAACACGTAGTGAACTTTATATGGCTAAAAAGTACTTAACCTTTATTGAAACAGGTAGTTGTTTCAATCTTTAGTCAGTTTTTCCATAGACTGAAACTCTGATAAGAAGAACTCGAAAGGGATGTTGAAACATTTTAATTTTTTTTTCTATCTTCCAAATATCCAACAGGGAAAGAGAAAACAACAAAAAAAAACTCAAAGCGGCAGTGAAAATGTTGACTCATTCGCGCATCAGACGCTCTCTGGAAACAAAGAATGTGATTCTTTTTCTCTAGATATTCATAGATGATTTTTTTTACCTTTATTGTTTTAATGAGAGAAAACGGTAACTAGCGTGTGCATGCTTTTGCTTTGAAACCGCAGAAAACTTAAGGGCTGCCAGGTCGTGTCCATAATAAAGCCGCCTGGTTTTAGTTTCTTTTATTCGATCAGGTCGAAGCCAAAACTATCCTACAACAATTGATAATGAGATCGATTTTAATTTTGTCTTTGCCAGGTGGACCTGCTGGCGGCGATGTTTTAGCAGGAACGACGAGCGCGCGAGATCAAGTGGAGCCTGGGGGAAAGCCAGGATTCTCTGTGTGGCGTACGTGAAGTCACCTCTTACGTCTCCAGTTACATTTAGCGTGTGTTGCACGTAAGATTTATTTATACATTTCAAATGCTCGACTTAACGACACATGCTTTGTATCTACATATTTTTTTTAAAATCTGCATGAGAGAGAGTCAATGACCATTTTGAGAATTACTAATGCAGTCAATACATTGTGTTCGACATTAAATCAGTGACATATATAAGTGTGTGCAATTTTACAG
>OZ026601.1:25467413-25489913 GCA_964020085.1 Micromussa lordhowensis
TTGCTGAAAAAGTTGGCGAGAATAGAGGCAAGATCTATTTGTCGCCTACAGTTTGCCAACGTGTTTGTCGACTGTTTTTGTGCCGTTGGCACACAGCAACTTCAGTTTGCCAACACGAGTTTCCCAACTTTTGTTTGCCGTGTGAAGGCCGCTTTAGATGAAGCTGCTAAATAATTATAACATATCACTTTATGAGACTTCAATCAAACAAACCTTATCCATGTTGTTTTCTTGGTAGGTAACCCAATTCTTATTGTTTAGTGATGTAAGTAACTTGTACTTTGTTGTCCAGTGACCATCGGTTGACTTTCCTTGAGTGGCCACAGCACAGATAAGGAACTCGTATAGCAAGTCAATTTCTAAATAGTCGTTAGCATTGTTGTCGTTGATGGGTGACCAAGCACCTTGTCCGTTAAGTCGACCTTTGGAAGGTGCATCACTGTCATTTGTTGACGAGGCTGAAAAGCTGCTGTCTGGTATAGTGTATCTGCTTGCTACTCCGATGGCCTGGATTTGACATGCTGAAACGTGATCAAGTGGCTTATAACGCTTATTCCTTTTGGCGCTCAAACATGTATCGCTATGTTTACAGTATGCTATCTGAGTTCAGTAGCATTCGTATCAAGCGTACCGTCGTTTCTTGAGTGGCCCGTTTTTGGTTATTTCAAGAATAAAAGTTGCTCTTTCCTTAGGTTAGTTTCGATTCAGAAGATATATCCAAACACTCAAGACAGTGTTTGTTCGCGTGTAATTTTCAGCTTCTTAAGGCCCTCCACAGACTAGGGATTTAGTTGTCGACAACTATTTTTGATAGATAACTAAAAGTTATCGAGAACTAAAAAAACGTAGTCTGTGGCGCAAGTTGACGACAACTAAGCAGTTTCCCTTTTCGAAAAGGGAAACTGCCTAGTTGTCGACAACTAATAGTTGTCGACGGCCTCATTTTTTTGCGTTTTTCTAGTGTGTGAAAACGTTTGTTTTAGTTGTCGACTACTTTTAGATCTCTGCGCTATTGTGTCAGCGGCTTTCCCCGCCGGCATATGCGTAGTAAGCACATGCACATGCGTAGTAAGCTCTTGGTGCCCAACCTCCCTGCGTATCGGTTGCTTAATCAGTATTTTAGCGCCAGTGTGTGGAATCCCTTTATCGGATTTATTTAGTTGTCGATAACTTTTAGCTGTCGATCACAAATGGTTGTCGACAACTAAATCTCTAGTCTGTGGAGGGCCTGTCAGAAGAAGGTAGACTACATGATCAAGCAACAAGTATGTCATACCTCGCCTTGCTGAATACACCTCGACTTCACAGAGTGTGAGCAGCTCACTGGTTTTTAGACTTCTGATGGTCACGTATCGTCCGTTCAAATAGGGACGACAGTAAAAGGATTTACCCTCTCCTTGAGGAACGCCATGGATACCACCACACCTAGGATTAGCCACGCCTCCATCAGTAGACATTGACCCTTTTAGAGAAAAAAAAAAGACATTTTATTTTATCCCAAGGCGTTAATGCTAACTGAAGATAAAAGTGACATCTTTTGACCTTTGGGTGCAAACGAATAGAAAATTAGTGCACGCAGTACTGGTTTCATACTGTTTTTTATAATAGTATTACCAACAGTTATATCCGCGGGTTTCCGTGCGATTTCGAAATAGTTCGAAGTTAACGTGGCTTTGAAACCCATTTGCCTCGTGTTTTGTTGCCTTTCTTCATGCCATCGCAATTGTTCGTTGAACAATCCCCGATGATGGGAATGCTTGTCAGGCGCTTCCCTGCGCCTTTATCTCCTTACTTATCCTGTGATTTTAAGTGGACTGGACGCTTATTATGCACGTATTCATAATAGTGAATGTGTCAATGCCTGCTGCTTCATGTGGTTAAAATAAAAAGTAAGGTGATTGATTTCCGGCAGTCCTATTTTTGGGCCATTCCGCCTGACCCAAATCCCATTCTAAGTGAGTAATAACTTGAGTAAATAATAATACATCACACACCTGAGACTTGGAGAAGATGGTTGTTTATGTGGTGGAAATCCCTGACTTTTTCTATATCTATTTATTGCTTTAGAAGTCTAAGTTCGTGTGACAATGACAGCAAGCATGGTTTGAGTTTATTCGTCTCTCTATCCACCCTCTCGTGTCAGACAAACATTGAATCTAGTATAGTCTGACCTACCCACTCTGATCTCGAAATTCTCCAGACGAGCTCCACAGCAATCGCCTCTGTTAACAATGTACAATTCAGACACAGGCTCGTCTCGTCCGAGGTCTACTCTCCACCAAGGCTGATGTTCTCCTTGTGTACTTGCACATGAAGATCCAGCATTAAGACTTGTGTTACTGTTACCATCCACTGCTCTGCTACTAACTAAGGCAAAGATCGTGCTCATCTGAGCGGTTTGCTTGCCAAATGCCAGGTTTTCTGGAAAATGAAAGCAGTGATGGCCATTTAAGGTGTCCGGCAACAGTTTCCAGCGCGTTTCTAACAGCTATGCTTTGAAGGATGAATACTACCACTGTTTTAACAAGTGATGCTACAATAATGGTATCATACAAATTCCCAGTGATTGATAAACAAGTTGCGGTCATCCTTTTTATATAACAGGTTACCATAGCAACAATATAACCCGTTTAAAACGCCCTTAATTTTTGTTATAAACGCATATATCTCTAAAACGAATTCGGTGATTACGAATTGTAATCAGTAAGGTAAGATGCAACTTTTTGCAAAGTTTTAAAAATTCCGTCCAGGGGACTCAGATTCACCTTGTTTTTAAACTTTGCAAACGAAGTTGCATCTTATCATGTTGATTACAATTCAATCATAAAAAAAGGAATCATTGAGCTCGTTTTTAGAGTTATAAGCGCTTATAGCTAAAATTAAGGGTGTTTTTAGCGGGTCATATTGTTGCTATGGTAATCTATTGTGCCAGAAAATTGACAGCAACATGTTCACCAATGATTGGGCAGTTTTTTGATACCATAATTTTGGCATCGATCGATATAGAGTGGTTATAATGACCCATCAAAATCTAAGACTTAGAAAGCACTGGAAACTGTTTCGAACCACCTTAAGTCAAAAAATAGTTTTTCAGTTGTATTGTGGGTTGTCGTTGCTGGTCCAAAATGAACTTAAAAATCAGTCATGTCGAGTTTTGATGACTATGATGTTATTGTAGTTCCCCTTTGGTT
Organism: Micromussa lordhowensis; assembly: GCA_964020085.1. Taxonomy (NCBI): domain Eukaryota; kingdom Metazoa; phylum Cnidaria; class Anthozoa; order Scleractinia; family Lobophylliidae; genus Micromussa; species Micromussa lordhowensis. Next base: position 25,470,605 of record OZ026601.1, read on the forward strand.
CAGCCAGAGAGGGGAGGGGGGGGGGGGGGGTCAACTACCTAATCAGTTCTTTACTCGGTAGGAATTGCGATTATGATTTCAAGCATTAGGGTTGGTAGGGTAGGGTACGGCATGGTGGGGTAAGTTTCAGTACTATGCACTCAAAGAAAGTAAGAAAGAAAACTGCACTACCAACATTTCTTCAGCTCCAGCAAGGCATAGTTGGTTCTTAAATCAGCCAACAAAGGTTGTTTTAGGTTTGTATACTTAACGGTACGTATATCAAGTTAATTCTGGACGCCGCAAAACTTGAGTTCAGCGAAAGTCGAATCGAAACTGGTGATAGAAAATCGTCTGGGTGTACATTGGAGTGTATTTTATCCTGGAAACAAGAGGAACTTAGGAATGCAACTCAGTGAAGTTGTCTAAAAGTTCTGTTTTGCTATTATGAGCTAGATACTTGTATCAAATGATCTGAAAGTTATAGTTATAAATACCTCTTGAGTAGATCTCCACTTCACAAAGGGTTAGCCACTCTTGCTTTGCGACCGTGGTCATGATACCAACATATCTGCCAGTCGTCAGTGGATTCGTGAAACATAGAGCTGAAGCTTTGAACTGAATAAAACTGTAGAGTCCCATGCATTGAGGATTGCGTGTCACATCTGCGTTGTCACCTGCCATTTTTAGATCAAGCATATTATGAAGTCTTCTATTCTCTTTCGCTTCGCTCAGCCCAATAGAAAACATTTCTATTATAAGTAGAAGAGACAAGTAGCACAACAAGTAGAGGAGGGAGCCGCCAGCGATGATCGAGTTTATTTACAAAAGTTTGAACCGGAGACACACTGAATACAGTTTACAAGCCAAAGAATATAAGAAAAAAAGTCACACGCTATTTAAAACAACGATATAAAAGAAAAACAGTCTCGAGTAAACTGGTCGGCGTCAAGTGGTGTGATATTCACAAAGAGTGGTATATAAAGGCCTAATTATCCCAGTGGGAACTAATTCCAAGCAACCTAATCAAACACCTAAAAGAAATACATATTGGAAGTCATCACGAAGTCAGTTTTTAAAAAGACCTCATGGCGGAAAAAAAGCTGCTCAAATTTTTGTTGTGCTTTCCTTTTTGTCTTTTAATTAGCTCAATGATGACAAGAGGATGAAGAGTAAGGTAGCCCCGTCCCACACAGCGGTCAAACGCAAAAATCAAACGCCACTTCCGGTTTTCGCCGCCTCGAACTTCGTACTATACAATGTCGATCATACAAAGTCGAGTGTTGTATAGTGCGTGTATAGTGCGTTTGAACAGGCCTTAAGAGTTTGAAGAGAAAACCTGCAAGACTTCTGTAGGAAAATGTTATAAAAATAGTACTGTGAGAGAAAATTACAAGCTGGGAGGACTTTAGGATGTCCATCACGAAATGTCCTGGTCATATGCGAAGTTTAAAGCTTAACTTTTCAGCGAACTGTCTTAACTTTGCGCTTGAAAGCGAAAATTTTCGAAAATTTAAGACTTTGTCAAGCGAAATTTTGGGGAGAACTGCGCACGCGCGCCACGTTTGACCGCTGTGTGGCCCCGTGCACACTACGCCAAAAAATTTGAAACAGAAGTTTGAAATGTTCTCCGTCCACATTACGATGGAGGAATTTAAAAACCCAGCGATCAACGGTCATTTTGGATATGTGTTTGAGGAAAACTCGGGGAGGGAAATCTCATGCTCATCGTGACTACATCGTTGTCGAAAAGCTCCGGAATAATGCGCTCATGGAATAATTGCTAAGTAGACTGCGCCTGAGTAGTACTGAAGAAGGATGTCTCAGGATTTATGCATGCCAGTTGTGTAGGATCGATCCTTCTGCTTCGGTTATATTGAAGACGGCGCTCATTTTTAAAGTGGTCTTACAAAAGTAAACCGTTCAATGTAGCTGAAAATAATACTCACCCATTGTTATCTTATAGTCCTTACTTCTAAGCCTTACAACAGGGTCCGCCGAAAACCTGTTGACGATGGACACCTCGGACACTGGTACGCCATTTGGGCCCAGATCTACTCGCCACCAACCTGGATTGTTTGGATTAGTATGCGAACAGTGTCCATGATTAAAATCAGCATCGGGATTCCCGTCCACTGCTTTCTCTGCTTCACCTGATGCGTGAACATCACCATAAGTGGAGGACTGAGCCGCGGGCTTGCCAAGAGCAAGGTTCTCTGTTCAAGTGCAAATAAAACACAGTGAGCTTGAAGAAGAAAAGAATGAAGAAAATAGTGGCCCTTTGGATGTGCTTCGGAATACGCTGAAGGGATTTTTGCAGTCCTAAGTAGTTTCACAGCTGTCCAACGAAACAGTAGTTGAGGGGAAACCACACTGAAGCAACGGCCATTAATTAAACTTAGGGCTCGAAGATGAAGATGATCACAATATTTCCACCAATGACTGGGGATTTGTGTCATATCACCACTGTAACGTATCTCGATAAATTCAGTGTGCAGTGGTGTAAAGATCTGTCAAAGTCATTGCTAGAAACTGTTGCCTGCCACCTTAAGAAAGTTCAGACTGACTCAATCGCAATTTTCAATTCTGACTCGCGGTAAGGGTACAGGAAAGGATCACATGTTAACTGTATCATCATGCAACTGGCGGTTTTAAGTACCATTGACGCGAATTACGAGTGAATTGCAAACACGTCGACTATACAACAAAGACAATATTTTAAAAAGTCTCGTTTAAGTAACATATGATTAAGTGTCTACCTGGCTCTAGTTTCACTCCAAAGACTTCTGTTCTCATACATATACTGTTATGGTGTGTTTTTGGCAAGAATCGCAAGTACTTTGCTAAGACTCCGTCAACGAGAACGTGCTTGACTTCAGAGTTTCTGTCATAATTTCCCTGGAATAACTGCAACAGAACAAAGAAAAGCTTACTACTTTGCCAATATTTCCTTTTTAATACGGAATTTCAACAACAAAATAAAACCTAGCTAGCAAACCATTGGTATGAAATTCTATACAAGTAAAGAGGCATCATAATCCATGGATGCAAGCTAATACGTGTAGCTTCACCTCACAAGCAATTAAAATGACAATGACAATTAAAATACAAGCGATTCCTGCTTTTAGCTGTGCGTTATGGAGTTATGATGTTCTTGGGAAGGTTGAATAACGGGCATGTAGTTAAATTCTGCTACGGCTCGAGCAACATTTTACGCTTCTGTACAGCTGGTTGAAGTTCGTATTTCCAAAATCAATAGCACCAAACGCCGTCAATTCATCGTCGGCTTTGTACATGCCTTTCGTAGCCAAAACTGATTAGCCCGCAAGTTGCCTGAACCACCCTTTGCAGAGAATGGTTACACAGGAATGTCTTACAAAGGAATGTACCGAACTCAATTCATACCCTTGTGTTCACGTGACTTTGTTCACTTGGACACGAGGCAAACGCAATAGCAAGAACAGCCAAAATCTGTGGGCAATAGGACGTCTTGGTGGATAAAGCCCGAAATGGGCATAGATTGAAAATATGTTAAGAAAGAGATGTGATTTGCCAAATTAGTTGACTCTGTAGGAATAAAAGACAGCGAAACACGGAGAAGAATCGATATCGATAGAATGAATGTGAGTTAATCAGCACTGTATCTCTAGATTTCGTCTCGATGTGATGTTTACTGCAACTCCATTTATTTAATATATAAACAGTCTCCACTGAGTTTACCTGCACTTGGCACGCTCCAGCCTTGTAATCCGTCCAAAGTAATCCATCTTTAGATGATTGTAATGTATATGTTTCCACCCACTCATCTACTTGTGAATTTCCCTGGGTTGACACAGCACAGATAATGTGAAGTGTCTGCAGGTCAATCTGTAGATATGGACTAGGGTCGCTTGCTTCTGGGCACCAGGAGGATCCTGCTGTGTAGTTCACTCGACCATTTTTGGCTGGTGTGCGAGCACTTTGAACGGAGGAAGCAGTTATCTTGCTGTCTGAAATTGATCCACTTCCAATTCCAAGATCCAAATCATTACAGCTTCCTGACGTGAGGGGAAAGGGCAGTGATTATAAAAACAACTTCATCACGGATCCGTTTAATTTGCTAAAGGGCTTATGGTTTTCTTTCATTTTCCAGCTTTTCAGTGATCTGGAATTCTAAATCCTTTTATCTAATTAGCTGATCGCGCTACCTCCGGGGAGTCATTTAAAAAAATAAGAGCCTGGCTTCTGGGCGAGAGACAAAACAACGGATAACAGGCAGGCAAAAAACAAGTATAGCATCTTTCGTGGCGGTGCTTGATTAATGCTCTCGATATATTATCTTGATAATTACCTACTGAAATTCGCCTCACTTGAACGTTTTCCTGTTGTTTGGATATTAGTCAATTTTACTTAATCAACATTTTGATAAGAAAATTTACGAGGGAAACTCAGAATTTCATTCGTAGCTGAAACTATAAACTTACCTGCAAAATCCAAACTTAAGGTGGCTCAAAACAGTTTCCAGCACTTATATTTGCATGGGTCGTTATAACCATTCTTTATCACTTGATGCTACAATCATGGTATTAAAAAACTGCCCGATCATTGGTGAAGACTTTGGTACCATTTTCGTGACACAATACGTTACCATAGCAACAGTATAACCTCCTAAAAACACCCTTAATTGCAGCTTTAGGGGCTTATAATTCACAAACAGCACGGTGAAATTTTTTTATATTATCAACTTTTGATAAGCATGGTAAGATGCAACTTTTGGCAAAGTTTAAAAAAATTCTGTACATGTGGTTCAGAGCCACCTTAAATTTTTGAAAAATTAAGGTGGCTTTGAACCCCATGTACAGAATGTTTTTACACTTTGCCAAAAGTTGCATTTTATCATGCTTATCAAAAGTTGATAATATAAAAAAAATTCACCGTGCCGTTTTTGAAATATAAGCCCCTAAAGCCGCAGTTAAGGGTGTTTTTAGGAGGTCATCCTGTTGCTGCTATGGTAACGTATTGTGTCACGAAAATGATACCAATGTGTTTACTAATGATTGCTCAGTTTTTTGATGCCATGATTGTAGCATCAAGTGATAAAGAATGGTTACAATGACCCATCCAAATCAAAGTGTTGGAAACTGTTTTAAGCCACCTTAAGGCAGACGAAAAAATTACTTGCGCGGAATTTCACGCATAAAAGAAAATTCAAAATCTTTGTTTCTTCTATCAAGTGTAGCTTAAAAACGCAAAAAAAAAAAAAAAAAAAACAGAAAACGCATTGGCTCTCAGAAATAGGCTCGCGGCTCTTGGCCCGCGACTCGCTGTTCCGGCTCACAGACTCGCACATTAGTCACTGTCTCCAGTTAATCATTCCGTACCCTTTTTCGCAGCTCAATTAAAGATTGACAGTTCTAAGCACTTACATGTAATTGATATTTACTAATAAGAATAATGTTGCAAAAGAAAATACTTATCCATAGGCCACTCTATTCAAGTTAATAAATATGTACTGAAGAAAAAGATTAAAAATATTTGACTTACCAGGTGTCTCTGGTGGGGTCACAGAAGTCACGTTAAACAGAGGAGGTCCTAACAAAAAAAACAAAAACAATGTACATTGTAGGCAGATGTAAAAAAATGAACACTGCGTCACTGTTATAAGCTGCCATGCAGCTATTCCAGTAGTCCCCCTCCCCACCTCACCCCCTTTCTATAACTCTAACATCATCCAGCTACAGACTCTTGAGCAAAACGAATAAAGAAATTAAGTTTCTAAAGAAACTGTGGTGCTGCGTCGTGGGGAGTAATACAAGATAATTTGGTTTTATCAACTGAGTGTGAATTGGCCACCGTAAAGAGATTCGAAAGCTCTCGAAAAACGCTCAGTATAGGTTGCCATGCTCGACTGACTGCACTCTCCATAAAGCAAATGCTTTGGCCGTTAAGTCATGCAAAAATCCGAATCCTCATGTGGTGATTCAAACCGACAAACGTTCCTTTCTTGAAATAAACCAATCACAGTCCTTCTGTCATTCCTTGTAAACTAACCTTGAAATCAATCTGATCTAAAATACCTTTTAACCTACAGCATCTACAAACTGAGCACTGACATTATGTTGCGAGTAATCTAGGACTTTACTTGACTTACCTTTGAGTTCATACACCTGATTGGCCCCAGGTCCACCTTCGCCATCATCTTTGCACGCCGTAGATTTTCCATACTTATCGTACGTCTGTGGCGCACTAGCACTAGCGACACACCAGCCACCATTCTGGACTGCAAACATGCTGTAACCCGCTCTCATCGCAGCCACGGCGCACTTGGCAATTGGATTCGTACGAGAAGAATAAGATCCATCCAAGATAGAGTCCTTACCCTCCAACGTTGGGATTGCACGACTTCCAGTATCCTTATAGCATCCAACTGCATCATAATCTGGACAACAATGGACAAAAAGATGCAATATTAAAGAACCATATACCATGATTTACATTCTTTCTTTTTTGTCCTCTCAAATGTGTACCATGGTCACGCACAGAGATCATACAGATTAAGTTTATTTCTCTACACTTTATTGTCAAGTTCCTTTATTTACTCCTACCAGCTTCAGTACTGCGGAGAGACATCATGATGGACTTCAAACTTGAGAGGCTTATAAGCTAGATCGTGTGACCAGCTATGCAATCACCTGTGATGTAGTAAACCTGATTAGCCCACGGTCCACCTTTCCCATCTGACTTGCAGGCCGACGATTTGCCATATTTGTTGAAGGTCTTGGCAGCCGTAGCACTGGATGCACACCATCCACCATTTTGAACTGCAAAAATGTTGAACCCTCGTTTCTTAGCTGCTCTATAGCATTTTTCGATGGAGTCGAGTCTCGCCTCGTACCTGCCATCCAAGATTGCATCTTGTCCTTCTATTGATGGTATGGCGCGGCCTTTCTGATCTTGGAAACATCCAATTGTCTCGTATAGAGGAGGATGATCTGTTACGATAGATTTTACAATGTTGACTCAGAAAAACATTCACCGATTTTTCGTCTAGATAAGTTTTAACTAGTCTGATGTCTACATCATGATTTGCAGATCTTAAGTAAATGGGGCGCAAAGAAAGTTACCCGGTAGCATTCCTTTGCAACACTCTGAATTCCCCTAGTACACCCTCGCTATTTAAACATTCCACTAAAAAGGCAACACAATGACAAGCAAAAGCTAAAGCCATTCGAACAGCCGTGTCGACCAATTATTAAGTGATTTAAGTAACTTGTACTTTGTTATCCAGTGATCCGCTGTTGACTTTCCTTGAGTAGTCACAGCGCAAATAAGGAACTCGTATAGCAGGTCAATTTCTAATTAACAATTAGATTATGAGCTCGAGATTTCTATGAGGTGATAGTTGATGAGGCCGAAGGCCGAATCAACTATCGCCTCATAGAAATCGAGAGCGAATAATCTAATTGTTTTAGTAGAATTCTAACTGAAATTAACGCAAATAACGGTTTCCAATGATTTTCCCACGCATTATTGAACTTTACCCATAAACAAAGTTGCACGTATCGAACTGTCCTTGGCAAATTTGCAGTTGTTTACGCGCGTGCCCGCTTTTTCAATATTTTCAAGTTTTTAAAGTCAAGAAACCTTAAAAGTGCTTCTTTTAGTCTTCTCAGGAATTTAATTACCCGTTTACATCTAAAATTCCTTCCAAAACTTCGGAAAAACTATAAAAACATCGCATTTCGTGGACGACCGGCGGTCAACTGTACTCTAATGGCTGATAGTATACGAGTAGCTCAGCCAATCAGATTGCAGCATTTGCATTAGTATACTAGTAGAATTCTACTAAATAGTCGTTAGCATATATTGTTGTCGTTGCTTGGTGACCAAGCATCTTGTCTTTTAAGGCGACCTTTCGAAAGTGTATCACTGCCACTTGTTGACGAGGCTGAAAAACTGCTGTCTGGTATAGTGTAACTGCTTGCCACTCCGATGGCCTCCGTTTAATCAATTCCTATTGGCTCAAACATTTATCGTTACCACCCCCCCCCCTCCCCACCTTACCCCTATACAGTGACTACCACATTATCCAGCTACAGACTGTTAAGCCAAAGGAGGTTTCATACTCGAGTGACTGTACTGTCCGTAAAGCAAATGCTTTGGTCGTGAAGTCACGCAAAGCTCCTGATCCCCAACCAACATGCGTTCATTTCTTTAAATAAAGCAATCACAGTCCTGCTTTCATTTCCTTGAAAAGTAGACTTGAAATCGATCTGACCTAAAATACATTTTAATCTACAGCATGTACAAGGTACCTCTGTACTCAAGGCCAAGATGCCACACTGTGAATGGTGCATAGTTCCAAATTACCTTTGGATTTTTCGCAGATATAGCCATACTCCTTATTGCAGTTGTTGTCATTCCAATGTGTAAGATACAACTCAACGCAGTCCTCACCAGCGCGATCATTTGGTTCCCCTGGATACCAGTTACTATACACTGAGGTATTATACGGTGCACCATCACTCCAAACAAATTGGTTTTCATTGTGTCGATCATTGAGTCCAATCCAGTAATGCTGATTCCAAACCTTTGACGATTTATTATAAACGAAGCTCATTTCTGATTGGTTCGCTATACTAACAAGGTCTCCACCATAACCTAGGCAAACTCTGCGAGCATTGTCCCAGTTGAGACCTCGCATTGACGAGGACTGGATAACAAACTTGTAGCAAGAGTTGCCATATCCATCCCAGCCACTTGGACAACCTAAGGCTTGGGAAACAAATTATTAAAACAAAACTCAGTTTAATACTTTAGGACAAGAGACATGGATATCAGTATATGTATGGAGAACAGCACCTCCCAAAGTTTCTGTAACAACATTCAAATCTATTAGCAAAAGAAGAGCTAAGGAAATAAAGACTTTTATCATATGACCCGTACGGCCCCGCGCGCAATTTCCTTGCAAAACCATAAGAGAAAAGGTCCCGTATGAGGGCCGTACGCGTCGAAGTGATAGGGCCGGAAAAACACGTACGGCCCTACTAGAAATGCGTACGGCCCTACTAGAAACGAGTGCGGCAAAATCGATGCGTGTTAATGGCAAAAACAATATTTTGTTGCTGCCAAAGTTGTTCTCTCCACAATGAGTCATGAAAGTGAACATTCTGAGAGCGAATTTTACTATCCAGGCGAATTGTCTCATGCAGAACTACTTCTTCAGTCGCCAACTCACTCCGAAAGCAAAGAAAGAAATTTAACACTCCTCGCAAATGAAGAAGCTCACACCTCTCTCAGAAACCAACAAGCAAACAGGCGGTCAAGGAAACAACTTTTCCGGGTAAACTGTCCAATATTTAACCTTTCCAATAAGCAAACAGTTGGCGAAACTTCTTTCCTTCAAAGGCATCAAAGAATTAATCGTGGGTCAAAAGAAAGAAAACCGAAGAAGTAAACAAAGTACGATATAAGCTTAAATGTTTTCTTTGATGGCTTGACATATTTTTGACAGCTTTATGTCAACTTTCTGTTGGCTTTTTAGCATGAACAAAAATGAAAACGTGAATTGTGTTTTTCGATGAATTGTGAGATTCTTGTTTGACGCGAAGAAACTGATAATGACAAACTTTTGTTGTAGAAACGTTCATGTAATTGTTCCGCGCGCGCTGCCGTCTGATCTTATGTAATCGCGTCCTATTTAGGCTCGAACAGAATTTTCAAAATTTTCAACATTAAGTGGTCATATGATAAAATGCTTATTGACTGAGTAAGGTCGGGCCGGACGGGAAAATATTTGGCTCTCGGTCAGGACGTACGGACCTCGCTGCGCTCGGTCCGTACGCCCTGACCTCGAGCCAAATATTTTCCCGTCCGGCCCTCCCACTCAGTCAATAAGTACATAATATGTTATTGGGCTTCACTAGATGCAAAGAAAAGTAATTTTCAGGCTTGCCCTAGCCTTCAGGCAGCCCATATACAATGTGCATGTACTCACAATGTGTTAGTATTTTGGTGTAATGGTTATGAAGTACTAGCTTACCGATGCGTCAGGCAGCCAGTCATCTGATAAACATGTATTTCGTCTTACAACATAATCTGTATCCTTTCAAATTACAACTATTTGTTCTAGTATTTAGAACCTGAACTACGCCAGATGCAAAAAAATACAACAACTAAAAAACCACCCTGCAGCAGCACGAGAACTAAGACATTTAGAATTTTTCATATAGGCTGCTATAACAAAAGGTTAATAATGAAGCTAAAAATGATAATTATACTAATAATAATTATGATAATAATAATTTTAATAAAAGTAAAATAATAATAAATAATAATAATATTTTTTTTTAATAATAATAAGTAATTTTTTTTTCCATACTCGTAAAAAGCCATCGCATCACATTTTCCAGTGTACCACTTCCTGTACCGTCGTCTGCAAACCAACATTGTTTAGCAGAACTAGAGGCTTGCAGTTGAGCAATCAATGGCTGTAAACTGACAGCATAGAAACTCATCGCCACCGGGTCTCCTTGAGTGGTCACTTCAGCTGACTGTAACTCTTCTCCACCCATGATGAAGAGCCGGGCATGCCTACGGTAGGTGTTGATTACATAAGTTGCGATTGATGGACAAAGGACTGTGATGTTGTGAAGGGCAGCTGCTCTATTCAAGGAATTAAAGGCGTTAGATGCGTCAATTAGCAGCACTGCATCGGTGTCATCAGCGTCAAATATGCTGCGCATTTCATGGACTGCTGCCTGTGTCCTGCGCAAACCTGCATGGAGCCACACGCTTCAATCACGTCTTGTTTGGTCACACTCATCACACACTTTCCCATTATCCGGCGTATTACTTCTCCGACCCCTATGGGTCGCACCTTTTCTTCTCCTTTGTCGAGTGGTATCAGACGATTAGCTAGAATAGCTTCAATGCTGTGAGGATCCACATACTCGGTGCATAGCTTTCTCGTCATAGTAGCAATAGCGGAGCAGAGATTTGTGCTTGACTTTCTGAAAGATTTACAAGCCATCATCCGCCGGAATCCATTAGAGTCAACTCCCGATGGGCCACCCGAACCTTTCGTTTTTAGGGCTGCTTCCCTAACCATCTCCTTATTTATTTGCTGGAAAATTGAGTCAGGCACTTGCTCTGTCGGACCAAACACAAGAGCTCCAAGTTGGGCCTCCTGTGCCTCTGGATGTTTTTCCCGAAGCTGTTTCATTACATCGTCTGTTAGAGGCAAGACTCCTCCTCCGTTTTCACCACTCAAATACCGCAGAGCCGAATTAATTTGTCCTGACATGACAAGGTTGTCGAAAACCCTGGCGCTGTCTGGCTTGCTCTGTCTGTGGGATCTTATAAGGCACCTTTGAATAGCGCGACCTTCGCGTAGAAGAGAGCCGATTTCACCTCTATTCCATTGATCGAGTCGTTTGCCCAAGCATTCTTGGTGTTCCTTCGCTTTTGATTTTTTGGTTAGGCTTTTGGAGACCAACTGCTAAGAGAACAATGGCGACTTTCAGAGCGACGTGTTGCGATGGCGATCCATTATTCCAATCATTGATGTGCTCAGTGAATTTGTCGATGAATTCCCTCCCTATCTTCCCATAGGGAACAAGAAAGGTATTTTTCCGCCACTTGACGATCTCATCATAGGCATCCTCAATGGTCGACACATTCACTGTTATTGATCTCCCTTCAGGATCTTGGCCCCAAAACACACTCGATGGGAAAAGCAGATGATTGTATTCGGGGAGCTTTCCCGGTGTCGCAGCCTTATTGTTGTTACCCGATATGGCTGGTTGATTATATTGTTCAGACGTCTTAGCAGTAGTTAATCCTCTAGTGGTTTCGCAATAAATAGGAGCCTGTCCCTGGGGACGTTGCATGTTCTGCTCTTGATCTTTCATATGTAAAATACTAGCCTGATCGAAGGAAATATGCAAATCTAACTCCGAGCATTTGTCAGCATTCCTGTTTAATAAAGTTTCAAGCCCATTTTTTGGTTCAGGATGAATTGGAGCTTCTATACTTGCACACGCCCCACCACTTGAAGTATTCTCTAGGTTTTTGTCCGCTTTCGCAGCGTGGTCGCGAAGATTTTAATACTACTACTACTACTACTACTACTACTACTACTACTACTACTACTACTACTACTACTACTACTACTACTACTACTACTACTACTACTACTACTACTACTACTACTACTACTACTACTACTACTACTAATAATATAATAATAACAATAACAATAATAATAATAAAGAGGACGAACACAAAGACTGACTAACCTAGAAAGACCTAAATCTCCCGCCAAATGCCTAAATAGTCCCTAAACGTCCCATGACAACCCGCTATCATTATTAATATTATTATCATGCTTGAAAGCATACACAACTACGCACAGTGGACCATTTCTTTGACAGAGGTAGGGGAAAAAGTACTTTTTTCCTTTGACACAAATACATATTGCTGATATCAGCTTGTTTTGTTAATTTCATCAAATTGTTTCTTGATTCGAAGAGCTATACGAGCAATCAACATGAGATCAACTATGTTAGTACTTTAATGATACAATATCCTTTTCTGCTAAAAACAAGGCTATAAATAAGCGACGTCCAATATATGGGTAACCTCAAAGTCGATATCCAAAATAAACGTTTCACTGGTGTGTTCATGTTGCTGTATCTATCTTTTTTCAGTTGTCTGTAAATATCTGAATCAGAAACTAGAAGTCATGTTACATTTAGTTGTAAACTGGTGTTGCTGCCTCTAGATAAAGCGATTATGATGCCTATTCTTATATATATATCAATACAACTACCAAAATTAAATCACTCAATCACTCAACCATACGATAGGAAGTGAAATTCCTTACTTTCGTCTTATTGAGATTGAAGTTGTCAAGTAACGTAAGATCGATCTGACGCTATCATAACTAATGTGGTGAAAATAAACTATAACAGATATGTTTCGATCACGATTGGGCTATATACCTCAAATCGAATTAGACAAGTATTTATATACGCCGCTGTAGTATTATGATGCATCAACCAAAAAGTAGGTACTTCATCTGGCTTTGCAAACGAAATCAAACTCACCTAACACCAAATGAAGAAATACAGCGAAGACAGCGATCCGTCTACAAAACGCGAGATTGAATTGTATCGCCATGAACGCATGTCTCTATTACAATCCCAGAACGCCTAGAGGATTGAACTACAGAACAGCAGTAAATATTGTAACAATGACGTGGGCAAAATAGAGGCCCGTCATAAACAAAAAACCAATATCCGAAAAGGCTTGGAGTCCGGCGTACAACATTATTTATGGGTTACGGGGAAGCGGAAACAACTTTTTTTTGAACTCTAGTCATAAATTGTTTCTCTTGAATCGGCTGATGTTATGCTTGACCAGTTTGGTCGTTTTTTTTTTAGGAGAGTTATGAAACCAGTGTGATAGACAGTGTAATTGAGAAAATTGCGAGGGAGATGCTTTTAAGATGCTTTCACTCACAACAAAACGTTTCTTGCCTCATTGGACATCAGTGTTCCATCGACACTTCAAAGTGAAGTGTCGATGACGTCATTGATTGGGAGTGTTATTTACTGATGGCAATAACAAACTAATATTAAGACAAATGTGTGTGTGAAGGAGAATGAATGTTGTTTGGATCTTGCTAAGAAAGCGTGAAGCCTGATTGACTCTATGGACTTTTTCTCTTGAATCGGCTGATGTTATGCTTGACCAGTTTGGTCGTCTTTTTTTTAGGAAACCAGTGTGATAGACAGTGTAGTTAGAAAAAGTGTGAGGGAAATGCTTATAAGATGCTTTCACTCACAACAAAATGTTTCTTGCCTCATTGGACATCAATGTTCCTAATTTTGAAGTGCAAATGAAGTGTCGATGACGTCGTTGATTGGGAGTGTTAGTTACCGATGCCAATAACAAACTAATATTAAGACAAATGTGTGTGTGTGTGTGAAGGAGAAAGAATGTTGTTTGAATCTTGCTAAGAAAGCGTGAAACCTGATTGACTCTATGGACCTTGGTTATGTTTCTGTAAGACCTAGAAAGTCCCTTGAGATCCCAGTTATACTGGGTTGTACTGAAAAAAAAAACAAAAAAAAACAAAAAAACAAACAAACAAACAGTGTTTGTTACTTTCCTCGTGAGGACACTTGGTGTCGATTACATGATTATTCCCTTGATTCATTCACAGTTTTGCCATGGGAAAATATAATCGATTTCCTGACCCTCTCACTGTCAGGCAACGCTTCGCTCTCGGAGAGAGAAGGTCCAGGGACACTTGTCTGCGCATGCTCACGCTAAACCAATCAGAGCGGATCAGAGCACAGGATGTTGATTTCAACGACCGAAGATACATTTATGGCGAGTGAGGTTGGCAATACGGAAAAAAAACTTTTGAAGTTTAGTTCAAGATTAAATTGATGGATTGGAATGTCTGTGGCACGTCTTCGCTTTTATTAGTTTTTTATCTTCGAGAGAAAAAAAAGGAATATAATTTTTGAAACGAATTTAGGCAAGTTTCGACGGGAGAAAGAAAAAGGCGAAAAAGCTCACAAAATATGCACGATGCAAGTGAGAACGTTTCACTACACGTGCCACTTCGCTCAAGGAGTGGTTTTCTCCGGGAATTTGCGACAATATTTTGGCGCATTTCAATTGTCTTTGCATTACTATTGGGTCTGAAAACAAAACAGTGTGGATGCGAATTTCGCTTTCCTTGCCTTCTGTTTTCTTTTTCGTCGCATATCGTCGTACATGCGCAGTAGCGATTAGGTAGGAAACTAGCTAAAATTACGAGCATGCCCAGAGAATTTTCCTTAGACCCCTAGACCCTGCGATTTTCCTTACTCTATTTATGACCTAACCAAACACTCGATACCCTATTTATGATCGTTGCAGCTGGCACAGTTGCCCTAAACATATTTTTTGAAGGGCTTTTATTGACGGTTTTATCGATAATGACAAAAAAGCCGCGCTTCTTCATAACCAATTCAAGACTGGAGTGCAATTTATGACCCCAAATCGGCTGAAAAACCATAGCCTTTAAAGGTGCACATACCAATACAGCCCATATAAGGGAGTGCCTGCTCACTCCGGGCATTGGTCCAACGCGAAAATAGCTGAGCTACAAAGAGAGCGAGAAAGTGGGCTTGTGGAGCCGCTGCTCATGGAAAAGTTTCCATCGCTGGTGGAGTCAATCTACAAAGCTACCTTTTCTCTATTATGTGTGAAAAATGCAAAGTTTTCAAGGAAACGACTATCGAATGGCATTTTATAGCAAGCTTGAGGATACCACGGTACGGTCCTTCTACACTCATGCTTACCAATTACGAGCGGTCACTGGAGCAGTGAACGCCGTCAAGCAGCGTAAAAACCTGCAGAATGTAATGATCCTGTCACTAGTGAATGGATCAGACAAACCGAAATGCCTGTGAATTTTCTTTGAACGCTGCCAAGGCGTTCTACTAAATGCTTATTCACTGCGAATTGTTAAGCTACATGTAAGCAAGTTCCTCATAAATTTCCTCATAATGTAAACGAGGCACCTTAGACCCAGACAGTTAGTTATTCCAAAAGTGCAAATTATATTTATTATTTTTTTTATAAACGTTAATATAAAATACCAACAAGATAACCTGTTTTCTTGTTTTGCTTTCAGTTGTTCCTGATTCTTTTCTACGTCGTTTGCTTCGCGTTTTTTTTTTTGGCATTTTTGCATTGTCTTTATAGGTGATGCACAAAGCCTCTTGTTTTTGTTTATTTTTGTGTGTGTTCTTTTCTTCTCTGTTTATTCTCAGTATAATCTTTTAATTGTAAATTGCCCTTTTAATTGCCCTCGCTTTCCAAGCAACTCGCGACAAGGTTTCAAGCGTTTTTATACTATCACTTTGTTTAAATCTAACTAAAATGTCTACATTATCGAGTGTATCGAATAATTTAATAAAACAATTCTTCCGCCCTTCTTTCTTGGATACGAGACTATTATAAAACCCCTTATCCAACGTGACCTCATGGAATAATTGTCAAGTAAAGCTCGTCTTCTTGGCCAGTGTCAGTTCCACTGTTTGATAACACATTACCATATTTGGCATATGTACCATTCCTGTGTATCGATTGGTAATGTGACGGAGCGGATGGCATCACTTCCACAGGCTCCAAATGTCCATCTCCTTGTGACACATGCTGGTCACCTGGCGTCTTAGGCTGCTCCACTTCATTCGACGTGCCCGTCTCTGGTCTCTTTTCTTTCTTGCTCCTCGAAGCTCGCACAAGGCGCCATGTTAGGAGGCCAACTGCAATAAGTAGCACGAAAACAATGCAGGACAGAGCGATGACAATAATACGGTAGATATTGGATAGACCTGTTACAAGAAAAGCAAAGTAAAAAGTAAAAAACACGGCCAAATCTGCATACCAGCCAACTGGCCCATAAGTCGGGAGCTTATCCCGGTTTCTGTGGCATGAAGCGAGTATAAAGCGACTGGGAGTATTTCTACTCCCCCCTGGATGGGATGCTAGTCCATCGCAGGGTCACCGCCAGCATAAATTCGCCGGTACCCATTTACACACCTGGGTGGAGAGAGGCACTGTGGGAGTAAAGAGTCTTGCCCAAGAACACAACACCATGTCCCCGTCACGGCTCGAACCAGGACCGCTCGATTCGGAGACGATTTATTACTTTTGATCAGAAATGAATGTTTCAGAAAAGAACGTCCAATATCTGCTGCAATATCTCATAATCAACAGTTACTCATGACATTTGCCATTCCACACAGAGCATGTATTAAAGGTGATTTCCAGTCTGTACCGCGCACTCTCTAGAGTTTGTTTGCGTTTTTTGTTTTGTTTCATGTAAGATATCACAAAATGTAAATATTTTGCAACTACTTACATGAGGTAAATCCAAAATTTCAAAACAACCGCATTATGGATGCGAAGCGGTCGAAGCTTTATGTTTCGTTCTTTCTCATATGACTTGATGAAACAACTTCGCGGCTGTAAACGTCAATGAAGCTGTTGATTAAAGAATTTGAAAGGCCTCAAAGATAAGGTAAACATTAGGGTGCTTAGATTGCGCAGTACGGACTGGAATCCATGAGGGTTACTAAACAATAATCTGCTCGCTAACAACCACGTGTTACATCCACCATCCATCAACAACCATTGGGTAAGGGGATGGCATTAAAATACAAGCAAGGAAAGAAACAAAAATACGAAACTACTAACTAACCGAGCAACCAACCAACCATCCAACCATCATGTTGGCCGTCCAGCAAAACAAAACATAAGAAAAGAAATAATCAAAAAATAAATTCACTCACTGTCATCTTCCTGAGACATGTCGCCTTCAGTCAAAGTTATTTTATAAGATGTACTACCGTAGCTGTTTGAAGCATTGCACACGTACACCCCATAATCCTTTGCACTGCGAGGAGTGATGACAATGTTGTCGTTTATGACCTTGATTTCACCATTCATTGGCTTCTTGCCATTCTTTGTCCAGGAGTATTTAACTGGAGAATCACTGATTGCGTAGCAGCAAAGAGAACACACCGTATGCCTTTCACAAGTCACTGAGGTCGGGCAAACGTCTTTCATTATTCGTGGTGGCACTGGGGGTGGCAAAAAAACACAAACAAATTACTCTTAATGTTTTTTTTTTTGGTGGGGAGAGGATACTTTGGATTGGGTGTAAAGGTTACTTTAATTTTGTTGTTTATTTTATTTCTTTTTTACATCGGTCTGTCAATAGTATAAAGTAAAACTTCGTTATCATTCTACATGAACAGGAACGCAGCCATTTTGGATCGGAAGAATTAAGCCTAATATCAATATGAAAACCTTTTAAAACGTGGTAAACGTAACCCGCATTATAACACCAAAGAAGGGAAATATTTCTTGAAGATGGCAAATAATGAAGTTATCAACTTCCCGCTTAGCTTTGTATGTATTAACCCTCTGACGTACACGCAAACCCTTATATCAAAGGTAATTCATGGGAACCCACGGGGAGGGTCAATTGAAACCCATCCCCTCACCACTGTAAAATGAGCTACTGCTGCATAAAGGTTTCGCGATTTAAAAAAGGAAAAAGGTTGAAAGCGAGAAAAAACTATCAGCAAAAATACACTTGAAATCTTTACCTAAAGTGGTGCGTACTAAATTCTGCTGGAGATAACTGCCACGATGCTTTTATAGTGGTAGAGTTAATAGACATCACAGTAAACAGGATAGGCGCTTGTGAAGGAACTGAATTGTTTCGAATTATGTAACACCTTAGATAAACCTGTGTAATTTGTTAGAGCTACATATTGACTATTATGCCCTTCAGATATCAGTTTTTCAGTTTTCTGGTACATATAATCTTTTGTAAAACCGTGTGATATTCTACAAAGTAGATGGTAAGCTAGCCCAGAAACATCTAAAACAGAGAAAAGTCAAGCTTGCCTAGCTGAGCTCTGTTTATATTGAAGGCTAGCATTTTATTTCTTTTTTTGATTAAATAGGCATTGGCAGTTGCACATCCCAAAGGAAGACTCTTCGTCGTTTCGTGGCCTGTTAGTCGGTATCGTTCATGTCGTGAATGAATTGTTTGTCAGGTGCCGGTAAGTCCGGTAGCTGCTGACTTGTGTTTAAGTTTAAGGATTTGGCGGAGTGGGAGTCAGTCCATGATAGTTTGTGATTCGTTTACGTTCAGCAAAAGTCTACATGGCATTTGATTGGTCGTCGCTTGTCATGTACTCTGTGTTCAGAGAGTCCATCCAGCGTCACGCTAGATATATCTTCCCCAAACTCATTAGAAAAGACAAAGAAAATCGCAGCCGTGAAGAAGGTTTGGATACCCAGTCTTTATTAGCATGGATTTTGACGATTTTACTTCTCCGTTTACTCGTTGGTTCTTCTTTCGATTTAGAAGATGTCTCAAACACTGGAGACTCGAATTTCGTCAAAAATACTCCGCTGCGCGTCGTATTTTCAACTCTTTTCTCAGTGTTTGGATATCCTGATGAAACACTGTTTCTCGTGTTTGATATATTGCATGTAACGTCAAGGTATTTCTGCCAGTCACGACGCGAAAACTAACCAATCAGGTTTAGAATTGCTTCTTTCAAGGCTGCTGAAGAGTCATTTACCAAAAAAAAATCCTTTTAGAAGTACCCCTGTTGAGGCTATGACAATACCTACATACTCGTCGGGTCACATCATACCATTCACTGCAAGTTATACACACAAAACAAAATTATTATACCGGACCCGTGTACACCGTATCTTATTCGCAATAGTGGCAACTACCATAAACATACCTGTAGGT
>OZ026601.1:25497413-25532413 GCA_964020085.1 Micromussa lordhowensis
AATTATGTTACTTTGGTGTTGAGATTGAATTGTTTTCCCAGCATACTATAAGTGAAAGCAAGCAATTGGCTAATCTGTACAATTAACTAATGATACAAGGTCATTAAAAGTTCATACCCGTTTGTCCTCAAACAACACGCAGCAGTCTATTGTTTATTTTTTGCTGCTGTTTTCATTAAAATGTAACTTTTTCAGCGGCCCCTGAAAATCCACTCGAACAAAAAACCAAGCTGATTTTGATACATGTCTTAGACCATCATAAAGGGTTTACGCTGGCCAAGTTTGAGGGAATTTGGAGTTATGGCACATGTCGAAAAATATCTCCGAATTTTATTCCTAAACTGGGATAATCAGCTGAGTAAACAAAGGCAATTTTTAAACATTTGAGGATTTTTCCTTGACGGGTGTTCAAGACAACTTACAGCCTGTTTTTGATAGCTGAATACTTTGTCTTTCAAGCAAAAGTATCGGGAAGTTTTGGTTCTTTTTGGCAGGCGAACGCAAATTGAGTTTAGATTTCTAATTTTCAGCCAGTGCGTTCGACCAATTTGGCCATAGTGGGGGCGAAATTCGTTTTTCTTGATTTTCTCGAATTTAAAGCGTTTCAAGCGGGAAAAAACTATATCACATTTCATATCTACCTAAGGGCTATACGTGGACGAAAATAGGGAAAAATCGATTTTTTGACTTCTGCCGCTAAATTTAAATTTTACTTGATTTTTGGTGACATTTGCTCTTAAGTGTACTGTCCTTAAAACAAATGTTTTGGTCATTAAGTCACGCAAAGCTCCCGATCCCCATGTGACTTGTTCAAACCGACATAAGTTCATTTCTTGAAATAAACCAATCACAGTCCTGCTTTCATTTCCTTGAAATTTTCTTGAAATTTCCTTGAAATTTACCTGAAACCTTAAACTCTTACTTAAAATCTGACCTAAAATACATTTTAACGTACAGCGTCTACAAGGTACCTCTGTACTCAAGACCAAGATGCCACACTGTGAATGGTACATAGTTTCAAATTACCTTTGGATTTTTCGCAGATATAGCCATACTCCTTATTGCAGTTGTCGTCATTCCAATGTGTACGAAACAACTCAACGCAGTCCTCGCCCTGGAGATGATTTGGTTCCCCTGGATACCAGTTACTATACTCTGAGGTGTTATACGGTGTACCATCACTCCAAACAAATTGGTTTTCATTGTGTCGATCATTGAGCCCAATCCAGTAATGCTGATTCCAAACCTTTGACGATTTATTATAAACGAAGCTCATTTCTGATTGGTTTGCTATACTAACAAGGTCTCCACCATAACCTAGGCAAACTCTGCGAGCATTGACCCAGTTGAGACCTCGCATTGACGAGGACTGGATAACAAACTTGTAGCAAGAGTTGCCATATCCATCCCAGCCACTTGGACAACCTAAGGCTTGGGACACAAATTATTAAAACAAAACTCAGTTTAATACTTTAAGACAAGAGAGATGGATATCAGTACATGTATGGAGATGGAGAACAGCACCTCCCAACGTTTCTGTAACAACACTCAAATTTATTAGCAAAAGAAGAGCTAAGAAATTTTAAATACCTTATATGTTATTGGGCTTCACTAGATGCAAAGAAAAGTAATTTTCAGGCTTGCCCTAACCTTCAGGCAGCCCATATACAATGTACATGTACTCACAATGTGTTTAAGTATTTTGGTGTAATGGTTATGAAGTACTAGCTTACCGATGTCAGTCAACCAGTCATGTAATATACATGTATTCCGTCTTACAACATAATCTGTATCCTTTCAAATTACAACTACTTGTTCTAATATTTAGAACCTGAACTACGCCAGATGCAAAAATAAAACTTAAAAATCACCCTGCAGTAGCACGAGAACTAGGACATGATATGATACTAATAATAATTATGATAATATAATTTTAATAATAATAAAATAACAATAAATAATAAAAATAATTAAATGATAATGATTAAATTAGAATAAGTAATAGTAATTGGACCGAGTGGAGTACAATTCAGGGAGTAATCGAGCGAGTAATTTCAAAATCGGACGAGCGCGAAGCGCGAGCCCGATTAAAAATTACGAGCATGACTACTCCCTGAATTTTACGACACGTGGTCCAATTACTAATTACTCGTATCTATAACAAATTTCGAAATTAAAAAAATGTCTTTTGAGAACTTCTTTTGAGAGAAAACGTCTGTAGCGCTTTTCCTAAGTTTTGAAAACTGTAGAAAACTTTGCTAAGGAAACCATTAAAGCGCGAGTAATTGACGTGAAAATAACGTGGGTATCCAATTACAGGTGTCCGATTACAAAAAGTTCAAATCGCACACCTGTAATTGGACACCCACGTGATCACGCGCCGATTACGTGACAAATACTCGCGCGGAGAACCAATTACGATCGAGAATTTTGTTATAGATACGATTATAAAAACAACAACACACAACTTTATTCACAATTTAAAAAAAAATAACTTACTTACATAAAAGACAAAGTAATAATAATGATGATGGTAATAATAATAATAATAATAATAATAATAGTAATAATAAAGAGGACAAACACAAAGACTGACTAACCTAGAAAGACCTAAATCTCCCGCCAAATGCCTAAATAGTCCCTAAACGTCCCATGACAACCCGCTATCATTATTAATATTATTGTCATGCTTGAAAGCATACACAACTACGCACAAAGGACCTTTTTTTCAACAGAGGCAGGGGAAAAAGAAACTTTTTTCCTTTGACACAAATAAATATTGTTGGTATCAGCCTGTTTTGTTAATTTCATCAAATTGTTTCTTGATTCGAAGAGCTATACGAGCAATCAATATGACATCAACTATGTTAGTACTTTCATGATACAATATCCTTTTCTGCTAAAAACAAGGCTATAAATAAGCGACACCTATTTAAAGCTCAAATAACGTGCAATATCATATATGGGTAACGTCAGAGTCTAT
This sequence comes from Micromussa lordhowensis, assembly GCA_964020085.1. NCBI lineage: Eukaryota > Metazoa > Cnidaria > Anthozoa > Scleractinia > Lobophylliidae > Micromussa > Micromussa lordhowensis. The sequence goes on from OZ026601.1 coordinate 25,500,397, forward strand.
ATCCAAAATAAATGTTTCACTGGTGTGTTAATTGTGCTGTATCTATCTTTTTCAGTTGTCTGTAAATATTTGAATCAGAAACTAGAAGTCATGTTACATTTATTTGTAAACTGGTGTTGCTGCCTCTAGATAAAGCGATTATGATGCCTTTTCTCTTATATATCAATACAACTATCAAAATTGAATCACTCAATCACTCAACCACACGATAGGAAGTAAAATTCCTTACTTTCTTCTTATTGAGATTGAAGTTGTCAAGTAACGTAAGATCGATCTGACGCTATCATAACTAATGTGGCGATAATAAACTATAACAGATATGTTTCGACCACGATTGGGCTATATACCTCAAATCGAATTAGACAAGTATTTAGATACGCCGCTGTAGTATTATGAAGCATAAACCAAAAAGTAGGTACTTCATCTGGCTTTGCAAACATGGGGTCAACTAGGAAACCGAATGGTTTATTTGGCCGCTCAAGCACTCTTATTTAATACAATAGTAACCTCATCAGCAACTACAAATGTATGTAATTATTAAATAATTAACTAAATCAAGAGGAAATAATAAAATTGTATTGTATTGTATTGTAAACGAAATCAAACTCACCTAACACCAAATGAAGAAATACAGCGAAGAAAGCGATCCGTCTACAAAACGCGAGATTCAATTTTATCGCCATGAACGCGTGTTTCTATTACAATCCCAAAACGACTAGAGGATTGAACCACAGAACAGCGGTAAATACTGTAACAATGACGTGGACAAAATAGAGGCCCGTCATAAACAAAAAACCAATATCCAAGAAGGCTTGGAGTCCGGCGTACAACATTATTTATGGGTTACGGGGAAGCAGAAAGCAACTTTTTTTTTTTTGCACTCTAGAATAATTCATTCCTTGTTAAGCTCGTTCAAGCCATAAATTGTTTCTCTTGAATCGGCTGATGTTATGCTTGACCAGTTTGGTCGTCTTTTTTTAGGAAACCAGTGTGATAGACAGTGTAGTTAGAAAAACTGTGAGGGAAATGCTTATAAGATGCTTTCACTCACAACAAAATGTTTCTTGCCTCATTGGACATCAATGTTCCTGATTTTGAAATGCAAATGAAGTGTCGATGACGTCATTGATTGGGAGTGTTAGTTACCGATTGCAAAAATAAACTAATATTAAGACAAATATGTGTGCGAAGGAGAAAGAATGTTGTTTGGATCTTACTAAGAAAGCGTGAAACCTGATTGACTCTATGGACCTTGGTTATGTTTCTGTAAGACCTAGAAAGTCCCTTGAGATCCAGGTTATACTGGCTTGTACTGAAAAAAAACAACAAGAAAACAAACAAACAAACAGTGTTTGTTTTTTTCCTTTGTGAGGACACTTGGTGTCGATTAGATGATGATTGTCTTGATTCATTCACAGTTTTGCCATGGGAAAATATAATCATTTCCTGACCCTATCACTGTCAGGCAACGCTCCGCTCTCGGAGAGAGGGGGTCCAGGGACAATTGTCTGCGCATGCTCACGCTAAACCAATCGCAGCGGTTCAGAGCACAGGACGTTGATTATATATTTATGGCGAGTGAGGTTGGCAATACGGAAAAAACTTTTCAAGTTTAGTTCAAGATTAAATTGGTGGATTGGAATGTATGTGGCACGTCTTCGCTTTGATTAGTTTTTATCTTCGAGAGAGAAAAGGGATAGAATTTTGAAAAGAATTTAGGCAAGTTTCGTCGGGAGAAAGAAAAAGGCGAGAAACCATATGCACGATGCAAGTGAGAATGTTTCACTACACGTGCCACTTAGCTCAGGGATATTTTGGCGCATTTCAATTGTCTTTAACTTATTCTTGGATATGGAAACAAAACAGTGTGGATGCGAATTTTGCTATCGCTTTCCTTTCCTTCTTTTTTCTTATTCGTCTCATGTCGTCGTACATGCGCAGTAGCGATTAGCTAGGAAACTAGCTAAAATTACGTGCATGCATAGAGAGCTGTCCCTGGACCCTGCGATTTTCCCTGCGGTATTTATGACCTGACCAAAAATTTCGAGACCGTATTTATGACCGTTGCAGCTGGCGCAGTTGCCCTAAAGATAATTATTGATGGTTTTATTGATAATGATAAAAAATGCGGGCTTCTTCATACCCAATTCAAGACTAGAGTGCAAAAGCCATACCCTATTTATGTCCAAATCTGCTGAAAAACCAGAGCCTTTGGGGCTGCACATACCAATATAGCCCATATAAGGGGGTGCCCCTCCCCTCCCCGGGGCACTGGTCGAAAGCGAAAATACCTGAGCTACAAGGAGAAGCGAGAAAGTGGGCTTATTGATCCGCTGCTCACGGACAAATTTTCATCGCTGGTGGAGTCAATCTACAAAGCCACCTCTCCTCGATTATGTGTGAAAAATGCAAAGTTTACAAGGAAACGACTGATGAATCAGTGTAAAAACCTACAGAATGTTATGATCCTGTCACTAATGAATGGATCAGACAAATCGAAATACCTGTGAATTTTCTTTGAACGCTGCTACCAGGGCGCTCTAATCTACTACGTGCTTATTCACTACGAGTTGTTAAGCTACATGTAAGCAAGTTCCTCGAAAATGCCCTGTGCCGTGACAAAGACGACGAAACGAAAATGTCTCGTAATGTAAACAAGACACCTGACGGTTAGTGATTCCAACAGTACAAATAATATTTATTTCTTTTTTTTTAAAAACGTTAATATAAAATACAAACAATTGCTTACAATAATTGTTCCTGATCCTTTCGACGTCATTTGCTTCACGTTCTTTGTTTTCTTTTTTTGTATTGCTGTATTGTCTTTATGGCTGGTGCACGAAGCTCTTTTTGTTTATTTGTTTTTTTTTTCTGTTTATTCTCAGTTTAGTTAATTCTCAGCTCCGACTATTGCATTTCTAGCTTTTTGATTGGCTTAAAAACTCCGACTATGAGCCCATAGTCGGAGTTCTACGTCATATGGAAAATAGTGCACCAAGTTTAAAAATTTTCCGCACGAAGTTTTCAACTTCAGTCCTCTATAATGGCCGAAATAAAAATCGGCGGCAAAACCCGGTTTGAGAATTTACTAAAGCAATTATTCCATTTGCCCTTGTTGAATATGAAGTGATTATAACCAACACGCGCTCGTTGGTTATTTTATCACTTCATATCCAACTTGGGCTCATCGAATAATTGTTATATAATCTTTTAATTCTAAATTTATCATGAGGACATCCAAAATAGGCTACAATCCTATATGAGGGGAAAATAAAGAATTAACGGTACAAGAGGTACCTCCACTAAATATAGGTATTATTTCTAACACACTACCCTTAAGTTATATCGGAACTCTCGAGGGGGTCTAGAATAGACCAATCCCGTGATAATCCTGCAGTAGAAATTGTCTAATATTGGGCTAAATATTTCCGAAGAAAACTGTCGCCTTCGCTTTCCAAAAATTCTTCATTTAACTAAAAAAGTTAGGAACTCGCGACAAGGTTTCAAGCCTTTTCATACTATAACTTTGTTTAAATCTAACTAACAAATGTCCACATTATCGAGTGGATCGAATAATTTAATAAAACAATTCTTCCGCCCTTCTTTCTTGGATACGAGACTATTATAAAACCCCTTATCCAACGCGAACTCATGGAATAATTGTCAAGTAAAGCTCGTCTTCTTGACCATTGTCAGTTCCAATGTTAGATAACACATTATCATATTTCGCATATGTACCATTCCTGTGTATCGATTGGTAATGTGACGGAGCGGATGGCATCACTTCCACAGGCTCCAAATATCCATCTCCTTGTGACATATGCTGGTCTCGTGGCGTCTCATGCTGCTCAACCTCATACGAAGTGCCCGTCTCTGGCCTCTTTTCTTTCTTGCTCCTCGAAGCTCGCACAAGGCGCCATGTTAGGAGGCCAACTGCAATAAGTAGCACGAAAACAATGCAGGACAGAGCGATGACAATAATACGGTAGATATTGGATAGACCTGTTACAAGAAAAGCAAAGTAAAAAGTAAAAAACACGGTCAAGTCTACATACAAGCCAACTGGACTGTCAGTCCGGAGCTTATCCCGGTTTCTGTAATATGAAGCGAGTATGAAGCGACTAGGAGTATTTCTACTACCCCCTGGATGGGATGCTAGTCCATCGCCGGGTCACCCCCAGCATAAGTTCGCCGGTATCCATTTATACAACTGGGTGGAGAGAGGCACTGTGAGAGTAAAGTGTCTTGCCCAAGAACACAGCACCATGTCGCCGGCCAGGGCTCGAACCAGGACCGCTCGATCCGGAGACGAGCGCGCTAGCCATGAGACCACCACCCATCCCAACTTCTCATATCACTTGATGAAACAACTTCGTAACTGTAAACATCAATGAAGCTGTTGGAAAAAGAATTTGAAAGGCCTCAAAGATAAGGTATGCGGTTCGTAACGAGTGACATCGATTCGCATTCCATTGAGTGGGAACTTATAATGTGTATAAACATTAGGGTGCTCAGACTGTGCAGTACGGAATGGAAATCCATGGGGGTTACTGACCAATGATTTGCTCGCTAACAACCACGTGTTACATCCACTATCCATCAACAACCAGTGGGTAAGGTTACCCATATGCTTGTATACGAATGGCATTAAAACACAAGCAAGCAAAGAAACAAAGATATGAAACTAACTAAACAACAATCCAACCATCCAACCATCATGTTGACTGTCCGGCAAAAACAAAACATAATTAAAAAAATAATAAATCAATAAATATTAATTCACTCACTGTCATCTTCCTGAGACATGTCGCCTTCAGTCAAAGTTATTTTATAAGATGTACTACCGTAGCTGTTTAAAGCTTTGCACACGTACACCCCATAATCCTTTGCACTGCGAGGAGTGATGACAATGTTGTCGTTTATGACCTTGATTTCACCATTCATTGGCTTCTGGCCATTTTTTGTCCAGGAGTATTTAACTGGAGAATCACTGGTTGCGTAGCAACAAAGAGAACACACCGTATACCTTGCACAAGTCACTGAGGTAGGGCAAACAGCTTTCATTATTCTGGGTGGCACTGGGTGGAAAAAAAATACTCTTAATGTAAATGTATTTTTTTCTTGAGGGGGGTGATACTTTGGATTGAGTTTTATTTGAATTTTGTTATTTATTTATTTATTTATTTTTACATCTGTCAATCAATACTATAACGTAAAACTTCGTTAACGTTCTACATGGACAGAAACGCAGCCATTTCAGATCGTAAGAATTAAGCCTAATGCTAATATGAAAACCTTTCAACAAGTGGTAAACCTAACCCGGAGACGTACACGCTAACCCGTACATCAAAGGTAATTCATGGGAATCCACGGGGAGGGTCAATTAAAACCCACCCCCTCCCCACTGTAAAATGAACTACTGCTGCTAAAGGTTTGGTAATTTTAAAAAAGTAAACGATTGAAAGCAAAAATACACATGCTATCTTTGCCTAATACGGTGCGTACTAAATTTAATTCATTAATACTTTTGTAATGCCTCGTTTAACTGTTTATTTATATAAAAACATAAAATGTTATAATTATGTCTTTTTATTAAGATCTAGACGGTACAACTCTTTACCAAAAAAAAATACAAGAGTAGGATACGGAACATGGATCTTTACCATTATCCATTAATCTCAAAACCTTTACAGAACTCTTCGGTCCATCACCAGCAAGAGAGAAAGCCAACAGCTGAAATTCATATTCTGTGTTCTCGTCAAGTCCAGTGGCATAATAAGTGCGAGTTTCTGACCCGTTTATAGTTAACTTGGTTGGCAATCCACCAAAGCCTTTCCTTTTGTAGAGCAGTTTAAATCCTTTGATTATTTGGCGTTTAGAGTCTGCTGGAGATAACTGCCACGATGCTTTAACAGCGGTAGAGTTAATAGACATCACAGTAAACAGGATAGGCGCTTGTGAAGGAACTGAAATGTTTAAAATTATGTAACATCATAGACTGACCTTAGTAATTCGTTAGAGGTACATATCGACTATGCGTTAAGGTAGATATCTTCCCCAAACTCATTAATAATTCATCACGAAAAAGACAAAGAAAAATCACAACCGTGAAGGAGGTTTGGATACCCGGTCTTTATTGGCGTGGGTTTGGACGATTTTACTTCTTAAATAGCATGGGTTTTGACGATTTAACGTCTCCGTCTACTCCTTAGTTTTTGTTTTAATTTAGAAGATATGTCTTCACAAGACAGTGTTTCATCGGCTATCCAAACAGCTCGAATTACGTCAAAAATACTCCGCTTCGCGTCGTATTTTCAACTCTTTTCTCGGTGTTTGGATATCCTGATGAAACACTGTTTCTCGTGTTTGATATATTACATCTAACGTCAAGGTATTTCTGCTAGTCACTAGACTAACCAATCAGGTTTAGGACCACTTCTTTCAAGGCTGCTGAAAAGTCATTTACCAAAACCAATTCCTTTTAGAAGTACCCCTGTTGAGGCTATGACAATACATACATACCCGTCCGTTCACTCCATACCATTCACCGCAAGTTATACACACGAAACAAAATTATTATACCGGACCCGTTGTACACCGTATCTTATTCGCAATAGTGGCAGCTACCATAAACGTACTTGTAGGTTTAAGTACTCCAAACACCTCTACTCTGAGAGCCTTACGAGTCGAGAACTGGGTTGGCTGGAACCTGATAAATCTTGCTCTTGTGATTTCTTTGAGGTTGTGCTTCACGATGTCATTTCTCCTAGAGTTACCATTAAAGACCTACAAGTCAAAGCAGCGGCAGCACTGTCAATTCCTATACCTGATTTGGGTGTTCGTTTACAGCTTTTAGTTTATTTTCTGGACCATAACAAGCATGTTCAGTCAGTTTTTTTTTAACAGCCTTCCTTGAATCGGATAGATATGAAAATTACACCAGTACGTACGTTCCTGGAATAGATTGGAGTTTGGTTTATCGAATTACTTAAGGTAATCGATATTTCTATGGAAACGAAAAAAAAAGTCGGTCAAACCTGAATTTTGCGCGAGCCAGATGTGATATGAAAAAGTTCATACCCATGCTTTAAACTATGGTGTGTGACGACTGGAATATCCAATAAAAAATAAACGTTTTTAATTTTTTTTCTCAGTTCGTGAGCGGGTGGAATTAAAAAAATCCTACAATCTGACTGTTTTCATGTCGTTTGTCGGCTTAGGGTCGGCAAAAACTAGAGACCTCGGGCTTTTAAATCGCAGCATTTTCAAGACCTCGGTCATAGTTTTTCACTATACAGACTGACCCTAAGCAGGCAAATAACATATATTTACTATTATTATTAATGTTAATAGTAGACATATCTCCTTTTAACTCAAACTAATACAGAAATATTTCTTATTCTTGAGCAACACCTCTTGGAGATCGCCATTGTTAATTGTAGCCCGTTTGTCTTCAGTTCCATGAATCACTATCAATAGCGAGACGAGCTTGGAACGAAATACGCAATGGCATGATAAATATTTGAACGTTTTTTTCTAGAGGAGTTGTTTTCGTCCCCTTGATCGATGATGCTATACAGCTAAATAATGGCAATTTATCACTATCTCACACTTCATTCAAACAAACCTTATCTGTTTTGTTTTCCTGGTAAGTAACCCAATCCTTATTGTTTAGTGATGAAAGTAACTTGTACTTTGTTGTCCAATGATCAGCGGTTGACTCTCCTTGAGTGGCCACAGCACAGATAAGGAACTCGTGTTGCAGGTCAATTTCTAAATAGTCGTTAGCATTTTTGTCGTTGCTGGGTGACCAAGCACCTGGTCCGTTAAGTCGACCTTTAGATGGTGTAGTACTACTTCTCGTCGACGAGGCCGAGAAACTGTTATCTGGTATAGTGTAATTGCTTGCCACTCCGATGGCCTGGATTTGACATGCTGAAAGGTAATCAAGCGGCCTATAACGCAAATTCCACTTGGCTCAAACATTTAACACTTAATGACTGGTCCCGAGGGGAACAGTGAATTTTTTTTCCCGGGAATCTCAATGTTGAGACTCGAGGAAAACAAAATTCACTGTTCTCCAATTGACCAGTCATTAAGTGATTTGTTATATAAATAGTTCCAACTGGTAGGAAAACAAAAGCGAATTCTGAAAAAAAAACGCGCTAAGATTCCAACGACAGCATCAGGCCACCTTCAACTGCACGCTCTGATCACGTGCAACAGCGGTCAACATTTAACGGGTAACAGTGAACTGTGTTTCCCGTTTGACGTCATAGTCTTCGCAATGTTGCCCGCTCATGGCATATGTAAACACGGTTATGACGTTTTAGATTCGCGCGTATTTTTTAGAATTATTTCATAAAAGCAATAGAGCACTTTTTCCGTGTGTATATAGCCTCATCTAAACACTCGGATGGTTGGGAGAATTCTCGAAAGTTATGCAAACCCTCAACAAAACGTCTCGGGTTTGGATAACTGTCTCGAATTCTCACAACCCTCCTCGTGTTTTGATGAGGCCATATACAAACGGAAAAAGTGCTCTATTGCTTAAAAACAATATCCCCTACATTTCCGTGATCTTACTTTAGGTGGAACATCCTTCTGGAGGTTCCGGTTTCTTTCAAACAAAGCGAATGATGATTCATCTTTTTGATAAGTCACTAAGACTACATGATCTAGCATCAAGCATGTTATACCTCGTCTTGCTGAATACACCTCGACTTCACAGAGTGTGAGCAGCTCATTGCTTCTTAGACTTCTGATGGTCACGTATCGCCCATACAAATAGGGACGACAGTAAAAAGATTTACCCTCTCCTTGAGGAACGGCATGGATTCCGCCACACCTAGGATTAGCCACGCCTCCATCACTAGACATTGACCCTTTTTAGAAAAAAAATACCAAGACATTTTAGCTGATTGGATATAAAAGTAGCATGTTTGGACCCTACAAACCAAATGCAAAACTCGAGAAGTGCTTCATACAGAGTTGATCATATAAACAATAAACCGACAGTTATATCGATTGTTTTCCGCTTGATTTTAAAATTCGATAAAATAATAAATTAAAGCAATTATAATGTGACGTTTTTTGCTGCCTTTGTTCCATGAGAAAGAGTTTCAAGACATTGGAAAGAGTTTCCAACCAAGATGTAAAGTTAAGGAAGTAACTTGTATTCCTGGAAATATTCTAGATATGTCATCTGTAGAATTGAACACGCAGAGAAAACCATTCAGCTAAAGCTAAGGGACAGTCTTACTGTTTGGTAAATAGGCGGTTTGAATACGAAATATAAAGTCGACCTGGTTCTGTGCATTTCGATTGATTTTAAACGACCATTCAATAGCCCATTTCCGTGTTGACCTAAGCCTCTCTATCAAAGCGAGGCTTGATGCATGATTCATATGAAAATGAGTTTAATTTGCATATGAATGAAATCTCACCATGTTCATATGAAAGGATGGATACCAAGACTCGCTTTGAGAAGGAGGCTTATGGTGATTCGGAAATGGTCAATTCAGCGTAGTAACATGACCTACCTACTCTGATCTCGAAATTCTCCAATCGAGCTCCACAACAGTCGCCTCTGTTAACTATGTACAATTCAGACACAGGCTCATCTCGTCCCAAGTCTACTCTCCACCAAGGTTGATTTGCTCTTTCTGTGCTTGCGCATGCGGATCCGGCATGAAGGCTTGTTTTACTTTTACCATCCACTGCTCTGCTACTGTCGAAACCACTGTATGTGCTTATCTGATCCGTGCGCCTGCCAAATGCCAAGTTTTCTTGAAAATAAAAGCAGCGATGGCCATTTAAGTCACAAAGTGCATTTTCAGTTGTACTGTGGGTTGTTGTGCTTAGCACAATGAATTTCGCGCGACCAAGAACGACTATCGATCTGATTTTGAAAAATAAGATTATTGTTGTTGTTGTTGATACGATAAGCTATAAATATCAGTCAAATTGAGTTTTGACGAAGTTGATATTTTTTTATGAATTTAGTTCAGCAAAACTCATGAAGTAATGCTTGATCTTGAAAATAATGATTTTAAATTGCTCTACGCATGCGCTTAATTCAAATCAATCGTCATTCTTGTCTCCAGAGGCCGCGCTTCTTTTGGTCAGCACCAAGAATCGCGACCTCTGGTAAGGACCAAAAGGACCGCGGCCTCTGGGGACGAGAATGATCAATCGTTTGCTCGCCAGTTATTGGGATGGAAATTTTGAGCATTCTTTGTTCCTATATCTACAAACTATCCAGTTTTTTTGCTGTTCTTTTTCGCATTACTTTATATTAGAACTCAAGAATATGTACTACCATCCTTGCAAAAACTTCACGACAGAAGAACTATTTCTTCACCAGTGAAAAGGGAATTTTTGTTTTAACTTTACGTATAATACGTGCATTTATTAACCCTGCATGCGCGACCCGAGTTGCTCTGGATCCTCGTCGTGTGTAGATGAGTCTAAGATAAGGTAAAGGGTAAAGTCTTCATACGAGGCAAGTGGCTCATTAGGCAGGAGCTTATCCCGGTTTCAGTAGCCTGAAGCGACTAGGAATATTTCTACTCCCGCCTGGATGGGATGCTAGTCCATCGCAGGGTTGCCCACAGTATTAAATTCGCCGAGTATTTGTACACCTGGGTGGAGAGAGAGGCACCGTGAGAGTAAAGTGTCTTGCCCAAGAACACAACACAATGTCCCCGGCCAGTGCTCGAACCCGGAGCGTTCGCTCCGGAGTCGAGCGCACATTGCCTAAATGCAAATACCTCTTGAATAGATCTCCACTTCACAAAGAGTAAGCGTCTCTTGCCTCGTTGTCATGATACCAACATATCTGCCAGTCGTCAGTGGATTCATGAAACATAGAGCTGAAGCTTTGAACTGAATAAAACTGTAGAGTCCCACACATTCAGGATTAAGTGTCACATTTGGGTCGTTACCTGCATTTTAAGACACAATTAAATTGCAATGGCTTCTAAAAGGGTTTTTTACAATTGAGATTTTTATGAAGCCTTGGGCATTGTTGAAGTAACGGTCTAAAGTAAACGCGAACAGAAAATTTCAAACAATGATCAATTTATTTTGGATTGATATGTTTGCAGCTGTGAATTACATAGATTGTGAAATGTAATTAACTAATTCGGAATCGGGCGGAAGAATGCCATCCTCAGCAAACAGGTTTTTCCTTACTGCGTGATTTTTCGTTGCAATAAACCTGTAAATGCCGGAATATTGCCGCTTAATATTTTGATGACTGTAGTTGTGATCAACATGGCTCTCCATATATCATATATAAATCTGAGTTTCATTTATGAGCAAGGCTGAATAAAGATAGTCCTTTCGAATCCAGCACTGCAAAAGTGGAAGCTAAGAGTTTTCTCTCCTGTGAAAGTATAGACATGGTAGAGTAGGCAACAAAAATGCGGTACAATCATGACAGATAACAAGTAGATTGCTACTGGTATAAGTATAAGCAGTCTTATGACTGTATGGCATTGGTTTGCATTGCATCGCAAATTAAAAATGAAAATAACGTTGCCTCCCTTCAGCCAGTCACAAGGAAGTACTTTTCCAGTCATATAAAAGGGGCTCAAAATAACGGCCGGTGTCCGGACGATGTCCGGCCAAGATGACTATTTGTCCGGACAAAGTTTGGGTTTGGCGGTCATTTTGACCGATCAAGTACGCGGTTTCCAAATAATTCACTACAAAAAAAAATTTCTGGAAAATATAAACAGTGAAATAATAAAATATCTCAGCGGCTTGTAGTTACAAAATAGGCGAATACAGATGAGACAGTTATGATCGTCGGCTTCGTGAATGCTGTGCCGTCTTAGCGGCTTGCTAAAATAACACAGGAAACATCAACCTCTGTAAATACGCTAAAAAGACTAGACAACAATGAACATCGCATCAATCAACGTCGCAGTTACAGATTTAATTGTCCTCGTTAGCATTTCTTCAGTTATTTCCTACATGCTGACCGAGCATGCTGAGCGGCGGAAGGCAGCGATCTTTCACTTGTAGCACGAGCCTATACAGCCCTATTAGTGTCTGGTAGAAACTCGAAGTGTTTACAACCAAAATCGCATTCAGCGTTAATATACAATTATGTGCAGGGTAACTACGATAAAATGAGCATTTCTAATAAAATAATATAGCGAGGTTTTATTGTTGTTAACCCAGGCAAGTTTCATGTCAAGGAGAATTAACGCAGTCTGTGGAAATGAAAATCAAACATATTTAAGTGATACTTTTAGCGATCAAAACTTTTATCCTCTTTAACAACACATTTTTGTGCATATGAGGCGATATTTTTGGCTTAATAGGGAAATTCTTCAAAATAAGCATTTTCAATATTTTGACCGGTCAAAAACGAGACATGACCGAGCTAAAATTGGTTTGGCCGGCCACCGTTCAAAAACTATTTTGAGCCCTGAAGAAGGATATCTTAGTATTGATAAATGTTGAAGATTGATTAATTCTTCTGTTGTTAGCTAATATTGTTTTAGAAAATGCCTTGTAAGTTACGAAGAAAGCACGCGCTAAACGGCGGCTGTATTTCCCAATAGAAACACAAAACTAGCACGAGATGTTAGCGCAATGATGGCTCGAGCAAAAATAATTCACAATTTGATGATCAAAGTAAACAAGCTGTTTTCTTTTTTTATCGTGTTGCTTTCCAAAACAAATAGAAAAGATGTTTCCCGTGTTTCTATCGAGATATAAAAACACTCGTTAAAGTGTGGGAGAACTTGAAAAATATTTTAAAAACATGTGCCTGTCGGCTCGTTATCCCATAGCATCTCATCTCTCAAACGTCCACACTCGTGTTTCTGTTAAGCAATTAGAGTATGAGCTCGATATTTCTATTCCACGGGGAACATGTTTTCTATTTCCTAGATATTGAAGGCAGCTGATAATATGTATGCTGGTCGTTTGTAAGTAAAAAAATCAACTGTAGCTGAAAGGACTTACCCAAGGTTATCCTGTAATCTTTACTCCTTAGCTGTAGATTGGTGTCCGTCGTAAACCTGTTAACGATATACACCTCGGACACTGGCACGCCATTTGAACCGAGGTCCACTCGCCACCAGCTGGGATTGTCTGATTGAGTATGTGAACAGTATCCATTGTCATAATTAGGATCAGCAACCCCATCAACCGCTTTACCTGCCACACCTTCTAAGAGTCCAAGACCAAATAAGGAGGACTGATCTGCGGGCTTACCAAGGGCAAGATTCTCTTCTCGAAAAAAACATAAAATGATTGAGTTTGAAGGAGAAGAGAATGAAGGAAAAAAAATATAAATTATACCTATAGTCATGAGAGGTTTTACATCGGAAGAACGCTAAAATTTATGCCACTTCTGTTCCGGCTTTCGATAAACAGTTCATGTCTGTCAAAGGCATCAACCTCGTATTTCCATCCTAGATTTCGAGGAACTCCCAAATTGAATCTGGATGTACTTTTTAAAAGTACGCACCGACTGACTGGGTTGAAAGTTTTGATTCACGTGAATCGCGTGCGTGCACATTTTAAAAATTTTCAGAGAGAGTATGGCTCAATTCACTTAAAGTTTTGCACATTCTGTCTCACACATGTTTAAAGTAATTGACGCGAACTTCGCATAATCTTAGAAACAAAGACCTCGACGATACAACAAAGAGAACTTATGAAAGTAACAAATGCATGTCTACCTGGCTCTAGTCTCACCCCAAAGACTTCTGTTCTCATACATATGCTGTTATGATGTGTTTTCGGAAAGAATCGCAAATACTTCGCTAAGATTCCATCAACGAGAATGTGTTTAAACTCAGAATTTCTGTCGTCATTTGCCTTGAATAACTGCAAGAAACCAGCCATATTAGTAATGAGACCATCATCTCTTGTTTGCGAATATTTGCTTTTTCGCGCGAAAAAACAAACAAAATAAACAAACAGACAACACATTAACAACAAACGTTAGCAACAACATCAGCCCGGGTAGCCTTTGAAGGGGAGGCTACTTGCACTAATTCGAACATTTTCAACTTCAACAGCATACTGGAAAATACTGGTTATCTGTAACTTTATTCCCTTTGGCCCAGCTTAGAAGTAAGCTCTAGGCTTTATACGCCACACGCAAGCGCAAGCTAATTATAGAGATTGAGATAATACTTCCATTTATCAATAGAAAATGCTCATTGAAAAGTATTATAAATTGTACTTTTAGGACTGGCTTGTTGTCATTTCTATTTACCAAAATAAAATATGTCGATGGAAATAGTGTATTACATGTATCTACTGAACCCATATATAACTTTGCCAGGCCACCACATTTATCCAGATATATCAATTTGACATTTTACCTTCACTTGCCCAGCTTCATCGTGATATTCTGTCCACTGTGACCCATCTACAGATGACTGTAATGTGTACGTCTCCACCCACTCATCTGCTTGTGAATTTCCCTGGGTTGATACAGCACAGATGATGTGAAGTGTCTGCAGGTCAATCTGTAGATATGGACGAGGATCGGTTGCTTCTGCGCACCAAGACGATCCTGCTGTGTGACCCAATCGACCATTTTTGGCTGGTGTGCGAGCACTTTGAACGGAGGAAGCAGTTATCTTGTCGTCTGGAATTGATCCACTTCCAATACCAAGATCTAAATCATTGCAGCTTCCTGGCGTGATGAGAAAGTGTAGCGATCATAGTGAGAATTTCAGCACCAATTTGGATTTATAAAGAGAATAATGCTTGGGCGCCCGTAGATATGGAATTTCCCTTCGAGTGTTCAACTCGATATATAGCTAAACACGAGAAGAAAAATTCCACGTATACAAGCAACCATGTAGTATTTTTGTTTATTATAATATAAAAATAATTATAACGTTGTTCTTGACGATTTTCCGAAGGTTTCCGACCATTTCCAAAGCTTCCCCTTAAAATTTTCTGAGGGCGATACGAACGTTTTCCAAACGTTTTCCGAAAAGTCTCCGAATATTTCAGAAGCTTTTTGAAAATAACCGAAGATTGTCGATTACTAACGAGGAATATCCGAAATGCTTCGATTACACAACAATAAATTTAAGACGATTTCCGCTTGCTGAACATTCGAGCAATAAAGACAGAAATAAAGTTTACAAAAAAGCCTCCTGCACGGCAGATTTTTGGGGTTTGCCGAGTGTTGACATCTCAGAACACCTTGGGATTAACTTTTTAGTCACGCAAAACACGATTTTTGTATCAACACCGCAAGTAAAAACAAAAAGCATTTAAAATATTTTCTGTTTTTAGAAGAAAACAAATATAATGAGCCATTTAATCAATATGGTGAATAAAATACAGTGAACATTATAGTAATTTCTCAGGGCTGGAAATTCTCATAAACTGAACACGGCAGTTTTTCCTCACGGGAAGATATGAACTCGATTAATTGACCTCGCTCCCAATGTGTGGCTTCATAGGTCAGTTGGTAGAGCATCGCACCGGTATCGCGGAGGTCACGGCTTCGAATCCCGTTGAACCCTTAAGTTGGAAAATTTACTGCGATGATCATTCTTCACTTTCATCTACAACCGCAGTTCAAATATGAATTATTTCATATATACTTCACATCACACGGCAGTTAATAAGCAAAATAAGGAAACTGCATTGTTTTGTTCGATGACTGTTCCCACTTGATGAGAGCCTGCAGTTTATCCAAGCTGGCATCGAAAAAACTGTTTTCGTATCTACGGAAAAGGCTTTTGTATTGCAGATTCACGTCATTTGCTCACTACATCGCTTCCGGCTTAGCATTCTGTCTCGCCGTTGATAACAGGGAGCTGAGGTAACAGGGCGAGGACAACGTCGATTTAAAAATGAATTTATATGTTACCTATGGATCTCGCGGTACTTTGTTTTTCACTGTCAAAGCTATCGCAAAACTAAATCTGGAACGTAGCAATAAAATTGAAATCGATAATTAGCTACTGATTTCACGTTGTTGTTTACCGATGATGTTGCCGTTGCCGTTGCCGTCGTGGTTTCCTTAATTAACTCCCTGATGTTAAGTTTGCTTTCAGGTTCCACCAGATCCATTATCCTTAAATATGGATTCTACAGGAAAATGATCGCAGAACAGGAAAACCGTGCATCTATGGCCACTTCGACGATGTAACTCAATCATCAACGAGTCTTTGTAATTTTTAAACAAAAAATACATTTCCATAGATCATTTAAGCTTGTCTAATTTAGTAAATATGCCAAGTTTTATGAAAAAAAATTGTTGCAAACTCATGGAAATGTACATGTGGGACCCGAAACGACCAAAACCTGCCAATTTAGACCAAGTAATGTATGCCAGGTGGTAAGGGCTTTTCACCCCGGGCATTAACGCTTATTATTGTTTTTCTTTAGTTCGAAGGAAGAAAAAAGACGTGACTTTGTCGAGGTGGCCATTAACGATTCGAAGTCCCATATAAAAGCAATTGTTGTGTAACCAAGCATGTGAAAACAATATCCTTTTTTACTAAGGCAGGGATGTAAATAGGCGACATCTATTAAACTTTTCCATCGGAAGCTCACATAACTTTCAATATCACGTATGGGAAGCCACAAAGATTGTTTATCCGGAAAAGAATGTTCGCTTGCGTGTAAGGATCAAAGCTGTTTTTTTTTTAATGTAGTAAATACCGTTCAGTTATGTTAATATTATGTAGAATGGAAACAAGTAGAAAATGTGGAAATATAATTATTTTCAAACTAGTGTTGTTATCTTCTACATAAAGGTATAAAGAAGAGCTATAATCTCAGAAAGATGATATAATATACCATAAATACTCAAAATTGAATAACCGAGTCAGTCTACGACATCAATTCGTGCCTTCTAAGAGGCAAAGAAGGTCTTAATCACAGACCTTGTGCAAGATCAACAGGTGTCGTTGAAAGCGGTACACGGTAAGACCAAAATTATAACAAATATTATTCGTGCATGTGCAGGGATATTGCGTCATGTCGCCAACAAAATTAAATCGAAAAGTTCTGAGTACGATACTGCAGTGAGATGTTTCAACCAAACAGTATTATTATACTCATTGCCAAGAAAACTGTACTCACCGGAAACTAAATGAAGACAAACTGCGAAAAACGCGAGCCTTGAACAGAGTATGTCATACAACTTTGTCCCCATGCCTCCTGGATTTCAAAAAGCTGTTATCCTTTCCTTGATATTGGCAATGTGTATTATAAGAGGAGACTGTGTGGTCAAGTTATCATTACGGGCGCTGGAATTCAATTCTGAACTTCCCTTGCCCAAGTACCCTAAGCGGATTTTTTGTCGTTGCGTATTTCCGAGTTCAATTCCTAAGTTGCACGACTAAACTGGTCAGCAGTTTTCTACCAGTTGGGATTATTTCTTTTCTGTTTGCAAACTATTCGTTCACTCCGTGACGTAGTGTCCTTAGAGATCCTTAGTAAGAAGAAATAGGGGCTGCTAAATATGGTGATACATCTCTCGCGATGACGTGGGTCCGGTATTGAAATCTTTGCTGACATCCGGCATGGCCTTTAAGTCCGGAATGCGGCAAAGCTAGTGAGTCACGTAAGGAAAGAAAATCGCTTCTTTTTTTCGCCAGTCCAAAAAAACTAAGCTCTGCACATTGCACATATCGTTCCGAATTCAACAGTGTACAGAATACATGAGTCATACGCGAGTGTCGCTACACGCTGCAATTTATGAAGTCTAAAAATAAACCCTTGATCAATACAGTATTTATTTCTGTTTGAAGGGCTTTTCGCCAGAATTATTTCCGGAAAGGAGTTACTAAAGGAAATTTACCAAAACACCGAATGAGCTGGGTTGAAATCACTTATTTTTAAAAAAATGACAAACCAAAAAACAAAAATCTCATCACGTCTAAAATATACGTCATGTAATCGCTTTTCAGGACGAGGAATTCCAAAAAAAGAGTGGAAGGGTACTTTGTAATTAAGAGGGAGCTAATACATGTAGAACTTTACGTAAAAAAAATTAGAATGGAAAGTATATTTGTTTCTATTAAACGATTGTTTTTTCTGTTGTTTTTTTTTAATGTTGCTCCCCACATGACCCGACACTGAGCTTTAATTTAATTTTCGTGTATAACTATGTAGCTAGGTCATCGTCATTATTGTAATGTCGTACCAGCATGTAGTTGGTAAGACGTCACGCATGCAGCATGCACTTGCACGAGAAAAATTACCAGGAAAAAATTGCAGCGACCCGTTAGTTCCCATCGTGTGTGCTTCTTATACCTCTCAGGTGACATATGCATATTTTTCTTGCAACCTTTCAGCTCGATAGCATCCTTCGGTTTGAAAGTACAGCATTAACATGACACGACATCAAGATGGCCGCGAAAAGGCTGTCATCACACCATCCATGTTCAATGCACACGAAACAACACACACTATTATGTGGAAAAGGTATACGTAGCCTAAAGGTAAATCAGAGCGCACTGATTGGTACTTTGTTGGTGGGGATTTTGCCGTACAGGCGGTCCTTTTTGTTTGTTCTGCCA
Source organism: Micromussa lordhowensis (assembly GCA_964020085.1). NCBI lineage: Eukaryota > Metazoa > Cnidaria > Anthozoa > Scleractinia > Lobophylliidae > Micromussa > Micromussa lordhowensis. Next base: position 25,518,930 of record OZ026601.1, read on the forward strand.
TGTACATGTAATAACTACTGTACTAACCTGGTTTATTTCAAGTACCGATGAATCCTTGTAAGATCAGCTGTAGGCGCACTTGTAAAATAATCATATTTTATTTGCAAGGAAAGATTACGAGTTGGTTCTGCTTTCATTCAATTGCAGAAGCATCAAAAGAATGTGATTAAGGTGAATTATGACAACTTCGAAGGCTTAATAAACGACAAACCTTTTGACATGCTAAGGCCTACGAGTTCGACATAACAATCGTACTGATCCATGATGCCGAATAAGAAATGTTCAGCTCTCTTGTATAAGACAAAATTGTTAAAGCAATTGCAAACTTGATATTATTAACATGTATAACCTCTTTGCCATCACATCTGCTCTTGTTCAATCAAGTTCAGTTTCTCAGTTTTTGAGTGTGATATAAGTTTGATCTCCAAAATCAAGGAGCTGCATTTGTTTCCTCTCTGATATCCCACAACCAATTGGCAATAGCTTCTCTTGTTGTATTTTCATCTTCGGCTAGGGCATCTCCATATCGAATCAGGTTGAGCTCATTGACTCGAAGCCTCCGCCTGGGGTTGCAGGGATCACTTCGGTGGATGAAAAGATTATGAAGAACAATGCAAGACATAGTGATGAGGGAAATGTTGTGTAAATGGCAATCTGTTTTTTTTGTAGAGGATTCTCCACCGCCCTTTTAGCATTCCATAGGCACGTTCAGAGACTACACTGTCAGAGCAAAGTCTCCTGTTAAAATATACCCTTGTTCCCTCTTTGTATGACTTTAGAAGCCAGGAGTGGCTAGGAGAGGCTGAATCACCCACAGTAGTAAACGGAATCTTCCCATAAGTGTCAAGAATCAAAGACCTGTTAGGGAGCTCTTGACCAGATTCAATTTCAGAATAAACACCACAACTTCTTAAAAGCCTAGAGTCGTGTGGATCCTGGAGCACCCACTGCAGCCCACATAAAACGCTTGTTATAACCAACGAATCCCATGTTTATCACAGAATACCTTTTCTTGTAACTGTAAAAGTTCGTAAGTTTAGTGCTGACATAAATATCCATCCCATGCCCCTACACAACGAAACCCCCAATTTGCCAGAAACGTTTTCAGTTCTTGACTCCACTCTTGCAGATTTCTTGGCTGGTAAACGAGCCTGTCATACAAACATCCCACAATGGCCTTACAAACGTTTTGAAAAATGATGTGAGCAGTTGCAATACTATTGTTGTACCCTGTTTACTACTTTTAGCCTATGCCTTATGTACTAATAATATAGTAACTTTTCTGACGAAATACAATTTGGCTACATTATGCTTCAGAGTATTCATTAGGACGTTATACACGATGTGTGAAAATATTAGGACTTCGGAGTTACGCGTTGGCCTTGTGACGTCAGTCATTGTTCCAAAATTCCCATATGTTGTCTCTAATTTTTGGAGGGTTTTTCGACTTTATTGTTTGTATACAAAATTGGTATCTATATGTCGGGAACGAGTAGGAGAACTCGAATATGCAGGTCAGCGGCTTAGTTTAACTAAGTGCTTCATGTTATTGTCATTTTTGTGTGTCATTGGCTAGTTTCGAACCCTTGTATTTGACTCACGAGCTTGAAAGTTGAACAAGGTGTTAGATCTCCAACGGTCAAAAAACGTACACCCATGTGCCAGTCTGTATAAGCATAAAGCCAACTGGGTAGCAGGTGGAGTTGGGTGAGACTTGCGAGTGGTTTCCTACTCGATAAGGTCTTTAATTCCGCCTAGGATAAACTCAAATATGTTTTGAAAGACCCTCAGTCTTTTCTTGAAAGAGGCTTCGAAGTAAACAAGAGACTTGCGAGTGGATTCCTACTCGATAAGGTCTTTAATTCCGCCTAGGATAAACTCAAATATGTTTTGAAAGACCCTCAGTCTTTTCTTGAAAGAGGCTTCGAAGTAAACAAGAGACTTGCGAGTGGGTTCCTACCCGATAAGGTCTTTAATTCCGCCTAGGATAAACTCAAATATGTTTTGAAAGACCCTCAGTCTTTTCTTGAAAGAGGCTTCATCCCAGTCTAGGTATCGGTTCGTCCACCAGTCTCCGTTTCTGCGGCAATTCATCTGGACCTCGCTCGTTCCCGTTGATTTGATTGCTGACATAACAGCGGATTCTGAAGCTTCAGTTTCAAACTCAAGATCTCAAAGAAAACGTTTCCTTGCCATTTCCTCGATATTTAATATTGGCGACTTAAAAACTCTTTTTCTCCTCTTCTTTTACGGGAAAAGTTGCAACATTTCAGCCATCTTAAATTTTACCGCCAAAAACACTCTAGTCCCCATTGCTTTTTATTTCGCCGCATAATAGTTCGCATTGTTCGTCTGTCGTATTCGTCTCGTCTCTTCTCACGAAATACACGCCGATTATGTATTGTTTTATACCGACAAAGCAATATAAATTAGCTATCCGTGCGAGTGTGCCAAATTTGAAGAGGATTAGGGTTACATGAATTTTTATGTCTGTGAATATGATATTCTTTGATCAAGAATATCATATTCATATGATATTCTTTGATCAAGAATCACCCCCTTATTTGCAAAGGCAATTTGAAACTTTCATTTGTTCATTACATTGATGAGGTTAGTTTACGCAGGAAATCGAAAAAAAAAAAAACCCGGAATTTCTTTCTGACTGCCAACTTCTCTTTTTTGATGAACAAATAAAAATAGTTCTAAGTAGCCTAATCCTCTTCATTACCAAGTCTTATTTCTGCGCAAAGCTTTTTTATTCACTCTGTGAAAACGCCTGATGAAATTTCTCGAACGAGTGAAACGATCGAAACGAGCGAAATGAAACCGCAGTAACAACCCAGACAGTCGCAAAAAAACGAAACAAGGCAAAATCACCGAAATAAGTGAGACTCATTAACACTTGAAAGCTAACTGAGCGTTATTCAGGCCACCTGGATTCTTTTTTCAGGCTTACCTGATTACTTCTCCGGTCAAGACTGTTCCCCTCGTTTCGTCTCCCGTTGTTTTATCAGTAGGCTTTTTACTTTAAACCCATTCAAGAAAATCAGTGCAGCTTGACAATTTTTTTTTATCGTTGTCTTAGTTAAACAAGAATTTATCTATTGTGTCACTTGGAAAAAGGGACTAACTCAAGTATAACTTGCAACATTAATTGCTCTCGTCTCAAAATTCTAAACACGCACGCACGTTGACCATACTTTACTTCAGCAATAAGTAGTTTATCATTATATTTTTATTCGATTTCTTTCGATTTTTCTTGTTATAACGAAAAAGCCATCCTCATAATGACAAGCTCTTCATGATTCGTCTTGCTTGGAAAACACAGCTTTACTCAATTTTTTACTTTGTTTTCGAATTTTATTGCCTGCTTTTTCGCGTAGCTTTCCTCTCATTTTTGCGTCGGAAGAAAAACTGTCACAACCCAGGACAGCGCTGACACTTTCAGCAATGCACCAATGCACTTCATACATATTTGAAAAAAGAAGGTGTTGAAGCTAAGTACAAAATTGAACTCGATGATGCAAGAAACTAAAATAATTTCTGGCTAGTTCAACCGTAGAGGTTCAACGCTTCATTTCACCTCGTGGAGGTGTTTGCCGTTCGGCGAAGAATATCAACTGGATCCTAAGTGTCGCCCAGCATGCCTCAAGATGCGTTTTCCGCCTAACTTGCCCTCCGAGAAAAGGTCCATTGCCCGCCTACATCGTCATTTGTCTGTTGTTTTCTTTACATTAATAAGGTCTGTGTACACAGTTCTCAGACACTGCGGTTTACAATCCGCAGTGGGATCACGTGCGTGCACTTGGGGAGGCGCAGTATGTTGCTTCTGTAGTGAAAAAGACGGTTTCAGGCAATGCCATTCGTTTAATTTATTTTCAGTATAAACGAATTTAAAGACATGTACATTAAAATTATAACAACATCAAAGTAGCACTCTGTTTTTTGAGACAGTGTAATTGCCAGTTGGTTATTTTCCAATGAAATATTAAACACTATAAATGGTTTAAGAAACCGGTTTGAACTGTTGACAAGGAAATTATACACGTACATTAATTTAAACTACCCTATATCGATTTCATCGGCGAAGTGTTTTATTACGTTAATTTACAGCAGCTACAGCTGGAGAAGACATTCGAAACACAAATACTCTCATTTCTTTCTGTCGCCAACAGTAAATCAGTGGATTGAGGAGAGAGTTCAACATGACAAACGTATGGAACCATGGCGCCACTCTTTAAATTTCTAAATTCTGTTTAAGCCTCAGTTAAAAATTAGATATTCGGTGAAAATACTACGTTATTTTTTAAAATAATAAGGAATGTTTTTTTTTACAAGATAACCGAAGGAAGTCGTATTATTAAAATTCGTTATTACAAATTATTCCTTTCTGCCGAATTTACAAACAAAACGGTATAGTACACCCTAAGAGTTGCGTACCGTATTGCATATCGTAGATAAATTTTATAAAATACTCTATGTATATAACAAACACGATGGATTTATCAAAAGATAGAAGAAAAAAAAAACAAGATTAAAGTTTGCACAAAGGGCTTTTAATCGGAGAATGTTCCCCTTTTGCTGCATAGCGAAATTAATATTTGCGGCTTTCAAACTAAAATGTACCTAACGTCATTGTGATAAAAATTAATACACACGGAATATTTATTCGTTTCATACTAATATGAAAATATGTTAAATGAGAAAACAAAAATAAGAAGAAAACTAAAACAATAAATGAAATAAAATCACTGTCAAGAACTCTGCTGACCACCATCCTTGAATGCTGTGCAAAGTGTATTACGAATCGGTAATCCGTTCAGAGAACTAAGCATATGTGAATCGCTATTTATTGATTAATTTTTTTGTGCATTCGAGTCTACAACCTGTGACGGAGATTAGGAATACATTTAAGATTACCAGGCAGGAGGTGATACATGTCATATCACCAATTTTGCTCAAACTTGACACAAATGTTGGGTTTGGTGAGTGAATGATTGTGGCAAAAAAAAATATGTTAAGGGGTCCTTTAATGTTTTTCCCCTGCAAAAATGGCCATTTGACACTAATTTTATGCATATTTAATTTACATTCTTTGGTTTAGTATTTCGGCAACAAGAAAAGCCATGTGGAAATGAAATGGTCTGAGGAGGAGAGGGGAGACCAAAATGTCCCCAATAAACAGCATTCAATTTTTAGTGATCAAACTTTGTGACGTTTCCTTAAAAATATAAAGTGAGGATTTTGATTGATTAGCTGCTTAGTCAGTTGAGTCGAGGTTTCTATGGCAATCGCGTTTTCAACGGTTGTTTGTGGGATTTTGGGTTCAGTTCATTTTAGATTTTATGACAATTTTATTTCAGGGAAAGGAGCGTCTACATTACGTTGGAGAAATTTTAAAACGCAGCTTTATTTCTACGGTTGGGCCTACCGTCCGCGCTGATCCGTCACGAAAACGGAGTTCTTCAGCTTCGGCGGATTTTGAAAATGCCGGTTTTTTTTTCGTGTGGACGAAGAAAATGTTGGAAAAAGATTTTCTCGAAAACGATGGCGTCACGATAAACATGTGATTTTCCTGACCTGATTTTCCTGTTTTCGTCAATCAATCCTCCGGCGTTGTTTGGACAGGTCCTGATTACTGCATTTTAGTAAATTCTCAGCTCCGACTATTGCATTTCTAGCTTTTAGATTGGCTAAAAAACTCCGACTATGAGCCAATAATCCGAGTTTTACGTCATATGGAAAATAGTGCGCCAAGTTTAATAATTTCCCGCACGAAGTTTTCAACTTCAGCCCTCTATAATGGCCGAAATAAAAAATGGGCGGCAAAACCCGGTCTGAGAATTTACTAAAACAATTATTCCATCCGCCCTTGTTGGATATAAAGTGATTTTATTATATTTTATTATATAAAAGTCAGTGGTATAGCGAGTAGTAACAAATTCATAAAAACGATACGATATCCTCACATGTGAAGATATCGATGATTTCAGTGGCATCAGGTTTGTCTCTTAAATTGTACTTAAATTCGTTGGTGTATCATCGAAACATCTTCGGGTCTTCCTCGAAAGTCTTCGGCAATCTTCGGCAATCTTCGGACATCTTCGGAAATTCTCGGAAATTCTCGGGAAATGTTCGGAAACGTTCGTCTGGTCTTCGGGACAATTTTGGAAAATCTTCGGAAATCTTCGGAAAGTGGTCGGAAATCTTCGGAAAATCATCAAAAACGCCGTTATCAGTACGTTTATATAATAAAAAGAACACTACACGTTAGCTCGAAGATATGAATTTTATGTTACTCGTGGCAAGAGCAACATCTCACTCGTTCGCTGCGCTCACTCGTGAGATATTGCTCTTGCCACTCGAACATAAAATTCATATCTTCTCTCCACCGTGTAATATCCTCTATATAACCAACTCGCGCTACGCGTTCGTTGGTTATTTTATCACTTCATATCCAACTCGGGCTCATGGAATAATTGTTATTTATTTCTGTGAATGTAGCAATACCAAAATAACCACACAACATTCCACCATACTTTACTAATCCTAATCTTTTTTGTAAGAGAGAGATGCTCCTTAGATTGAGCGAGGAGGACATGTAAAAAAAGGGCTTCAAAGCAGGTCAGCCAAAAAGTAGGCTCTGAATGCCGGTAACCCCCTAATGATTACTATAAAGTGTACTTATAATGGCATGGGAAATAAGGCAAAATTTCCTATCCAATTACCCCAAAATAGCATTTCTGAATTTTGGACAATTTAATTTTTCCCCAGGCAGCCGGAGCATGCCCATGCCCCCCTCCCCTCCCTATATAGATCCCTAATTGGGTGAATACAGTTAAATAACACTATCATAATGCTCATTAATAAAAAAATACCAGTATCACACTACAACATTATCAATAACAATCTTTACGTTCCCATTTGGTTGGGATGACAAGCAATAACAGGTACAATTAAAATTGACCAGCTACTATCATTGCATAAATGAGTTGGCTCTAAGAGCTCTTTCATTTGACTAGGCGTCGTCCTGGGTGTCCCCACTATTTCCACTACCACTTACTACTACCACCACCACCACCACCACCACCACCACCACCACCACTACTACTACTACTACTACTACTACTACTACTTTTCAAAATTACGGCTTTAAAAGGAGTGCCAAGTAGAACTTTTAAGAGCTTAAATTATATATTAAGGCTGCACCCCACGTTCCTAGGCCTTATCAAATATCCACAGCAGCGGTCTTGAAAGGCATCATAGATCCGACGTCCACAGCATTTGGGATACTGCCCAAACTTTGGTTGTACGGTACCACGGCAGCAGAGGTGGAAAATTCGACTGTAAGCGAACGTCCCGCAGCATGCACTTCTCAATCCAATCCTACGGTGTAAGCGACCACTGCAGCAGATATAGCGAGTTTCATCATAATCGAATCTACCACAGCATCTAACTCTCGCCCCACTCCTGTAGTTTATACGGCCACCGCAGCATATCTGAGTAGCGGGGTTGTACCACCTTCCCCTGCTGCATTGCACAAGCCTTGTTCGCCTTTGGGGTCTACGAGGTCTTGGTTTATTTTGTGGATCGTTGGCCTTGATCTCGTCCTCTCCTGTTGATGTCAGAAGAAATTAATATATGTTAAGTTTGTATATACATACATACAACCTTTATTTATACACGATAAAATATCAAAGCTAACAAGCTTGTGGGGTCGTGTACTAATAATATACAATTAATTACAATTAATAAAACTCGCTACAATTAATAAAAAATAATAATAATAATTTTGATAAAAACGAATGAAGTCAATAGTTAAAAATAAATAAAATTCTCCGATCTTTTGTTGATTATTTGTGGGGCTAAAACATTAAAATGAAAATCCTTAAAAGCGTGACAATTAACAGCATTTTTCAAAAAGGATTTCAGGTCTGTGTACTCTAGTATCGATCTATTAGATCGCCCTATAGCGATCTATTAGATCGCCCTATAGCGATCTATTAGATCGCCCTATAGTATATGGGGTCTTGGGCGTTTTAATTACATCGTTTATCTGTGTGAGTTGTTTTACACCTGTTGGCTATGATATTCACAACCACACAAATAGATTATACCAACACAAAGCTCCAGAGGGTGGCCGTCCATAGGCCATTTTAATCTCTTCTTTTTATCCTACGCATGCCGTGGCTTAAACTAGAAATCTCTTCGAGATTCTTCTGGATGCTAGATGCCTCCGTTGACTCAGGTACCCGTTGAAACTTCTATATAATTATATAAATAGGTAAATAAATAAATTGGTAAATAAAAGATGAAAATACTAAATGCAAATTTCTTCTCAAATTTTAATGCATTGTCCCTCCAACTGTGACTGACTTTTTGCTATACCACATAGCTCGCGTGCAATATAATATTTGTCGAATCGTAATTTTTAATTGGGGAACAGCCCCAGAGGTGTGTTGACAGGTCTGCCGTGAACACTTAAGTTTGAGTATTTTGTTAAATATAGTTTCCATATAACAGACAGATAACAATGAAATAATGTACGGAAAATCAAAGCGAATAAATTATATAAATTATATAATTTAGAGAAATTTCATTTTCGTTATAGAAAAGTACAAAAAAACAAAGATATCTCTGATGGCATTTGCTTATCTAGAGTTGTAGGGTCCTTTTTTAAATTACCATTATTATTTTCCCATGCCTCCGTGCGAAGTTTTGATAACTCAAAACATTGACCTGCATACCTTTACTCTCGCCTTCTTCGTCAGCACGATCTTTTCCAACATCGTCACCTACTCTTTCAGAATTTCCAGCTAAATTCCAGTCATAAGTCTCCTCGTCACCGTCAACAGCACCATTGAATTTCACCTCAGCAGAATCTTCACCTTCAGCAGGTTCTCCTTTGGCGATATCACTCAGGGCCCATTTTGAATCTTTGGGGAGTTCACCATTATAGTCCTCATAATCATCGTCTTCAAAGTCGTCACTATAAACTTCCTTATCTCTGCTTGATGGCTCTGCTTGGAGATTTTCTGACCACAAAGGGACCAGTTCGTCTGGAAAAGTATCGTAGCCTTCGCCATTGTCTTCATATCCATCTTTTTCGTCCTTCATCTCGGTTTCTTTTATGCCGAGATATGCTGCTTTGACATCTCCTTTCTGCAATGCTGGCTCATCAATGAAAGGTTCACAGCTACACGGAGCATGAAATAAAATGGCAACGACCATAAGGAGAGCAAACATCGACAGAAGTCGCGTTATCTTCATGTTGTATTCTAAGCAGTGTTCTCCGCTGCAGTTGAGACAAATCTGGTGATTTTCTCCACCAACCTATATTTATGTGAGAAGATCCACAAGAAAATAATGGAGCAATATAACAATACTAATGCTGACCTCGATGATTGGTGCCAACAATTATTTTTGCAGACAATATTGGATACTTTGTGTTAATATATATCATCTGATAAAACCTTAGTGAAGTATCATTTTGCACTACTGCTTCTATGTCATAACAGTATTATGTTTGATAAGATATATGAATCGAATTATACATGCTGTTTTTAGAGACTCTAGTGAACAAAGTCAGTCGGCCAACCATCTTGACAAAACAAACTGTTTGTTTTAGTCAACGATCTTGACTAAAACAAACTGGTTTCCTTTATACATACGAGAAATCCGTGGATACATGGTAAAGGTTTCAAGCTTTAGAAAGTCTGGAACGACGTTGGTACCAATTAAAATTCGGGTTGTTTTGGCATATACACAGACAAGAATCTCCAAACCTACTATCGATTTGTCCAAAAAAAGGCGCGAAGTGTATATTTACTCAAGTGACTGTACTTCCTTCATGAATACATGTATTAAGAATTTTAATAAATGTATTACCGATGTAGCATATGCTGCGATTAGCCTATAAGTCCATCGAAAAGTATACTTCCTTTCCCTTTACAAAAAAATAATGAAAAAAATTTCCTTTATTTGCCCTCGGCAGAGTTTATAGCACAAAGGCAAGTGAGGCTTAGCATACAATTAAAACAAAGAATTCAAATTGATCATAACATTGTTGAGAATCCCAATAAAGGGGGCAAGTTTCTAAAGAAACTGTGGTGCTGCGTCGATGGGAGTATTACAAGATAATTTGGTTTGATCAACTGGGTTGAAAATGTGAATTGGCCACCGTAAAGAGATTCGGAAGCTGACGTTTCGAGCGTTAGCCCTTCGTCGGAGCGAATTCTAAGGTAAACCAGTTGACTGTTTGTTTGCAAGCGTGGTCAAGGATTTACACTCGGGGCTACCGTGAGACAAATCCAGGTCAGAGTGATCAAAGCGGGACTCGAAACCGGGACTGCTGGATTGAGATACCGACGTACTGAACACTCGACCGGGCTTTACTGCCTTTTACCAACGTACTCTGCCCAGTTGCTGCTCACGATAAAGCCATATTACTTTCTCCCGTATCCAACTATATAGTTACGTAACTTTAATGAGAGCGATATTAATGTATTCCTTGTTTTTCCAATTCTCTTATCAGTGTGTGACTTTAAGAGCAGAATCGACAGTACGAGTCAGCGGCTTACGTGCAAAAAGGTGTGATTATGACTTAAAACTTGTGAAAAGAAAGAGAAATTAGTGATGAGGGAAAAATTCATCCTCGCATTGACGTTGAACTCACATTCATATTGTTCCCGCGCATCCCATTCAATGAATTCAACGACAAGAACATTGCAACATGGTCACCAAAAAAAATACTTTGGAATTGTTTTCACAATTCTAGAAGCTGTTGAAAGGCGATTACCATTATAAGTACGTTTACCCCTTGGGTCACTTGATATACTGACTGTAAGGGTTAAAAGTAGCTAATCGTTATCAGTAGAGACAGAGTCAGAAGTCTAATATAGGAGTCAAGGGGTTGCTAAAATCAGCACTGAAAATATGCATGGAAGTAGCGTAGATTTTGTAGTCACGGAGTCATATAACGAACGATATTGCAAGAGAGACTTATTCCCAGCTTATGCATAAAGGGATTTCCAGTTCGGATTTCCAGTTCTAGACGGACAAGAAAGCACTTGGTAAACTGTTATAAGAAATGGTGTGATAGAGCTATCATTAGAAAGTTACTAATTGTTTTAACAAAAATGCCGATTGCATACAGCTTATTGCAAGTACAGTGTAATATTTGAATGACAGGAGAGTGCGAACATAGTTATGGTAAATATGTAGATACCTGGACGATTGAAATGGCATTATTTCAAGATAACCGGTGTGAATACTGATGACAACAACAACAACAACTTTATTCACTCTTGTACTTACATTAAATCACATAAATATATATGATTACGTAAAACTAAAAAGAAATACAAATATTGAGCCTGGAGGCTAAATAACCGAGAAGTTTTCGAGTTAGCCCCCAGTTACTTTAAGTTACTTATAACAAGAGAAGGAGAACAGGACTAAAAAAAAGGAATAAATAAGTGTCTTATTAGGGAAGGGGAAATTTTAAAACAAGGTTTCATAGTGCTGTTCTGACAGCAGATAAAGTTTTAATTTTTTTGAAAAATTGATGACAGGGGACAAAATCTGTTTCTCAGTTTGCGCCACAATATGATTCTACAAGTCATGCTATGATCAGATAAAGTGGTGCACTGAAATGGAGTAGAAATTTCCTTTAGTTTACTTTGGTTGGAGTTACTACAATAGAGGGCAGCAAAATTGTGAGAGTTTGTTTGGTTGTTTGCAGCTCGGCGCGTAATCCCGTGTTCCTCTCGCCGCACAATTTTAAGCAACAATCATCTTAACTCAATCATCTTTTCGCGTGGAGTGATAATCCTTAAAAGTTTGGCAAGTTGATTTTCAGCAATTCATCAATGCAAAATAAATCGATCAAAATTATTTAAAGCATAAAATGTCGCATACTAAAAGAAATATTAAATAGTTTATAGAGTTGCAAACTTTCTTAGCAGATAAATGAAGAAACCCACAAACGGTGTGTTTCAGGTGACATTCTCTGAGACGGAAAGGGGATCTCTAACTGTTTTAGGTAAAAAGCACACCCTGATATCAGGTGAATGGTTTACCGTCTCCATACTTACGGTATACATGTACTTCAGGTAGAAAAGGACATTGATAAAGGTAAACAGAGGTGGTTTCTTTAAAACTTTTGTTCTGTTTTAAGTTTTTTTCATATAACAACGATTACATGTCATCATATTTTCTTACGCATCGACAGCTTGACCTCAGGACCCAGAACTGTTTTCTATCAAACCTTCAATGAAATCAGAACATCACCGGTGTTACTTGCTCCTTGCTGGATTTGAATTGGCAACGTAGTACAAGCTCGTTCGTTCCATATACTACTACTATCCAATAAACTATTTTTCAAATTAATTTTAACTGAGCTTGGAGTATCAATTCGATAAGAAATGTCCCATTTAATAATAAAAATGGTAAGCTTCTGTTGTTCTCTGTCGTCCGCAGTAAGAAATTACCAAGCTTCACGCAAAGGCTGTATACTGCTTCGTTGACTTAAAAGTACTTAAATTATGGACGCAATACAATCTTAAACTTGAACAGCAAGATGGTATCGACACATGTAGAAACCAACTGGAAGCAATTTATTGTACGCGAAGAAGTATTTACACTGTAAAATGTCATTTAGCTTTTCTATGACCGTTTTTCATCGTGGAGATAGACGAAACTTATTTCGTTCGAGACAAGGGTATCCTGATAATGAGGCATGTGATACTCTAAACTGAGGCATTTCCATTGGCAACACACGGTTGGCTAGTTCAAGAGTGCTTTGACCGCATCCTAATGCATCAATGCAATATCACGAACTGAGAGCGGAAATAATCCAGTAAAATGTGTCTTGAAGTAAAAATAGAGTGACTGATAGAATATGTTAGAGGGAGAAAGTACGTCTATACAGCTAAACCAATACTCCTCGTTTATTCTGTCTTGAGTGTTTTTGTTACCAACAATCTGTTTCATTTTGAATATGAAGTTGATCATTTTCAATCTTTCGAGGTGCGTGCTTTATTCTAGAAAGTGTGTCTTTTTAAATTATATTTGATTTCTACATTATAAGTCACCCGTTTGCTTATCATGATACAACCAGGAATTTGTCAAGAATATTACAAGAGCCTGACATTGATATGATCGTCTGCGTGATGTCTGGCACGCTCTCCCACCATGTTGTTGTAACCTAGTTGCGTTTCATTTCCCATTTTAAAAAAATAATTCAGCTACCCATTTAGTCATGACGGTAAAATACGTTAGGCATTATTTTCTCCACTGTTGTACCCATTAGGTATCAGAGAGGTACCCAGAGGTATCAGAGGTATGATATCAGAAATCATACAAAATATCGACCTTATTTTCTGGTTTCAGCAATTATTCTTGTACCAAATATTGGTTATGTTGTGCTAATACTTGTTAGATATCATCTGATAACACTTTGGTTAAAACAAAAAAAACAAAAA
>OZ026601.1:25537413-25574913 GCA_964020085.1 Micromussa lordhowensis
AAACAGCCGTGATATTTCTTTTCCATTTAATAACAAGATCGTTATAACAGCAAACACGTTTGGAATAACGTTTAAAATTATTTTTCTCTCTCTATTGTGATCCAAAGCCTTAAAGGTCGGGACACACAAGGCGAAAATCCCCCTATGGCACGACTCAGGGTTAAGTCGCTGCGACAATTCGCTTCGGGTGAAATAGTAATTTGTGACAATCCTTGTCCTCGCGACAGATTGCTTTTCCCTGCGACAAGTCGTACAAATTCAAACTGAGGCCCGGGTCAAACGCCGTACTTCACATGAGCCGAACCTAATGAGAGTTTGGGTCGACTCAAATAATTAAAAGAACGCCTGTTTGAGTCAAACGTCGAACTTAATGCAGTCCAACCGAACTGCTACACCAAAAAAAAACAACAAAAAAATACAAAAAGCGATGTTCTTGGTCAGTGTTTTTTCAAGGCAAAGTTAGACCTTTGATTATGCGTTTGGTTCGGCTCATGTGAAGATCGCCGTTTGACTCGAAGTCGATCTTCAGGCGTTATTCACGGCTGGCCAGGCGTGAAGAACGCCTCAGCCGCTCCAAATAAAGTCAGTCGAACTTAATTGGGTCAAACGCCGAACTTCACATGAGCCTAATTGTTTGAATTGGGTTCGGCTCATGTGAAGTACGGCGTTTGACCCGGGCCTGACTTCCAATAATCAGGACCCGCCCGCACTAGCTACGCCGGAAAACTTCGAAAACGGAAGTTTCACTCTAAAAACGCCATAAATGTTTTACTTCCACACTACGCGGACGGAAAAAACGCAACAATAAACCGTATTTTTGGATTTGTGATTGAGGAAAACTCGGTCAGAAAAATTACATGATTATCGTGACACCATCGTTTTCGAAAAGCTCCGTTTTCAGTTTTTTTTTACATCCACACGAAAACAACAAAAACCGGCGTTTTCAAATTCCTCAAGGTTGAAGAGTGCTTTCGAGGCTCCGCTTTCGTGACGGACGGTAGGCCGCCTAGCCGTAGAAATACGTTTAGAAATATCTCCGGGATAGAGTGAACGCTACCCAAAATAAAATTGTCATAAAATCCAAAAAGTGGACAGAGCCCAAAATCACACAAACAACACTGAAAACACGATTGCCATAGAAACGTCAAGTCAAATGACTAAGCAGCTAATTTACCAAAATGTTCCTTGGTAAAGTTTGACCACTAATAATATGAGCTGTTCATTGCGGACACTTTGCACTCCCCTCCCCTCCCCTCCTCAGTCTAAACAGGTTTTATTTACTCCTTAATTTTGGCGGGAAATCTCAGCGTTTACTTGTAACTTCGCAAATGAAATTACAAAATTGCCACGGCAACGTTTGGGCACGGAACTTCTCGGTATAACAGACAAGACAAAAACCCACGATTCTAAGCGTGATTTGTCACCTATGATATTAAAAGGTAATCTAATGGTATAAACGTGAAATTAGGAAGTAATTTTACTTGAGGTTTGTCAAACTTCTCTTAACTAATTCATACGAATTTGGACAAAACGCGCTTGAAATTATTTCCTAATTTCACTCGTCGCCATTTGGTTATCCATACTAATTTTTGAGATGGAGACTATATTAATAAGACCATAGCAGCTACATGGGTAAAAGCTATTTCGGCGTCCTTGACTTAGTATGAAATTTATTTGCTTTCCATGTATCTGTTTCGTGATGAAGAGAGTAAGAATACATCAGTAATTTCTATCAGTGTTATATTCTGTGGCTTCCAATTCATTCGAAAACGGCAAAAAATCGATAACAATGGATTACAATTTTATTTCCGTAACGAGGCCGATACGGCCAACACAAAAGACGAGAAGCTATGAGAGAAGATTCGCCCCAGATTTCCTCTCGTTTCTAAAGTGGCAAATGGTATTATGTTTATGTACATGCTCATGGGAAAAAGAGCACCGACTATGCTATTAAGTGCCATTCGCTACAAAGCTCTCGTATTTTTGCTTTTCCTTTGGCTTAATGTGAAGCAGCAGGCTTGCGACAGCTTATTACACGTGAAACTAGTGATTTTGAATTAAGAATTTAAGTCATACACACGATCATTTTTTTTTTGCGAAATTAAATTTTTTAATGTCTTCGAAATTTGTGGCTATAAACAGATCTTAATAGCTAAGTAGCTCTTGACAGTGGTGACAAGAAATGTGGCATTTTTTGCAACATTATTTTTTTTCGCTCACTTTACCAGGAATCCTCCTGGGAGGCAAACAGCACTTTTAACTCAAGAGCTAAAAAGAAGTGGCTTATGAAGATATAGGTCTTTGTGGTTGTTTTCAACAGTCAGCCTTATCAAATGATAGTAATTTTAAGTAGCAATTTGCATTTTTAAGAAAAATGCAGTTGGGCCGAGGCGGCTCTCGACTTACCCAAAATGTTCTTAGCTTTTGACAGAGGTAACCTCTTTCTTGTTAAACTGAGAAGTTTTTGTCACATTTCATGTTCAAATGTAAACGTATTCCATTTTGCGTGAATACTTGAAACAACGTACTTGAATCGAAAACGCGGGCTTTTCGTTTTCGTGCAGACGGAAAACATTTAGAAAACGGAGCTTTTCAAAAATGTTCACATCGCGATAATAATGTGATTTCTCTGCCCTAGTTTTCCTCAAATGCAAATCCAGTATGATCTGTTTACTATTGCGTTACAAGCTTCTCCGGCGCAGTGTGGGCGGAAAACATTTGAAACGTTTTCAGAGTGAAATCCCCCGGTAATGTTGTAATATGTTTATTAAATTAAAACCTACTGACTCTCGTTTCTATGAATTGTAAAAAAAATACTGAGATAAAAATAAACAAATAAATAAATAAATAGGTTCCACTTTAATTTCTTCCGAAAAAAAATAGCAGTTTGCGGTAATTTCATTCGGTAATTAATGTTCGGTAATCAGTATTGTTCACAAGTTTTGCGTCCATGCCTTGATAAGCACTACTGGAGAGGAAATTTGGAAGACAAATTGTCTTATTCGGCTCTTTGCCGCCAACAGTAAATCAATGGAATAATGGGAGAGTTTAGCAAAGGAAATAGGTCCATGGTACCGGAACCAACGATTAGTTCACTGGCCGGAAACAGGCGAAGAAAGGTTTTTTTTTTTTACTTTAAGTAAAAATAAGGGTAATTAAAAAAAAAAATAAATAAATAAAGAGAGGTATTTAATTAAATTCGATTTAGCACTTTTTTTATTTTTATTTTTGTGATAAAGCTATCACGAAACTGAAAACTTGACATCAATTTTCAGTTAACAAACAAACAAACAGATTTTTTGTTTTAAACAATAAATGAATGGACGAATGACCCACGGACCGTTGCTTTAAAATTTCCTCTCCAGTTGTTGAAATTGTAAATTGATGCAACAAAAGCTAAAATATGGCCCTGGAAACGGTATTTTATTTATAATTGTGTAAGATATTACGCATATTTATTTTCCCACCGTTATATAAGGCAGCTTTAATGTTTTCCAAGGAATTGGAATGAGTTTTCCATTGGTAGCAAACAAGATGGCAATTCTGCGACGAAAAATAATGAACGATTTTAATGTCGTTATCAGTCTCAATTGAAGCCCAGCTGTTTGACCACAGTTAACATGACAGCGTAATCTCGTTGAACGAATCTATTTTATGATGCTCTAGGCTGTCTCGCTTGTTTCGCTGGTCTCGCCTAAACCGTTTCGCTCTTTGGTGAAATTTCTCAAGACACTGTCAAAGAATGAATTTTAACTATGCGCGGTGTGAAGACTTGCCAATGAAAGACTCGTGAAAAGGATTAGGTTGATTTATATATTTCCTTTCTGCATTAAAAAAAATCAAACTTCTTTGATAAGTTGTTGAAAGCTCTAACCACATATGGCAGTCGGAAAGAAAAGTCGATTTTTGCGATTTCGTGAGCAAATGATCATGAATCATGAAACGTCAATAATATTGTGAACGAATGAAAGATTGAAATTATCTTTGCAGGTTAAAACAACGAACGTGTTATTGAAAGTCAAACATCTAAGCCACAGGATATCATATTCACAGACATTAACGTTACTTAAATGTATTCCTAATCTCCGACACACGTGGTAGACTCAAATGGACAACAAATTAATCCTGAAATGGCAGGTCACATATGCTGAGTTTCCTGAGCAGATTACTGACTTGTAATGCACTTTGCACAGCTTTTAAGGATGGCAGAGTTCTTGACAGTGATTTTATTTCCTTTTTTGCTTTAGTTTTCTTCTTATTTTTTCTAATTTTATATATTTTTATCAGTATGAAACAAATCCGAAATATTCCGTGTCTATTCGAGTATAATATATATTGTATTAATTTTTATCACAATGACGTTAAGCACACTTTAGTTTGAAAGCCGCAAATATTAATTTGGCTATGCAGTGAAAGGGGAACAATCTCCGTTTGAAAGCTCTCTCTGCAAACTTTAATGTTTTTTTTTCCTTTCTTTTGATAAATCCATCGTGTTTGTTAAATACATAGAGTAGTTCAAAATAGTTCAAATTAATTTCATATAAAAACGTATGCAATTCTTAGTGTGCACGTGTGTGTGTGTGTTCGGCAGAAAGGACCAATTTGTAATAACGAATTTTAATAATACCACAACCTTCGGTTATCTTGTGAAAATATTTCATTACATCTTGAAGTTAATTGATCTTGTCGGCCTTCAAAACGTATTAAAGGTACAAAATAGACTTCTAATCTAGGATATTTAATGATATGCTGCAAGTTATCTTCCAGTTTTCGGCAACATAAATCTATTATAAAACTAGAAGCCGTGTGTACCTGGTTGCCAGACTTTCTTTCAACTCAATATGACTAACCTGTCCGCTTCAGATCTAGCGAACATTTCCCAAGAGATAACAAATATCACCATGGAAGACGAAGCTCTTAATGTCCCACTCAAGGCTACACACATCATCACCATCATTTGTAACAGCATCGCATGTCCCTTTACTGTCGTTCTCAACGTGCTGGTGATCATGGCTGTGAAAAAAAGACCAAGACTACAGAGTTACGCCAACATCTTGCTCGCTTGCCTGGCCGTAACGGATGCATTAACTGGTCTCCTTGTCTAACCAACCTTTATAATCTCTGGAATATTCCAGCTACTAGGTGGGACAAATACTGACATTTTTCGTCTTCTTCACTTCCAATTTTTAACGGTTGTTTCTTTTTCGTCGGCTCTCCATTTGATGTTAGTCACTTGTGAGAGGCTAATAGCTATCAAATATACCATGGCATATCCTTATCTCGTCACAACGCAGAAAATTAAGGTGGCAGTGACATCTTCTTGGGTTCTCTCATTATGTTTTTCCGCAATCGTTAGATGGCCATTATCCGATCTGTTATTTAATGAAGGTGTGGCAGAAAAAATTGGCAAGATGATTGTGTCCTTGATTATGAGTTCTTGCATTGTTTTCATGTCGACTTCTTACGCGATTTTGTACAAGGAAACAGCTCGTCAGCAAAATAAAATCAAAACTCAACAGCTACCCCAAGAAGAGGTGGAAAGATTTCTCAAAGAGAGAAAAGTACTTAAGACAACTGTTTATGTGGTCGGCGCAGTTTCGTTATGCCTTTCACCTGGGGCCTCAGCATTTGTGCCTGCTATAGCAGAACTTAAATCTGCTTATGCTTCGCCATGGTTCCGAATGTTTGTCATGTTGAACTCTCTCCTCAATCCACTGATTTACTGTTGGCGACAGAAAGAAATGAGGCAGTTTGTGTTTCGAATGTCTTCCCCAGCTGTAGCTGCTGGAAATTAAAGTAATGAAACACTTCGCCGATCAAATCGATATAGTTTAAATGAATGTACGTGTATAATTTCCTTGTCAACAGTATAAACCGGTTTCTAAAACAATTCGTAGAATTTAATATTCCGTTGGAAGCTAACCAACCCGCAATTATACTGTCCCGAAAAACACAGTGCTACTTTGAAGCTCTTATGAATTTTAATGTACATGTCTTTAAATTTGTTTATGCTGAAAATAAATTAAACACCTCCGCAGGGTAATAAAATATTATAAAAAAACGTTCACTGACTATATAGAGTTTAATACTGGGCTTTCGGCTGTCAGACTACAGCCTACGATGAGGAAAAAGGTAAAAATTGACAACTACAAATATGTACAAAAATAGGTGGGACTATATAAAGAATACAATAAAATGGATAAATATGTGTCAATAAACTATTTGTTCTTTTTTTTTAAAGAATGGAGTATTGATTGGGGAGCGGCCGTGCATTGTTATCTACATAATTTATCGAAGCGCTGTGCCATGATTCTAGTGTCTTGCGAATACGGAAAGA
Organism: Micromussa lordhowensis; assembly: GCA_964020085.1. Classification (NCBI taxonomy): domain Eukaryota; kingdom Metazoa; phylum Cnidaria; class Anthozoa; order Scleractinia; family Lobophylliidae; genus Micromussa; species Micromussa lordhowensis. The sequence goes on from OZ026601.1 coordinate 25,543,751, forward strand.
ACCCTTGTCAATCACTTGAAAATTTTAATTTAATAGAGTGCTTTGAAGACCAATCGTGTTGAGCAATGTTGGAACCTCTTGCGTAAGACTTCACAGTCCTCATGTGGTATTTTCCCTAGTTTCAAAGCATCTGATTGTTTCGCCTACATACATCCAAGGGCAGTCGGCGTATGATATTGTGTAGACCACATTTGGTTGAAGTTCAGTCGAAGGTCGGGAAGGAAGCTCCTTTTGTTATGTTCGGTGTAGCCTTCGCAAGGTGAAATGAGTAGCCGAACCTCTACGGCTGAACTAAAATTTGTTTTAGTGTCTGGCATCATCGAGTTCGTTCTTGTACTTAGGTTCGACACTTCCTCTTTCGAATATTTTGAGTTATATATGAAGTGCATTGGTACATTGCTGGTTACCAAAGTGAAGGCACTGTCCTGGGTTATGATAATTTTTCTTCCGACGCCAAAAAAAAAAAAAAAAAAAAAAATGGGAAAAATTTCTGTCTTTGTTAATAAAGTTTTATTCAAGTACAGAATAGAAAGCTTTGGTCAATAGTTGCGAAAAAATGCTCCTCGCAAAAGCGTACAAGCTTACAGCTAATTAGTTAACTTATATAAGAAAAATGTTAATGTTAGTAAACCAATGTAAAGAAGGTTAGGCGATAACTTATAGAAAAGAAATGTTAATGTTAGTAAACTAATGTAAAGAAGGTTAAGCGATACATATTAATGCTGTTGTAATTATCAGTAGTGCAGGCAGGATACCAATAAAAGAGAATGGAAACAAAAAAAATGATAGTTTGGGAGGAAATCTACGAGATAAAGCGGAGAATAAAATTCGAACACAAAGTAACATATTGAGTAAAGCTGTATTTTCTAAGCAAGACGATTCATGAAGAGCTTGTCAATAAAAGGATGGCTTTTTCATTATAACTAAAAAAAATGAAAGAAATCGAATGAAAATATAACGGTAAACTGGAATTGCTGTATTGCTGAAATAAAGTATCGTCAGCGTGTGTTTTTAGAAATTTGAGATGAGAGCAATTAATGTTGCAAATTGAACTTGTATTGCTCCCTTTTTCCATGTGACAGTTTAGATAAATTCTTGTTTAACGAAGACAATGGAAAAGCTGAATTTCCTTGAATATTGGTTTAAATTAAAAGACCAACTGAAAAAACAACGGGAGGCGAAACGAGGGAAACAGTCTCGACCGGAGAAGTAATCAGGTAAGCCTGAAATAGCACCCAAGTGGCCTCAATAATGAGTCTCACCTATTTCGGTGATTTTGTCTTGTTTCGGTCGTTTCGACTGTCTGGTTAGTTTCGGCGGTTTCGTTACGCTCGTTTTGATGATTTTGATCGTTCGTGAAATTTCATCAGACGTTTTTAAAGAGTGATTTAAAAAGCTTTGCGCAGAAATAAAACTTGCCAATGAAAAGGATTGGGTTACTTAGAATAATTATTATTTGGTGATCAAAAAAGAGAAACTAATTTAATAACTTGTTGAAAGCCTTCTAACCACAAGTGGCAGTCAGAAAGAAATTTCGTTTTTTCTTTCAATGTCGTGAGCAAATTAACATCATGAATATAATGAACATTTGAAAGTTTCAGGTTTTATTTGCAAATAAGGACATGGAATCGAAAAATCAAACATATTGATCACAGGATATCATATTCACAGACATTAAAATTCATGTATCCCTAATCCTCTTCAAATTTGGCACAATCGCACGGATAACTAATTAATCTAATGGCAGCTCACCCATATTGATGTTTTCTGAACGGATTACTGATTCGTAATACAAGCACTTTTTGTACAACATGTAAGCATGGTAGTCAGTAGATTCCTTGATAGGATTTTGGTTTATCATTTCTTGTTTTAGTTTTCTTTTAACTATTTCTTTTGTCATTTAGTTTGTTTATCGGTATAAAACAGACACATATTCGGCGCTTATTTCTTGAAAAAGGGATCAACCATATTTCATTTATTTTTGTTACAATGACCGTTAAGTACGTTTTAGTTTGAGATTCGCAAATGTCTATTCTACCAGCAAAAGAAAAACATTCTCCGACTGAAACCCTTTCTGCAAAGTTTGATAAATTTTCCCTTCTGTCTTAAAATAAGTCCACCATGTTTTGTTATGTTTATGTACTCTTTGGAAAATTCTTAGAGGTTTTTTTTGTAATTCAGCAAAAAAACAGAAAAAAGAATTTTCAAAAACGAATTTTAATAGTATCATTACCTTAGGCTAACTTGTTAGAAACTATTTCCAATTTCCTAAACACACACAATATTTCTTTCAAAATCCTTTTTATGACATTTTAACTTGTTAGATATAATTAATGACTTGTTTCGAAATTTTGTAGCAACAGACTGTATTTCTTTTGAAAAGAAACGCCCTCGAGCTAGATGAAGTGGAGATGTCACAATTCGTCACGAGGCTCCAAACATTAGGAAATCCTCTTAATTCATACACACCCACACACACGCCATTGAAAACAAAAAAAAGACTTGACGGAATTTCTCAGAACACTCCGAAAAAAAAAGGAAGTTCAATGAAGTGGCTGGCACATCTAGGCAAGAGAATTAATTGCATAACTTTTGATGGCCATTCTGTTGTTGCCTTTAAGTTTGTAAATACCAAAATCAAGTATTTCATAGTTTTTGTTGAACAATTGCATCATCTCAACCAATAACATTACACCCTTTTAAACAATGGTAAGCCAGATTTGTTATTGTTTATTTGTAAATATCATCATTAAGTACTTTTGCCTAAATTCGGATAATGGAGTCTTCAGTTAAGGACGTTCGCGCCCAAAAACTTCCCACGCACAGATTTTTTTAAAACTTTGACTGACGGTAGAAAATGATAAGATTAGATAAAAAACGTAAAAAAAATCGGGGGTCACCGAACTCGTTTTCAAGATAAAGCGTAGCTCAGACCATAGCATTTCTACGATTCTCAGTCATTCGAGGCGATTCTGGCCGGATTCATTACTATCGGCATATATTTAAGTTGAAGAATCATCTCTAAGCTATGAGTGTTTAACACGGCTTATATAGGCCTAATTGATAGATCTTTGCTACATATGTCATTAAATCTGCTAGAATTAGCCTTAAAAAAGACAACTTCTAAGTCACGCACACCTGTCCCCATGTACCAATTCGACCCTTTTTTAATAGTATATGACAAATAATTACAACTTCCCACACACAGATTTTTTCGGTTTTTTAGTATAATGTAGAGAGTTAAAAAAGGAAGTGATCTGCCGAAAAAAAAGTGGGGGTCACCGAGCTTCCAACAAAAATATTCGCACACCAAGTTAACGCAAAGGTCATCAGCTTTATATTTTGTTAAGTTTTCGACTCGGTGCGCGCGCTTGAAAATGACGTGGCACGCGCGTGACCAATGAATAGCGTGCACACTAGAGATGCGCAGTAGCAATGGGCGCGAACGTCCTTAAAACATATAAAAAATATCAACTTTATGCAGCTTCAGTTGTAAGAACTTAACATTAAAGCTGAATTGTTCACACCTTATATAAAATTAATAAGTAGGAAAACTATGACAATCTTTCAAAATAGTAAAGTAATTAAAGGACCCTAATCAGCCTCCGCCATTTTCGATGCCATCGATCAAAATTATCGATATTGCCTGATGAAGCAAATATTTATTGTTTTACTGTATGTTGTGTTGCTAAAAGTATGTTTAACTATATTTATTAGCTTCATGGCGATTTCCTTCATTTCGACATGCTCCAAATAAAATATAATAGCCAAACTCTCGCAAGTAAACAAAATCTCCACATTGGATTGTTTTTAACTTCCCTTTGTCATTACTTATTCAATAAAAGAAGCGCAGAATCAGCTTCAGAGAATTTTAATGTCAACTTATTAATAACTTCAAATGGGGAAAAATAAAACTAATATTCCACAGTTATGTTCCTCAAAGTGAAAAGACTTTTAATTAACATCCATATCAGGGGAGAAAACCAAGTGAAGCTCCAAATAAACTTCAAAAATAGTTTTTCAAGGCATAATACATTTTATATAAAATGCTGGAAATTACATATCAAACACCGTCTCTAATTCCCATAAATTACTGGAATGAAATTTAACATACCAGGTGACAGTAACAGTCAGAGTGTTTTGGGTTCTCGCTTTATGTTGTACAATTCTTAGACGGACATTTGTCAATCAGTTATTTGATGACGGGATGGGGGAAAAATAGGTAATGTGGTAATATTTATCGTCTTGATTTGTTGCATCGTTTTCATAGTACGCGATTTTGTACAAGGAAACAGCTTATCGAAAATTTTGAGGTGGCTCGGAACCCACTCCACAGAATTTTTTAAACATTGCAAAAAGTTACATCCTATCATGATTCGATAATAAAAAATAGGGGTCACCGAAAATTAAGAGTGTTTTTAGCAGGTTATATTGTTGCTATGGTAACCATGGATCAGTACGATCGTCATGTTAAACTCTCTCATCAATCTACTGGTCTTACTCTTGGCGACAGAAAGAAATGAGACAATTTGTATTTCAAATGTTCTCTCCAGCTGTAACAGCTGGAAATTAAAGGAATGAAGGACTGAAATCGATACTATCTAATTTAATACACATGTATTTTGTATAATGTCAACAGTGTGAGTTGATTCCGTGAACGTTTATTGAAATTTAATTTTCTGGACATGGTCCTATCTAAAGCCGTGTTCACACTAAATGTTAATTATATTCAACTGAATTACGATTCAATCTATCATACTCCATTCGATTTTATTCAATTATGGTTCTATTCAAATAAACTAGGCAGGGCAACCTCGCAATCTAAAGTTGAAAAAAAAAAACGGCGCCCTATCGAACAGCTGCCCTGTTATTCACCGCAAAACTTGATTTGGAGGCCAGAAGAAAGGCAAAGGAAGCTTCGAAGGCTAGAAGAAGAAAAATACGCTGTCTGAAACAGCAACAACGGATGAGACAAACCACCACGTGCCCGCCATTTTGTTCAATCACGCACTGTAATTACTTCAAACAACCCCAAGGGGGTTGTTTGAAGTAATTGTAATCCAATTATAATCAGGGACTGTAATTAGTTGATGTGAACCCATTTCATATTTAATTCGATTATAATTCGATCATAATCGAGGCCTAATGTGAACACGGCTTAAGACTTACACAATACCCACATTGGGTCCCCTTATGAAATGAAATGTTAGTAAAGACCAAAGAAATCGCGGGCATGGCTCACAATTCAATTTCTCCCATACTTTATGCATTCGTGGGTCTTAGCATGTGAAAAAGGATGTTTGTTAATAAACCTTTAAAGTTGCCATATTTCGAGTCAAGGCATCGTAAGTTTTAAATCAGTTTCACCCTATTCTAATACTGTATTAGTCAGCAAAACCAATTTAAAATCTTTCCTTAGAAAAAAAATGTGATTTTGTTTACAAGTACTACTTCAAATAAACCAAGAAAACCCAATGAAAATATAAATAAAGCAGCTGACAATTTACGATTTAGGCGGAAAATTGAGCGAGTGACATTTTCGATCGAGCTCATTTTCATCGCTGAACGCCAAACATTTTTGAAAAGGTGAAATGAATCGTTGAACTAAAATTTACTACCGCTTCTTGCATCTTCAAGTTTGATCTTGAACATAACTTCGGGACTTTCTCGTTCAGATATCTCGTTCAGAAATAAAAAAAAAACTCTTTCCATGTTTCTATCGGGAAAACGAGAAATGCTGCGGGAATACGAGCCGATAAGCGAATATTTCTACAGCTATTTGCTTGATTAATCGCATTTCGGTCGATGTGTTTCCTAATCACAAAGAACTGATTATAAAAAGCTTGTCAATAAAGGGATGGCGTTTTCATTATAACAAAAATAACTTGAAAGAAATTGAATAAAAATAGTTTTCAGTTCGGGGGTGTACTATTTACATAGTGCAGGGTATATCCAATCGGAATAAAGTTCTTAAAAAATTATGCGTCAAATGGTTTGCCTCTTAGCTTTATTTAGCTCACACATAATACTTTGAATTTGCTGTGCGGCCCGCTTCCCGAAGCACTAACCTGATTTAAGACCAAAATCTGCGTTGTTCCAACCTATATATGACCTGACACTGAAATTAATACCCAGTTTCGGACCTGCCTTAGTTCCCTGGTTCAGAATGATGTTAAAGGTATTGTGAATGGTTGCTGGTCCTATCCAGTGGCGGATCCAAGGCGGTCTTGATTTACTTGCCATGGCGGCCATTTTCCTTTCAGTCATTTCTTCTTTTTTTACCCAAAATAAGGGGGGGGGGGGGGGGGGTCGGTCCCCCCCGCTCCCCTAAATCCGCTACTGCTATCGATGATGATGAAAAAGTACGTATGCTTCTAAAAAGCATACCTAATTCAAGACGAGTGCAAAAACCATGTCCAGTTTAAGACCAAAATCTGATGACGAAAATCGATACTCTATTTCTGACCAAAATGTTTTTAAAAACCATACCCTTTGAGGCTGGACATACCTATACAGCCGATATAAGTGAGTGCCCCCCCCCCCCCCAGCTACTTTTCGAAGTGTGTTGACTGTAATACTAAACTGATATATGTGTAGACAACTTAAATTAACTACACCTGGCCTGGACGAAAAACTCCAGGCTATAGCAACTGAGCTGATCAGTGCACAAATCCCCCCTCACCCCGGGACTTCTCATGCACAAGATATCAAAATCCCAGCCTTTCTCAGCCTTCTCCTGAAAGGAAACACTATTTCTTTCTAAGAAATAGCTTCTTGTTCATCTAAAGGTCGGATTCACGTCCAGATCCGATAATCTCAATAAAATGCACTTCGTGCAAAGTAATAACACATCTTGTGATGATTTTCAAAACAAAAAGCGCTCCTTCTTAGAGGGAGTTTTGGTCGAACTCCCTTATGAGTTCCATGCAAGCCAAGAGATGACACTGCGAGAACGGGACGAACGCTCACGGTGAAGAGAATTGACCTGGGAACTCGATCAAAGTAAAGAGACTGAGTTGACAATACACATCATTTATTTTCCACATAACAGTAACGAACCTTTCAAACGGCCTTACAAAACTTTAAGCTTCATGTACGTTGTCATATAGTGTGCTATTGCGTGTTGGGGAGATCAACCTTCACTAGCTCCGTTTAGTGGCACCGTCGAGCCATAAAAGCAAGGGAAATTACCTAACAAAAACCATTTCTACAATAGTTGCTCGTTATATAAAAGCTGTAATTCGAGTGACTCTATTTACATATGCCAGGGGACATTCCATACTACACGAACGGCGCAGGTGGTGAACATTCCTGATAAAGTTAAAACTTGCGCTGAATTTTCTACAGTCTTCTATAAATAATAATATAAATGTCCTTGGTTAAATATAGTGAAAACACTCGGAAAAATAAATAAATAACGTTATATTGATAAATGGTCCTACGAATAAGTGACGGGCGACCGTGGATTTGACAATCCTTTGTACAAGCATAACAAAATAACACCATGAAATTGAATAAGTTGAATTGCATGTGCATGTTATAAGAGAGCTTCGTCAATTTACAAATGAACTATCCCTGTAGCATTTGGAGGACATTAGGGAAACGAACCATAAAATGTAGAGCAGATTTTTTTACTTCAGTAAGGATCGGGGAGATATCGTGGATGACTTTCAAAGAGAATAAATATAAGAAATCGATGTTATGAAGTAAGTACAGTATTAGAACTACGCTGTAAATTAGAAGTTTCAGTGATCTTGATCGCCGTGAGAAAAGACGAATTTCGGCATCAAAAGAGGGAGGGACTATGAATAACATCAAGTGATCAGAAGCACCCTTCAGTTCTGGTAAAAATAAATGAAAAAATATTTCTCGTGGCCAAATGTACAATTTGAAATATTAACTTGGTTAACTTTCAACTTTCTTGAATATTCGCACGTTCTACGTTCCGATATCAGTCTTTCACGCCGAAATATCACTACGAAAAGAGCGTTCAAGACTAAAATGCAAGCAATTTCATGATAAAGTTACTTAAATCCCCGACGGAATAAATTAAACTTTCTGCTAACATATTGAGATGAACGCCAGATGTGCGCCAAGAAGTCCACATAAAATGTGCAACTGATAAATATTAAACTAATAATTATTCACTGGATTGAGCAGGCGGCACTGTTGATTTTGCCGTCATTCTCGGTTGATTTCTGTGCGTGAAGAATGATGTCAGCGGTTGCTTTAAACTTGTCGCCTTCTCCGCCATTTAAGATATCTTCAAGTGCAGCGACCTATTTAAACAAAGATGAAGAACTATCAAACACAAACAAGAAGTACACAAGAAGTACACTTACGAGAAAGTCAAGGTCTTTATTAGGTCATCTGAAAATCTGGACCACTCTCTGTGTTTCTCGGATTCAAAGACACTATCCGGGACATTTTAAAACGTGGTAGTTAATTACATATGGAAAAGGATTGCCCCAAGCAGGCCGGGATCTTCAATGTATGCCACTGTAGTTTCTATGTCATGGTATAAAAAAAGTTATGTAACACTTTCTCGTGGTATAAATATCTCACTTGTCACTTGTATTTTCTTGGTAGACACACTCGCCTAAAGGCTCGTACGTATATTGCATACACCACTCGAAAGCGTTGCATAAATGGTATGTATTATCTATTTATATATTTCTATTCAGCTCATCTCGTATATTGTATTAAACCTGTCTTATGCGTATAATTTACTATGTAAGTTTTACGTACCTCTATTGTCGAAATGCCTTTACTTTTCGCATTCTCCACTAGCTCTCGCATCTTTTTCTGCGACAAAAATGAAAACCAAATTAACGCAATCCTAATAAAATTTCTCGAATTCAGTTACAGTAAAGAAAATCTTCTCAACTGTTACATTCAGCAACATATGTTACAGAATCTCAGACAAATTACAATCCCGTACGAGGCGACCAGGTAAGTTTCAGTTCTGCTGCATTGATTGTTGAAATAAACAGAACCATTTCCTCCGCAACTGTGAATATCACTTTATTTTTTATGGATATTTGCAAGCTTAGCTTTCGCGATCATGGTTTTTTGAGTAAAACACAAATAAACAAACGAAAACCAAAGAAACAAGGAAAGAAAACAAAACTGGGTCTTTGATTACTTACCAGTTTCTTTTCAAATCGATCACTTCTTTTCTGTGACTTGTTTAACTCCAGTTTCATATTTTGCCCTTCTTCCTTGGACTGAATAAAGAGCAGATTTTCAAATAAACGATACTACGCGATGCACTTGGACTATCATTGGCGCCACATCCTAACCTTAGACAGCAAAGCTCTGACTTTTCTTTCTCTTTAAACTAACCATGGTGCATTTTAGATTCAAGTCAAACCAACAAGCAATGTATAGCAAGCAGTTCTCCAAGTAATAGAGTGTCCTGCATGCGGTAAAAAATAACTTACTAGTGATAGTCGAAGATCTCTATCCGAGGTCTCCGAGTTTTCTGCCCAACTTTAAAAGAACTTTACATTACCAATTCTTACCATAACCTCGCCATTTGCCATTCCGCTGTCCTTTGGGCCTGCAGCCGTGTTTTTGGCGGCCATTGCACGGTTTATTTCACCACCCGTTTCTCTGCGGCTTATCCTCCTTCCACTCTGTTTCCCCCAAACTTCAATAAGAAGCGGCGTGTTCAGTAAATAATCGACGAACTGAAATTGGAAAACGAAAAAAAAAATTAAATAAAATTGAGCACGATTGGACACAGCGGATGACTTGTAAGGTTTACTGTCAGTTTCCTTAGCGCTAATATTTTGTTTTTGCGTTTCTTTTGTTTGTGTTTTCTTTTATCTAATCTGTGAACACGTTGTACACTTAATTACTGATTCCGAACCACATGCTTTTTGTTTTTTTGTTTCCCCAAGAATCGAGGGATACAAAACTGACTTTTCGCAAAGGGACTAGCAGTTAAGATATACATCCGTGTTTAACTGACGTCTTATGTATGTGTTACATTTCCCGCCAGAAGTTTCTGTGCCGGCAACATTACAAACATGTGACTTTAGATGGTAGCATTACGATGTCGACCGAATAGCGTCGTTGGAGCAGTTTTCAATTGGGAACACAAAATTTACAGTCTCTCTCGGGACTTTAATCTGTTAAACTCTTGGTAGAGTTATTTTTCACTGTACGTCCATTCTCGATGCTGACTTCTACTTAACATGGTTGCCACAAACCTCAGTTTTCAAAATTCCCTGACTTTTACCTGATAAAAATTCAGTTTCCTCGACCAAATAACTACAGATAAACTTGTTTTTCTAAAGGATTGTTTTTTCGTCCGAGGCTGAATATTCTAATGTTTCTGCCGATTTTAGGCTGAAAGTATTGTTGTGAAAATTCTTAGATTATAGTGTTGTTTTTTGTTTCGTTTTGGCTAGGTTTGCAGTTTAAAGAACTATATGGTATTATTATATGGTTTAGTTTAAAACCATATAGCTGTGTTGTCTTTACAAATTTTCTACACAAAATATATATATTGTTTTCAAAATCTCTGCCTCGGGTTTATTCTTAAAATATTCTTAACATTTTGCAAATTTCAGCCTCCACATTCTTGTAAAAAATATTCTTGTTAAAAAAAGTGTATGAAAGCGGCCTCTAGCCCCTCCCCCCCCCCTTCCCCCTTACAGCTGTCTTTTCCACATTTTTTATTTAAAACTGAAAAGTTTTCAACAAATGCCTCCTTAAAACTATCGTTGAGATCTCGTAACCTGAAACGTTATTTTTTCAGCTTTCAATTGTATTAAATCCTGACGGCGACACAATTACAATTTCCCCTAATTATTGTACCATAGCAAGCGGGGACAATATATAGTTACCTGTTTCGTGACGGGATTGAAAGTGAACTTCTTCTCAGACTCATAAGAGGGATTGATGGTTCCCGACACACTCTTTGTACACGTGTAGTCGTGATCCAGGTATAGTTTGTATTTACAAAATGTTTCACCCTGCAACAGGAATGAACCGATGTAATGTCTGATTAAACAAGGCTGGAAACGTCGAAGAGATCACCATTTGCTTGACAAAGGCATGCTCTAAAACATAACGTATACTTATCACACATTTATGGATGATTGGAAAACGCCAGTAACAAGTAGACATAAATAATGGTAATTGAACTGAGTGGAGTGCAATTTGTATAGGTAATCATACGGTTTCGAGTTCAATTTGGAATTAATTTGCACGAGTGAGTTTTTCAAAAAGCTGAAATTGCACGAGCCGCTTCGGCGAGTGCAATTTTAGTTTTTTGAAAAACTCACAACAACGACAACGACAACGGCGACGGCAACGGCAACGTGAGAAGTCTGGGTCGAGCAGGGCTACGTCCTGTTGCCGTTCCCGCCAAAATTGAGATTACGAATTTTACGAGCGAGAACGTTGACGACGGCCATTGATGTCAACGAAAGGTTTTTCAAAACTATGCCTAAGTTTCGTGACACCATTCTCCTGGCTCATGCTTCCCGTTTGATTAACGCTGAAGAATTCGTGCTACTCTACGATTTACACAAGCCTAAAAATCCGGATTTACCCTACACAAACTACGAGTGCTTCGACCTCGACAAGATGACAGATGATGAATGTAAAGCTGAGTTTAGATTTTACAAGAATGACATCTACAACTTGGCAGATGTATTGACTTTACCGGATCGAATCGTTTGCTACAATGGTGTAAATGTCGACATGGTTGAGGCATTGTGTATTTTTCTAAAAAGATTTGCCTATCCCTGTAGATACGTAGACATGATACCCAGATTTGGAAGGCCGGAACCACAACTGTGTATGATCTCAAATGCTGTTATGAACGAGTTGTATCAAACATGGAACCGCCTTCTTACTGATTTGAACCAGGATTGGTTAAGCCCCAATCATTTAGAGGAGTTTTCTGCTGCAGTTCACAACAGGGGAGCTGCTCTTGACAACTGTTGGGGGTTTGTTGATGGTACTGTGAGGCCCATTTGCCGACCAGGACAAAACCAAAAGTGCTTATACAATGGCCACAAAAAAGTCCATGCTATAAAGTTTCAATCTATTGCAGCACCCAGTGGTCTTGTTGCCAACCTATTTGGGCCTGTCGAGGGAAAGAGACATGATAGTGGAATGTTAGCTAGATCTGGAGTGTTAAACCAATTGCAACGATTTTCGGTGGACACAAATGGGAACCCCCTTTGTATTTATGGAGATCCAGCATATCCCCTTCGCCTACATCTGCAAGGACCTTTTCGAGGAGCTGGACTAACTCCCATACAGCGTGCATGGAATGAATGTATGAGTGAAGTTAGAGTTTCTGTTGAATGGATTTTTGGTGATATAATAAATTATTTTAAATTTCTGGACTTCAAAAAAAACTTGAAAATAAGTTTAAGTGCTGTTGGCAAAATGTATGTGACATGTGCCCTTCTTCACAATGCTCGTGTTTGTTGTTATGGATCCACCACATCAGACTACTTTGATGTTTCTCCCCCTGAAATTGGGTATTATTTTCACTAAGTCTTCCAAACAGGTTTTACAAAAGTTAAATGACACTTTTTGTTTGGAAAACTGAACTGCTTTTAATAAAAAAATTATACATTTGAGAAAGGCTAACATATTGGAATTAAAGTGAAGTAAATGCCACCAAACAAAACATTTAATGAGAACAGATAATGGTGAGAGAGTAATGCAATTCTATAGTTCGATAAGCCCTATATTGCCTTAATAAAGGTTCAGTCCCAGTTCCTTCAGCCCTAACCATCTTAAGAACAGGGTTTTGGTACTGGCATAACATGTCTTGTCACGTAACATGTCAGTGGCTTTCAAAGGTTAGTAATATTAAGCAACATTTCCTTCACAGTTATATATGTAAGCCAATAATAATTACTCAAAAACTTTAATTTTTAACTTCCTTAAAAATGTTCTCAAGTTAATAAAAATGTGAACTCTTTGTGCATTTAAATGACCTCTTGCATAGATTGATCAGCATCACTTATCAGCAAACTTTTTCATTAGCTCCATAAGTGCAACGGCAAGGGTTTGTTGTTGGTGCTGTTGCATCATGTTTGCATTCATTTGCATAAACTGCTGCATTTGCTGCTGCTGAAGCTGCTGAATATCTCTAGTTTGCTTGTTCATCATATCAAACTGCTGTTGTCTTCCTTCCTGCTCCTTTCCTTGCAGTGCTAACTCTTGCCTTTTTATCTCCAATTCATCACGCTTCAAAGTAGCTTCTACTTCTGCTCTATCTTTCAGGTAAGCCAGAGTGTTTGCACCACTAGCTCTACTCTTTTTCGGTCTTGCTCCTTGCTGTTCATCGGCATTCCTTTTTGCACTTTGAAAAGTTTCCAATGATCTTTTCCTCATTTCCTCTGCTTTCTTTGCTTCTTCTTCCTGGTTCTGCTTTTTTTGATCTGTGATTTTGTCACACTCATCAAAGAGTTCAATGGTTTCATCTAACAGTTGATCTAGTTCGTTGTCCTCTTCAGGGGCAATACCCGAGGCTCTGTCTTCTTCCCTGACTTTTTTCCTTCTTCTCTTTTCCATTGTAGAATAGTGGTCACGAACAGACCGTTGAGTAACACGGAATTGGGGATAAGGGATAGCATTTAAGGATATTGCCAGCTTTTCCCAATCATCTCCTCTCTCACTGGTTCCTTTCTTGTGCAGCCATGGCTGCAAAAGCATCAATTCCCTCAACATAAGCAGTTCGTGTTCTTCAGTCCATTTCATTGATTGACTGAAAGTGCAGTGCAACAAAATTACTTCATTAGGAAGAAATATAAGTATATCAGCAAAATTTGTTGTCAATAACATTATCATGTGCAAATTGAACTCTGAATTTTTTCTCCTTACATATATTATAGTCTTCCAAGAAAAAATTTAGCTGAACTTGTTGACAGATAAGAAATGATCATGAAAAAATACATGATAGCACTCCTTTGGCTTTCGAATGAAGGAAACATACAATATAATTACTAAAACAATTTGTAGCATTTGCGAGCAAAATACATATAAATCTCAGATTTTGTAAAATAATTCTTATTTTAAAATTAGGAACTGGCCATGGAATGTGCACATCTCTGTTTTTTATTTGTTTTTTATTCGGATATAAATATAGCAATATTTCAAGTAGTCAGGAATTTGTCGATAGAACTATTAAACCCAGCCAGCTACTTCCTTGTAAAATAAGGTTAACCTACGTTTGTAAATGAAAATTACCTGATCATGAATGAAAACAAATTATACAGTTTGAATAAGAGTCGAATCTTGTACCGTTGCCGACAAAATCTCTCTACTTTTTTCTAGTAAAACCAAATAAAAATTAAGCTTAATCGTTCTCTTTTTTCGAGTGAGAAAAAAAAAGTAACTTATAAGATAGCTCAATGAGAGCAAGTGAAGTACAAATACACAAACACTGAGAAATCTCTCTCCATTCAGTTTGTGGTCGTGTACAAAAGACTCCACGCTCTCTTCGTTTCAGACATATCATACAAACTAATTTTCTTTAAATTTAGCCGCAAAGTTTCGTTTCTACCTTGATTCCTTTGCCATGCTTCGGTCTGGTTAATCCCACGTTTTCGTACAACGTCAAACAAGGCTTCTCGACGTCCGCGCGGGAAGGGACACCGCCGTCTCAGAAATCTACTCATGCGCAGTACGCAACCGGAAGTAAAAAAGTCCCACGTCGCCGTTGCCGTTGTCGGATCGTAAGGTCCCTAATAATACAAACATGAAAAAATTCGAGCAGAAAAATTGCCGGAAGATGTGTCTTGAAGCCATTTTTTTCGCATTCGAGAAAACCTTTTCAGATTTTCCGTACAAAATTTTTGTCACTGCTTTACATGATATCATTGGCCTACAAAATTTCTCATTGTCTTTCTGCCAATCATTATCTAGAATTACGATGTGTAATTTGCACTGGTGTTACACTTTTTGCACCGGTGTTACACTTTTTGCACTGGTGTTACACTTGAACTGCATTGCTCTCAGCCAATCAGAATCGAGTATTTTTTTCATGTGTATTATTAGGTCTGATATCATACGCGTGATTTCAAAATCGAACGAGCGCGCAGCGCGAGTTCGATTTGAAATCACAAGTATGATTTCAGACCAAACTTGCACGACCCGAAGTTCAATTACCACTTTGTTAGATCCATTTTTAAATCGCACAATTTTAATAGCCTAAATAGAGGAACAAGATTTTGGTCAGGACCAGTGAACCAAGTTCCCAAATTAGGCAAACAATGGCTTTTTGTCCTTTATTTTCCTGCAATGTGATTGGTGAGTTTAAAAAAGCCTTAAAATCTGATTGGTTGTTTTTTTTACTATCCCATTCTCATTGGCTGAGAAAAAGATGTGATTTAGAGCAAAAGATAGTGCGATTCGTGAATAAATCGCACTGCTGAGAACCAATCACATTACAAGGATAGCCATTGATTTCAAAATGGCTTTAATAAAGGCATCAATACTGCTTTTTATACGGCTTCCAAACCTTCGTCACATCGCTTAATGCTGTATCAACTTGCACTAGTGAACAAATACCACAGTTGGAACCGTTGTTTTGTTTTACCGTCCCATTCTCATTGGCTGAGAAAAATATGTGATTTAGAGCAAAAGATAGTGCGATTCATGAATAAATCGCACTGCTGAGAACCAATCACATTACAAGGATAACCAGTGATTTCAAAATGGCTTTAATAAAGGCATCAATACTGCTTTTTATACGGCTTCCAAACCTTCGTCACATCGCTTAAAGTTGCATCAACGTGCACTAGTGTACAAATACCACAGTTGGAACCGTACGACAACGCTCGGTTATTACACATAAGGTTGTCAAGGACACAATTATAAGACAAGGAACCTCCGCAAGGTATCATCCTCAGCCCCCCCCCCCCCCCCCACATACTGAACCAGTTCCCATACCTTTCCAAATATGGCTGGTAAACCTCTTGCGTAAGGAATTTTCAACTTAAAATAAAGAGCCCGTCCAATCTGAAAAAAAAACAAAACAAAAAAAAAAAAACAAATATTAATCTTGGTTAGTAAGTAGTTTATTATATGGCACTCAGGCCTTTAGTTTGCCGGTTTTCCAAAAAAAAAATGCACGGTTTGTGACGTCCGCACGGCCAAACCGTGACCAAGAAAAGACCAATAAGAACGCTCGGATTTACCTCAAGCCTACCTTACATATAACAATGATAGATAAGTTAGCAATACAAGTAAAAGAGCGAAAGGTCAGCAAAGAAACAAACGAGAAATCATGTGAATAAATAATGAAGCAAGTGCTTTCCAAGGAGAAATTATACAACAAAACAAACACAAACAAGCAAAAAATAAATAAATAGACAAACAAACATATAAGCATATCTCGTACACTGCAAAAATGCATCTGTTCCTGAGAAAATGCATCTGAAACTTTCGTCTAAGCATACATACCAATTCCTTGGGTTCTTCAACGTAATCGTCCAGGTCTTCCGAAAACTTTTCATTACAAGGATACGCCTCGATCTATAAAGCAGTAGCACCAAAAAATCATTGCTTTTTATTATTGCTTTTGTCGCTAAACAGCTCGAATGGGAGGTGACCATACAAATACTGCTCTTTGTAGTACATATATCTATTTAACGATCGAGAGTCGCTTTAATGTCGCTGAAAAACTCTGGAAAGAATGCTGAAGACATGACGTCCGTAGGTTTTCGTGGACAAAACGGATGATTTTTGAAGTGTCCCTCAACATTGTCCACAAACTCAGTACGCCATTGCATGCAATGTATACACAGAACAAAGAATACACAAATCGCTAGTTACAGTTCTCCAAAAAATGACACGAGTCAATGAATCAACAGATGAAATGAAAGCTACGTCATTATCAACAACAACAACAGCACCAACAAATGAAATAAGTCAAATTAGCAAGAAAAGTTATGAAGACGAAAACCAGCGAGCTCGTTAACATTGCCTTGTACTGCAAGACATTGTTAAATTCTCTCAACTTCTGCCTAAAAAATGAGGACAAGTATGGGATATCGTTTTGTCGGCTTACCTGTAAATGTCCCTTTTCGTTACCTTTGTGATCTGTTATTGTAAGACTTTCTTCAACTTCAATCTAAGACACAAAAATAATCTGTTAGATTCCAGAAGACAAGTTATGTATGTCTTCTTTCTTTAGTTGTTATTTCCATTTAGAAGAAGATATGTTATAAAACAAGGAAGATAAGAAAACAGTTTCGATGAATTAACTGAACACACGGTATTCGGCTATTCACACGGTTGTTAATTAAACTATCGAGTTGTCAAACAGTACCTACCAAGTAAGCTAAACTTTGCAGGTACAGCTGGACTGAACCAATGAAAACCTCGGCATCATTTGGCTCCCAGAATGGATCGTTCTCCTGTTTACATATGGTAATAAAAAAGGAAATAACGAGAAAGTACTTATGACAAGAACTTGCGAACCCATGACCTCTGCGATACCGGTGCACTGCTGTACCAACTGAGCTATCAAGCCAACTGGGAGCTGATCACACTGTGGATTCGTAATATACCAGTAGATAGTGAAGAATACAAGCCGGTGAATATATGAAAGATCATATAGTGTGATCAGCTCCCAGTTGGCTCGACAGCTCAGTTGGTAGAGCAATACATCAGCGTCGCAGAGGTCATGGGTTCGAATCCCGTTCAGGCTAGAATTGTTTTCAGGCTTTAATTTCACAACAGCTTAAGTTGTTTGTATAACTGCGATGATCAATCATGTCTTTGTATCTTTCTCCGCGGTTCAAAAATATGATTTTTCATATATTCACTTGTACAATAAGCTAAAGTTATAGGTCATTATCTTAGAAGCAATACTGCTTTTTAACATTTCATATTGGAGAATGCCATGCCACGAGAAATTCTGCTTTTTAGAAAGTGTTGATAAAGACACGGTCAAAAACAAATTACCCATAGACAGTGTTGGAAACTAAATTTTGACAGCACTCGCCTTGAGGGCGAGTGAATCTCCAACTACACTCGCCCGGTGTAATTTTCACTCGCCCAGGACATAGTTGATAGAGGGGACTCTAACAACTATGCTCAGAATGATGTTTTCCCCTCTCCCTACCTCCTCCCACCCCAACCCCCCCCCCCCCCCCGCAAAAAATGGGAAAAAAGCAAAGACTCACAAACCATACAAAGATCCACAAACCATACGTCTTTTCGGTATCTCCTCATAATGGAAATTTTTCCAGAACAAAAAAAAGGCGTGTTTACTGTTATCAATATATAAGCTTAAATTATTTCTCAACAATGAAAATTGTACTCGCCAAATGGGTGAGTGATGGATGATTTGTACCCGCCTGATCGGCGAGCGGGCGAGCGCTAATTTCCAACACTGTTTTTGTTTTCTTCCGGAGATACTAGCATGCAAAATAAAGTTTATGTATGTATGTATGCATCGTCAATGGAGTTCCACAAACCTCTGGTACGTCCCAGTCCTCGTCTCCTTCAAAGTAGTTCTGGAAAATTTCCTTCATTAAGTAGGTCCTATTGACAAATTTATTTCTGTCCCAGATCCACTCGGCATCATCCTCTGTGCTTTTCATCTTTACTTTCACCTGCATGCCAACAAACACGCTTTTACGCCACACAACGAATCATCCAACACGGGACGGGACGGGACGGGACGGAAAGAAACAAAACTAGAGCAAGAGTTACAGCTATTGTTCATTGTCAACAAGCAATTGTCAAGGAAACGAACAATAAAAAACAAAAACAAATACAAATAATGAAAACAAACAAACAAAAACAACAAAACAAAACAATAGCAAAACAAAAATTATATTTACTTTCGCTCCGCCCAATCAAATAGAAAACATTCTATTGTAAGTAGCTATTTAACAAAAGTAAAGGAGACAAAGAATACAACAAATAGAGGAGGGAGCCGCCAGCAAAATTCGAATTTATTAACAAGAATCTGAGACACACTGAATACAGGTTACAAGCCAGAGAATACAAGAAAATTGTACACCCTATTTAAAACAAGGATATTTACAATACGGAAAAAAAAAACCAGCCTCGAGTAAACTGGTCGGTGTCAAGTGATGTGATATTCACAAGGAGTGGTCTGAAAATCCCAATGAGAACTAAATACAAAGCAACCTGATTAAACACCTAAACGAAATTCATCATTTTACCTCAGTCCTTCCTTCCTTGAGACCACGAGCTTGAGGTGACACCAAAAGAATTTCAAACTTTACCTACAAGAGATAGGAAGGAAACACTGGTAGTGATTTAATAAACACACGTTGGACGCTACGAATCTTTCATTTCCAATGACACCGCTGGGGGGACTGAGGAACAATTCAGCGCGCTGGGTTGGCTGGGATAGTTCAAGTAGACTTAACATGGTGTCCGCTTTAAGGACAATGGTTATTCTGTTATTCTTCGTTCGTTGTTTTCTGTCTGCACGACAAGTTCATCATCGTCCATTTTATTCTTTATTATTTTGCCAACCAAACAAACAAATTGAAATGCTGTTCAGGCAGTCACCTTTTTGCCCAGTTCTTCGGCCATGGCGTTAGATTCATTTACCATAGGTACCATCTGTACCAAGTCTTCTTGCAACAGCAGATCATCTGAAAAGGAAAGCGGGTAATCACGTGTTCTCAAGGGCTAACAAACGAGCAAAATGAGAACAATTTGAGATTGGAACAATTCACAAGTGTATGTGTGTGTGTGTTTTTTTTAAGAAATATTCCATTTACATCTTGCTAACATGCATGGATTTATATTTCTCTGAGATCTAAGCAACCTCTATCTCAGGTTCTCCATCCTTTGTCTCCCTGAAAAAAAAAGCATGGAGTCGCCGAAGATTGGTATCTTAGTAAGACCTCTAGACGTATTGATTTTTTTTTTGTAACATTTCGCCGGGAATTGCGGAAATCTTGAGGCCGAGCATTGAAAGGTGTCAATAGAATCACAATCCTCAGGTAGACGCCGAAAATGCTCCGATGAGTTTCAGAAATGATGGTTTAACGCACAACTTGACCCGCTTTGCAAGTCACTAAAATATTTGTTTGGTGAGCCAGACAAAGGATTACAAAGAGTTTTGGTCGCATATATAATCGCTTGAGCAACCCACGCGCTTGCAATTTCCCACTATCCAGTCGAGGGCAGACTTTGAAAGTTTTCCAATTTTGTTGTGTAACATAGTGGCCTCAACTGTTCTCGAACACAAGATGTCGACCTCAACCTGTACAGGTACCAGCTCCAACCACTGAATTGAACATCACATACTTTTGGATTGCCCACTGTTCTTGTCCATGTTGAATCCAGAATTCTCTGCTATTTCTTCTTGTGCTAAGTCATAAGTAATTTCTTCAAGTTTGACGCCGTCCTTCTTTTTCTTTTCCAACTCCACAGGGTGATGCAACACGAACAAACTGGCGGAGCCAAACATCACTCTGACAAGAGAAGAAGACGCAAAATAATAAACACCAGCTGGTAAGTACTATCTAGGGAGGATTTTCGGGGCTGCGACTTGCGTTATCTGCCAAAATCGCAGATTGGCAACGCTTGCTTTGTTGGTTTTGGTCAGGTCTCGAACATGTCGTTTATGAGGAGATGACAGTTGTTGGAATCGGTTTAGTGGCCACTGGAAAATCGGTTTACTAAACTGAGAGCCAAAATTAAAGTACAGCTTTCTTGAGTTGTTAAAAGTAGTCTCAATAAACAACTGTCAACTGAAGCACTCAATTGACTACCATTATTTAACAAGCCACAAAAATGGCCTCATCTCTATGAAACTCAAGTGGAGCCAAAAAAAACAACAACAAACAAGCAAACAAAAAAACCCAAACAAAATGAATAATTGAAACAACAGCAACAAAACTACAAAACAAACAAAAGAACCAACAAAAAATATAGTCGTTAGTTGCGCTGCTACAGTAGGGAAGTGTAAAATAAGACACATCATCTTATTCAAACGCTTTATGGGTTTGCCAATAAATTACCGCTTCACTCATCTTGAAAGCGTCTGCGTAAGACACTGCAGCTAGGGACAAAACAACAACAACAACCTTCACAAAACGCGTTTACCTGTCATTGTGGTGCAGCTCTATCTCGTCATGTGATGGTTTACCATTCACCATCAGTTTAGCATCAGGATGCGCGTGTATTGTGATTTTGTTACCATTGTGTGTCACTGTAGCGTGTTCTGTCAGGATGCTACGAGAAAACGTGGGTCAGTTTAAACACGAGTTGTAATATATCAAACACAAGAGACAGTGTTTCATCGGGATATCCAAACACCGAGAAGAGAGTTGAAAATACGACGCGTAGCGGAGTATTTTTGACGACATTTGAGGTGTTTGGGTGAAACACTGTCTCGAGTGTTTGATATATCTTGTCAATCGAAACAAAAACTAAGGGGAAAATGGAGAAGTAAAATCGTCAAAATGTATGCTAATTAAGATCTGATATCCAAACACCGTCACGGTCATGATTTCCTTTGTTTTAACTTGATAAATTGTTAATGAGTTTGAGAAGTTACTATACATCCCTGAGGAGTCTTTGGTGTATGCGATTACTCCATCTCATGTCTTTGGAAATAAAATGACTCCTCGTAGCGGCATTAATAATTACTGTTAGCAGTGTCATCAACAGTTACTGTTGTACTTGATCGAGCCACTAGGAGGAAGCTCTGAATCAAGGAAACACCATAAAGAGTCGACCTTATGGGATTATTACATCATGTTACATGTATGTAGCTTCGAATTCTGTGGATGTATGTATGGCTAGTGGTAACACTCATACCAAGTCTGCTTTCATTAAAAAAAAAACACATTTTCATCTGGCACTGCTTCCTTTTGTTTTACAATTGTTTTACTTTTGTTTAGTTAAAACAACAACAACAACAACAATAACAACAGCATCATTAACACCAACAGAAGACTACTGGGACAAACCCTTAAGGTGGCTCAAAACAGTTTCATCAAATTATGATAAGCATGATAAGATGCAAATTTTTGCAAAGTTTCGAAAACTTCTGTGGGGTGGATTCAGAGCCACATTAACTATTCGAAAATTTAAGGTGGCTCTGAACCCACTCCACATAATTTTTTTTAAACTTTGCAAAAAGTTGCATCTTATCATGCTTATCATAACTCGATGATAAAAAACAGGGGTCACCGAGCTCGTTTTTGAATTATAACTGCTCATAGCTAAAATTAAGGGTGTTTTTAGCAGATCATATTGTTGCTATGGTAACCTGTTATGTAAAATAGATGATTGCAACTTGTTAACCAATGATTGGGAATTTGTATGGTACCATTATTGTAGCATCACTTGTTAAACTGTGGCAGTATAGAAAAGTACTGGAAACTGTTCCCAGCAACCTTAAATCTCGAACTTCAAATCCTAGGATTCACAAGACTGGTCGTATTTGATTTGCTATAAGCAGCAATCAAATAGCTCGAAAGCGTATGCACCCGAACACTAACCGTCTTGTGACTTATGCTTGTTGTTTTTGGAAATATTTTACTACTTTCTCACCTTAGTCCGCTCAGTACAATGTCCGGTTTGGGATCGGCTTTCTTGTTTCCAACTCTCTGTTTTCCTATCATAAATAACTCCCAAATATTAATCCAGAGAAAGTATCAGCCTTCTAATGGCAGCCCTTAAACTAGCTTGGTCGAAGCAGACTCCGTCACGAAAACGGAGCTTTTCGAAAACGCTCTTGAACCGGGAGGAATTTGAAAACGCCTGAAATTTGTTTTCGTGTGGACAGCCGAAACATTTTGAAAACGAAGCTTTTCGAAAACGATGGCATTACGATATTCATGTTATTTTCCTAACCGAGTTTTTCTCAAGCACAAACCCAAAATGACCAGTGATTGTTCTGGTTTTAAATTCCTCCGGCGTAGTGTGGACGGAAAACATTTGATGCGTTTTCAGAGTGAAACCTCCATTTTCAAATGTCTTCAGCGTAGTTTAGACGGGATCCAAGTTAACGTCACCATACAAAAACACTTTTGGTTATAATTGAAACAAAGAACGTCAATATCACTTCAGATCAGGATAAACTCTGAAACAATACATGACAATTGTAAGCAATTCGCAATAGCATGCTGTATAACTAACAACAACAAAACATGGATAAACCGGTTTACAAAACTTGCTCGCTCAAAGGGTGATATGTCACTGCATGCGTTCGGATTCCATTACGACTAATAAGTTGGATCAAGATGTTTGTTAAAGCGAAGCAAACCTCAGACTCTTCACTTAGAGAACAAAACATCCACATGATAATATTGAGCAAAATTCACAAACTTGGATGATTACAAACAAAACTTAATTTTCTGACAGCTATATGGGATGAAAGCCACATGTCATGAAAAATGTTTTCCAATATAATACTTGCATGGATTACATTATACAGTAGATGCAACAGAACGATTTGATAATTTTGTGTGGTTCTTTTGAGCTTATTTTATCACTGGTAGTAAAAATAGTCTCCTTAACTAACCGACAGGTCCGACAAGTTGGAGCGAATTACTGCATACGTAGGCTACTGGTATACACTAGAAGGTGATATGGTAAATAACCGAGGGCTTCGGAAGTCTTAAGAAACTACTTATATGCGGAATGTGATCCGTTCAAGGAACTTAAGAGATGTCTCACTGTCACCAATATAATTATATTGTCACTGAGAGCCCACTGAAGTTTCAAACGTGAGCAATAATCACAATGCAGATCCAAAGGCGCAAGGTTTCTATTTGCGAAAGTATGTGGGACTAAACGAACAAGGTCTTGGCTAAACTGCGCTGGCGTGAACCGAAAAAGGACAAAAACAACAACAAACACTTTGACGTAATAACCTGACGTAATAACCTCATGAGAAACAAACCACGAAATAAGAGCGGGTGAACGAACATACCAACAAACGAACGAACGAAAACAGGGACACGGTTTCATTTGCCTTCAATTAGTTGACGACGCATGGATTGTCATGAATTATTTGAAAAGAAGACGCCAAAGAGAGGAAGAAAGACCATCTTTGCCTTTTTAAAGCCAACTTAACACTTGTGAATGCTTGGTTCTAAACTGTAGGCCATAATGCGACTTACCTTGTTTAATAAGGTGGTGAATTTTTCCTGAAAGTTGCGAATCTTCATTAAGATTCCAGAAGTGAGGAGTGGTCTTACGTAGTTCTTTTTCCTTCTTTTCTTGTTCCTCTTTAGCCTGTAAACATTTTTGTAAATATAAGCTATTTTTATCCCCTCCCCCCTTTTCGTTTAGTTTTTTAATAATATTTAATGTTAAGCGCCATGAACAATGAGTGGATTTGGCGCTATACAAATATCATCATTATTATTACTATTATTATTATTACTATTAATAATTATTATTACTATTAATAATCATGAGAAATTGTAGCAAACACTGCTAAAGAATGCTCAATACCCGTTTGTGTAGAGCGGTGTATAGAATTAGATGATTATTAACAATTATTCCATGAGCGCGCGTTGGATATGAGATGGTAAATAGCCAACGAGGCCCGTAGGGCCGAGTTGGCTATAACCAATCTCATATCCAACAAGCGCGAATGGAAGAATTGTTTTATTAAATTCTCAACCTTCGGTTTGCTAAATTTCATTAAAGTCTAAGAAACGACCGGAAAGTGATGTGACTTCCAGGCGCCAAAACGAAATGATCTCTGAGCGGCATTTTCCGCATTCATTTCCATATAAGGTCAAACGCGGGTATAATGGCTGGTAACCGAGATCTAGTGAACCAATGAGAAAGCTAGAATTGCATTATCCGAGGTTGAGAATTTAATAAAATGAAAATATACAAGATTCCCTGCGACTCTGAGTCTCGTGCGTATGCACTCATCAGGCAGATTTTAATCTGCCTGATTCGCAGGGAATCTTGTATATTTTCATTTAATCATCTAATTCTATTATTACTATTATTACTATTATTATTATTATTATAATTATTAATATTATTTTTTTTTTAACAATTATATGCTTAAGATGATTAAGATTATATGCCTACCTACATATACATGTATCAAGATTATAATATAAGCTTATCTTATTTTGTCAGTTCCTTTGTATATCTTCTTATTATTATAACAATGATAGCAAACTTGCAACTTCATCATTCTGGCGCTATATGCTAGTAGTGGCAGCTCAGTTGAATAATCTTCCCTCCCTCCCCTTCAGACACGCATTACGGATTATTGCAACAGCCATGGAAGCTATTCAGCGCGAACGAAAGGAAGTTGTATCAGTTTTTAATGGGTTCACAATTTTACAACATAAGGTAGAATAAACTGTGAACAATTATTTGCAGTTTATTCCACTTTAGACAGAGATAAACAGGACATCTGATTCCAATGGGGGTGATGACAACCAAAAAACAACAACAACGAGTAGGACTGGTCGAAAATAAAGACTATAATGAAGGCGATATCTTGACAAAATTGCAGCTTCTGCGAGAAATTCTCCCAATACGTACTCATGCTACGCGAAGTACCACGGAATGGATGAGCCCAGCTAAACAGATACCCAGACTTACTTTGTTGGCTGCCTCCTGCTCGGATAATCTCTCTTGCCAAGACTTCTTCATCTGTTCCATCTCTCGCTGGTTTTGTAACAGCTGCGACAAGAAAGTTTTAAAAACAAGAAAATTTTAATCAAATCACTGCAAAATCGAGTAAGAAGTTTAGAGGTGTTCATTTTGTTGTTTCTCTGTGAGAGCTCAGTCTGACAGTACTTTACGTTATTTTGGCCCGGTACGTGATTACCTTAACTTTAATGAAACCTGAAAATGGTAGTTAACTAAGATAGAAAAACGCCAAAGAGATAATAATAAACCATAAAGGAATAAGTATGGTTAAGGATGCAGAAGATTAACGCGGATTTCAAACGACGAACTTGAAAATTACAAGATGTAGAAACCGTGACGTAGCACCTTCGATAAATGAAGATCACGCCCACCTGTTGCTCCATTTCTTTTTTCATTTCGTTCACCTCTGAAAATAAATCAAATATTTGGTCAACAATGAATTAAATGCTGACAAAGTGTCATTTTTTACATTATTTTTAATCCAGTAGAACAGCGGTGGCGCCGACGACGGGCATGATGATTAGTAATGGTAATAGAACTGAGTGAGTCCAATTCGGTCTGTAATCATACCAGTGATAACCCGTAAGTAAGACCCGAAGTCTTATTACCAATTAATCATAAAAATAACAATTTCCGAGAAAAGAAAAATAGCCAAGAAATGGAAAATTTGCATCAAAAGACTGACAAAGGAGGCGTAAATTGTTTCATGTCGCTCTGAAATTGAGATTGGTTAAACTACAGCTTTAAATGTGATTGGCTGATTTAAACTACAACTTTGAATGTGATTGGCTTATTGAACTGTCCGATAACAAACTGTCCGATAACAAACTGTCCGTTAACAACTTGGCACGTGAATTAGTGGAAAGACTTTTTCAAACCAATCACAACCGAGGAAATTGTAATTTTTATGATTAGTGATGTTATGAATGGCATAATTTGATTCAGACCCTCCCTCGTGGACATGCGCACACAACTTAAGTCACCTGATGGTCACTTTCTATTTAACAATTAGATTATGAGCTCGAGATTTCAATCACGCATAGAAATTGAGAGCGAGTAGTCTAATTGTTTTAGTATATATCTACGTCTCGACTAGTAAATTGTCTAAATCCTCTTCACGGACAATTGTAAAACGCAAAGAAAGGGGCCGCCATTTTATTAAAAACTGCACACTGCTAAGCTACTCACTATTTACAACAAAATAGATAGTGAGGAGTGTAGCATTTAGGAGAACAGCATTCCTGATAGAAAGCAAATAGATTTATACCGTTTATTTGTGGCTTATCTCATCGAGTATTTCTAGTGGTCATATTAACGACTCAAGGCCAAAAAGACAATGTAGATTCGACAGTCTCTAACGTAAGGTGGTGCTCCATTGTTCATTTGAAAACAACAACAAGCAAACAAACAAAAACAGCGCCTTCAGTGATTATTTGTTTAAAATAAGAGAACCTTCTTCGGAGATTCCGACCATCTGTGGCTGGCCAGGTTCCCCTTGCATTATAATCGGCTGTCCTCCTCCGGACATTTTCAGCTGGTCCAACAATCTCTGGTTTTCTTCGCGCAGTTCCCGGATCAATTTTTCAGTCGGACTTTCATTGACGACGGCTTTAGTCTTGATAGCCTTGGCTCTGTCGGCTGCAAATAAAGACGCATTCAATCACTTCGAACATTCCTACCAATTCACTCACCAAGAGGACACAATTTTAAAAGTCTGTTAAAAACTATTTTGTGCATACATGCTATAAAACCACATCTCACCAAATCGCAGCGTCGACAAAGTCTCTTCAAAGTTAATATCAGCAGGACTTAAGGCTGCAATCTAAAATGAGAATCAAAGGGTAAATATAGCGCCCTTGACAGAATACGTCATTCGATACCTAACGACGGGTTCTTCAACAACACACGAGACGGGCGAATAGAAGTATTTATACACCCCCCCCCCCCCTCTCCGGACGGGATGGTAGTCCGTCATAGGGTTACGTACCCTCCACCCCATGCAACTAGCATTCAAATACAACATCAAAAATTTGTTCATGGCAAATAATCTAAAACGGACAAGACGCTTTCTGTATTTTCTCCAAAATGGCATCCATGAATAACAGACTGTACATAAAGAAATTGGGCACTGACTAAATAAATAAGTTACAGCTCGGAGCCCACCATAATTGTCTTGCTATTGCCTCCAAGGGCATTCTTCAGTAGCTTGGTAAGTACAGAGTCACGAAAAGGAACTGTGAAGGAAAGCAAAATGAAATAAAAGAAGTTGTGGCATAATGGCATTTAAGGAAACCCGTAGAACCCATACAGGAAAGAAAGCTCCTGGAGAGAGGTTTTGTATTTTTTTCTTCCTGGCAAGACTAAGGGTGAAAAAAACCCCGAATAAACAACAGACAGCTATAACAGCAACAACAACAATAACAACAACAGCTGAATGAACACAAATGTTGTCCTACCGAGTGCTCCTTTCTTTCCAGATGACTGATCAGCAAGGGCTGGAAGACAAAAAAAAAACAACAACTTTGCTGTCTTTTTTAAAACAAACAGCTGGTTCAGCACTAAACCTTTGTTTTATGGTTTTAACATTCGACGAAAGCAAAGAGTAAAAAACATTAACTGTAAAGGACAAACAAATTTCAATTCGCTTCAGAGTCGAGGAGTGTATAATGACACAGTATCAACAGCTATTTACGTATACTGTACATGAAAAGAGTGTTGGAAGGAAGTGTAGATGAACAGACTTAAATACCCTTAATACAGTTGCCCAGTGTGGAGAGAGACTGGTTGATGGCTGATCCCTCCTTGAGTCTGTCTCCTGTAGCTCCGGTCGATTCTGCTCTCTCGCTATCAAAACAACAGAGAAACATCACTTGGAAAAAAATATCATTACCATTAACGGAAGGTCACAACTGGGTTACCAACAGATGACACTGTCATTTTCATTTATTGAGAGCGGCTTTCATTTGAGTGCCGAAAAGTAAGTGGCCTTGAAACACCTACGCTGTGGTACACAATTGGCTTAAAAAAAACTCGCGCCACTTTTTCATCTAGAGTGGTTTTCAATTAAGCGTCGAAAGTAATCAGCCAGTTTTTGGTTTTACCACAGTTTGAGATTGGCTAAGTATTCTAATTTATGTACGTAACTGGTTTGGTTTTGGTTTTACGACAACCAATTGAAAACCGGCCCTCCAGGTTTGGGGGTTTTGCATAGGGCTAACAACCCTATCATGTAAAAAGCTTTTGTTACGGAAACAGCAACGTGTAACTTACAAGAATCATCTGTGCAGAACGAGCCTCCGAAATCCATGCCCTGGGCAACAGTGAATGCCGAGAGTGAAAACACCAGAAACTCTGCAGGTAATAGGATTCGAATGACTGATAGTGGCCAAAGCCGAAAGGAAGCCGCTGTCATGACAACGGGAGCCGTCAGCGCAAAAACAACTACACTGATTGGCTTTTGGAATGTGCGAACAATGTATGAGCAAGGTAGGGTGGCGCAGGTAATTGCTGAAATGAAGCGTTACAAACTCGATATCTTAGGCGTAAGTGAGAGTAGATTGACAAAATCTGGGAGAATGAAGACAACAACAGGAGAGACAGTTCTGTACTCTGGGAGAGAGGATGATTTACATCATGAGGGGGTTGCAATCATCATGAAGAAAGGGATGGAAAAGTACTTAATGGAGTGGAAACCAGTAAACAGCAGGATTATCCAAGCACGATTAAAGGGCAGGCAGACTAACTTATCCATCATACAGTGCTATGCACCTACAAATGACAGCAACAACAGAGATAAAGAGGCCTTCTATGAGCAGCTGCAAGCAACATTTGAGAACGTCCATTGTAGAGACCTCCTGCTGGTGATGGTTGATCTTAACGCCAAGGTGGGCTCAGACAACTTGAATTTTGAAAGAGTCATGGGAAGAGAAGGATGTGGAGTGCAGAATGACAATGGAGAGAGGCTGGTAGAATGGTGTGCATTTAATAACATGATCATCGGTGGAACTTAATTCCCGCATCGCAACATTCACAAACTCACCTGGACATCCCCAAATGGGCGGCATCAAAACCAAATAGACCACCTAATGGTTAACAGCATGTGGCGCCGCTCCCTGCTTGACGTAAGAGTAAGAAGAGGGGCTGATGCTAGCAGCGATCATCATCTTGTGACTGCAAAGGTGAGATTGAAACTGAGAGCAGCTGGACCAAACAAACAACGCACCCCTAGATATGACATCAGCAGATTACAAGAACAAAAGACTAAGAATGCTTTTGTCCTACAGCTGAGGAACAGGTTCCAAGCCTTGAGTAACATAGACGAGCAAAGCATTGATGAGGAGGAAGACACTGTAAATCAACAGTGGAAGCAAGTGAAGAACATATTTGATGAAGCAAGTAAAACCTGTCTGGGGATGCAAAAGACGAGAAAGAAGAAAGAATGGATTACACCAGACACGTGACAGGCTATCGTGGAGAGACGCCAGCTGAAGAAGAAGATAAATGACAGCAATATCAGCCAGACGTCGAGAGAAGTATAGAGCGGCTTACACAGAAACCAAAAGGCGTGTCAAGAGAAAGATTAGAACAGATAAGAGAGCATATATGGAAGATCTAACAAAAGAAGCAGAGGAAGCGGCACAAAAGGGAGAGCAGAGAAATGTCTATAAAGTCACTAAACTGATCTGTGGAAAATATAATGGCAATAGAAATGTCCCCATACGAGATAAACAAGGACAGCTCCTCACCTCTGAAAAAGACCAAGAAGCACGTTGGGTAGAGCATTTCAATGAAGTCCTCAACAGACCACCACCAGAAGAGGAGCCTGATATATCAGAAGCTGAGGAGGACTTAAGTGTTGACACCGGACCACCAAAGAAAGAAGAGATCATTGCAGCCATTAATTCTCTAAAAAACCACAAGGCACCTGGCAAAGACAGCCTCAATGCTGAACTGTTTAAGGCAGATGCTGTGACTACGGCAAGCATATTGCAGCCACTTTTCAACACCATATGGGACAGAAGGAAAATTCCTGACGATTGGAATAAGGGCGTCATCATCAAGATACCAAAGAAAGGAGCTCTGTCTGACTGTAACAACTGGCGCGGCATTACACTATTATCCACCCCTAGCAAGATCTTAGCAAAGGTCGTCATGAAGCGCTTATCGCTGGCTGTGGACCATAGACTTCGTGAAGAACAGGCAGGTTTCAGGAGAGGAAGGGGCTGTATTGATCACGTTTTCACACTGAGAAATATTATTGAACAGAGTACCGAATGGCAGCGAACTCTCTATATCAACTTTGTAGATTTCGCCAAGGCCTTTGACAGTGTGCACCGGCACAGCCTCTGGAAGTTATTACGAGCGTATGGAATCCCCTTCCACCTTGTTGAGATCATCAAAAGTTTCTATGACAACTTTACCTGCTGTGCTGGTGATGGTGACATCTTATTTGAAGTTCACACTGGTGTCAGACAGGGGTGTGTAATGTCTACATTTCTTTTCAACCTTGTTGTAGACTGGATCATGCATCGCACCAC
>OZ026601.1:25579913-25677413 GCA_964020085.1 Micromussa lordhowensis
TGTTTTGACAACATCTACTCGACGATAACCGGGAGAGGGGGTACTCCTTATAATGAACTATACGGGTATACCGTCGAGCTTATGACTCCACTTACGACTCAGATTTTCGATTTTCACCGCGTCGTAAGCGACTTCCTACGTTTGACTGCGACTCTGTCGCTAATGAAAACCAGCCTTAAGAGGATGACCTGTAGGGGTTTGGCCGTCGTCGGAACCGTCCCTTAAAAATGAACGTTGAATGCCATTCCGAGGCGTCAATACTGCATGTTGCATTCTGTCAATAATACAATTGTTTATTTATTTTTATTACAATCTATGGTTGAAAGGCCAATGGATAATCTGTAAAGGAATCTTAAACCCCATATAAAAACAGATCACATACATGCACATGTGCCTTGGTTTTTTTTAGAATGAATTTAAACTTGAAAAATAATAAAAATATACTTGATTTAATTCAGTTAATTACCCCCTTAAATTTATATTTATTTGATTACGTGGTATTAAGGCACGGACTCATCTACTTGACTATTGTTACAGCTTAGAGGTAATAATGTGCCTTATCAACATGCACAGTTTTTCACAATTAGAACCTACCGCCTCATTGTAGATTTCAAGCATGCTAAATGTGACCTAAGGTAAGAAATGAACATAACTTTTGTTAAACAAACATTTTCATATTAAAAGCACTTGACAATAATTACAAGGTCTACTCTACTGGTTCAATCTATACACGTCATTGGAAAGTAGATCATAAGGTCAATACAACCATGTGTGCTAATTCTTGGTATTTTTAATCAAAATGATCGCAGGTCACCATCAGAATAACATGGTGACTCGTGGGTAGAACAAATTGAATAATTACTAACAAGAATGTAAACTTACAAATTATTGTCATTGTCAATTTACAAATAATTTTATTTAATTTAGTTCTGTCATAGAATTAGACACTTAATCACTTACAGCATTGTATGCCAGGTTAATTAAAAAATAACAGAGTAAAAAAGAAAAATAAATCATCTGTTTTTATATTCATGAAATAACTACATTGCATGTCTTTCACAAGCAGTTCAGAAGTTTTAACATCTAGTAGCCATACATCGCACAATGCATGTAGCTACCAAGCTTTTAGCCAGAATTTGAAAAGCGGCCGCCCAAGATGTGCTATTGGGCCTGTTCAAATGAGCAATCTGTAAGGCAACATATG
Organism: Micromussa lordhowensis; assembly: GCA_964020085.1. Classification (NCBI taxonomy): domain Eukaryota; kingdom Metazoa; phylum Cnidaria; class Anthozoa; order Scleractinia; family Lobophylliidae; genus Micromussa; species Micromussa lordhowensis. Next base: position 25,581,118 of record OZ026601.1, read on the forward strand.
AAAAATAAAAGTACTAATTTTCTATAGAAAGTGTCCGTCCACAGGATACAAATGTACCTGACACACATCTAGCAAAAAACCTGGTAGTTCCACATCAGCAGTCTGTGTAATACGCATTTATAAAGAGCACCATTCAAAATAAAACTTTCAAGATTCAAGATGTCTGTAAATCAAGGTATAACATATTTATAGTACTTGTCTACTGTAACTGATATTTGGAAATACCTGGTATTCACTCTCTGACCCTTCTTTCCTTTTTTGGTCTACTTCACTGAACAGTGTCTCACAAAATATAGGCACGATACCTACAGTAATGTCAATTAAAGACTAGAATAAATAATAGGTTAACCATGCAAATGATAACAAAGCAGCTCTCCTTAAATTATATAAGAGGTTGAGAATGGAAATTTCCAATCCATTGCCAACAGAGAATTAACACAGCATTTTTAAGAGATGCAAGCCCAGGATCGGGGGACTCCTATATGAAAAGGGCGGGGGGAGGGGATGCTTGTCAGAAATTTTGAAAAGAACCCCTAAGAGGTATACCAAGATCCTGTTTTGTGGGCTTGACTTGAATTTTTCTTTACCCCTAAGAGACACCGATTCTAAAACAACACATTACTGTAACTGGCACTTTCATAAATTTAAATAGCATAAAGACCATTGCTTTGAACACCTTGTCGTCATAAAGATGATTATCAAATACCTCATGTTGTTTTTTTTTTGGCTCAATGCCCTAAAAGGTAGTGCAAAAACTCCAGCTGCAGACCTTACGAGGCTGAACACCACAGGCAGTACTAAACTTGCTTATAATTTGACCCCTGAAAAGGCATGACAAGAACCTCCATCCTTTTTTATATGTCCCCTTTAAGGGAATTGGGGGGGGGGGGGGTTGGTGAGTAACTAGTGTCCATAAGCGACATGTCAATTTTACCTTCTTCTTTCACTGAGCATTTAAAGATCAATTTACAAAATCGATCTTTAAATTATTTAGGGCGCTGATGAGAGATGAGAGCCCCTCTCATCACACTCCATACATGTAATAGACACTGGATCAGACTTGCATCAAGGTGTAATGGAAATTTACAGATAAAATGAATTTTACATGTACATCCTATGGGACACAAAATACTTGGGACTTTCACAGTTGCACGGCCAATGAATGGGTGGCAATAAAAAAAAAAAACAGAACTTTATTAAATTGCAGAGCTTTATTTAGTTGATGAGGAATTACATATGTTTACTTTATTTTACCAATCTTTCACCTTTATTTTCTCCATATCCAACCATAGAGTAGGATTTCCCTGAACCTGTCTGACCATAGGCAAACAGTGAGCAATTGTAGCCTTTCCACGAATTTTCCAGAACCCCCCTGCCAAGGTCATCAAATACACGTTTCTGTGAGATAAGAAAAAAACAAACAAAACACAATTAATACCTTTAAACCGAAGTTGGGGAGTCAACTAATATTGTGAGGTGAATTGAATTAAAATAAAATAAATAAATGACTAGACAAATGTACCACACAATTATTTTGTGGTCCCTGGCTTGACAATTTAAAGGGATTTATAAATTTGAATTCATTTTTTGGAATACACACCACAAATATTCCCTCAAAGCACTGTGCTCAAATGCCTCAATTATTTCGGCCCCAGATTGTTCAAAGGCTGGATAATGCTAACCACTGGATAAATCACTATTCAGTGGATAGCTGGTTTGTTTTGTTAACACTTCCGCCGGATAGTGATTTAGCTGGTGGATTAAGTGTTGTCCAGACTTCAAACAACTGGGGCTTGATCTTTACGTTTCTGGCCTACAGACTGAACTTGATGATCAAGGTCTAACAGTGTACCTGATCGGCATAATGAGGCTCTGTAGGAGAAAGGTAGCCATTTTCGAGCTCTTTGAACCCATCATGCGACCAATAACTAAAATCAAATGCAAACTTTCTCGGTTCCTGGTCTGGAGCTGCAGGATCTGTTATATATGTACTGTTACCCTGCATCTTGATGATCAACACAGCAGAGCGAGCCTTCTCACGAGAATTGTGTTAAAAGTCAAGGGTGCTTAACCATTCAAGTGCATGGCATCCTTAAAAAAACTATGCTTAACAGTCTGTAAGTCAATTTTCTTTCTTGAATTCCTCAAAGCAAACAAAAACTTTCTGTATGCTTTGGTTAATAATTATAACCAAACCAAACAAAATTTTCTTTTTTTTTTTCAAATTATTTGTAGCATGAAAAAAAAAAAAAAAAGAAAAAAGAAGAAAACCTGAATCTTCAGTAATGGTGAAGTGTTTAGAGCTGTACCAATTCAGTCTGACAGAAATCAAAAAACACACTGGCATCAGACAGGTACATTGTAGATAATCTTCTATTTAAGCTAGCTTTTGATCATGACTCTGGTTCATTTGGCAAATCAGTTGGATCTTGACAACGCATTCAGGCCAGGAAAACACAAGTACAGGAGAAAACAAACAAGCAAACACCTTGGCCAATATCCAGCCATCTTGACTTCTCTTCAACTAATAATACACCTGTACGCTGATCAGCATTTCTTCAAATATACATTGTAGTTTGACACTACAATATAGTTCCCACACACAAAATTGTCATAGTGAGATTGGTATAAGCTTCATGTGACTGATATGTTAGTGCATTTTTTCCCAATGAAAGTAAAACATATTTTGACACTTGTGATATATTAGTTACACGTAAGTAACCTGAGTCTAATGTAATGCAGGCCTGATTGCTGCACGCAAATATCAGGCCTCAAACACCCAGCTAGATTGCCGTTGGGACTGGCAATAATAACTACATGTACATATCTTAGTTACAGCTAATCGCGAAGATCAATCAAGGCACAATATATCTTAAAGCTTATAACACAAGTGTGCATATATGCGTGTAATTAACAGTTTGAAATAGAAAATAAGCTTTGCTAACAGTACTGTAAACATGATCACGTACAGTCAATTCACAGTCAGTGAAAGCAGGTAGCCACATTAATCAGAAGATTATTTAAAAATTAAGCTGTGGATAGATGTATAGGAAAAAGTTTTTCAAGTTTGAAACTTTATTAAAAATGCTCAAAACAATGCCACCTGCAGTTAAATCCCAATTAAGCTTACATTTCGCTAAAAGCACGGGCATATATAAATGTCGGTATTTCGTGATTTCCAAAGAAAAAATCACACAAAAACACACTTATAAAGTACCGTAAGCCAATATGTTAGCATAGAGTGATAAAAACACCTCAGGCTAATATCGAAGCATAAAGGATATAAATGGACGAACACGGACAGCCACTCGCACATTTTCCGCCATCTTGGTTGTGAAGTGTTTCCTTGACTACTGTTCGTCTATAAGAAGATTACAATTTAGCTGCAAAATTCTCTTCGATTTCAAGAAGAACGCATTGATTTTCTAAATCAAAGCCCAAATAAATGCCCGGAACACTTGATCTCGCTTTTGATAACACCAAACATGCTATACTTCATGAGCTCAAGTCGATGACTCGATGACTCGCGGGGTCACTGGGTTATTTTGGCACGTCACAATGTTTACTTGCGTTACCAAAACACGATTCGTGTCTTTCAATTTAGCGAATACATTCGTCAAACTATAAGTCCACAAAATCCATTGAACAAGCGACAGCGAATAAGTAAACATATTTACTTGAATAATGAAGCATTTTTGGCATGTTTGTTTTTGTTTAGTTCTAAAAATATGCTTGTGGCTGACAACCAAAGTAAACAGAAAAATTTCCCCACTCCTCACCAGAACGGAACTCATAGCTTCTCTTGGGGGACGGGTCCGGGTTAAAAAAAATTCCCGTGAATCCCTTGCGGGCTTTAAAAATTAAAAAATGGCGGACGTAGTGCTCCGTTCTCGTGCGTTTCGTGTATTTTTTCCGTCTTGTTGTAGAGCATGGTCAGGTGTTCGACAGCTAAAAACGGCTAAAGGTAATTTATTTTGTTAGGTAAGGTTGTGTTTTAAGAAGAGCCTAGATTTACAATTGTGATGTATAAATTTCTATCAGTGCTTCATGTAGCCATTAGGTAACGAATTTTCCAATCCCCTCACCAGTTGTATAATTCCCCGCGGAATTCAGTTTACGAAAATTCAATTTCCAAAATGAAAATAATCCGGTTGCCTGAACCGGTTAACCCCCAACCTGCAGATTAGTCGATTAACCTTCAAACAAACTTTAAACTCAGTATATTATGCTTCAATTAACTCTTTTAATGCGGGTCACATGCGGGTCACAGTGACCCATCCTGGCCTCCCTTTTGGGTATGCAAGGCACTCAATGGGGGAGGGGTGCAGCTAGTGAGAGAACATAGTTTGACTCAGAGGTCCCAATGCTGTAATAACAAATTCAAGGACATTGAATTGTGAGAGCTAATATTTTATAGTTTATATTTGAATGCAATATTTAATTTTCTTACAGCAGCTTTTGGACAAGCAGTGCTGAAGTTGAATACCAGGGATAAATTTAAACCAGTGACCAAAGTGTGTGCATCCTGCACAAAAATAAGAAAACTGTCCAATCCCTCAAGTGTTGCTGTACCAAGTCAAGTTATTACTGCTAAAAGGTTTGAAATGAGCTAAATTACCAACAGTGCAATTGCTATTTTTTGTTTTACTAATTCATTTACTGACTGAGCGAGCAATTGATTGACAGACTGTCTCATTGACTGAAAATTATCGACAGACCAAACTGAGCAACTGTCGGCCTGATAGGCCAACACATGATGGAATGACAGAATTGATTGATTTAATGATTTACTGACTGGTTGACTGATTGATTGATTGACCCGACTGACTGATTCATTGATCAGTTGATCAATAAATTATTGTATTATAATAAAATGTACTTTCTGAGAGTTAAGGATGCCTTTAGGCTTTTGCAATGGGTGTATTTTTTTATTATTTTGTCACTTGACCAGGTTGAGTTCTCACCAAAAATATACTGCAAAAATATATTATGCCCTGTGTTGTACTCAATAATAGAATGCTAGACTTCTGTATAGTTAGTGTTGCAGCAGCGTTTTTTTGTTACTAACAATTATATTTTATTGTTTGTTTTGCAGTACTGAAATACAAAAATCTAAAAAATACCAGCCGCTCCAAGTAAGTACATTGTACAGTATGATTGTTATACTTTCTTTGTAGTTACCAAATATATCTCAACTGACAATCCTAATAAATAATGAACTATGTACACAGTAACAAAAGGAATGACTTTTCAAGGGACTAGGATCATTTTTCAATTAATCTGCAATTCATCCTGGCTTACATGCTCAGTTTAAAAATGTAAGAGATTTATTACTAACAAAGTATACAATACTTAATCAAAGATAAGAAGAACTTTAATGCTCTTCTAATGTGTGATTAAGTAGGTGTACCTGTGTAATCACAAGAATTTTATTTTTGTATTCATGTACATGTGTGCATTCTTTTGTTTGTTTGTTTTTCTTTTTCTGTTTTGTTTTTTCATTTATGAATTATCTCTTCCACATAAAAAAATGTTTTTCTTTCAGGTTATGCCATTTTCTTTAACACAAGGAGGCAAGTGTGTTGCCCATGTGTTGCAGAAACACAAGCCAAAACGGGCATTAGTGTTTGTGCGAGCTAAAGGTGAGTGACTACAAAAGAAAGGACGTATGTATATAATCCTGAAGACAGCAGCACACATTGAGCTTATGTTCTGTCAGTGGTATGGCACACCCTGATGCCTAATCTTCCACATCATTCTTTCCTTTAGAAAAAAATTGGCTTTGAGACCCCCATCTCTTCTGAATTTCTAGGGTTGGGAACGGAGAAATGTTTGGTTCGTCACAGAGAGATTAAGGTATCATGGTAGGTGGATTTTGATGAAAAAACAGATTTTTTTTTTGCCTTTCGAATTGAGAAGACTGTGATAAATATTTTGCAAAAAATGAGCAAAAAAGCATTTTTACTTTTTGAGATACGGAAAGAAATTATTTTTGAATCTCATTAACCCCTGACGGTGCGATGACAAGTTCCTGTCATCTCCAATTAAAATTCACCGCCGGTTGTCACGTGTAATGCGAATTACGGTGTAATTTTCATTATACTGCAAACTGATCCGTGCCGACATCTGTCAATGCCTCATCAAATCTTCTTACATGCGGTAATTTTAACATCTCATCATAGAAATTGTTCGGAATGTTTTTCGCCTTTTTCTCGATAAAGTAAAACTGCATATAAGGGTGAACATTTTTAGTTCGTTTACACGCGTCTTCCGACGGAATTAGCTGAAAATTGGCAGCCACGTTCTAGGATAATTCGTTCGAAAAAGGGTGTCGGGCTTTGTTAAATTTCGCTTCCGTTTCCAAGTTATGGCCTCTTTTTGCAGAAAGGAACGTCCGCATTGACAATATCAAACTTTAGGAGGTTGTAAAAAAAAAAAAAAACAGATCTGGAAAATTGCAGACACCCTTTTTGAGGGTGATGTTCGAGAAAACATTTCCGATGTAAATCTCGCCAATCCGATAATTCAAGTGCGGAAGCGAACCAATTTAAGCGAAGCAGTGTTTCTGGGGATTTCTTTTAATATCACTTCGTCATTGTCTTTTTAGAAATCTTTAAAGATATGATTGTATTCTATAACTATTTAGCTTTCAGAAAATGTATAGGTTGATGGGGTTTTCTTTGAAAGCGTCAGCGTAAGGGCGCGATTTCCAAACACTGTCAATCCACCTACCATGATACCTTAATTATTATTCAGTTGTACTGGTCATAAGATATTATTTCTGGTACCATACCTTAAATACCTTTCCAGCTCTACAGAACATGTATCTACTGTAGATCTGGAAAATTAATAACCCCAATAACCCCCTCACTATCCTGGGGCTACATCCTGGGGCTACAATTTATGTTGCCCCCCCCCCCTCCCCCCAATTTGAAAAAAAAAAAAAACTTATGCCAAATAAATGCCTCTAGGGACCAAGTCCAAAAATTGATACACCTATACGTATGTACGGTATACCTCATCCACATTGGTGACATTGCATGGAATCTGGAATTATAACTATCATTGTTATAATTGCCTTTCTTAATTGTGCAGACCTTACCTCTACTGATTACAATTAATTGCAGTTCTAGCTGTGGAGCTTGCAAGAGAATTGGAGGAATATGGGCTGAAGTGTTCAGTACCCAAGAGTGAGGATAAGGCTGGTAGCGAGTCAGATGGGATCAGTTCAGAGGTGTGTATTATGTTGCACTCTGTCATGCAAACATACAAAGAAAACATTGAGATTGAATAAACTTCAAAATATCAGTATATCCACATTTTCTGTCACTTTTTTAATTCTGTTTTACCAATTCCCTTAAACTATTGATAGGAAGTTACATATATGTACAGTCTGTACCCAGTGACAATGGACACGGAGACTTTGGACACAGAGGCAATGAACAGACAATCAGTGGAGAAATTGTCAACAGACACACAGGTAAAGGACAGACAATCAGTAGAAGGGAACTCCATGGACAGACAAATGGTGGATGAAGAACAGACTGTGATTGCTGAGCCAGGAATAACTGTGGTAAGTGTAATTACAGTCCAGCCACTTCATTTATTAAGGTGGCTCAAAACAGTTTCTAGTACTTTCCAAGACTCATTTATAACCACTCTTTATTGGTTGATGCCAAAATCATGATATGAAAAAACTGCCCAATGATTGGTGAACAAGTTGCTGTCAATTTTGTGGCACAATAGGCTATCATAGGAACAATATCACATGCTAAAAACAACCTTAATTTTTACAACATTGCTGATTAGGTAAGCTACAGTATAGTAAATAGAAAATCTGCCACACAGGACAGCGTACCTGAGGGCTGCAAAAAACAGTCGGATATTGGATGACATTGTAAATTGTTTTACGGTAAGGATGAATAAAAATCTACCTCGAGTAAATCTTACTTATTGTGGTGATTTGTTTTATCCGATGACGATGATGTCTTACAATGTAGTAGGAGATAACTGTCCTTTCATGAGAAGAAAAAATTATTTGCCGCCCTGGTGTACATATGTGAGGTTTGATGGGTTCAGGTAGCAGCTCTTGCAAGGTCTCACTTGGGTGTCTTGATACATTTACCCTTCAAGAAAACTTGCAATAAAACCAGAAACAATGCCACTAGTCTCGAAACAATTACTTCAAGCTTGCATTTGCGAATTGCTTTGAAGGTTGATTTACACCTGTGGCAAGATTGAGACACTATCGCCATTCGATTTGTTAATTTGCAATGGCCACTTTACACAGCCATGCACTCTAGAACATACATGTCATGTATGACAGAAAGAAACAGAAGAATAAAGTTACTTGGTAATAAATAATAATCTCAGTATGTTTACATGTACATAACATGCATATAAGTTACATGTAAATAACACAATTTCATTAAACGCACATGTTTAACTATCACTTCACTCACTCTAAATTTAATGGACTTATAAATTCATTGACAACGTGTATCGTAATGGATAAAGTGGTATTTCAAATCTGCCTTGTACCTTAATGCTTAAGTTAAAAACTATTCCGTTCAATAGCTGAAACAGATAAAAGTAACAAGTTTTGAACGTGTTTTGAAACATTTAAACCAACAATTAAACCAAATTAAACTACAAGCTCTGCATTACGTGATGCTAACTGTAATTTGTTTTGACCAGCTAACCGAGGATGATGTGAAGTCCATGGAGGACCTCCTTCCTGTGGATCTCATTGTATTAGGTTGTTATCAACTTGAGTTTACCATTGTATGTTGCAATGTACAGTAAAGCGCAAAAGTAATGCATTTAATAGGCAGCACATGCCAACAAGATAACCACCTCTTAGAAAATTCAGTCGTCCTGACAGTGAAATTTTGGATTGAAAATGTTTGAGTGGTAATTTACTTTGTTGGACAGGAACAGTTGCTTGAAACTTTTGAAGCAACTGTCTCTCTGTCTGTCTGTCAACAGACTGTGTATCTGTCTGTTGGCTGGCTGGTTAGGATTATCTATCTGCTGGTCGGTCTCTCTGTTTTGTGGTTGTCGTAGTAGTCGTGTTTTCTTTTTTGGTGTTTTAGTAACAGTACGTATGCAGAAGCACGCGTGTTGAGACACACCTTTGATTCAACTTTTATTCATTCTATTTGTGCCGTTAGTCACAAAAAAGTAGGCATTTCCTGTTCTGTCTTGAACATGGCTCCCATACGTAGCTGATGAAAAGAGAGCATGAAATATGTGACCTTTAATGTGCATATAATATTAACAGTTTATTTCGTAATCGTGAATTTTGATGTTTTAGTTCAACAGCCCATGTCTGGCAGGTCATTCACACTGTTCTGTTTAAAAAAGACACATGCTAAGGTTAAGCCGCTTGATGTGGTGCTGCTCTATGCACATAATGATATTCCCTTCTTAAGAGAGGTAAGAAAACGATACCACTCGCTTATCAATCACACTGCTTTGCAATTTCTGAAAGCCGTTTGTAAGGTTGTTACAATTTAACATGATACTGAATTGTGCTACATACATTGTACACGTACATGCACATTGTATGTTTCCATACCAATATAGTGCGTGAGAGGCATCTCTGCAATGCTCCATTACTCTACGGCCAGAGTAACACACTTTTTAAGGCATTCCGCTATGCTAAAAATAAGTTGAAAATCGTCGCAAGGAATAAAATTGTAAACACCTGTAGGATTTATCTATTATTTATTATGTTTATAATGACTTCTCTACTCCATTAGCGTGATCTGTCAAAATCAGTTACATGATATATTATGATGTCTAAGCCCGATAATTGTTGATGTTATGCAAAACAGCACGAAACGGCAATAGCTGTGAGAAGAGAAATTAGGTGTGCTATGACCATCAATTACTGAATTAACCCTCTCAACTCTATCCTCGTCGCACCAGAGTCTGTAGAAAGTACTGCAGGCCCCAGTTGTTCAAAGGCTGGATAACGCTATCTACCGGATAAGTCGCTATCCAGTGGATAAATGTTAACAAAACAAATCACGCTATCCGCTGGATAATGATTTATCCGGTGGATAGCGTTATCCACCTTTTGAACAACACCAATGTATGAACAGGACGTATGAGGCTTTCAGGGAAAGGGAAACAAAAAAAAAACAGAGTACGTTGTATGTTGATTATTCTGTTGCAGATGCAAACTCATGTTAATGTTAGGAAGCTAGTACCACCTTCGTTCTACGATGTGACAGTGATGACTGAAGGTCTGCCGTCAGTTCAAGAGGACACCGTGGTATGATATTTTGAAAATATATATAGTTAGCTCTTGACTTATTAACCGAGCAGGAGGTCTGTATGGGAGAATCTTGACCGAGGTCGTGAGTACAGACCGAACACAGTGAGGTCTGTACACACCACCGAGGTCAAGATTCTCTCATACAGACCGACTACGCTCGGTTAATAAGATGTTTATTACATGTGTATGGCGCAAACAAGAACAATTCAATTCGTTTAATGTAACTGGTTTGTACCAACTGCCATTTTGCTTGCCAATGGCGATGAGCTGAATTCAATTCAGCCAAAGTTTGCTCGTCTTCTTTACTTTTTTTTTCTCATCAGGCTGTTTGGCATTTTGGAGATGGCAGAAATAATGTAGCATTCTTCGTCGGCAAAATTCGACTTCGAGGCCCGACAGAGCGGGTAGATTTTAGCCGGATTGCTCGAGGTTTTGAAACCCACAGAAATAATCGTAACACTCTGCCACCCCTCCCGCCCAACAGATTTTTTTACCACCCAGATTCTGGGTGGTCACGTGACTAGCCGCAACCAGGGTCTTTCAACGGCAAAGGGAGGCAGTGGAGAGAGAGCCTGGGAACGAAGTTGCAAACAAGCGTGAAAAAGCGGGAAATGGCGTCATCGATATGGAAAATACACTGCTCGAGTCCCGGATGTCGTACGAACTTTACCACTGGTATATCTTTCAGTAAAACGCCCTTCTATATAAATCAATTCGATACCGCACTAAACCTTAATACAGTTGTAGCTATCGTGCCAGAAAAAAAAAAATCGTTTGAACACATTTTATCGGTTATCTAAGATCGGTCTTATTTGTAAATTGGCGGTCAATAGACGTCTAGTCGCTGTATAGAAATCGTAAATCATTAAGGGAGATCGTCCAGCACTTTATACTTTGTACTTGAAGTACGACCTACCTGTTCAGGTCTTTTCTCTTCGAAAGAAATGTAAGCGAACGAGAACGGTCGTTAAAGTGAGCTACATTTTGTCGTTGATACGAGGCCGGAGCAGTTGAAAATCTCTACGTGCTTTAGAGTTTCCGTTGACAACTGTCCGCATTTAGTTTTCAAAGCCCTCTTCTTTTCGGGAGCGTTTTTCGCAAGTATCCGTTTTTCGATGAAAATTGTAAACGTTTCCCATAACTTGACTGTAGCTTGCGCCTTTGAAAGCATTTCTTCCTCTTATATGAAGTCCACGGCGTGAAACAAGGCTACCATAGTGACGACTATACAGGCCTTATTTTGTAATATAACAAACACGAGAGGCAGTGTTTCATCAAGATATCCAAACACCACCGAAGAGAGTTGAAAATACGACGCCTAGCGAAGTTTTTTTGACGAAATTTGGGGTGTTTGGTATAGCCGATGAAACACTGTCTTGAGTGTTTGATATAGTTTCTCAATCGAAACAAAAACTAAGGAGAAAGCGACGAAGTAAATTCGTTAAAATATATCCTAGATAAGACTTGGTATCCAAACCTCTTTAACGGTTTGATTTTCTTTGTTTTAACTTGATGAATTATTAATGAATTTTAAAATAATTATATAAGATGCACTTTCAATCGGAGACTTATTAACGTACGTACCATAAATGTGGCCTCAGTTAACCTGTTGTGATTTAGGTGACGCCTGGAAGACGTTTGATAGAACCGCCACCACCTCCGATCACAGCAACCATCCCGCCAAAACCTGTCCCGTTTAAAAGGTTTCAACCTCCGGTTCCTGTACCAAGCAAAGTAAGAATCGATCCGTATATGTTGTAGAAGTGTTGCTACTTTATGATCAATTGTGAATGCACATTGTACTGCTGCTGCAGACTTGTACCCAGTCGCTATATACGTGTGTTTGGGGGGAGAGAAGATTGGATACTAGAGTAGATTAAGGCGCGCGAGGTATCATGGAAAGGGTCGAAGGATAGATAGCTATTTCGTTGCAATATGGCGGCCATTTTTTCCGCCTCTTCCCATAACGCCCCGCGCGCTCCACTCGATCGCGATTACTTTCTCTTTGAACCGTCCAATCTGACCCGTAAATAGCGACTGGGTACGTATCAGCTATACTGCTGGACGGAAATAAGCCATTAGTAAATTCTACTTATTATATAAACACCAGTGAAATACCAAGTGAGCTTTCCCGCGAAAACTTCACATCTTCACACGTGAAGATAACATGTTATCTTCACACGTGAAGAGATCACCGTCGTTATGGTTACATAATAAATCGCGCCTTTGAAAGCGGCGCCTTTGCCTAGACAAAATTTCTTCAGAATGGCTGACGAACCCAACTGGAATCTAAATTTTGTCGATTTTGACGACAATTCTAAGAGCAGATTTGATGTGTCCAAAGATGACGTTGACAAGCTTATTGCTCAACAGGAGAACGAAAATACGAAGAGAAAGACCACGTATGACCTCAACATTGTTCTAAAGTATCTTCGCGAGGTTCGCAAAGAAGACAGAGAATTAGAGGAAATCCCACCGCAGGAGCTGAACCTATTCCTCAGTGAGTTTATTATTGCAGCTAGAACGAAGAAAGGTGAACAATATGAGCCGTCTTCTCTCAGAGGAATCTTAACAAGCTTTGACCGTTATCTTACAAGGCGCGAATATGGGAAAAGGCTGTTTTACGAATTTACGTACAGAAATAAACGCCCTCAGTCCATGCTAGAACCAGACGCTCCATTTTATCTGACGGTCAACCACTTCAAATCTTCCGTTCAGGGACAGCAGAGGGACTGTACTTGGTTTAAAGCCCAACCTATGGGAGTAAATAAACTGAACAGTATCCTAAAAGACATGTGCGAAGTGGGGGGAATTCCCTGAAAAACTAACCACGCAGGGAGAAAAACACTCGTGCAGAAATTGCAAGATAATGATGTCCCACCAAATCAAATAATACAGATAACCGGCCACAAAAACCTCCAGTCGATAAACAATTACAGCGGCCTACGAGAGCGACAAATGGAAAGCATTTCAAACATCCTTTAAAGCACGGCATCAACGAGTCGTGAAGTTTCAGATGTTTCGCAAAGACAACAAGGAGCGTTTCACTCTTCGGTCGGCGCACCACCTTTACGCCACTATCAACTTTCAACAAACCCATCGACCTCGTCAGTAAATGAAAACCAGCTGCAAACGATGTTTTATGGCAATACAATTAGTGGAGGGGTTTTCAACATCACTATGGCCTCATCACAAAGTGCAATGGGCAGCCCCGAATCTGAACCTCCAAAGAAAAAGTTTCGCCGTGTGTTGTGCATTGAGTCAGACAGTGGGAGCAGTCAGGAAAATTGAACCATGAACATGTGAACAGTGAGTTGAACGGTAAATCAGTTACAAAATGAATTTGAGAAACCTTTACGCTTTCTTTTGTTTCTAATATTTGTAATTACATCTTATAAAGTACTTTGTTTTTGCTCTTTTGGCTTTGAACGATTTTCTCGCGCTTTGTCTTGATTACATTAGACGAGAGTAACTGTTAGTTTTTGACGTCTAGAAGTGGTCAAAAATATTGTTGTTTACAACTGGCTTTCCTCGGAATCTAGAATTCTAGGGGCCATCATTTTAGACTTTATCAAATGAATTTGGTTTTCGTCCATGTACTTCTTCCATGTTTAGTAACACAACCGACAACCGCCGCCTGGTTAGCTCAGTTGGTAGAGCGCCAGTCTGCTGTGCGGGAGGTCGAGGGTTCGAGCCCCAGACCGGACCAACACTCAGGGTCTTAAAATAACTGAGGAGAATGTGCTGCCTTTGTAATTAAATCTGCAAATGGTTAGACATTCTAGTCTTCTCGGATAAGGACTATAAACCGTAGGCCCCGTCTCCTGCATCTTCAATGTTACATGGTTAGCAGGGGACGTTAAAGAACCCACACACTCATCGAAAAGAGTAGGGCACGTAGTTCCACGTGTTGTGGTCTATCTTTCTGGTCTTTCTGGTCTGGGTAGGGTAGGGTGGAGCACCTCGCATAGGACCTGAGTCCTGTTCGTGCTCCTTCCCTCTGGGCAGGCTTGCCCAGTAAAAGAGACAAACCAAACCAAACCAGACACGTTCTACTTTAAGACTATTGAAAATATTAAAATAAAATGGTTTGGTATTTCACTGGTGTTTATATAATAAACAGAATATTACATGCCCGCTTAGTGGTCAACTCGATATCTCACTCGTTCGCTGCGCTCACTCGTGAGATATCGAGTTGAACACTCGAAGATAAAATTCATATCCACGCGCGGGCATGTAATATCCTCTATATATTCCCTACACTACCTTCCAGTCCGTACTGTATAGTCTCAGCACCCCAATGTTTGTGAGCCTCACTCGATGAAAGGCGAAGCAGTGTTATTCTTTACCAGCTGCTTACCTCAACTGTGTGCCATTTTGAATTATTTTGTTTAACTGGTTTTCTGTTAGCGACCTGAACGTCATGGGCTGGACGACCGCGCCCGTATCTATGTCCGCGGTGGGGGTGGTGGCCAGGGCTCGCCTAACTTTGGAGGAATGGGAGGAGATGGTGGCGATATAATTGTACAATGTCTTCCATATGGCACTTTAGCCCATTTCACTCTTAAAGAAAACCGACGAATTATAGCAGAACATGGCACCTCGTTTAGGTGAGTAAACTACTGAGAGGAAAAAACCCATGTCCATTTGCTCTTCTCGTCACCTTAACCAAAAATTTCGCTGTTTGCGAACATTGCAATCAAGTTTTGAATTTCATTTTATGGACTTTGGACAAACGACAACAGCAACAGCAACGAAAATAATGCTAAACAAAAGGGTAATGCGCTGTACAGTGTGCTCTGCCCATGCCTTATAAATCTTGTGATGCTAAATGACTGTGTAGATCTGGAGACCGTGAACTACGAAGGCAATATTCCTAAATTCCTCGTTGCTCGCATTACCCTCGATGTCGCCGTTGCGGTTGCTCAAAGTGTCTGTTAATATAACATCTAAAGACTTTTCCATGAACCGTTTCCATATACCTTCCGTGCGATCCAACAAAGCGAAGTAGCGACTGTTGTTAGCAGGTTGTCTGTGTTTCTTCGTCATTCCTTACACGGACTAATTTATAAGCTCCACCTGAGAATCAGCAATGATTCTTGAGATCAATACCGGTCACGGCGGGAATTGAAAACTTTGCGTGGGAATATTTACGATATGGTCTTCATACAATCAACGTTTTACTAAGAACAGTGCGTCGCTTCACGTTAACGGTGTGTGGCTTGTTGTTTGTTCGCTTCCAGTGATAACGATAACGTAACGATATGTGTTAACGATAAACGATAACGATAAGCGATAATGTCCTTAAATCGTCTCAAATCCAACGTGAACGAGCGACTTCAACTTAAAGTAGACGATTCGTCTCTTTTGTACTCTAAAAACAAATTGTCCGAAACTATTCTCTTTTGATTTAAAACGGTTTTCCCTTAAATGTTGAAAAGGTAATTGGTTTTGCCTTATAACGCTGCGCGATTTGCTTAAAGATCTCGTTCCCCTTTTCGTGCTAATCGAAAGTGAGACGAAAACCAATCGTGACTCGGTCGTACACGTTTTCCTTGGCTTCGCGTAATCTACTTGTATTTCCTACTGGTTTTGGTTGGTTCATTGAACCTTCTTTGTTACCTTATTATAGGAAATTAACGATGCACGTTTACAACGCGAAGAAAATTACTTTACACAAAATTAACGCGAATTTTCCAAAAGTTAGGTTTACACACATCAAATTAACGCGACATTTTCGAAAACAATGTGCGCCTAACTTTATTTTACGCAAATCCCTTTATCCACTCGGGGAAACGGATCGATGCAAAAAGTCGAACTCAATTTTGAACTCGATTCTAAAAGAAGAACTGTCATGCAGATAGGGACTCTGGGGTATCGATAAGGGAGCTATGAGCAGACTGATGTGGTTTTGTTATTGAAATAAGGGTGCTGTAAAATAACAATGATGTAACATACTGTGATTTGAATTAACATCGGCGTAGATTAAGATGCACTAAATTAACGAGATTTTTTTCTGAAATCGCGTTAATAAAGTGCATCGTTAATTTCCTGTAATAAGGTATTTGTGATTGGCCAGAGGGATCACTTTGGTTTTGGTTTTACGACACTCAGCTGAAAACCGCTCTATTTTCTTGTATTGTTATTACTTTGTGTTTTTAGGATTGACGAAAAAGGCAGGAAACACCGTGCAATCCGTGGACGGGACATAATTATACCAGTCCCTGTTGGAACCACTTTGTCAACGGATGACGGGCGAATTATCGGGGAATTAGAAGAAATAGGGTCCAAGATTGTGGTGGCTAAAGGTGGCCGAGGTGGTTCAGCTGCAACGGTGAACTGGTGCGGAGAGAAGGGCGAGAGAAATATTGTCAGACTCGAGATGAGGCTGCATTCGGACATTGCTCTGGTTGGGTACGTGCCAAAGTGTTACAGTGGTCGTACTTGATAATGTGTTACAGTATTACAATCAGTCGGTCAGTCAGTTTGTTCGTCCGCCCGTCAGTCTGTCAGTCTGTCAGTCTGTCAGTCAGTCGGTCAGTTAGTCAGTCAGTCAGTCAGTCAGTCAGCCAGTCTGTCAGTCTGTCAGTCTGTCAGTCTGTCAGTCTGTCAGTCTGTCAGTCTGTCAGTCAGTCAGTCAGTCAGTCAGCCAGCCAGTCAGTCAGTCAGCCAGTCTGTAAGCCTGTCAGTCAGTCAGCCAGTCAAACCATCCATCCATCAATCAATTAGACGCTTAGTAACTGAATCAGTCAATAATTAATCAGCCCTCGACGATCAAGGCTATTTGTTCGTGGTTATTAAATCAAAGTGATCTTGTTACGTGCAGCCTGATTGAAAAGTTCTATATGCTCTGTCGCGGAAGTAGCGTGGCCGAGTGGTTAGAGCGCCAGACTCCTCTATGTAAATAGCCAACTGGTCTGTCTCCTACCCACTGGGATTTTCAACGGTGTGATTCATTGTTTATTTCCATTATCCCTGAAATCCTTCTGGAGAAGTGATTGATTGAGATATCTGTTTATTTCTCATGCGTTGTTTCGGTAGGTTCCCAAATGTCTGTTTATTTCTCATGCGTTCTATCGGTAGGTTTCCGAATGCTGGGAAATCCACCCTACTTGGTGCCATCAGTAATGCGACTCCAAAAACCGCGGATTACGCCTGTAAGTGACATCTTGTTGGGTTATTAATCCTCATCTAATTCTCCCAAGTTAGTCCAAATCAAAGGGTACTGAGGGTTACTGTCCATGGATAACTACGTTAAGTGGTTTAGTCGCGGTAAATAATTATTTATTATCATTTAAAGTGGTACTATGACGAAAATCGTACCTTTCCTTTTTAAGCCATTTTGAAACATAAAAAAGTGGACTGCATGACAAGAAAAATGCTGTTTACTATTTTCAAATATCTCTTTTCGTTCCAAAGATATTCAAGTTTTTAAAATATGCAAATTAGCCAAGTGATGACGTCATACACTCAACCAGATTTTGTTCAAATATGATGAAAAGAGATATCTCAGCCAATTTGGTTCAGAAATGTTTGATTTTTTGCAGCAAGGTTCTACTAAATATGCTCCACAATATGAGCTCAACAGTTCTGTTACCATGGCAACATACTGGGTTCCAGACCTCCCCCATATTAAAAGCTTTTCTGGCCACCTTTGGCGTTCCATTTTGATATTTGCTAACAGCACTTCATATGCATGATCCAGCGAGCCTATAAATATGTTAGCTCGACTTTTTGGCCCTGTTTAACATTTCCAAGCTGAAAATCACAAACATATTGAAATCAATTGGGCGGGGACTGGAAAAGAGTGAATTGCCATGGCAACGGAATTTTTTGTAGCGATAGGTGTGTTTCCTGTAGAACTATTAGCCTGCCAAGTTTCAATGATTTGCACTGCAATTTGGCCAAGATAGCTCTATTTATATACTCAATATAATATTGGGTTGAGTAAATGACGCCATCGGTTATCTCATCTGCATATTTTACCCATTTTTCAAACTTAAATATCTCTGGCACTAATGCAGATATTTGCAAACGGTAAACTGCGTTTTGATTCTTTCATGGAATGCTATGTGATGCACTCAAAAAAACAACGGGTAAAAATTTGATCATAGTACCACTTTAACATTGACGCCTGTGCCGGCCGGCGGCTGTGTCGAGCGTTGGGCTTTGTTCCACTTCTGACGTCATCACCTTTGACCAAAATTGGCATCATTCATACTCAATTTCTGCAGGAGGAAACGATCTTTCCGGTGATACCCAGATCAGAGTTATCGACTACTCCATGGTAAAAATTGCCCGTCTCGATGTTGCTTTCCCAGAATTTTTTGAGCTGGAACCAAGCCCAGAAGAAGGTCAATCACTGCAGTAAAAAGAAAAGAAAGGGAGAAAAAGGAAAGGCGAAAAAAAAACTTGTTAAAAATTTCTGAGCATAACCAAACCAACCGGTCGTAAAACGCGATGCTAGTGGAAAGAAAAGCATGCTGTCTTGTTGCGAATGCCTTTTTGAGTAGATTGGAGCTAATATTTGGGTTAACGAATTGACTAACGTCTGTTGCAGTTACAACTATGCGTCCCAGCATTGGAATGGTGGAATACTCCGATCATTCTCAGGTATTAAAGAGTATTACAATAGTAAAACAAATAACACACCCCACATTGCAAAGAATGCACTTGAAGAGGAAAAATTTAGAGAGTACTTTTCTGTTTAGTTCCAGCAGAATTGAATATTAGTCATCTGTATTATACAATAGAAATAACTGAGGCATGTAACTTTCTGTTTCGCTTTCGTTTTTTTTTTTTGACAGTTGAAACTTCATCATAATGTATTTACTTTTTTGTTTGTTTGTTTTTTTTTTTTCTTTCTTGTTTCCTGTACTAAGCCCTTCCCAATAGAGACCGGACTTTTTTTTAAAGCGCAAACAGGTATTCCAGTACTCGAAATCTACCGACAAAGATTTTAATTGTGAACACAAATAACTGCATTGCAGTGTGTAACCTTTCTATTTTTTTTCATTTGTAGTAATTATTGTCTTGTAATTAGTGTACTTGTATCATTTTCTATACTGTTTGTCATATTGTATGTCAATGTAACCTAAACCTGTTAGTTAAAGTCCTTTTTTCTGTAAGTAGCATACTGTAAGTTTGTTGTATGTAATGCGTAGGTGCGTACTCCGTAGACTTTTTAATTTTTTTTTGTTCTTTTGTAACTGTAGTGTAAGCTTAATTTTAATTGTTGTAATTGTTCGAAGAAATAAATAAATTAAAAAAACTGCATTGCAGTGCATAAGCTACAGTAGCAAGTAACTGTAACAGTATTGTTTTTTTTTTTCAGGTCCGAGTAGCTGACCTTCCAGGGTTAATAGAAGGTGCGTCAAGTAACAAAGGACTTGGTCACGCTTTTCTCAAGCACACCGAAAAAGCCAAAGCCCTGGCACTAGTTGTAAGTAGTCATCTTTATTTCTTAGTATTCTTTATGGGGTTTAAAGAAAACCACGATAGCAACGGCAATGGGAACGTCTCTAAACAAAAGGTTCAATGAGCAATACAATGGCTGTGTACGTGCGTTATTTCTTTACCGTCCTCTGCAAAACAACTACGTGAAATGGCCAAATTTTGCGTTGTCTGGAGAACGTGAACCACGACGGCTATTTTTTTTTAATTTTATTTTAAATGATCGCTGTGTCCCAGATTCAGTTTCGTGATAATCTTGACAGTTATAAACAATGTACATGACTTTAGTGTACCGCGAAATTCGTAGGTAAAATTTAAAAGCATTTTTTTTAATCGACGTTGTCCTTGGCGTCGCCGTCGTGGTTACTTGAACTCCCTAATTAAAACTGAAACAACAACGCTTGTTCCTAGAAAATGTTTTTGCCAGATTGTCGAAAGTGATTTGCATTTCCTTTGGTCTTGCATTACAGCGCTTAGTTCAAAAACACTTGCGGCACTTTGCCGACCAATGAGAAGTAAGATCCAAAACCAATCTTGTCTCGAGTTTTTTTCATTGTCTGTGTCATTTGTGATTGGCTAGAGTGATTACTTTGGTTTGGGTTGTACAACACTCAGTTGAAAACCGCTTCAGTGCTGGTTAGATCGATGCACCAACATCTAACATTATTCTGCTGCTTTCTCGCAATCCCATTACGGCGTTGTTGTGCTGAGCTGTTAGAGCAGTTTTCAAACTAGTGTCGTTAAACCAAACCCAATGTAATCATTCCGACCTATCACAAATTATACAGATAATCCATTCAACCAATCAAAACTCAAGACAAATGCATGTTGCTGAGACAAATCGCGGGAAAATGTGGTTTTGGTTTTACTTCTGATTGGATGAAAAAGTGGCGCGAGATCATTGAGCCAATCGCAGTGTCTAGTGATGTAAAACTAAAGCAGATGCGAATTGCTTTGGACACTCAACACACACTTGGACGCTCGAAAAATGCACTGTAGTGGAATCATTCAATTGGTTTTGACTTGTAGGTAGACGTCGACGGGTTCCATTTCAACGACAAATTCCCTTCGAGGACAGCATTTGAAAACGTCTGCATTTTACTCAAGGTATTTTACTCCATAAATGAGTCTGGTTCTGCGACGGTTTTCAAGCCTGCTCTATTAAATTTTGTCTCGCTAGCTCTTACGATGCGTCGTTCGTTGTTCTCGCCCGAAGCATTGTACTCCAAGATGGTGGTGTAAAGAGCAGAGCTATGTTAGTCGTCTTCACAACAAAGGAGGATGCTAAATAAAGTGGGAAAGAAACCATGAAAACGGACTAACTTGCTGTTTAGGAGTTCGCTCTGTTTTATCTGTGGTTAGCAGGCCACTAAAGAGTTCTGCGTAGGGCCTATTTGTGGTTCTTAAGAGATAACTTTGTCAGTAATTGTTCCCTTCCCTTTTCTTTGTCAGGAGCTGTTTCTGTACAAGAGAGAACTGTTAAATCGACCAAAGATGCTCATTGTTACAAAACTTGACAGCAAAGGCGCCACTGGCAGATTCCAGGCTTTGAAGCACAAATTAGACTCTATCCATGAACATGGTAAGTCAAATTTCTGTGTTGTATTCGAATCTTGTTGATGCTCCCTCCATATTGAAAGATTTTTAACGTGTTCGTAAATTGCGAGGCATGTCATGTGGCCCGCACATGCTGCTGTGAGGTGTGTTTCAATGTCCACGTAATGTATCGGTAATTGCTGGCCGCACCTGAAATGTTTGAAATGGTAGCAAGAATCAACATCGGAATATGTTAACGCTCGCAAATTGTTTTCTGCTACGCAGAAATATGGTTATGAAGGGGCTTGGTCACTATGTAATTGAGATAATTCCACTTATTTTCGGTAATAACGAGCTCAAAACTTCCAATGGAAAGAGCAGTTGCCTTTTTTTTTGGCAAAATCAAGTTAACAATGCAATCCGTCTCAATCTTCTCAAATTTTGCCCACCCATGCCTCTTTTTGGCATCGGATCAAGACATCTGTATGCTAAATTTCCTATGCTTAAAACGACATTAGCTTACCTTGTGCGAAGTTAACCGAAAGAGAAGCATGCATACATCAATGCTAAACTGTTATATACAAATTACACTGTACTTAGAAATTACCATTTCGTGCTGGTGACTTGATTTTTAGACCACACGATACCTTCATGTCAAACTTAGCAACGAAACATTGCATGGCTTCATTAACCCCGTGGCGTTCATTAATTTGCATTCCTTTTTACAGAATCCCTCCTTTCAGTTCTACAAGAAATCTCTTCAAACAGCCCAACAACCCAGGAAAATGCCAACTTGATAGAATTAACTGACGAGCTTACAAGAACGAGTTTTGATTTCGTTGTGCCGTTTTCTGCAGTGACATCGTTTGGTCTAGAAGACCTTCGAAATAAAATGAAAGATCTAACATGGATGGAGCATTTATAGGGTTTAATACAATTAATTAAATATGTGGTATTCGTCAAAAAAGACAAAAGCACGGCAGATTGTATCACAAGCTTCATGGCCGTCCCCTCTTTCTCCTACCCTGGGGGTGTCAGGACTGGGCTTGCCTCGTGATGTTGTTTGAAGGCTTGCGGAGAGTGTTTTATACCCTGTGTCAATAATCTTGTCTGGTAAGACGAAGGAAAGCAATGGATCATAGAGGTATCAAGCAAAGGCTGCACCTATCTGTGTGATAAAAATGATGTTAAAGCGGCTCCGTTACACAGGCAGATCAAAGTTGAACAATCTACCCTGAACAAGATGACAACTAAAGTCATGAAGCCACAGATAGTAACGACGATGTTTCCCGCATGGCAGAAATGGAAGGAGTGGCCATGGACAGCGACTGAGAAAAGCTTATTTTTGAGTGTTTCTTTTTTGTTGTTGTTGTTTTTTTTCTTGCAATGACTGGTTTGAATATGTAAGTACGATGCACAGAATGGGCCTAAGTGGAATCTATCAGCGGACTCGTGAAGGTAAACGTCACTTTTGGAGAGAATGGAAGAACATTTGATCTCTTCCCGAGCCTAGTGTATATGTTTGGCATTGCAGTGGATGACAGCAGATTCCTGTTTTCTGACACCAAACTGTGCAGTAGAGATCAACTAATCACGAGATCATTTGGTTTTGTCAACTGGGTTGATAATGTGAATTGGCCACCGTAAAGAGATTCGGAAGCTGACGTTTCGAGCGTTAGCCCTTCGTCGGAGCGAACTTTCAACTTCGAAAGCATCAAGATATCACTTTTTAGGTCTTCGTCAACTTTGCTTGTAAACAATAAGAGTGTAGAAGAAATGAACTGAAAATTTGGTGACTTTTCCTACATTTATCCCACCACAATTTTATGTAACTTGTCATTGTTCAAGAATTAAACTTGATGCTTCAATAGCAGCCGTAATTGGACGGGCATGTTTTCAAATGTTTCTGTTTTTGATAATTGATTAACTTACTTGACATGTTGTTAGCTTTCCTTTTTTTAGTTTGAAATAATGGAAAGAGCATGAACTGAAAAGTCGGCACAAAAATCTGAGCTCCAGATGGGATTTGACTGAACTTACGACCCTCCGTGATCTAGTCGGATGCTCTAACCACTGAGCTACTGGAGACTCTATGGTGAGCAAGGTGAAATGTGGGTCTTTTACTGGACCGCACGGCGCGGTCACCCAGCCAAATAATGGCTTGGTATATATGAACTCATAACTGCATGGCGCAGTCTCTTTGAGGCATATTAAAGATGCTATCACCCTCCAAATTGAGTAACATAAAGAATATCCTGACTGTTTATATTTGGAAATTATGTGTCTACCTGACGAACAATTTTATACGCGGCTAAGGCTTTTAGACTTTCTTTTCCACCCTTTTCCGTACTTTTGATTTTGTTGGCTGGCGCGAAAATGTTGTTTGTCTTTTTCACGAAATGTGATTCATGCGAAGCCATAAATTAGAAATGGAGGGGCAAGCTCCAATGAACGCTTGATGAATCATTATCATCTCGAAACAGGTGTCATCAGAAATATATGCAGGCCAGTTAAGTTATCTTTTTAACAATGACATGATATACATGTTAGAAGAGGAAACTGCCTAACTGGCACATGACAAGAAACACTGCCCCTAAATTTGACTGTGTAAAATTGCCGCTTTTAAAATAAGCGTTTAAAATAAGCGTCATCAGAAATGTATGCAGCGCAGTTAAGGTCAACAGATATCGTTTTGACAATGGTATAATATACAAGTTATAAGGGGAAGGGCCTGACTGTCACGTAACAAGAAACACTGCCCCTAAATTTGACTGACTGCTTTTAAATAAGCAGTAAACATCATCAGAAATGTATGCAGCACAGTTAAGGTCGGCAGGTATCTTTTTAACAATGAAATTTTATACATGTTAAAGGAACCGCCTGACTGCCACGAGACACGAAACACTGCTCCTAAATTTGACCATTTAAAATTGCCACTTTAATGAAATATTTATTCTGACATTGCCTGATTAACATAAGCGCTTAAGTTTCCTATAGAGCTTTTAAAATATGAGTTCTGAATATTGAAAAGGCTTGGCACTATCCATAATTGCACAAAGAATGAATGAGCCCAGAAATTATGTAGTTTTTTTAAGGGCCAACATCTCCTTCAAAACAATGAGATAACATTTCACCAATTTAAATTCGAATCTGACATGATACCTTATCCACTCAAAGTCGTGTACTAAACAGTGACTTCAGCGAACGCCCTAGGCTATAACAAAAAGTTATTTCTGAAAGGAGATAAAAAATGCTTTTGAATCAGGATGCGAACAAAATCCTTCTTGAATTGTGATGGTACGTCTTGTAGCGATTCTTGACACACTATACTGTATATGTTAATACTGTCTCTAAATTGTTTTTACTGTACCAACAATTACGTGACGGCAAATTATAAATTTTCTGTTGAAAATAAATTCAATGTAAAAATAGCTATTGCATGACAGCTGTGTTATAAATACTGATATTAAAGTAAATTTGTGAATTTGAGGCACCTGCTAGCGAGGGTTCCAGAAGTCCGAAATATTGCTAAATAAAAATGCATAAAAACCTGTCAAACAGATGAAACATTCCTTAAAGAAGAAAGCTAAGAAATAGTAAATATTTCGAGAAATGTATCTGTGGCTAACAGGTGACATCTGATATTTTTAATTGCCAACGTTAACTAAAGTAAAGGAAAACAAATAGCTATACATAAAGAGGCTATAAACAAGTATATGGAAACATGACTGAAAACGTTTTGACACCTGAAATCCTCTCTCTTGGCGAATCCACTTTTTTAACTTATGAAAATTAACTAAGGAAATAGTTAATTCTTAGAGAACGAATTCTTATTTGAACGGCAAATATAAACAACTTGAAACTTTCTTGGAGTCAATTAATAATTGATGACGTGGAAGATCCAAACGATGATTTAAACTGGAATAATTGGACTGCAAGTGAAAATGTCGACCTTGGTTTATTACTGATGTTCACTGTTTATTACTGGTCTATAAAGACAAGAATTTTGAGCAGCTACGGAATTTTTGTGGTTTACGCGTGGCAACTTCCCGTGCTTTTTCATCCCAGCTTTTTTTAGTATAGAGGCCACACATCAAGCTTTTGTCTATGTCATGAATAAAGGTTATCCCTGTTAATTGGTCCGGATCTTTAAGCAATTTCTAACTGCCTTGGCAACGAGCTATTAGCTCTAACAGTGATGAGCGACCACAAAACTTGTCGCGAAGTGTTTCCGCTTCGTCAAAATTATCTTGAAATGGAAAACAACTTTGGCCATAAAAACATCCTGACTGATTTGGAGGGCGACCAGGTGTCGCCACCTTATATAAGGATATCGTCTCTGCAAAACAAGACTGAAAAGCCCATACTAGAAACGGAATTAGAAGACAGCATTGGTGGCAGTGGTGTTTCTAGTCTCGTTGAAATGGCTCTAGACAAAAGCCAAAACCTGTCAAACTCCTGGAGTGAAGGGAGTTGGGCTTTTCGTACGGAAGATATCGCCGAAGACTTTCCGTCAGTCGAAGTGCGCCACGAAGCCATGAAGCGAGTTTTTCAATCCCTCGATCATCAAAATGATGGACGAACTAGTCGCTTGGACTCAAGGACCCCCGTTGGTGATAAAGCAGCAATCAGAGGATCTGACAAAGAGGGAAACGAAGAATTCTACGCCAAACTTCAAGAGGCAGTCGAGAAAAGAGTGTCGAGCAATCTGACGAGGTTGACACATCCTAATTTGGCTACGGTTGACGTCTTAGGCATTCCGAAAGATTCTACGCCGAAGTCAACTCCTTCTGAGGAAGACAGCGCAGCGGGAAAGCATTACTACTTTCCTGAACTCCGCAGTTTAATCGAAGACAGATTGGAAGAGACCAAAGTTGAAACCTTGTCAAACCGCTTGGAGCGAGAGCTGTCGCGAAGGCAGCAACTCTGCAACGAACAGGCCTTAATGCTGCAGTTGTTGATGAATCGGATTCAAGAATTGGAGAAGCGGCAACCTAAGCGTGGACCATCTGCTCCCGGGAATGGCTGGGCCCGTCAACCCCGTTTAAACAACGGTTTCTACTGCCACACCAGCAACTACGTGGTCGAGAAGGCGACCCAGACGCCGAGTGACCTTCACGACGCAGAAGGAGTGTATGTCATGGTAGCCAGGAATTCAGGAGCAAAGGCCAAGAAGGTACAAAAGAGGTTTGCATATGGATATCCGGAGCGAGTCACAGAAGAAAAAGAAGTGTCGTCGATTTTAAACAGAAAAGTTGTCACGCATCACATCGAGTTCCTGCCTCCCATTCCTGATCCTTTTGCCAAGAAAAGACCTCGAGATGCCAAGAAACCTGGTTGGCACACCATGTGAGAGTGAGTCCTTCAAAAGGAAAAATACGCTTGTTATGATTTCTTTTCATTTTTCCAAAGATCCAGAGTAAAGTCCAACAAACACTTAAAAGACTCAATGCACTTTCGTCCAAGCTAAAGGTGCTACACGGTAAATAGGCTTCAGTTAAATGCCAGTTTAATCTAGACAACTCTACCTGAAAATGTACATGAGAATCTTGTCAAAATTAAGTTCAGTCAAGCACCAACGAAAAATGTGAAGAAGGAAAAAAAAATCAATACCAATTAACATCAAATTTAAAAAGTATGCAAAAGCTATGAGTAATCATTTCAACCAGCTTTCACCAGAAGGGACCAAAGAAACACATTTTAAAGTTCTAAATAACTTTTAAAAATCCCCAAACTTAAATAACATAATTTGCTTTAAATTTAACTTCACGTAAAAAAAAAACACTTTCCAGAACGACTGAAGATGTTCACAAACATTTCATCGAGGTTGAAGATAAATTCTGGTATTTTTAACTAACGTAGGTTATTTCGTATTTTTTAAAATAATATTAGAAATCCTCTAGATGGGTGAATAAACAAGAAGTGTTTGCAGTTAGACATTCTGATCCAGTTTGCAGTTAATACACACTTACTGGCATTCAGACGGAAATTAATTAAAATTACATTTGTCAAACTGTGTAGTGTCAAAATAACACTCAGGGGAGCAGCTTAATGGAAAACAAAAAGTTTATGGTGTATACATAGATAATGCTGGGTCAGCCAGACTATTGTACAGGGACAGAAATAAGTTTTTATTATTAAAAATGTAAAATTAATGAAAAAATACACAATACACACAATATGTGAGCTAATGGAGTCTTGTAAAGTAATGTCAAAATGGAAGAAAGTTACTTAGCCCAAAAAATAGAAAAAAAATGCCAAAATGTATAGATATTTCTTAGCAATAAATGACTTTTTCACGCGTTCTCTTTTCAAAGTCAGTGATGTGAAGACTTCTCCTACTCGTTTGCAATAAGCCTGTGTCAATTATGCTTGGCGATTTTTTTTTCTTCTTCTTCTTCTTCCTCTTCTGTGTCTAGTCCTTCTTATTATTATTATTATTATTATTATTCTTTTAACCGAATATTTAGTTCCAAAAATCAACTACGTCATTTCCTGAGGAAACAATTATGTCCAAGAACTGACGAACTTCCCCAAATGTGACAATTTTTTCAAAAACATTTCTTCTTCTTTTTTTTTCAGATCGATCTTATTGCGATCTTTCTTTTACAATATTTCTATGAAAAAGATTGATTCTAAGGAAAGTTACAAACGAAGAACCTTTCTTTGCATTAATCTCCTCTAATTGATAGCTGTCAACGGGTCGTCACGAGAAGTAACCTTGCATTAAAAGTTGCGTGACAGATTGTCGCGTATGCATGATTGTCAAACGTTTGCGTTTGAAAGTCGACCACCTGTTCGGAGTTTTCTCCGTTTGTAGATTGTTGATTTAAACTTAAGTATGTCGTCGAAGAGACGCAAAAGTTCGTGTCCATTTACAAAGAAAGCACCACAGAGGGAAAAGTCTGGGAAAAAAGGTTTAACATTCCATCAGAATTGGGCTGATGCGTTAGCTGCTAGCGACAAAGGTTCCTACTTTCTTGGAGCTTTCGTCGTTCGAAGTGGTAACAGTAACATCTTAGCGCAATCGGAATCTCGTGGCCGTTTCCTCCACGTTGTTTGTGAGTGCGCTCTTTCGTTGTCTACAACATCTCTAAGCTAAGGCGTTTTAAAAATCGAAAGGAAGAAACAGAAGCGCAGATCATTTTCTTACCAACCTAGGCGTAGGAGAGGTGGAATTCAGATCTTTCAAAGGATATTTCCCGCTGCCGAACACAACATACAATACGAGCTGATATGAGCCTTCGCTTTATAGATAAAAGCGTCATCATCTTCACACGTTTTGTGTAATTATCTCATTACACCTGAAGAACGCCCCAAAGTATATTTTCCTTCGTATCTCGAAACGAAAATTTCAGCGAGTGAAGCGCACATTTTGAGTTCGTTTCCGATGACTTCTCAACGGTTTTCGCTGAAATTCGAAGAGAACGTTGCCCGACAATCAACGCAAAAAAAAACGGTGTTGGGGATTTTTTACTTTTGGCTTATTTCAAAAGCTATGACTATTTTAGTGAAGAGAAAAACAAAAACAACCAGATAGGTAAACACTTGGTTAGAGAAAGGCGTCAAGAAGACATAGCAATGTTGATCGCGTTCTCCCGCTCAAAGCCGATAAGAAACAAAATTATTAGTGAACGTCTGTACGTTGGGAAACAGGGCGGTATGTTCTGAAAACTTTAATTATTTTCGTTTTAATGATTATATCATCGTCACCTACAATTCTTAAGCTTTCAGAACATATTACTTTACTAGGGTTTGCGTGAAACGTCCGACCGTAAAGCGGCGCCAACGAATGATGGTCATTTGGGGTACACTGATACCTTAAGGCCGCTCGTGCTAATTGTTTCTGCGCATCTTTACTGCGAAAGCAAATTCACACGCCAAGTCGTGCATCGAGCGCACCTAATAAAATGTAATAAGTATACGCGATGTTATATGACATCACAAGCGGCCCCTAGAGTGGAGAATAAAAGAGTTCCCGGCCACGAGATTGTAAAGAGTCCATCTTGAAAAGTAGGGTGAGAGACTGAACTTAACGACAATTTCGGTGCCACATTACAAAAAAAGCCTAACAAAAGTCCCTTCTCTTCTTATACCACGGTGGGAATGAGTTTTCTTCAAAGCTAAAAGTAGATTTTTCACAGATGGCAGATTTCGAAAAATTTAGCGTTTTCTTTTTTGTCTGCGTTTCTTTTTTTTAAAAAAATTGGAAGCTTTCATCTCCTGCGCCCGTGAAAGTATATTATGTAATAATTTAGTATAATTGCATTGCTCACAAGTTTTCGAAATTATGCAAAACGTCAGTGCTATGTTCTTCAAATTACACTAATAAGATCAACCGAAAGCGCACAAAAGAGCTTTGGTGAGGTACTAAAAATAACGATATTTGGAAGCTTTTTGCAATAAAAAAGTCAGCAAAGACATCGATTCAGTGCAAAGAATAAAATCATCACCACAGAGGTAATCTTGGCAGCTTTGAAACACACCTTCTCAGACACGCATAGACATCAGAATGTCGTAATCATTTCTCAAAGCCGAGCAGGTCTTTTTAATGTATACCAAATCAGTAGATAGTGTTTTTTTCACGCATTCTGATTGGCTGCTTTAACTTGGGGTAGATAGAAGATATCACACGACGGGGTGAAGATATGAATTTTATTTCCGAGTGCCGGTAAAAAAAAACAAACCGTAACAAGTGAAAGTATTGTTTCTTTTAACGAGACAATAAAATTCATATCTTGAAGCCACCAAGTAATTTTTCTTTTATTATAAAGAAAAACGGACTGTCGGCCCTAGGGTAAATGATGTCATGAATGTTCTCGCTAGTTAGGATATGGAAAATAAGCCACTCGGGTCAAAGATGTAATTTCGTGTGAATTTTAAGAGTGGTGTATTCTCCAGTAAAACACCTGTGTGTTTGTAACGTCCGCTACAACCTCCCAGCTCCCGACAGTTTGTAAGCAAAATGACTTCCCTATTTGCTAACTCTAAAGAAGAAAGATATTTTTAACAGTCAATGAACGTACTATACAACTAAGAAAAAGAAAACTAAACAATTCTGCTTAGCAGCATTTACAATTGCTTTTTATTGTTGTTATATTTTTTTTGGCCATGAGGCTATTGGCGAAACCAACACAAGACCATGTCTATACAATTTTGAGCTACTTATAGGCTTACATAATGCAATCGTTTCGACATTAGCGAAATCAAAACTACAAAATTTAAAAATATCGTATATTGTCTTTTTTTAGTGTAAATGTCGACGGAGCAGCTAACAACTTTTGCCTTCAAACGATCTACATGTAACTCCCTCAATTTCTTGCCATATAATTATAGTATGGCCCAGGAAAAGCACTATATACCAACAGCAGATACCTATTCACTTATTTTGATTTGAATCGGCTTGAAGTGAAATTTCACTCCCTGTTATATCATAAATCCCTAAGTAAACTCGGACTTTGCTTACTTGCTATTGGCTAGATAAAAAACCCAGGCTAAAAATATGCTATTTAGCCATTTAGCGACAGTGATGTAAGTGATGTCCATCACTTTCCTTTGTCAGTCCGATGAAATGATTAAAATCGTTCTCATCCATGTGAACAAACTAATACTGATCCTACTTTGAAGCAGCCACACCGAAGTAATAAAGATATATCGTCAGGTTTAGTTAAGCAAGTCATCTAAAAGCAAGTATCTGATGGCTTAAAAGATTAAAATAACTGAATGATAACAGTATGTATCAGATAAACAGCGCTCGTACAATTTGTTCCTTCTTGAAACGAAATTTGAATCGACCGCGTTTAGTTTCTAAGTATAGGACGAGCCTTTTCAGATTGAAGCTATACTAGATAAAAAGGTCACAATTTCTACAATGTCCTGTCAATATAACAAGCCCAAGAAAACCCCTGTACTAACAGGGGACGCTTAGACTAATAAAGCTTAGGCTAGTCTATAATGATCTAGTCTGTTTTAATTACGACTTGTTTTGTCATATTATAAATTGATAAGTTGATTATTGCTATGACGTTTCTAATTACCCCAAACCAGGCTAGTAACCTATTATTTAATTATTTTGCGACACTGATCTTTTAGTTTTTTCGAACACTTCTCCTTTGCTTATAATTAAATCTTTCGGCGCTACATATGAACTAACTAATACTGGACTCTACTTTGAAACAGACACAAAAAAGTAATAAAAATAGATGTCTTCGACTATAAGCGAGTCATCTAAAAGCATCTGTTGGCTTAAAGGCTACGTAAATGAACGGTAACAACTTGTAACAGATAAACAGCGCTCGTACAATTTGTTCCTTCTTGAAACGAAATTTGAATCGACCGCATTCTTCTACAATGTCTGATCAATACAACAAGGCATAAGGAAAGCCCTCTATCAACCGGAGATACCTGTACTAGTCTATACTATACTAGTTTATACTGAATATGATTTGACTTATTTCTTCTTGAAGTGAAATTGTACTCCTGGGTTCTGCTTTAAAGCAGACGCTCTGAAGCAATGAAAAATAATCTTGATCTATAAGCAAATCATCTATGAACAACCGTTGGCTTTGAAGTTCAAAATAGATTAGAAATTTAACGATAATAGCTTGAAATTTGAATCAGATAAACAGCGCTCGTACAATTTGTTCCTTCTTGAAACGAAATTTGAATCGACCGCCTTTTTCTACAATGTCTCACCAATACAACAAGGCATAGGGAAAGCCCTCTACTAACAGAAGATATCTGTACTAGTCTATACTATACTAGTTTATACTGAATATGATTTGACTTATTTCTTCTTGAAGTGAAATTGTACTCCTGGTTCTGCTTTAAAGCAGACGCTCTGGGCAATGAAAACTAATCTTGTTCCTGTAAGCATATCATCTATGAACAACCGTTGGCTTAGAAGTTCAAAATAGAACATAATTTAACGATAATAACTTGAAATTTGAATCAAATAAACGGCGCTCGTACAATTTGTTCCTTCTTGAAACGAAATTTGAATCGACCGCTATATTATGGTTGTTTTTGAAAGTTGTTAAATTCGAGTTGTAAAATTCTTTTGTTTTCCCATCGTTCTGCTGTGAACTATTCAGTGAATTCGTTACATGTCGTCTCGTTAGTCATCCATGTCAATACTTCCTTCTGATTTTCTTTTTTCCTCAAGCAAGATAAAACTAAAAAGCCACAAGACCATCGTACTTGGTTGGATACATGTTTTCTCAGTGTATAGTAACAATAATAGTAATGATCATAATAATGATAATAATAATAATAATAATAATAATAATAATAATAATTAATAATAATAATAATAATAATAGTAATAATAAATTTGTTGAGCGCCATTTCCCGATGGTTCAATGGCGCCTTACAGCAATAAACTTAAACATGGTAAAATAGGTCAGCAATTTACATAAGAACAAAGAAAAAGGTACGATTTAAGTTGTCGTTTAAAAATGTCAACTGAGTTCGAACTTTTAACGGCCATAGGTAACGCGTTCCATAGACGTGGGGCAGCCACTGCAAAGAACCGATCTCCGTAATTTTTAAGATTATAACAAGGATTGCGAAGCAGATTTTGTGTAGACGAACGTAGCAGTCTTGCTGGACGGTAGTAAGAAAGTAAGTCAGATATATATGTAGGAGCTTGGCCATTCAGAGCTTTATAGGTAATCAGAAGAATCTTGAAATTAATACGCTGTTCGACTGGAAGCCATGCAGTTCCATAAGGAGTGGAGTTATATGATCGTACTTGTTGGACTGATACACAACTCTGGCAGCACAGTTTAAAACCCGCTGAAGCCTTTGAAGTAAAAAAAAAACGAAAAGGAGACTGTTGCAATAGTCGATCTTTGAGGTATAGCTTAATCAACAGGGAAAACCGATCCATCTTGTTAATGTGTGTGGCTGAATGTTGGTTGTTGCATTTGGTATCGTTGATATCCATAACAAATGAAAGACTCCATCTCGCCCTGTAAAAAAGAAATAAAATAAAACAATAGGTAAGCAAAAATTAGGGCATGTCACTGCAATTCTTTTTGTTTTTGCTTTGTTTTGTTTGTTTGTTTGATTGTTTTTTTTTTGGTTTTTTTTTTGTTTTTTTTAGTACCTTCTTGTCAACTAAATTGAATCTTACTGTAAAAATTCAAACATTTATCACACAAATTGACTGAGATATCCTTGTTTATCATATTTGATCAAAATGCGGTTGAGTCTATGACGTCATCACTTGGTTAATTTGCATATTTTAAAAACTTGAGTATCTCTGGAACGAAAAGAGATATTTGATAACAGTAAACAGCATTTTTACTCTTGTACAGACTACATGTCTTAAAATGGCTCAGATTTGAAGGATGCAATTTTCGTCATAGTGGCACTTTAAGGAAGTGTCCAATGTTAGCTGTGCTTACTTAGCTTACTCGTACTGTACGAGCCTGGATGTATGCATCCTCTTTTGAATGTCCTACACTAAGCTAGATAAGTGCGAGAGATAGTTCTCTTCTGTAACGATCTGAAAATAAGAAGTCATCTTATGATGTTTCTCCAATTCACCATGGTGATATATCGAAATCTCTCTTCTCGGGGCAGTCCATTTCTATTGTAAAATGTATCCGTCAGCGTTGGTGGATTATGCGTTATTTCGAACTTAATGATCTTAGAAAAATGTCCAATGCAAAATACGTATTACTTACTAGTAATTGCATCAGGGGCCCTTTCTGGCACTCTATAGCGGCGCATCTGACGTTCGCCCAATGTTTTTACTTCAATTCATCGGTCCGTCGATAATAATAAAAAACGTTTGAAAAAGAAGTGGCAATACCATACTAGCACAAACCGAGGAAATGGGAATGTAACACTGGAAATTGTTTCCGGGATCAGTTTTGTCGTTCTAAGACCATCTAAAATTTAAAATCCAAAAAGCTGATGGAAGTTATTTGTGCAAGTCAGTGCGATGTTTAATGTTTTTTTTTTATGTGAATATAGAGAACTTAAATCAACAATCCATAGAGAAAGAAAAGTTCGAGTTGGAGGGATGTCGATCTCTATGCGAATCATGCAACTTTTCGTTGCTATGGAAATATTTTGGATTTTGTGAAATATTTATAGTCTTAGCATCCCTAAATTTCTTAGGGTTAAGGTTAGGGTTCATTCTTTTTTGCAATAAACTTAAAACTGGTTTACTTCACTCAACGTTTTTGGTTTCAAATCAACTAAGCTCAAACGAAAACTAGTTTCTTTTATGTACAAGGTCATGTTGAAACATCGTAAAAAGCTAAAAATTTAGAATCACTTTCTTACTTCTTCTGTATTACCACTTCTTTTTGTTTATGTTAATGGTCTATTTGATCTGTTTAATTTATCAAAAAATAAATGTTATCGAGTTGTTATATTTACTGAGGACTATTTTTAGGTTGACTAAACAGCGGATGGCGGCAAACTGGACATGAGCGGCTGTGGAAAAATAAAACAATAATGTCAATTAAATTTTGCATTTATTTCAAATATACTTTTTCTCCATCAGTTAACGTGGCTCACAACGGTTTCCAGCATTTTTTTAAGTACTTCATTGATAAATCAGTATTATCGAATTGTAGTTAACGTGTTAAAATACAACTCTTTGTTCAGTTTGAAAAATAAGAAATGGGTTCAGAGCCACCTTAATTTAATTTTTCTAATATTTAAGGCCGCTCTGAATCCGCTCCTACATCTCTTTCAACTATCTGAAATGTCGAATGTTGACATTCTGATTACAATATGGGGATCGCCGTTTTCTTTTTTACTTATAAACACGTAGGGCTTAAATAAAGGGTGTTTTAATTTTATGCTCTGAACCAAGACCGCTCGATCCAGGGTTCAGCTCAGTAACAATCAGATCACCACGCCTCAAAAAGCGAAGGCGTTTAAATGGACATGAAAATACTTGAATGTATATGGATACCAGTATTTGTTTCACAAAAGCTGGTGGCAATGTTACGTACTTAGCTTAACACTGTACTTCATTCCCGTTCTTTTTCTCCTTTCCGTAACCATCAGTCTGCCGTTTATTGCCTCACTATCATCATCTAACTATTTCACTGATACAGCTCAACAAAACATTTACCACTCCTTGCCGTTTTATATCCACGATTTTAGCCCCTTGGAATTGCCCCGACCCGATGTTAACGCCCTGTGCGCATTTTGTTTTTATTTTTTTGACTTTTTAACTGCCCCAGAGTTATGTGATCAAAACAGTGGAATCTTTCATACTTACACGCCGTTCTGTATCATTGCGATTGCGCAGTCTTTGTGAACTTTGTGCGAACAAGGAAGTATTTGACAGCCACTGAAAGCATCCTGAAAACAGTACACAAGAAAATAACTGAGTTCCTTTTGATACCATGCTACAAAGGTAGTTTTCCTTTTATACTCTCTCTTTTATACTCTCTCTTTTGCAACCCCCCCCCCCCGAAAATGATTTGTCTTTCATAAACATTCGAAACGCGCAAGCGAATCTGCGTTTAAAACGTGAACTGTCCATGACCTAAGCCTAGTCATAACTATAAATTCTTTATCCACTTAGTATAGTATTATTCTAGATTTTCGTTGGATAAATGTAAAATATACCACCCGAAATCTTTGGAGTCTTACATGAAAAGGGTGAGGATATCTGAAGTAGTCCTCTATCAGCTAAGCACAAAAACCTAACCTCCAAACAAATGCAACATTCGTCGTGTCCAGAGTCCGGTCTACACTTGTGTTTGCCTCGAAGACGTTTGTCCAGGCAAACGTTACAAACGTCGCAGTGAAACGATCTGTCTCGGTGGATTCTGTAACGGGGGAAAATTAAGTTAGTTTCGTGTGGCATCTTCGAGTCAACGAGGATCTTTCGTCCCAAAAAATCAGTCATATTCGGACCTCGCTTATTGGCCTCTGAGAGTTTCAAATGAATAGATAAGGACATGTGAAAGGAGTTTTAATAAAGTTAGAGCTTGACATATAATACGTTCTAAAACGTGTCTTTTAGCCTAGATAACATGAAATGATGGCGTGACATTACGTAGTGCTAACGTCATTTTATCCAAACCACAGCCACATTGGGTCCAGACGCCAGAAAACTATAAAAAACGACGCTGGGCGTTCTCTTTAGTTCTTTTTTGTATACGAAACGCCGAACAACTAAAACATATTGACCAGTTACATATATATACCCGTTACTCCGACTATAAACGTGGTGGAATTCGTCACTTTGTGACACACATGGATGATAGTGGTTCTGTTACCGGAGTTCTGTTACATCCCGCCGGCTCGCAAGCTCGCCGGCGGGTTGATAGAACTCCGGTGAACAGAACCACTATCATCCATGTGTGTGTTGGTAAAACTTGGGTTGTATGCCTGTAACAGAATTTATTTCTATTGAAGAAATGTGCCGTCTATATAGAAAGCAAATGGGTCGCGGTCGTAAAGGAGCAATGACTCAAAGCAACAAAAAAGAAAATAAAATGTGTAAGATTTCCGAGAAAGACAAACAAGTCTTTGTACTTGGGGCGACAAAAGGCAAACAAAAAGTGGTTGTTATGCCAGAAGACGTTTTAAATGAATTGAAGCAGATCGACCCGCGCGAGTTAGCCAAAATATTGGCTGGCATGTAAATAACGTGGTTTATGCTGCATGTGGTGAGCCAAAAATATTTTTTCATTAAAGGGATACAATGTGTTGATATATATGGATCCCGTCTTAAAACTATCGTGCCTTTTGATATCAATCTCGGTTTCGGCCTCGTGGGGGCTGATTGCCTACTATTATGTATCAAAAAAAGAAGAAGAAGAAGATGCCATTGCTTCGCCAGATGACATTTATGAAGATTCAGATGTGGGAAGGGTTGTTATTGATGCTGGCGACAAAGAAGTTATCTTATCAATTCGCGCCGAAAGAAGGTTGCTTAAGATTTTGAACGAAAGGGAAAAGAGTTCTTTATTATACATTTGAAACTGCAGGAAACAAGCGACGACTGTTTTGCGCGTATGCAAATTCAGGTTTGTTTGTGACGAGGCAAAAATATTTCAAGCATAACGTCACACAGCAGTTTCATATTTTTTTGCCTCTTTCATCGCGTTTACGACTTGATATGTTATATCTCTGACTTCTTTTTGCCAAGAAGGCAAAGAAAGTTCGGCGATAGCGTGCCAAATTGTGTGAATCAATACGATCATTTTATAAATTCGTGATTTATTCAAATACGCATGCGTTTTGCAAAGAAGAAAAAAAAGTGCTCCACACGTCGTGGGAGTCAAAACAAAGAAATTGTCTTATGCCATAAGACACTGCGTGGGAGTTGAAACAAAGAAATTGTCTTATGCCATAAGACACTGCGTGGGAGTTAAAGTCACGCATAACGCGTCACGCTAAAATGAAAGCCTGAATTAATTTTTTCATATGTTAATTCTAATCGACGGCCAAAGCGTTTATTTTTTTTCGAAATTCTGTTTCTACTTTGCTTCTTTCTTCTTTTCGGATCTTCTCAACATCAAGCTTAGACGACTGCCGTGTGAGTTTCGCCCGAACAGAGTCTTTCAGCACGTTGTACTGCGAAAATTCATCCATGATCAACTGAAACTCGTTGTCAGTTATTATATTGTCTGTTATTGCTTTTGACATAAGCCGGTCAACAGTGTCACGTTTCGCAATTGCAAGTGTGACAATTTCCTGATGCTTCTTTATCTTAGAATCAAGCTTTTTGCTGGCGATTATAAGTCCTGAAGAAGCAAGAGCGAAGCCTCCCCCGAGACCGCCAAGCGGTATCGTAGCCGGAAGGCCAACAATAGAAAGAGCGGAGACAAAGCTTGCGCTTGAAAAGACAGCTGAAAGAACGCTTGAGCCCCCAGCGCTCCAGTTGACAACTTTCTTTGCACGTTTATATTTCTTCGCAACCTTCCGATAATGCCCGACTTCTTTGTTCAGATCAGACGCGATCTCATTGGCTTTTTGCATCCTGAAGTCGGGCTGTAGTTGAGGATACAGAGATTCATGTGGTGCAGACGGGAGAATGTTCTCCATATAAAAATGAATTTAATTTATTTCTAATTCAAATTCGAGTGGCAACCCCCTGAAATCAAACATCTCTCCGTTTTCATCTCTGACGCTGATAGTGACACTTTGTACATGAGAATCTGTCGAACAGTCGCGTAAAGGTTGCTGTGGAGAAGCCTCATAGCTTACTTTTTCGTATGGCTTGCCTCTTACATCGAGTTTGGCCAAGAGGTCAGATTTTTTGTTGTTGAAAAAGTTTTGTTCTATGTCGATCAGATCGCAATGAATGAAGTATGACGTCGGATATCAGGGATATTTTACGTGTGTTGTCCGGGCTAACTCTCGCTTCACACCAAATAAATCAGCTAAATCGCGATCAAGTTTGATTGGTTTCGTGCCAAGATCTACGATTTCTAGTTGGCTAAAAGGAGTGTTTGTTTTTGTGTTCAATTTTCCTCCATATGGTTTGAAAATGTTTGCAATTTCTTGTGCCATGCTTTCCAAAGTGTAATGTCCAGGATTTATTTTACCAACCGATACAGAAGGGTCTTTTTTTTCATCGCCCAACACTGCACTTCCTTCTTTTTTCAAATTGTGCCAAGCGTTGTACAAACTGCACGAGATCAGTTTCATGAAATGAACCTCGGGGATCGGCTCACCAAAGTAGATGGTCTCTCCGTTTTTCTGCGTGACAATTGTGAGAACAACCATTTTATATTGGATAGATATAACAACTTTTAAATGAAAGGCCAACAACCAACGCTTGCACAAATAGCGTGGGCAGAATTCACGGCACAGTTCCCAAACGCGGACAAAAGCCAATTCTTTGCTCAAGCATATTCTGATGATAAAGGGAACATCACAGGATCTGAAATATTTTTGAAGGGGGGGCATAGCGTGTCTGGGTCGGACAGGAAATATTGGAGCCCGAAAATGAAGGCTGCACTAGGTTTGGAAGGCGTGGAAGGTTTCCCATATCAACTGTCTCCGCTGAGAACAAAAAGAGCCTTGCCAATCCCTGCAGTGCATTTCACTGAAGCAGCACCAAGCCTGAAGAAAATCTTCAACAACCCGGAATCTTTCTTTGTGGCGAAATTCAGGGAAATATTCCAACAAACAAGAATAAGGCACAACACCGCGGCGGAAGTGAAACGCTGGCTAGGAGGCCCAAATATGAGCTATTGGCCGCAGCAGCTCAACTTCGCGGTGTTTTGCGCAACGCAAGGCTGTGGAATTTCGAGAGAAATCTTTGACAGCGGCCTGGATCTTTCACCGCAAGTGAGGGCCTTCTACAGATTTCACGTGTATTTCACGGTCAGGAGAATTTTGTTCCAGATGGGAGGCATCCAGAGCATAAGTGCCCTCCCCGGAGACCCCACATTCAATTTATCGGGAAATCGTTACGACGTGGCCTCATACAAACGGATATGTGCAGAGTTTGGGATAGACCCAACAAGTGATTTCCGGTTCACAAGCAGAAAAAACGGCGGCCTGGGCGACGTATATATCGGCGTGTCAGGGCACGGACCAATGAAAACAGGGGCTGAATATCCAGGAGGGTTTTACAAATTCGCCAATGAAGGCGGGAAAGCAAAAGATGGGAACTTGCTCGCTTTCATTGAGCTCGATGGTGTGGCATTTGCCCAGTATGACTGGTTCGCACCAAACACATCATCAGGTTTGACACAAGCAGGGCTCGCGCGTATCAACCAGTCGATCGAGGCCTTCGTTTACTGCATCTTAGGCGCGCAAGTCAATGTTCGGAGCAGCATAATTGGGACAGGCGGGAGAGCGAAAGAGGCACAGACGGAGTTCTTGACTCTGATGGAAGAAGCCATTAGGCAGCCGGATTTGGAGAAGAGCGCGCAAAGGTATCAGCTCGCAGTGGATCAAGCGATGGCCAGGCTGAATCTCGCCGTGTGCCCCGGCGCGTGGTTGATGCCGGCGGAAATGATCATCAACACAGAAAGCACGACGGGTTATGACAACAAGCTAAAGCAGGCCATCCCCGGAATGAAACTGGGGGTGAACAACGAGGTTAACCCAGGAACAAAAAAAGTGGGCATACAACATATGGAAGGGGGGCCGTCAAAAATAAACCGGCCCAACAGCCATCCCTCCAATCCGATCCACAAAGCCGCCATGGCAGC
The DNA here is from genome assembly GCA_964020085.1 of Micromussa lordhowensis. Classification (NCBI taxonomy): domain Eukaryota; kingdom Metazoa; phylum Cnidaria; class Anthozoa; order Scleractinia; family Lobophylliidae; genus Micromussa; species Micromussa lordhowensis. The sequence continues at coordinate 25,621,549 of OZ026601.1, forward strand.
GCAAAAACCGAAGCCGGCTTCAAAAACGCAGAGGCCAGAAACGCAGGGGCCAGAAACACAGGGGCCAGAAATTGAGGAAACCGTTTCAGAGCCGCAGCACGAGATAAACAAAACCGCCGTCATTATTGGCGTGTTTGGATTAGGGGCCTTGCTGTTTATAGCATTGCGTTAACGCTTGAGGTATCTTTCAACCACGAAAAAGACCGCCGCGAGAATCAGGAGCCATGTGTGCTCTGCGAGGTAGCTGATAGCCTGCCCTGCAGCTTTGAAAAGGAAGCTGACGATCGAGCCGATCAGCCCGGGCAGCGCAGAAGCAGCTTGTTTTCCGATCGCCTTGAGACCGTTACTCACGGCTTTGCCCAGTTTTTTTAGAGCTTTGGTGATTGCGCCAACAACAGCCCCGATCGTTATGCCGGCGGCCAGAAAGATGGACGTCACCGTCACGCCATATTTTTTGAAAATCTCTTTTACTTTTTCAAAAAGTGACATATTTTCTTCAAGTCGAGCTGTTATCTGCCTGATCTCGGTTTCACGCATTGCCACTCTTTCTTCAGCAAGTCTTTTCTCTTCAGGGCCAGCATCTCTATCGTTGATGATTTTTTTGTCTTCTTCATTTGCCTTTTCCAGTTCTTCTTTGCGTTTTTGTAGATTTTCTCGTTCTTCATCAAGTAGAGAACGGGTTTTGCCAAGTTTTTCTTCAAACATTTCTTCTTTAGTTTCCAACTGTCCATAAGCTTTGTTAAGCTCCAAAAGTTTATCTTTTGCAGCTTGCCTTTGTTCAGGGGGTAAATCCGTGTCTAGCGTTTTGTCTAATTCCATTCTTTTTCGCTGGTCAATGTACGCTTTTCGTCTCCTTATTGCTTTGAGAGCTTCACTATTATTTGTTTCTTCTTCTTCTTCCACTTCTTCTTCTTGAATACTTTCGAGCGTTTGGATTTGTTCTTCTAAACCACTTTTTTCATTTTCTGCTTGAAAGCTGGAAAGATACTTTTTTCTAGCTTTCTGGTGATCTGCTTCGAGAGTTCTTATTTTTGCGTACACTTTGTCAATTTCTCTCTGTGGTGCATCTGCATTTTCAAGAGATTCAAGATTTTGTTGTTGTTTTCTTATATTTTCTCTTATTTCATCCATTTCTTCTTTGTTTCTTTCTTTTTGCGAAGCCAAATTCTCTTTTTCTTTCAGTTCTTTCCGTTTTTCATTTGTCCTTTGTTGCAGTTTTTCATATTTTGACGTGCCGAGAGCTGTTTTTATTTCTTTCGGAAGAGATTTATTGATCTGCTCTTCGCCTGTTCTCCTGTCTGTTGTAAACAAGGAGTACTGTTTTTTGCCAGCCCCAAACATTTTTATTTGAAGTTTGCCTTTCGGGTTGTACCAAACTTCAAGCTCACTTGAGCTCATGTCTGGATATAAATTTTTCGTTGCGACCCATGCTTGTTCAGATGTTGACGCAGCAGAAAAACTCGTTTCAACATAAGACATTTCTTGCAGCCCATTTTTTTCATGCATTTTGTGCATTGTTTGCATTTCAATTTCTTCGCCGCTGGGTGCCGGTGTTGATGCACCGTTTGGAAGAAAGGGGGTTGTTTTATCTCCGTCATCATCTCCGTCATCATCTCCGTCATCATAATCGTAATCCGGGTCATAAGCAGGGTTATCAAATGATGTTGTTTCGCCACCTTCAGCCATTGCAATATATTCTTATCAACACAATTTTCAATTAGAAATTTATTTTCTTTTTTTTGTATACGATGGCCAATTTTGTGAAAGGGGTATCACATGATCTCCAAAGAACGAAAAAGACAGCGCAAGCCATGAAGGCAAAACGCGCCGTCAGTCGCTACACTTTCACCCCTTCTGAGGCGAACCCCGGCGAGAAGCTGGTTGTTCGCGTGCCCAAGCTGGATGAGAACGAGGTCATAGTGCCAGACTCTCTCGCGCTGCGCTTTGACATTGACCTTTCCGGCGGGCATGCCAACAACTTTCTCGTCCAAAACGTGTCGCGGGCGCTTGTGAAAAGCCTTGTCGTGAGGTTTTCGAACGAAACCCTGGAAGACACGGATCACTACGATATCTACAAAATATTCAGCGACCTTTTCTTGCCCGCAGAACAGCGGGACAACATGCTGCCTGAGGGCATCCAGAGCGAAGATTTGTGCAAGATCCGCTCAAACTCGGGGGACAAGAAAACTTCGGGTGTCGATGCTGAAAAAAAGCTGAATAAAGCCTTCGGCACCAAATATCGCATCAACTTTGACCATGATATCTTGAAAGACCATGGCGTTTTCTATCCACATGCCCTGACCCACGACCTTGTATTTGAAGTGAAGCTGGCGGATGCTGTCAATGTAGTCAAAGGATCCGATCCATCCAAGCTGAAATACAAGCTGACCAACATCCAGCTCCAGTATGAATCTATTAAAAACGAGAATCTGGCCGACTCAATGAGTAAGAAATACAACACCGGCAAATATTTTCTCTACGACCACGTGGCATTCCAACAAACCGTGCCGATAAACAAAGGCACGGACGAGCAGATCAACATCAGAGTCAATGCTCAAAGGAGGTCGTTGAAGGGCATCCTGCTCTTGTTCATCGAGCCCTATGTCGGGGGCACTAGAGATTCCGAAAAATACGTTTTTCCTGACCTGAAGAAGGTCAAAGTCACGGTCAATGGCACGCCCAACATGCTGTACAACGACGGCATCGAAATCGAAGACATTTGGGCGGAGGTCGGCCGCTTCTTCATGAAAGAAGAACACAAGCCCCAGTTCATGACTCTTCAGAAGTTCTACACCGACGACAAGTTCGGGCTTATGATCGATCTGCGCTCCATGGCCAGCTAAAAAATGCACGGCAGCGGCACCCGCCTCGTGAACTCAACAGACGGCATCCTGCTGGACATCAAGAGAGAAAAAAATGGCTCAGGAACGGTGAACTGCCACGTCTTCATCATTTCTGATGCCCAGTTCGACATTCTGGGAAAACAGCTAGAATCTGTGTACTATTGAAATGAAACCTGGAAACATCCCATTCAATGCGCTCATCGTAGGTCCGACAAACTGTGGCAAGACGCAGTTTCTCGTGAAACAACTCACAGGCCCATTCCGCGGCCGCTTTGATTGCGTTGTGCTCATCTGTCCAACTTTCGCATACAACAAGACGCTCTACCGGTTCGCTGAGAGAGACCCCCGGCTTTATGTCATCATCTGCGAGCAGCACCACGTCGAATTCTGGTTGAAAGTGGCCAGAATTGCTTTCGAAGGCACTAACGCCCTCATCGTGCTTGACGACTGTGCGTCATCGAAAGACGTGAAAGGCAGGACAGGAGAGCTCGTCAGGCTCGGCTTTTCGGCTCGCCACGAAGGCATCAGCGTGTGGGTCGTGACCCAGCAGCTCTCCAGCATCGCGAAACCTTTCCGTGAGAATGTGGCGGCAATCGTCTTTTTTTACACACCCTCGGCCAAAACCATAAAGTCCATCTTCGAAGAATATGCCGGCGAGCTTTCACATGGCGAAATCAAGCAGATGGTTACAAAGCTGAAAGAGCGCAATTTTGCCCATTTGATTTTCTCTCTTCGCCACCCCTTCAGAATTGAACAAAAGTAGAACAAAGGTATTATGGAGCAACAGTTGGAATTCGAAGAGGCTGAAAAAATCTTGAGCTGGCGAGAGATGAGTCCTGGTGTCTACAAGTTTCACGACATTGAATATCGCGGGACAAACGAATATGACAAGCCGATAAGTGTGATCACGCTTGAAACAGAAGAAGGTGTCAAGATATTCTATTCTCCCCCGTCTTTGTATTGGGACCTGAAGCGCCAATCAGAAACACGTTTCATCAAATATGAAGGGACGCGAACTTCTGGAAAGGGCTATGAATATCCTGTCTTCAAGTTTGCAAAATGAGAGCATTGCCAATTAAAAAGATGTGAAAAGAATATAATGGCGGAACAAAACGACCCCGTGATGGCTGAAGTGATGAACCTGCTGGAAGCTGAGCCGACAAGTTCTCCTGCTGCGGCACCTGGCCCAGACATTCCAGCTCTCCGTGAGCAGCTTGCGATACTTGTTTCCACAGGCAAATGCAAAGAAGCCATCGGCACACAGTTCACGCACGATCAGGTGAAGCGAATGCCAGACAAAGACGTCATGAGGGCCTACAAAAGGTACGAGACCTACGTCGGCGCCAAAACCACTGAAACCTTGATTGAAGGCTTTGTGTCGTTCGCCGTAAAAGCACTTGGCTTTGTGGTGAAAATAAAAGACATCGATGTCCTGCAGAATGATCTGAAGAATGATTACATCGTCATGAAAGAGTTGTCAGAACTGACTGGCGGTCTTGCGCTAAGATGCGGACGTATGCTGGCGGTGGCGAACGCATTTCTGATCACTGCGAAACATGTCGATTTCAGCGCTGAAGATTCAAAACCATGCCACCCTTCTCGTAATTCAGATGGGTACCCACTTGCTGGGGTAGATGAGGTAGACAAAGCTGAGGAATGTTCAGTAACTCCGCAATAATTGGTGAACATTGCTGAGAAATTTCCAATTAAACATTTTTTGTTGACTAATTATATCCAATGGCTGACTCAGAGGTCGACACGACTCAACAGGTGACTTCACCAACCCCCGCCACAAAAATAAAAAATCCAAAACGGGTTGCTGCCGGCAAAGCCGTCGCTGAGAAAACAAGGCAGGCCCGCTAGCAGCAGAAAAAGGCATTAGCCGAGGCTCAGGTGATCCTTGCAAATCAAAAAATTAAGAAAAAAGACAAACCACCAGTCGCTGCACCAGTGCCTGCACCAGTGGCTATGGGCGTTCTCACAACCACACAATGGCTTAGTGTCATAAGCATTGCCGTCGCATTAGGTGGGATCTACTACAAACGTGAAGAGATAAAAGCCCGATTCTCCCAAAAACCACCACCAGAAGCCCCCCCACCTGTCGATGCTGCGCCTCAACCTGTCGTGCCAAAAAAAGGAGGCTTATGCCCCATGGAGTAAAAAATTGATTGAACTTTAATTTTTTCAATAATAATGCGAAAGTTTGACATCTCAGAAGCCATCTTGAAAGGTGTCTCCGTTAGTGGAATAGCTTTGGTCTGGTTCAACTTCACACTGAAAGCTTTAAAATTTGCCTGGCATATAATTTCTACTTCGCCAGATGAATACACTTTGAATGTCGTCTCAACGGCTGTGTGTGAAGAATGCGAGGAACGTTTTCTTGATGACGGCAACGAACCGGAAAATGGGAGATTTTTGTGTGAGAATTGCAAAAAACAACAAATGAAGGCGGAGAAACGATTATTTCAGTGAATTGGAAAAAAAGATTTCTGAAATATAACCATGTCCGACAACAAGCTTGCGAAAACTATCATGGACGCTGCAACTCTGACCGGCCTGGCTGCAGGCATCGGCTGGATTGCGAAAAAGGTCGTGAAAGAAAACTTCACCGCTGACCCTAGCAGCAACGTGACGAACTATGCCAAATTCACCGCTGTGATGGCTGGCAGCATTGCGCTGAGACAGTATCTCGAAGACCAGAAGATCATTCCGAGTTGAAATAATATGATATTTTCAAAAAATATCAAGCATTGCGATGATGATCGGTGGCGCAGTTCTCAACGCGGCAGCTTTCACTGGTGGCAACTATCTCGCCAAATTTTTGGCCGGTGACAATGGCAAAGCCGCGTTAGACGAGAAAACGCGGCATGACAAGGCCCTGGAGGCTTATCAGTCAGCAATGCCGAAATACTCACGCGAGCGAACACAGCTCCTCGACTGGATTCAAACCAACAGAGAAATCAAAGAACAGGCAAAGCAGGACTTCACGAACACCGATTACGCGTTCAAGCTCTACAACCAGGCGCACCCCGACTACCGGTTGACTATGCCCAAAGAGCCGAAGTTCTCGGACATGTACCAGCCCAGCGAGCTGCAGAAACAGAGCGAGCTTCTTTTTGTCGGCGACGGCGCGCTCGCGCTTGGATACGCGGCTTTTCGTTTTCTTTGAACCTTTTTTTCACTTCATGAATAATGGAGGCCAAGCTCGCCAAAATCTACTACAGCCCCCAGGGCTACTGGAAAGGCACCTCTGCCATCAAAAAATTGGCAGAAGCCGCGGACGTGCCTGAAGATGCCGCCAAGCGGTGGCCCATCAAGCAGGCTCTCTGGCAGATCTATCTCCCCGCGCCGCGATACGTCCCTCGCCCGAAATTTGACGTGGCGGCGCCCAACTCGGTACACCAGGCGGACCTTCTTTTTCTGCCACATGATAAGCTTCCTCGTGGCAGGAAGGTTTACAAATATGCACTGACTGTTGTCGACGTCGCCAGACGTTTCAAAGAAGCCGAGCCTCTGACCTCCAAAGACTCTGCCGAGGTCGCGAAGGCTTTCCAGTCGATTTACAGGCGCAGTCCTTTGTCTTGGCCTCAGATGCTGCAGGTCGACCCTGGCCGCGAGTTTATGGGGGCGGTGACCAAAGAAATGGAAAGCCACAAGACATACATTCGCCGCGGCCGCACTGAAATTCACAGAGATCAGGCCATTGTTGAACGTTTCAACCGCACGCTGGCCGAGCGCCTGTTTGGTCATCAGTATGCCGTCGAAATGCTTTTGTCTGAGGGCCAGCGGTCTACTGCGTGGGTCAAAAGGCTCCCTGATGTTGTCAAGGCGCTCAACAATGAGGTTACCGGCCTCACAGGTAAAAAGCCGGCCGTTGCAATCAAAGAGAAAGCTGTCGCCTCAAAACCATCAACGAAGTACTCCAGGCCTGTTGGATTGAAAGAAAAAAAAAATACCCCCCCCTCGTCAACGTTCGGTATCTTTACCAACCAGGTGAACTTGAAGGTGGCACTAAAAGAGCCACTGACCCTATCTGGTCTTTGAAAGTCCACCAGATTGAAAGGAATGCGACGAAGCCCGATGAGCCTGTTGTCTATTATTTGTCTGACGGGCCGAAGCGCGGCTTTGTTCGCGAAGAGCTGTTGGTTGTGCCGCCTAATACACAGCTGCCGCCGGCTGCGCGAGCAACCTGATGTGCCCGTACGCCAGCGTGTTGACTCCATCGTTCGCTATCCAGCGCTTTGTATCGAATGGTGAGATCGAGATCTTGTTCATGCACATTCCGTACATCTCGTGACCCTCGTTCTGCAAGATTTTCATTTTGTGCATGAACTGTTTCCTCCCGAACAGCGCTTCTTGGTAGTGCTCGTGCGTGATTTCATTCTTGATCACATTTTTTTTCACCCCCTTCGCCTTCCTTATGCTGTTTCTGTCTGCTTTACTAATCGAGTACATCTTCGACCTTACTGCCACCACTTCCTCTATCGCTGTGCCTCCGCACTCGTCTTTCATCTTGCCCAGCACCTTTTTGTTTCTGTCGTCGTAAAGTGGGTGGTCTTTGGGGTAGTTGCTTGTGTCATACATCCACAAGTCTTCCTTCATGTCTTTGTAGACGTCTTCCGTCTGGACATTCAAGAGCAGGCTGTCTGTGTCTGTGTAGATCAGCTCGCACTTCGGCCCATATCTTGCTTTCAGGTGGTTGTGGAAGTAGTCGTACATCAAGATCTTGCTGTTCTCGAGGATTGTCATGCCTGTGTACACGGGCTTGTTCAGCACCAGCCGAGTCTTTCTCATGTGTATGCCGGCCATGTCGTTTCCGAAGACGTTGTACCTGTCGTAAGACGGGCTGGACACCAGCTTGCGGATCTTGTCGGTTTCCCAACTCCTCACTATCTTTACGTCGGTGCGGTTCCTCAGGTTTTCCATCGTCTTACCGAACACTGAGTTGTTCATCAGCTTGTAGAAGTCCGTCTCGAAGTCTGTCTTTGCCTGCTTGCGAAACTCCGTGTTCATCCTGATGTATGGTTCCATCCAGGGCTCTTGGTCGAACTCCAGCACTCTGTGCACCTTTTTCAGTCGCATTCCCTGGCGGTGGTAGAACTGCAAGTTCTTGTAATGGACCACGTACTTTTCTTTGTCTTCAAGGGTTAACACAAGCTTCTCCGTGGCTGGCATTGTCAAATCCAAGTCCGCCATCAGACGTCGCTGGTAACCTGACATCTGCTCGGGGGTTATCACCTTCTTTTCTGGCGCCAGAGGGTAGTCGTTGTGCAAGTCATGCAGGTATGGCGGGTATTCAATGTCGACTTCCAGCATCCACCCTTTCTTTGAATTCCACTTCATCTTCGTGATCTGCTCTTCCGTGGGCATAACACGCTTCCAGTGGAAGTTACTCTTTGGTAACGGCAGGCTCATCGCCCAGCCGTAGAGGTTGTTCGCGTCTAGATAGGCGATATAGTTTGTTGGTTCGTTTGGGTTGTATCCTTCGACCAGCGGGTTGTTAGCCTTTGCGTACCGCTTGCTGACCATTGAGATACCGCCTCGCATTCCCCGCTCGATGAACAGGTGCATATCCAGATCTGTCAGCAGGTCTAGCTCGACGTCTGTCTTTTTCAAGAGCGCGTCCCAGCTCAATCCTGGCGCGCTGTAGTAATGAGCAGGGTCAAGCCCATACTTTTCTTGGCAAACTTTTCTAAAGTTCTCGAATACGTCTGCCAACAACAGCGCATCTGTTGTCACGTACAGGTCGTGGTATTCTCCAAGGTTTTGACACTTGAACTTCGCCCATACCTCCTGCGCGTGATGGTACTCCTCATCCGTGATTCCTTTGCCGCAAAGGCTTGAGTAAAACTTCTCTTTCTCCGGAAGTTCTGTTTCTTCGAACCTTTCAAATGAGTCCATGTACTCGTACGGGTAGATGCCCTTCTTCACCAACAGCTTGTTCTCTTGCGGGAAGATCTTTTGCAAGATCGGGAACTCATCGCTGCCCTTCACCAGCTTGTCCAGGCTGCTCAGCAGAAAATTCACGCTGTCGACAAACCTCAGATTCCCCAGTGAGAATGAGATGTATTTTTCTGTGTTCGTTGGGATGCATATTATTTCACCCTGCACCCTCGCCATCGCTTGCATGAGCAAATGCCCATCGTAGCCTTTCAGGTTGTGAAAGAATACCGGAATTGGTGCTGTTTTTGGATTCATTTTAAGCTTGAAGTTGCAGTCATTATGAGCTGCGCCTCGGTATCTTCCTGTCAGGTGGTCGTGGTCCCTCACTGAATCTTTGTAATTCGCCACAAGCAGCGGGTCTGCGCAGAACAGGCATGTCTCCTGGTTATTTGCGATCCACTGGTCGATTTTATCTTTCGGCTGCTTTTCAGGTTTAGGCAAGTTTTTCAAAGCGTTGAAGAAGCATCTTCTGTGGCTTTGCCCGCAGTATTTTCCAGAATATGGGTTGTGGACGCCGACCGAGTCTAAGAACAAGTCTTTTAAGAGGGCCTTGTTGCAGATGTGGCATTCAACCGCCTGGCGGTGATTCTTCCAGTCCTCTGGAGTCATGACCAGCGGCCTGTTTTTTGCCATGTCTTCTCGCATTTTTCTTTCATGGTTCTGTAGCCATACAAGAAACATGTACACTGCGTCTTCGCCCCTGTAAGTGTATGGTCCAAAAGTCCGCCCATCGCTCCTCACGACGATGTATGAAAAGCCGCATGGCTCGTGCTTCTCTGTTTTCACTGTATAGCTTGAATTCGGGGCTGGTTGACATCCCTCGATCTTTTTCAGCACGCATTCGAAGTCGGCGTAAACAACATATGGCGACTTCATCTGCTTGTGGTGGTTTGTGAAAGTCATCTTGTTTTCTCCTTCTTTCGGCATCTCCGTTCTGGTGGGGCTTTTCAACAGCCCTTTGCACTCTGGTTTGTGCCTTTCAAGAAGATCTCTCGTTGTGTAGCCATGCAGACAGCGTTCGCAGAAATGTTTAACACCTCCGTACCTGTTTTGGTCGTATAATAGTGCTGTGAGCCTTTTCACATAGCTGTAATGCGTGTTTTCACCTTGTGTCGTTATCATCAGATTGATCGTTTGGGCGTCAAATCCTTTTTCAGTGATCCTGTGAACAATTACTCGTTCTTTTTCCCATCCGAACACGTTTCTCGCAAGGTTGGGATTCTGCCTCTCCAGCCTGTCTATCTGTTTTACAGGTGTGGGAAAATCAATGCCTTCGAAATCTAGGCCGTCTTCTGTCGGGTAGCTTGATGTTCTTATCGGGTTTCTCCCTTTCGGTGCAGGAAATAAAGCGGCCCTAATCGCCCATCTGAGGCACTGGTTGTCTCTGTTTTGGATATTGAGTATCGCTTTCTTGTTTTTCAGCTTTGAGGGCAATACCATATAGCTTCCGCCCCGCAGCGGCTGATACCGTGTCACGTTGATATAGGCTTCCAAGATTTCGTCCACTACCCATCCCGATCCTCTTTGAGACCAGGCTTCAATCTCGCCTTTCACTTCATCAATGAACTGATTTAATAAAAAGTTCAATGTATCAATATTGTGTTCGTTCAAGATTGCTGGCTGCATCCGATTAAAATAATGCTCCATGATTCGCACTTCTTCGTCTCGATTCATTGAAAATCTTACAAGAAGCCCGAATTGCATTTTAACGCTCTTCAACTCCTTGACTTCATTTTCGCAGACTTCGATGAATCTGGGTTTTGTTTTTTGGAAAAATTTCAAGAGGTCTCTGTTCCCCCCTGGAACGCTCATTTTCCACACACGAAGCCATTGATTAAAATCATTTCTAGCCAGTTGAAAATCAAACCTTCTCAAAGGTCTGATAGGCTTTCTGAGCCTTTCATTAACCTCATTGGGAATCGGTCCGTAAAACATTTCAAGAACATCTCTCGAAAAATTTGCAGCAGCCATTGCTTTCTATATAGACGGCACATTTCTTCAATAGAAATAAATTCTGTTACAGGCATACAACCCAAGTTTTACCAACACACACATGGATGATAGTGGTTCTGTTCACCGGAGTTCTATCAACCCGCCGGCGAGCTTGCGAGCCGGCGGGATGTAACAGAACTCCGGTAACAGAACCACTATCATCCATGTGTGTTTGTGCCCAAAACGTTACGTTTCACATTATTTTGTTCGCCGTTGATTTACTAGTGCTCTTCGGTGACGTCACCGGTCTTGATAGACAGAGACTTCACTGAGCGGAGAAGGCCTAGGAACTAAGTTGAAAACTCATCAAAAGCAATAAAACGATGGCAAGAGTCTTAAAAATTTAAAAAGAACTGCATCACAGTTCGATTCTAGTAACACAAGCGAGAAAATTCAACATTTTGAAAAAAGGATACCTGTTAAATGCAGTTGCCATGGAAAAGTTCCAAATACAATAACACGTCAAACCAAATTTTCGCCACTCGAGATAAATTGGCAGATGTTACTTGAATATTGGAAAACAATTATGAACGATCGAAATCAGCGTGGTCACTGCGCCCCGATCTGAATAGGGTCAAAATGACAATTGTAATAAATGCCAGAATGGCCACATATAGGCAAGAAAGTGATTTTTTTTGTTTCCTAATTTAGTCATGTATGAGATAGCTTACTTCTTTGGACGTGGACCATGTATATCTCCAACTTACCTGCAGATCCCGCATTTATCACAGTGAAATGGATTTTTGTCAACTGAGGTAAAATGCTTACAGATGGCACAGAAGTAGTCAGACATTTTTGATTTACAGCCACCACAGTGTTGGCTTTGCTCGTCAATCTGAAAGGTATAACAAGAAGATAACTACTCTATAGGGGATGTCTTTTCAATTTTATCAATTGTAATGCTGCATTAGCCATTAATGTTGTTTTGAACCAAGCTTTGGTTTTGTTCAATGTGAACGTAAAGAAACCTACAAAGCTCACTGTACCGTAGAAAACTCTGATTTGAAAGACCTATCCCCTAGCTCTTAATCATCATTTACCGGGATGTAAACGTGTAAATAAGTAATCTTATAACTTCAAGTGTGCAATGCGCATTTGGCTTCCGAACTCTTGGTTTAAAAGACTGGGCCATCTCATTTGTCTTTAAAATTGCGAAAAAGGCGAAGCACATTGCACAATGAATACTTCAATCAATCGATCGATCAATTAATCAATCAATTTGTCATTCCATCAATTGATGGATCAATGAATCAAGTAAAAAAATCAATCTTTACTTGATAAGAAGGCTAAACAGGTAGTAGCATCCGGTGGGCTGATGTGGATCTACGTTAATATCCGCTAGTCTCCTCCAAAAGAAACCTAATCTTACAAAGCAATCAAAGAGTATCGAGAACATATAAGACATAAACATCTTACCTCTTGTTCATGGTAGCAGATACTGCATCGTATGTGAGTAGCATTAGTGGCTCTAGCTTGATCGTTGCTGCAGTCTTTCGACTCGTTGTGGCAACGATGGCAAGGGTAGAACTTTCCACAGCAGGGAAAACGGACCAAGCACCGGCGCTGATAGTGGCTGCAGACAGGACGCGGAGTTTCCTGTACTGGTGTGGGTATGGCCTGCCTCTCGGTTTCTTCATTGTCCTGTGTGAATTCTTCTTGATTCCTTGAATTTTCGACTCCTATTCTTACGGTTTGTTCCTGTATTCTGCTTCCTCTTCCTTCTTCCTGTATGCTTAGCTTAGTGGCTTCTTTTAGCTCTTTTTGAGGTTGCTTTGCCACAGCATTACTTGAAGCAATAAGGTTGATGGTTCTAGACATTATCTGTTGAAGACCTCCGAGAAGAGAGGACGTAGAATCTTCGGTTGAAGAATGATGACCATCACTCACTGCAGATGACATGGCCTGTCTATTGTCCACCTCCCCCATGTTGTGGTAGTTATTCGACATGGAATCCATCTCATCGTAAGAAACAGTGGAATTTCCAGACTGAGAAGCACTTTGCTGACGTACACATGAACCCTGATCACCATTGAAGTTGCTTTGAAGTACGGGACTTTCTTGAGGTGGAAAGTGCCAACTTTCCTTTTGATTAATTGAAGGTTTCTGGTGGATGGCAAGTGAGTGGGCATTACCTTGTGTACAGGTTCTAGTTGCAAAAACTTCCTGTGCATTTAATCCTTGACTACTGGAACTCGATGTAAAGCCAGGTGGGTTAATTCCCTCTCCCGGTAATCGCAGGTTGTTGCCATAGGTCATATTTTTACAAGCTCTGACGGAGAAGTAGGGCTCATCCCTATCGTCTTGCGGAGATAAATCCAATATCGCTCCATTACCCTTAACGGTATGGTATGCCAAAAAGCCAGGCTCTAAACCAAACTCTCCCGTTTCGCTGTGCTCACAAGTTGATATTGGTTCAGTAGTCTTTGCTTTGGTCGACGTGGTTCTAGTGGTTGAATTTCGTGATATTTGTTTTGGTCTAGCTCCTCCTAAGCCTGGCGTATCTTTGACGCTAGCATCACTCCTAGGGGAATAGACTCCACCATCGACCTCGTCTCTAGTATTCGACGGGAATGATGCCATCTCGTTTTCACATATTCTGCCGTCTTGACATGTTTTGAAGGCCTCGCCTGTGAAAATAGGACCAACCACGATTTCGTCTTCTCTACGGAGAAAGTGTGTCGTATCACCGTCAACAAGAACATCACCACCCAGAAATGAGGGCTGTGGATTTTGGAAACTTGTTTCCTTTCTATTTTGCGGGGCGTGTAGCAAGTTTTCATTTCTTTGTTTACCACTTCTTAATTCTTCATAGGTCTCGTCCAGAAAATATCTTCGGGTGGTCAAAATTCCAGCTGCGTTTTCGGGCAAGATTACTGATTGAACTCGGAGATTATTTCCGGGTCTTTTTAAAGGTCCGTCGACAACATCTATGTTTCTTGAAGACATTGAATAAATCGAACTGTTGGAGGTTCCAGTGACGGGTCCGTCGGGAACAGTGTCGTCGTAAACATTAAACAATGATCTCGATGTTTCTCTTTTTTTCATATTGGCAAGTGTAAAGGCTTGGGAAAAATCTTCGTTTACCAGTAGCTTATCTTGACCATCGCTGCTTTCTCGTTCGTGTCTTCGCTGAAAAATGTACTCCTCTCCTATTTCCACTGGTGAAATTGTTATATCTTTTTCTTCGCCGAGTATAGTGTGCTTTGTCTTCCTTTGAACAGCATGCAGATGCCGTGTTTCACTATGAGAAAAGGAAAGAGAATTTGACCTGTATTGAGGATCCGATGTGGTATTCCCTGTTTCATCGTGAGTTATTAAATCATCAACAGTAGCATCATTTTGGCTTTGCTTCACCTCGTCTTTTGTGATTCTTATGCTTTGTCCAGGGACGAGAGGGCTTTCAAATTGTTGTTTTTGATAAAAACAGTGGTCTTCTGCAGAGTCCTCAGTTTCTTTAACTTTTTCATTCCATTTGGGCAATATTTCTACCATCTTTAGGCCATTTAACTTTGCAATGGAAGCCCCAATGAGATGCCCTTCCAAAGCGTTTTCATCATCTTTTGGGCCTTGTTTTGACTGCAGCTCCATCAAATTTTGGGTCCGTAATTCAGCTTCAGCATTAGACGCCCCATTCTCAAAACTACTGTTACAGATGTCGATGCGTGTTAGATGGTTTGGTGAGCTGGTCATACGGCACTTTCCTGCATTTTGTGGATCGATCACACTGTTGTCAACTTGCTGGGTCACTTCTCGTGAAGGACCGTCCTGCTCGTTCAATAAATTCGACTTTTTAGTAATTTCGTGGTGTAACTCAATTATTAAGGAACGTCTTGAGTCTCTATCCTTTTCAAAAAGGCTTCTTCCCAGCAGGTTGTCATCTTCTTCCCTGGGCATGGGATATGTCTCGTGAGTCTCGGATGTCACTTCTTCACCGATCAAATTTGTGGCCTCCGATGATAAATTCCGGCTCTGTATGCTGGCTTCAGGATTTAAGGTCGATGGCTGCAGATGGCGATCACTAGAAGTGACTTCCTGCTCAAATTGACTACGAGAAAAAGTGGGTAAACAACTTATATCGTCTGCGTCTGCGTCTGCGTCTGTGTCTGCGTCTGCGTCTGCGTCTGCGTCTGCGTCTGCGTCTGCGTCTGCGTCTGCGTCTGCGTCTGCGTCTGCGGCTGCGGCTGCGGCTGCGTCTGCGTCTTCGTCTTCGTCTTCGTCTTCGTCTTCGTCTTCGTCGGCGTCGGCGTCGGCGTCGGCGTCGGCGTCGGCGTCGGCGTCGGCGTCGGCGTCGGCGTCGGCGTCGGCGTCGGCGTCTACCACAATGTCCTCGTCACCTTCGTGTATTGTATCTCCGTGAAGCTGACTTGATAACTCACTAACGAAAGTCAGACCTTCCAGAATGCTAGCATTTAAGTTGTTTCTTAGGGATTCACTCTGTTCCTAGCAATTAGAAATGGTAAGGCAAATCAGGGAAGGTATGCAGCTCTCAGCAACCGAAAAGAGTAACTCGGAAGGAAGTTAAGGCTCATTCTTCAATTCAAAGTATGGTTAATGCAAAATTTATATGGTTTGTTCAAGTAACTTGGAGAAGACTATGCACATACATATAAACAACTGTGAAGAATAGATATTGTAAATGAACTTACATGTGTCCAACTAAAGGAACAACAAGCAAAGCTCACTATAGTTCCATGCTTCACAGGATTTGATCCAGCTTTACCAGGCTGGTGTGCTCAACAAGCATAAGCTGTGAAGCCTTAAAGAGCAGACCACAAGCGAGTGCCTGCAGTCGTACCTATACAAGTTAGTAGATGGCACACGAGTTCTCCCTCGTGACAAAATGCGTCGGTTGTGAAAAGTTCTTTTAAATGAAGGAAAACGTTTGCGCAAGATCTTACCATTCTAAGACTAAAAACTTGTCTCTCCTTTGCTTGCCGTCCATCCAAGAGAAACGCACTTTGCCCACAGGGCACATCTGAGACATCCGGGGGCTCATCACTGTTTTCAACATCAGTTATGCATGGTACTCGATATGCCTTTGCCAAATGATCAATTGCTGGCCAAAAGATCCCTTCCGCTAAACCAACATCTGCTAACAGCTCTCCAAAGCACCTTTGCCGAGGTACTGTTCGATCTGCCATGCCATGCCTTGTTGCTGTTTGAACGAACTGTATTTTTTGGCTGATGGATCTGTCTTTGCGCCACAACGTCAGGCGCGCTTTAACTGGGTGGGTGATCGTCAAGGAAAGGCATTGGTGCTGTACCGACAAGATTGAAATTTTACAAGAATTGCATTGCTGAAGAAGGTAAAGAGCCTTCTTGCTGAACATGAAATGGCTCGTGTGTTCATCTTCAAAAGTCAAGCGAACTGTCTTCAGATGCATGGCTGTGGAGATTTCTGAAATATTTTCCCCTTGAGGTATTTCAGAGGTGGCCCCTTGCAATAAACAGAGAGACAAAAGCTCCATACGACTACCAGTTAGCAAGACATTACGGTGGTCACGAGTAGACGTCGTCGTGGTCAGATCTACAACAACCTGAGTCGCACTGTTTTCAACACCAGTTTCAAAACACTTCTGTTGAAGACATTCTTGGACTGAAAGTGATACCTTTCTATCTAGTGCCCGCAGTTCCTCCATATCCAGAAAGACAGATGAAGAGTAAGCCACCAGAAAGCTGTCATTTGGGACATTCTTCTTGAAAGCTAAACTTCTGTATAACTCTTTGTCAGGAAGAGGCCGTTGGAAGTCATTTGCATTCAAACCAACCGTGGAGACAAGGACTTCTTGCAGGGCAGTTTTCCCATTGCAGGTGATTGAGGTTTTTGATGCATAAACTTGGACTTCGCCATTGAGGACATGTAGAAAGCCATCTTCATTCTGAGAAATTCTAGAATACAGATCGTACGCAGCAAACGTCGTATCCATCATTTTCAGCTCAATAGACAAGAGAATGAGGAAAATTAGAACGAGCTTTAAGTTAAGCTGGTCATCGATTGATGCTGTTATTGTTGCTTCAGCTGATCTTTTGCAGGTATTGTCAGTGCCGATCTCTCCGCTGACGTCGCCAAGTTCTTCTAAACAACTAGACATCTCATGTTTACTTTCCAATGTTTGGCGGTTTGCAAGTAGTTTCCTGGTGAGAACGTCGTACAGACGACCAGTACATGAGTAAGCAGGACCTCTGGTGGTATCCAATGCTGTGCAATACTTCTTTGCTTGCTGAAAAAAAGTAGCAGCTTCTTTTTTCATTCCTTGACGAAGGAATGCCTGCCCGGTCTGTAGGAAATCACGTGTATATTTGAAGGAAATAACCTCCATGGAGTGTGGGCATTGTAGTTCCCCGATGTTTGAATCAATGGGCTGTTTTAGTTTTGTTTTAGATCTTCTGAAAGAACTGGTGTCGTCCCGGACAACTGGTCGGGACAGTAACACTGCCAATACCAACCCATACTCAGCAACCAGACCTTCAATCTTGTGTGTATCTTCTTGCATCTTCCTCCGTTGAAAGGTGATGGAGTTCGTTATTTCCAAATACTTCCTGGACAACTCATTGACAAATGACACCTGGTGTATGGCCTCTATGTTTTCCATGGCTCTCTGAAAGTAAAAACATGATTCATCTTTTCGTTTCGATCGCAAAGCCAGTTCACCCAGAGACATGTAGCATTTGAGAAGAAGCGGATGCTTTATCCCGAATATCTCTTCCAAGATTTTCATGGAACATTTGAATTTCTCCAGCGCGCTCGAGACCTCACCAGCGACAGTTAGAATTGTTCCTTGCTTGTACAGCAGCGAGGCGACATGAAAATGATCAGGTCCAAAAGTGCTCTTGAGAATGTTTACACCTGTTTCCAGAAGTTCACAGGCAAATCTGATATCGCCCTTTAGGACAATCACGTCTACCAACTTCTCAACTGTTTCAATACGGACATTGATGTGTAGTCCTCCAAACATTTCTACAAGATCTATGTCATCTGCACCAAGTCTTCGTAACTCGTTCTCTGCTTCCCTTCGTTTTCCATGAAACAGGAATACTTCAGAAAGGTGTAGCACCACGAAATTTAAAAGAAAATCGCAGTCTTCTCTGTGCATTTTGTAGCAGTACGATACCATCCATTTCAACTCCTGCTCTGCTTTGCTGAATTTTCCAAGAGTGGTATACAACACTGCCAGGTTATTCAGCACCGTAAATACAACTTGAAGAGGTAATTCGTCTACTTCTTTAGTTTTACAGATTTCGACCAACTGTGCTTGCTTCTCAAGGGCCTTGGAATAATTCCTAGAAAGCTGGTGTAAACGACCGATGTTGCTATTCACTGCCATAGACATTTTAGCCAGTGACGGAATGTGTGGCTGATGACTTTGTTTGACCGATTCCAAATAATTCAAAGAGGTCTTGAAATTGTACTCAGCTTGTTCTAAATCCCCCAGCATTTGTAAAATGCACCCTGTGTTGTTGTAGGCAGCCCCCAGATCGCGCTCAAGGCTAGTTACAGCCGACTGTTGATGGAAATTAATGAGCAATGAAAACGTTTCTTTAGCCATATTGAACTCAGAGATTACCACAGCAAAGGCACCAATAACGTTAAGCAAACTAGTGTAAAACAGTGCTCCGGAATTACTTGAGTCCAACAGTAAAGTTCCGTGTTTCACAGAACAACACACGCCGTCCTCAAGAAAAAGGTCTCTCCCACGACGTAATACTCTCATACCATCTTTAGTTGGATTATAGAAAAAACGCTCACCAAGGGTCCTAACGGTTCGAAAGACACGCTGAAGTTTATCCCGAGAACCTGCTATATGATCGCTTTGCTGGAGGTTAATAGCCTCGTCAAGCAGTTGCACGACAATTTCGTACCCCCTTTGGGTCTCCTCGGTGTGACACTTTTCTGACGTTATTCGATTCCCGCCGTTTTTGGCACAAGCCTCGTGTGAATTGATCTCTTTATTCAAGGGGGTTTCTTCCGTTCCGAATGCTGTTAAAATACAATAGGAAAGGGATAAATGTGGAGATTAGACTACCTCTCTGTTGATTAGGAAATTTCAGCAGGTTCCATCATTTTTACAGGGTACACATTTGATAATTTACACTACACCGCTTTCGGAAACTACCCATTATCTGGTTTCTAGTAGACACCGAGCAGTCGGGTGTTGTTCCTGATATCCTCCGCGTCATAAGAAAAGTAAAAATCAAGAAAATTAGGGAAAGAAGCGAGAAGGGAATGAGGGGACTCCCATCTTTTCGCGCCTGCGCTTGTCGCCGCCCCATCGTTCTTCTTTTGCTTAGCATTCCTGTATTCGCGTTACACGCCAGGAAACTGGAAAGAGGCTGCTCGCAGTTAATATCTATGGCTGAGCTGAAAGGTAGCAAAATATGCTATGAGAAGTTCACAAAAATCGCTTAGTCTGGCCCTGGACGCACAATAAAGGACTAGCCAGCTACAGTAGCGAGTGACAATAAGCAGATGCAACAATTAATGGTACTTTGATGTCAGTTATTTCACTTATCACATTAAATGTGTCATGAAAAGAAACAAAAACAAAAAATAAATACATGTAACACGAAAAAAAACTCGATATCCTTCTAACATTAACTTACGTCGAGTAGTGCACGAATAAGACGACTTTGGAAACTGGTATAGTTTTTATTGGCCCTTCGAAAAAAGCCCAAAGAAAATACGCGCGCTGGTTGGTTAAAAATCGATGGAAACACAGAAAAGTTGTCGTAGTCACGGCAACTAGTCACGGCATTCCCGTGTGAGCTACACGAAGAATACGTTGAATACCAGTCTCACAGTCGAGAACGAATCGGTAAAGAAAAAACAACGATTTGCAAGCTTGGAAACAAGCGAGTTGGACGTTTTATTAGACTCTTGACAGTCCCAAAGCACAAAGTAGAACACTTCGTTCGCTGTTTCCGAATTTACAAAGGTGAGGTAACGAGAAAATGTTCATTTCAAGAAAATGCTCTGTTTGAGGTCCGAAAATTCAATTAAATTCTACGAAATTTACGAGAAATTCAAACGTTATTTTTTTTTTTCAGAATAGGCCCAGCACAAAAAAATGTTGAAAACCCACAAAGTGACTAAAAACTTGAGACCTACAGAAGTTAAAGTACCATCCAGTACTGTCTCCTTCAACTTCCCTTGGCTTATTAAGAAATGTTTGGTTCCATACAACTCGCAGGGGCCGTGAGGGTCAAAGAAATCTGACCTCGTCAAGTTTTAAGTTCCTCAAAGACGAAAACAACCGTCCGTGTGCCACAATGACACACGACGAGTCGACGAAAAAATCATCCTGGCTGTGTTGGCGATTTAAAAAAATTCGAAAAGGAAGGGGGATTATACCAAACACCAGATGATACCAGTGATGGTTTTAATGCTTTGGAGTTCCCGGAATGTACAGCCTTCTTCCATTGCCCAAAGCAGAAGTGGTCTCGTTCCGACAGTATTTGGTACGAAAAACGCCCACTGGGTAGACAAAAGTTGGGCACGATGATGAAAGAGATGAGCGAAACGAAGCGGCTGGCTCTTCCAAAAAGTATAAAAATCATCCGGTGAGGGCAACGGCAATTACTCTCTGGACCAATGCTGTCCTCTCTAATCGGCACATAATGGCTATATCCGGCCACCGACACGAGCAGTCTTTCACGAGCTACAACGCACGTCCTTCGTCAGCACAACTACAACACAGCAACGATGTGCTATCGAAGGCACTTGGCGCGACTTCAGTCTCATCTATATTAGTTCAGATCCATCCGCAAGCTCCTCAGGCCCAGATATTATCTCACAGCGCCCAGTCGTTTTACAGAAATGTCACATTCATCAACATGTTCTCGGGTTGCTCGATTGGCAACGTACAAGTGGTTGTGAAACCACGCGGCGAGAGCAGATGAGACGAGATCAATTTCCAATGCCTGACTCCCGTGTTTTGGCTCTAGTCTAAGCATCGACAAAGTCATTTCTCGTTATTTTGTGAACTTTGAGGCCAGACTTCTTTGTATTCTTTCACAAAACAGTGAACTTTGGCGTTGTGCCATGCATGTCAAACAGTCAATTTATTTCGGTCGATCGACTCACTTACCATTGATTGGTTGATCAGGTTAATGACGTGTAGATTGTGTACTGTAGAAAATCTTCGTTTTAAACATTTAGATTATTCGCACTCGATTTCTATGCGCGATAATTCACCACTAAATTTTCCCCGATTCTTATTGGTTTAAATTGATCACGTGACGCGGTAGTGTTCATCCGGGGAGAGACACTATCAGCCCATAGTGCCCGTCCGCGGAAAATACCCGATGGATAGTAGTCGTCCGTGAAAATTTATCTGTAAACAAGCGGGTTTGTAGAAAAAAAATTGTATGGAAGGGGTTTTGTCTTTTTTCCTATTCAAATTTTCATTTGGCTTTCACAGCTTTCATCTCAAAAAGTTGAAAATAGTTCAATTGAAGTTTGATTGATTTTTGAACTGGCGCGCGGAAGAAAATTTAGTGGTGAACAATAAAGACAATAGAGTGTTTATGTCTCGGAACTATCGATCTGATAGTTGCCCCTTGGAAATGTGACGTTCTTAAAACTAGCATATTTGCCCTTCAAGCTCCGCTTCACAGAATAGATGGTGAGTAGCGTAGCCAATCAGAGAACGGCATTCGTGGTAGAACGCTGGTAGATTTGTACTAAAACTCGATAGAAACACGCAAATGTTTTCTATTTCTTAATTGAATTACAGAGGAAGCAGAAGAAAAGTGACACATCATATCATTTTAGAAATGTAGAAGTAAAGATAAAGCGCTTCATTATTCCAGACGCACTAGATTAAAATGCTTACATTTACACTGGCGTGTTTATGTTCAATCAATAAATGGTAGTCATTCAACTGGTTTTACTCTATAGTTATTTTGGGTGCCTAGGTACTGTGTGTATTTTTAATCTATATGTAATTTAACTTTGCAAATTCCAAAGAACAAAAAAACGTTGTGTTGTCTTACCAGCAGCTCTTGAAGAGGCACGAGCTTTGGGTTTCCTCCACGATAGCAAGGATCTCATCATCTTTTTAAAAGGGACAATCGCTGTCCAATGTTTTGACGTCGATCTGAATTCCACACAAGGCTCAAGGGAAGAAATGTCCACTGCTTTCGCATATAAACAACCCACGTTACCTGAAAAAGTATGTATTAAAGTCTCTTTGCTTAAAAGAAGACAAATCATCAGACAAAGTATTGGGAAAGCAGTTACGCCATTCACACCGAACCTCCTGTGAATCACAGTCATTACAATTTTGACAACCAATTAACGTTTTGAAATGTTTTGTTTGTATCGTGTAGGTTCGGATCGTTGCATTTGTTCTCCTATTGCTTTGTTTTGTTTTGTTCCACTTTATTGTTTACCGGTTGCTTGTTGTTGTGTTAAGTGCTGTTTATGCAATAGTCTACCTTCAATTTGATCAATTTTGACCTCGTCTTCTCTCCACTGCTTCAGAACTTCTTGATACTCTAGCGCGATATCAGGGTCCATGCAATCAACCTTCAGTTTGTCGATGTAAGGTCTGTAACGCTCTCCTCCAAGCCGTATCAGTGTTTGTTGAATATCCTGCCAGTATCTATCAAACGTCAGGTCGTCAGAAAAGCCTTGCCTGCAATGACTGTACACTTCGTTTCTCAAAACCCTCACGCGGGTGATGTCAGCTTCAGTGCTCGTGTCCGTTGCAGGAGGAGGACTATTCCAGCCAGTGGCGGGTGGTTTCAAGCCTGAAACGTTTCTCAACAGCACCGTCAACAGAGTGATGTCAAAGTTTTGTGATGATACAGTTGAGGGTATGGAAGGGTACAGCTTTCTCCATTGTTCTCTGTTGAGAATTCTATGATTGTCTGCGTAAAGCGATTCAAAGAAGGCTCGCACCGGATGGGTCGATAAAGTATAGAGAAGCCTTTCCGGAGGGTGTATTTCATCAAGCGTGTCTCGAAGAACCTGGCTTCCCCCGACCACTAGAAGCCGACACAGTCGGGCATAATTCGCAGTTTCTTTGCTGAGGGAGTGCATCTTTATTGAGGCAGCATCCATGGCACGTACCAAATTAAAGCAAGTAAAGCTACACCAATGGTACCTACTGGGATTAAGACGAAAACAAAGGTACCATAATAAGACACTGGTGATGAGACGCTAGAGTGCAGACAAGTACTTTAGCGCTCCGATAAAAAGTTGGTAAAAAACGCACTGAAATACCTCTCCTACTCCCTGGCTTAGCCATTTCTATTCAAAACGTGTAGAAGCAAAGGATGCCACCGAAAAAGCAAGTTTAGACACAAGAAAAGAGAGCGAGGGAAGGTAGCCGCACCACTAGCGACCAAGTTGGCGACGATATTTACCTTGAAATGCTAGAGCGGATTTCAGCGTTGGAAAGCAAAGATGAAGAAAACACGAAGAGATTAGAAGATATGCAAACTGAACTCAACCAAGCAATGCAGAAATCTCTCTGCTACGCGAGCAAGTCAAGCCGCTAGAAGAATCCCTTGGATTTACACAAGCAGAGCATGAAGCAGTCAAGGAGAAAGTTAACACGTGCGAAGAAAATCAAATGACTAGGAGTGAATAAGAACTTATCCGACAGAATATTTACAGCAGATTTTGTCAACATTTTTTCGGGTGTAACTTGTAAAAGGACAAAATAATTTCCGATACCAATTGATAATAATTGATACCAATCGATCAATCAATCGTTATCGATTACTATCGACAATCAATAACAATCGACAACTTTTTTCTTCATCAATTTTCATCGATTGCTATTGTTATCGATTATTAGTCTTATTTCAGAGCTGAACAAAGAGTTTCCAGCAATCTGATTGGTTGAGCGATTTCTTATTTTACAATAACTGCAGAAATTCTAGCGCGCTCATTGGCTAATTTTCATTGCAAATAAGCGGACAGACACATGAATATATAATTTATGCGATTTTGACGCAGCGAGCGAAAGCGGACAATTTGACAGCTTGTTATTGTTAATCAAAGTGCTCTGTAGGAAAACTCGCCGATTCCCAGTGGATGATGATTGACATGAGTGGCTTACGGGTTTTTCTAGTTAAGCGAGTTACTCTATAGGCGGATTCATGCTGACGTCATTGTTTGCATTTTTGTTCATTTGCATACGGTTTTTGCGTATAGAAGGAAACATGTTAGATGTGAATTGACTTCAGGCAGCTAAAGAACTAGTGAAACTTAGTACATGGTGACATTTTTAGCTCTTTGAGTGTAATATTCAAGGAGAAATTGTCTTTCAAAAATAGCAAAATTTCTGGGTGGCAAAAGCGCTAATGAGCTCATACATTCTTTGTTAAATTTTGAGTTTTTAAACCCGTGTTGCACAAAAAGTATTCAATACATCAGGTCCATATTCACTGGCAGAATTAATTTCAATATTCAGAACTGATTTATTTGTAGCTCCATCAGAAAGTGAATTGCTTATGCTAATGAGGCAAATATTGTAAACAAGGATTCCCCTATTGACTTCTGGCAATACTTGTTACAACGGCAGTCTTTGAGGAAAAATAATGACTTTTCGTGCATCCTACATGAGGTACAAGAACTGGCAAACCTCCACTACATGGTCTGCATTGCTCTGATGGATTTACTCATTCTCGATTGAGACACTCTACCTTGTAAACTTCTCGTCGCCCTGTCCAACATATTTTCTTTTCGCCTGAAGAAGCGACTCAGCGCCGTTAGATCGAGTGCAAATAGATTGCGAATAAGATCGAAGCGACTCTGCTCGCAGGGTAGCTGCGAAAGATCTTCAGAGAAATGGACCCCTTCACGCTCTAATGGGGAATTATGGGTAATCAGGGGAAGACTGCAAAGAAACCAAGCAGCAAAAGATACGTTTTTCTTCATAATCTGTTCTGAGTTTAATTTTCGAGAGGAAACTTTAACTGTAAATAGAGAAACCCCTTTTCTACGTTCACTAGCGTCTTTGAGTCGATTGAGCTAGGCACCAGCCTACCTGACGGAGTATCGGAGATATTATTTTTCTGGCTTGAGCGACTAAGGTTTGATCAAATCATTCGGTTTCAACCGTAAAAAAATTCAACAATCTCTCGATCGGCTCAAGAACGCTGGTAAACCTAAAAAAGGGGGTTTCTCCATCTACAGTATATGTTCCGTCTCCAAATGTGAGATCAGAACGGAAATATAAACTGAAAACGTATGAGTACAGCCTTCAGTTGCTTCTTTGTTAATTTGCCCTGATTACCCATAATGCCCCTTCAAGCGTGAAGGGGTCTATCGAGGGTTTTTTCTTTACTATGAATACAAACACACAACATTGGATTTAATTTGAGTCGGATTGTGCGAAACAGCAAGTTAAGGTCGCGTAACGTTAAAAACCGTGTTCTCATCGGTTCCAAACTTGAAATAAGTACATGTAGCTACTTGTGGATGTTCTCCACCAAAAAAAGGGTTGAACAAGAAAAGAAAAAGGCCAGTGGCTTAAGAAAAAAAGAAAAGAAAAAAAAAACCGACAAATCCCGGAATCGAACTGGGGTCCACTAGATTGGAACGCGGGTGCTAACCATAGTAACATTTAAGGTCTCGCTAAAGGAAAACGAGGTGCTCACGGAAAAAAATTCTAGTCGCGCGAGTATTTTCGCTACAAAGGCAAGTTATACATCAAATTAAAGCTAAAAGACTAAATTACCTTATAAAAGATTTTATTTTATCGAATTTTAAAAGGCGCGTAAGTTTTGTGCTCTCGAACTCGGAGGTATCGAGTTTACTTCTGAAGCTCAAGCCCTTTCGCGTTGTTAAATATCCACTTCTTTTTTATTGCATCTGATTGACAGATAAAAGACCTAAAAAAGGTGTGAGGAAATTTGCGTATGTCTCGTATTAGCGAAATTATTGCATTTCAAACTAAAAAAACGAATCTCGAGCGCAATTTACGCAAAGAAACTGACATAAAATGAGATACAATCCTTTACTTTACCGAGACCTTAAGAAACCTTGCTTCAAGAGGGGAAGATACAAAGTACTTCAGCCTTATCTCAGATATGCGAATTAGCTAACAAATATGCGATATATAGTATGTTTAGCTGCAAACTTAGTCTGGCAAGTGCCTAGGGAACAGAGGAGTCCTATTCGACCGTACTTCCAGTTAAATTCACCGTACAATTGAAGCGCGAATCGATAATGACCTCAAAATCAAACTGTATACATGCGATCGTGTTGCTATAAATAGACGTATAATGCTTGGATTGGATTTCAGTTCATGCAGTTCTTCATGTTTCTTCACTGTTATTTGCGTAACATGGAGAGTTTGTCCTCAAGATCAGGATTTTTCTCGCTGTGGATCACACGCCTGTGGTTGAAACTTGTAATCTAGCCTAATCATGAGCTGTTTAGAGGCTCGCAAGACCGCGGTGTTCTTTAATAGAGACTTTTTCGACAAATGCTACAGTGGCCTTGACGAAACTGTTCGCTTTGGTTTCCGAAATATAATATTTCAGCAGCTCAACCCTCCACGGCACGATAGTACCATCGGTATGTTGAGCGGATTGCCTCTTGTTGATCTTTATTATATACTTCGGCCGGAGCGGAACTTCACAATAGCCAGCTCCTAGCAACTTCACCTCTGTCGTCAAATTTGGCATGGAGTGCCTTGAGATTTTTGGCGTTAACGGCTTCTTCCGCCTTAGAAAAGCAACCATCAAAACAGAACATAACTGTATCGAATTCTATATTCCCTAACCTTTGTATTGATATATAGTTTTGGAGGTTTCATTGAAAACAACGTGCGTACGAATTTATTTTCTGGAGAACACCAGAAGGTTTGCAATGTGTATAACTGCGATGATCAATCATATCTTCATATCTTTCTCCGTAGTTCAAATATGTGATATTCATATATTCACTTGAACTCTTGGACTTGTTTTTCTGTTCATATATTATTTATATTTTAATGCTAAATAATCATGAGTTGCTAACAGGCTCAAAAGTTCCTTGAGTTTACTTCCTTATTTTCTTTCTTCATTGGCACTGAAGTCACAACTAATTAAATACACTAAGTGGTCTATATTCAGTTTTCCGACTCTCAAATCCAATCAGAGTTTGAAGAGTCAATAGAGGGAAGCTAACAATTTCAAGTTGAGACTAATGTTTTAGACCAAAACGAGGCGGACATGGGGGTGCCCTGAACACTGCAACCCCCCCTCCCCCCCAAAAAGGAAGAAATAATAACGATAATGATAATAACAAATAAAGAAATAACGAACACCGCATCACCGCAAGAAAAGTGGACTTTTCTACTTTTATACGTGAACGATTTTCCACAAAATAAACACATCACAACGCTTCTCATTGCCTAAGTGTCTGTACTGCTGATGCCCATAAAGTATACCAATTAAAGATTAACTGGTCGAAAACTTCGGATTGGCAAGTGGAGCATATCGGAGATTAACTTGCCGGTGTTGGTCTGTATTTGTTGGTTTGTAAAATATACAACTGTTCATCAGCACGGATTAACCAAAAATTTAGACTACGAGAAGTGCCTCTTGCGCTTGTCCGTCTTGCGCGACCGTAAATAAACCGCGAGGAAACAATGGCCGCGTGAAATCCTGGGGGCGAAATCCTTTCGCGCGCTTCTCGCCCAGGCCCCAGTTGTTCAAAGGGTGGATGACGATATCCACCGGATAAGTCACTATCCAGTGGATACTTTTTAAGGCAACAAACCACGCTATCCGCTGGATAGTGATTTATCCGGTGGATACCGTTATCCCAGGCCAGGAGTTCGCGCGGCCATTTTTTCTGGCGGTTTTCTTTCGCGTCACGCACGACGTACCAAGCGAAAGAGGAACTACTCGTACTCTATGCTAAATTTAGGTCGGAGAAAGATCAAACAAGAAACCACAGCACCGAACGCCGTAGTGTGAAAAATACAAACATCGTAAACTGAGATCACCGCAAAAGCAGCCAACACCGCAAAGCGCCATGTACATGTCCCTCTCCAAAACTAGGGTATGGGATCGGATGACGTTAGAAATGGATTTCCTTAATAATTGTGAGAGCCGCAACAGACTACTGAAGTCTTTGGATGATTCTATAAACCAAATAGCCTTGGGAAGCGAAGCTGTAAGATTGAATGGAGAAGTTTATATCTTGATCTAACGTAGCCTCCTACGCGGACGCTCTTTGGGCGTGACGAGCCTAAAGAGCGTCTGCGTAGGAGGCTAGATCTAACGCTGCTTTTTCTGCTCTTGAATTAATTAAAATATGCATGAACAAACTGGGTGGAAAGTTGGCGGCTCATTCAACTGAAGGCTTGCAGGTTTACTAGTATACAGCAACACAGATTCTTGCAAATATTGCACTTGCAAAGTTCTTACTCTGTCGCTAATCAAAGCACTAAAGGAAAGGACAACGAACTAGAAAGCCTTTCCCAGGATTCCGCGAAATGGCTTTTTAAAATAAAAGATTTCTTGCGGATACTTTATATTGTTTCCAGCAAACGCATAAATTAAAGAGGTGGCAGCATTTGACAACGAGACTCCGTGGGCAATGATATTCAGTCATCGAAATGAACAGCTAGAATATGTTGAAAAGCTGCACGAGGAGCCTGGCGAACAATTACTGGTTTAAGAATCGATGACGTCAAAAGTGAAAGAAAAAAGTGAGCTCTCGACTATTTTTTTCTCGAGTATTTTTTTAGCAGTGCCCAGCCTTCGTGCAGTAATCACAAAATGAAGACAATTTATTTGAACAAAAGAATATGGCTCATCAAACAGAACTTCGTAAAATCCCCAGTCGATGAGTTGCTGTCAGTCAACATATCACAGTCGAGGATTTCAAAGTGGGGTTACGGCGGGGTTAGACCTTAATATGCGACCATAATGACATGTTTGGTAAACGTCAGACCCAAATCAATGTTTCCCCGAATTTACGAATTTGCGGTTGCCGCTAATTAATGATGTGCCCAGGATCCTAACACTGGAGGAGCGCGAGAGAGGAGAAAACAAAAGTTACACAACTCGGTTTGTTTTTCGTGGCGGCTTTGCCTCCACATGTCGCGCTTCGCTTTCTGTCCCGCTAAATCGACGCTGAAGCTGTTGCCGGCGTTACTCATGTTTTATCATCATACTTTGTTTTCATAGACAAGGTCACATAAATGTTTCGATTCCAAGAAAACTGGACATATCCGACATCTCAAAGCGTAAAAGAAAAACGACTTGAAAATTTGTTATCCCCCGGTGTCACCTCAACAAAACTTCGCTTTGGAAAATAGAAACAACTTACGTCCTGCCCACACTACACCGGAGAAATTTGAAAACGGAGTTTTCAATAAGCCGAAAACGCATCAAATTTTATGTTTTCGATCCACAATACGCCGTAGAAACTTGAACTGAAAACGCCACCTGATGATCACCGGTCATTTTGGATTACTCTGGTAGAGAATGAAATCACATGATCATCGTGAAGTCATCGTTTTCTAAAAGCTCCGTCTTCAAAACGTTTTCCGCCTACACTAAAACGCAAAGCTGGCACTTCCGGTTGAAGAGCTCTTTCTAACAATTTCCATCTTCGTGACGGATTGCGTTTTCAAATTTCTGCCGTGTAGTGTAGAGCCAGGCAATCTTTCAATTGCCTACTAAAACATTATACTAAACTTGTTCACAGCTTAGCTCCGGACCATTCTATCTAGTCTTGCAACTTCATGTTCATTATGGAACCGCAAGGTAGCAGTGGCGTATAGCCTGCTAATGATGTTTAAGTAACTGCTTGGTCACTGTCCGCTCTCAAGATAAACAGAAAGCTGCAAATATATATACTGATAAATAAAACAGGGTTGGTGCTCACCTTACTTGAATAACGTATTGCCATGTCACTCCTAAATTTCACGTCACTCGTCCAGTTTCTTCCAGTGCAAGGCAGGTTGTAAATCGTACGGCCTAAAGAACAGACCCAATACTCGATCTGTGATGATGTACAACATCGGAATGATGCCTAATTTAACAACTGAACTTTAAACGTGACTGCTGTTTTTTATTCAACCTTGGAAGTTCCCTTTTAAAAATTCGTTGAATCAGCCTAAAATGAAAGCCAGATCATGTTTATTTCAAGGAAAAGGTAAAAATCGCATTCGGTTGATGTAAGAAACACTTACCGTAGTCAGCTAGTTTTTGATGGTGCGTTGAATACAGTATTTGAGTCACTTTGTTTTCTCCTTTTCACCCGCGAACTGGGGTTTAACGATATTTTATTTGTGAGCCAATAACTGGTCTGTTTTCTTGGCCGACATTGTGGAAAACAGATTAGTTTCCCCAAGGTAACAACTGACACTTGAATGTCATGAGACAGACAAAGCTGACATGATACATGGTGCAATATGATACATGGGAAAAACCCCTAAATCACCGAATGAAAAAAGTGTTTTCTCGGTGCGACCTTGGCGCAGTTTCTATTTCCTGTTGGTTCCCATTAACAACAAAAGCAAAAAAAAAGAAGACACTGCGAGTTCTAAAGTAAACGCGCGTGTCATGTACAGCTGAGACACACGATGGTGGCAAAATGTTGAATTACTTCTTTCACGAAGTCTTTAGCGCAACGAACCATAAGACCATGCACTATGCTGATAAAAATAAAACAAATCCACAATTGCGAATTTTTTGATTACTATGTTGCGAACATTCCTATTTTTAATGGTAAAGAACGGTTTATTTCTAGCTTCCCTATCAACAATCGAGCCGCCATTAAAATTGACACCGACGGCAAAACAAAGCAGAGTTTTCGTTGATCTTCAACGATCGGTCGTCGTTAGCCGCCATATGCATATATATTCTGTCCCTTCAGATACGATCAAACAAGTTGCGACTAGCATGTTGCGAAAATTACTATTTTGAATGGTGAAGACCGGTTCAGCGTCCCCGTTAATAGTCAATCCGCCATTAATAATGACACCGACGGCAAAACAGAGCAGAGCTGTACTCAGAGGTTTTGTTGATTCAACGATCGGTCGTCGCTAGCCGCCATATAGATTCTGTCCCTTCAGATACGATCAAACAAGTTAGTGAAAAAAACTTAACGGGTGTCTCCAAAAAAGAATCAGTTGCCTGCGACGAAGGATTCTTTCCGGTCTAGATAGTCCAGGGCCATCAAGATCGAACCTTCTCTTGTTCGTATTCAAGTTGTTTGCTATTTTATCAAAACTGTCTGGAAGTTATGCAGATTCGAGACTTAACTTGAATGCATGAGCAGACTAGAAACTAAGATGATCACATCTAGTCATTTACCACCCATTTTAGACACCAAAAATAGCAAGATTCTTATTTAAAAGAGGCAGCCTGACTTACCTGGACCTTCTACCGCGGTCGTTTCGCCTAGAGCGCACGATAAGTAACAAATTCTGGTTCGATTGCTAATTCGAACCAGAAGAGTTACTTTGCCATATTGATAAGTCAAAAAAAGCGGAATATCACGACTTAACAAGGTCAGTGAATGAAAGTGAAAGTAATTCTGTAGTCATGTCGGACCTCCTGTAGAACACAAAAGGAAGTGGTTCATGCAAATATGCAAATTGTTTGCACATCTGATATAAAAATAAAGATTAAAAACCACACGCACAACCGAAAAACAAGGAAAAATTTCACATCGTGAAGTTAAGTTCAAATATGAAGACGTATACAAGCTTTTGTCGTTGTTTTCACCTGGCCAGCCGATAATTATACACAAAATTAAAAAAAGAGATAATGGCAGAGTGGAATACAAGCACTTTAAACTTTATCAATATTTGTAGGCTTAGAATCAGTCGAGTCACGCCTCGAAAGTTCATTTCAAGTTGAGAACAATACATAGTTGATAATTTCAGCCTCGTCGCGGTCTCCCGAGTCAACTTATGCTGCCATGCATGTCTACTTTACCGGTGTTATTCCATTATTGCTTTGTCATCACATGCAAGCCTGGGCTCGATTACCACCCGCTGTCCCGCTGTTCGGGACTCTAGAGAGCGGCGGAAATCGAGCCTAATGCCAGTCAAAGCGTAATCTTGGAAAACAGAAATTATATGCTAAGTTCTCAAAGCTACACCAGGCTGCTGGCCCAGTTCTAGTGCAAGCAGCTGGCAATGTTATTGTCAATCATCCTGACGAATGCTCTGTTCTCTGTGGCGAGAACCTCAACAGTGTTGCGGTAAAAATGATTTGGACTATCAGTTCCAATTTCGACCAGTTGCTGCCGTTGCGTCTCGGAAACTCTGAATCACGTATTAAGTCACTGACATGTCGATTGC
This sequence comes from Micromussa lordhowensis, assembly GCA_964020085.1. Classification (NCBI taxonomy): domain Eukaryota; kingdom Metazoa; phylum Cnidaria; class Anthozoa; order Scleractinia; family Lobophylliidae; genus Micromussa; species Micromussa lordhowensis. The sequence goes on from OZ026601.1 coordinate 25,653,599, forward strand.
TCACAAACAGCTGAAAAATGAAAGTTGATTATATGAGGTGCGAAGCCTATCAGAGCACGTTCAGTACTGACAAGTTTAACTTCAAATCAGTCTAAACAAAACCCTCTTTGTCGAGAAAGCGAAAGATGCTTTGTAAGCATCATTGGAAAAAACCGCTGCGTCAGCACATTTCAAGATGACGGCGTCACACTTATCATTTGTGTCTGATGTTCGGCTTCCTTCCGCAAACAAAATGGAACAACAGAAATGACTTAATAAGTGTAAATAAAAAAAACACTTCTGTGCAAATATCTAATTCAAGCAACTATCCAATCATTTTCAAAAAATGGACAGGTTGCAATCCAATGGATCACCTGAGTTACAAACTTCCAATAAAATGACTTGTATTTATAGAATTGCTAACCGAAGCATATCCTTGCTGAGGCAAGTACTAAAGCGAAAGGTCAGATTAATATTTGTGGTCACAAGATACGCATTAGCCTCCCACGCAAACACTCTTTAAGGACTCGTCACGCGCGGGAGGCTACTTGTAGATACTACGCATTTATCTGATTCTTATTAATTGTTTTGTTCTTGTTTTCTTGTTTTGAATTTTTCGCTGAGACCAGTGATTTCATGAAAAACGGTGACTGGAGGATATTCCTGCATGCACACCACGAAACACAAGAAACACGATGTCTGCATGTAATGAATTATGTAGTCCACTTTTGTTTATTAATCGAAGCCTTCATACACGATACAATGGTTTATTATTGACCAACAAAAAGTTGTCCCTTAGCTGTTAGTTCGCAAGGAAATGGAAGTTCTTGACTGACTGTAGTAGTGCAACAGACTGCTTCTCGTGCCGCCATACGATGCCAATATTTATTGCACGACCCAGAAACAACAAAACATGAATAGAAGGGCATAAAGTATCATGTATACAACTTAACTCAAACCATAGGAATAATGAAATAATTGTAGCACTGGATCGAACTGGAAAGTGGTTTACATTTCTGTATTTGGGTTTTGTCCACAAATCGAACCTGACACGGGAAGCTTTTGTTTTTGCACTTCGAAAGTGAAAGTACGCGGGAGGGCTTATCGCGGGGTTTTCCCCCGGATTGGATAAACACTAAAACATTCGTATAGGTCGTAAAGGTTCAAGAAAAATGCTTACTTGGCGTAATGGCAATCACGCGAACTAAGCATTTATTCAGTTTTGGCCCAGATTATTGACGCCCAGCCATGTGACTGTTTGAAGTAGCTTACTCATTGCACGCGACTGTGTGAAAATATGAGTCTAAACAAAACCTTCTTTGTCTAGAAACATGCTTTGTAAGCATCATTGGAAAAACCGCTGCGTCAGCACATTTCAAGATGACTGCGTCATACTTCTCATCTGGGTCTTCCTTGGAAACCTTCATACACGATACAATGGTTTATTATTGACCAACACTAACAGCCAAGGAACAAATTTGAAATTTGTTCCTTGGCTGTTAGTTCGCAAGTAAATTGAAGTTCTTGACATACTGTAGTAATGCGACAGACTGTTTTTCATGCCGCCGTACGATGCCAATATTTATTGTACGATCCAGAAACAACAAACATGAATAGAAGGGCGTCGAAGTTGGCTTCCTATTATTCCATGAACGGGTCTCTTTTGAACAATACAGTTGACTTTTATTTATTGGTATAAAGCCTTCAAGACCACCATGCAATCGCATATTAATAAGAGGCACAAACGTGTAAAGTTGTCTTTAGCTTCCGCAATAAGATTCTTTCCGTGCTTCCAACCTCCAAAGCTCCAACTGTAAGCGAAAATGAAACACGTTGTTTTCATGAAGGGTCAGATGACACGTGTAATAACAAAGTTCTTATCGATACCTGTACAACTGATCTGATCTGAATGACACCGCTGCCACAAATGACACCGCTGAAACAGGAAGCTTTTGTTTTAGAAATCGAAAGCGATGAATTGCGTGAGACGGGCTTTTTCCCTTTTCACTTCCATTGGATAAACACACACACACACACACACTGACGCACACTCGTAAGTAAGTCCTGAAGATAAGAAATGTGCTTTCTGAGCGTAACTGATATTGACCGATCAGCCTAACGTGCAGCCATGTGTATCAAGTGATTTTTTGTTGCGCACCATGATGAGTATCAATAGAATGCAAATCGTGTATCATGAATTATGGATTTAAAGAGAGCGTACCAGGAGCTGTATTTAAGATTGAGTGATAGTTGACGAGATCGTGTAACGCATAGCGAAAAAGCAAAAGCGGCCGCCATTTTCTTACTTGGCTATAATCACTGCCTACAACAGAATAGAGTAGCACATTTAAGCATAGCCAATGATGGAATGGCAATGGCATGCGCATTGGAAAGTGAACGCTTGTAGGTACTAAAACGTGATGGAAACACAGCGGAACTAGAACGAGCTGTTCATGAAAAGGAGTCTCGCTGAAAACCGAAAACGGCAATCCTAACACATAAATTACATTTCCTATGTAGTCAACTCTCATTACAATCGTTTATTATTTTCAATCACAAATGAATTAAATTTTCTTTATCCTGATGTGTTAAGCTAGCTTTTGTAACATATGGCGTTATATCCCCGCCAAAATTCGGCTTTCGCTTTCGATGTTCAGTTCACATTCTGTGTTTGTTGTCCACGATTCGACATTAGAGTTTCGCAATGCGACATTGAACTTGCAACATTGGAGTTTCACAATGCGACATTGAAGTTTGCCAATACGACGTTGGTTTTCCATGCGACATTCCAGTTACACATTTTCAATTTCACGCTTACCCTCCGACATGCTCAGATTTCATTTTATGCTAGTTTCAACATGCTCAGATGTCATTTTATGCTAGTTTCAACATGCTTGGTTGTCATTTTATGCTTGTTTCACATTTTAACTTCCGACACGCTTGAATGATCAACCGTTGTAACCCGCTGTACTTTTGCGGTCTCAATTTAACATAAAAGCACATTGTCTGTATGGTCCGGAGTGATAACAATGGGTTGACAGGCCTGCACAACTCTAAAGTTTTGCTCGGACGAGTATATCCTTTAAGGATCTGCCCCTTTTGTAAGAGACGATACGGGGATCATTGAATATTCTGCTAAGCAATGGTTGTTGATGAATTAAATGCCAATTCTGCATTAGTAATTGCTTTAAGTTAGGCACTGATGGACGATGTTGTGTGACTAAAGAAAACTAGATTCGCGTGTTTTGTTTACGTTTCTGTTTTAGGGCAGTTTTCTCTCCTCAAATGTGATTTCTGGTAGAGTTGTTGAAACGAGAGTTTCAGGGTACCCTCTTTCGATGAGATTTGTTTTAAATTTTGCAATTTCTGCTTTGAATGCTACAGGGCCAATTTGCATATCATTGAATAAGAAATGTCACGGCCACATTGCGCGTGACCGTGCGTGACACTAACATTGCGGCGGTCTGGGACCAAACGGTCCCGGATACGACCACGCTACATTGTAGCTGAATGTTCAAGGACGTTTCAGAACGTTTGTTAATTAAGCTCGTTTTAAGTTTTATTTGCACGGATTAAGGACAGTGTAAGGTCTACGATTTTCAAGGACGGATTAAGGATTCTTAAGGGACGGATCTAAGGACACAAGGTTCATGTAAGGACACAGATGTAAGTTTAATAGAGTTATTGTTTCGTTCAATTGTAAGTTCATTTCGTTCGCATCGAGCTCGCATTTGTTATATTAGGTTCTCTGTTTTCCTTTTAGTTCTCTTTACCGCGACTTACCGTTCATTACTGTGATTTACCGTGTGTTACTGCCTGTTATCATCGCTTATCATCGCATCAGTCATCAGTTTATCGTATTATTCAAAGGAATCGTCAAAAGAATCAAGGAGAACTGCGTGTACAAGAATTTCTGTGATTATTGTGATTAAACTTTGTGTTTGTGTTTATCTGTTACACTGTACGGCCCTTTGTTTCGCAATGCCATAAGGCAATTCTGCCGCCTTAAGAAAAGCATCTATGTATTATGCCTCGTTCTACAAAGAACTTCGACACATGTAAATAAGTGCTTCGTCTTTATGAAGCCCTTTTTAACCCCTGGTGGGTGGCAACTTGAGAAAAGCGTGTACTGAAGTGTTTCAGTAGCTTTGAAATCAGTTTTTATGTCCAGTATAGACTGTTTTGCAAATTGTTCGCCTTTGTAAACATTTGTGTCGAGGAACGTTGTTTCCGTGTCGGATACTTCAGCCGTGAACTTGATAGTAGGATGGTGGCTGTTTGCTTGTTCAATGAATTGCGTGACTTCGTCTTTGTTTATATTCCAGATAGAGAATATATCGTCAATATACCTTTTCCAGGAGAGTGGTTTTTGTGCGCTTAGGTTTAAAATTCGTGATTCTACCTTTCCCATAAAGATGTTGGCAGAAGCTACTGCCATTTTAGTTCCCATGGCTGTGTTTGGAGGTAGTTTTTTCCAGTAAACTGGAATGAGTTTTCTTAAAGGATAACTTCAAGCGCTCTTTTCAATCTTTTAAGATATTGTGTAGGGATGAGGGATTCCCCTTCGTAGTAAGATTCGTATGCTTTAAGGTAATCGAGCCTTAATACCAGACCATCGATTTCAAGTGGATCTGTAATGTTTTCTAGGGCTGTTATTATCTGATTTACTGTGTTGTGAGCTTCAAGATACCCACTCTCCGCCATATTGGATTGAGCCCGCAAAAGTACAGCGGGTTACAATGGTTGATCATTCAAGCGTGTCGGAAGTTAAAATGTGAAACAAGCATAAAATGACAACCAAGCATGTTGAAACTAGCATAAAATGACATCTGAGCATGTTGAAACTAGCATAAAATGACAACTGAGCATGTTGAAACTAGCATAAAATGACAACTGAGCATGTTGAAACTAGCATAAAATGACAACCAAGCATGTTGAAACTAGCATAAAATGACAACTGAGCATGTTGAAACTAGCATAAAATGACAACTGAGCATGTTGAAACTAGCATAAAATGACAACCAAGCATGTCTAAACTAGCATAAAATGACAACCAAGACTTTTGAAACTAGCATAAAATGACAACTGAGCATGTTGAAACAAGCATAAAATGACAACCAAGCATGTTGAAACTAGCATAAAATGACAACCAAGCATGTTGAAACTAGCATAAAATGAAATCTGAGCATTTCGGATGGTAGGCCTGAAATTGAAAATGTGTAACTGGAATGTCGCATGGAAAACCAACGTCGTATTGGCAAACTTCAATGTCGCATTGTGGAACTCTAATGTCGCAAGTTCAATGTCGCATTGCGAAACTCTAATGTCGAATCGCGGACAACAAACATAGAATGTGAACTGACTGATCGAAAGCGAAAGTCGAATTTTGGCGGGGATATAACGCCATAGATAAAGCAGCTGGGAATGTTTTTTTTTTCAAATACTGATATAATACAAACGTTCGGTTTGCGAAACTAACCTTCATCAAGGCCTGGGAAAGTTTAGTCAAGAAGGAAAAGAAAAATGACATTAGATAAACGAAATAAAACAGTTGTATATTAAAGGAAAAGTTGCACTGGCCGGGAATCGAACCCGGGCCTCCCGCGTGGCAGGCGAGAATTCTACCACTGAACCACCAGTGCTAGTTTGATAACAATGGCTCGAGACAACAGCATTGCTGCTTTAGTAACAAACTGAAGGCCGTTCGTGCTAATTGTTTCTGCGCATCCTTACTGCGCACGCAAATTCACACGCCAAGTCATGCATCGAGCGCACCTAACAATGATAGGGCAGATGGCCATAGCTATAAATTTGCCTAGATTCAACGTTCTTGGACGTTCGGTGACCCCTATTTTCCTTTTGGTGGATCGTTTCCTCTATCGATTTTCAACGTTTAGCGAAAAAAATGAAGAAAATCTATCGATTAGAAGTTTGACTTGTTTTGCAAAATGCACCATCGAATTCCGTTTCTTTTATTTCTTCGTTTCACTCCATGCGGCGGTTTCGAATGCCTCTTGAAGGGTTACGTTTTTGTAAAAACGTTGGCAACATTTTGAATTATCAACGCAACGAATCACTTTTGCAAAATGTTACTAGGATAGTTTGTCTCCGCTGATTCATCTTTGATATTTTAAGCTAAAATCACTGGAGACCATGCTAATTTACGAGCGCCAACGTTTGAGAATTAGACTAGTTTCCACACGCTTCATCTTATTTATTTATATCTTTATCTATATCTTTATTTAGTTTCCACACGCTTTATTAGTAGGCAGCTTAAGCAAACCACGACGACGATGGCAACGAGAACATCACCAAACAAACGGTGTATGACATTTGCAGACTGCAGAGTGCTAATCATTACAGAATCGCGCCCATTGAAAAACGTCGCACGGGAAAATGCAAATAAGCTAGAAAAGAAAAAGAGAGCATGCGTAACTTCACGCAGGCCTGTCAACCGGACTGTCAATCAGGTAATCCCCTGTGTACGCCGTGTTCACAAGTATTGTTTCTTGCTCAGACAACCGACACGTAGCGCTATTCATCGAAGAAGAATAGACGTAATTAGTAGGGTAATCCTGATTGAGCTATATTGTTTAAAAATCGGTCAGATGTAAAATCAAATTACTTTAAAGTGTCGGTTTTTAATTTCTGTTAAGACGCAATGCGTATAAAGCTTTAGCTTAAGCTTAAGCTTACTACTTAACTGAAAACACACGCTTCATTCGTCGCAATTGACTTTCAATACGCACAGAAATGTGGTAGAATTAAAGCTTTGAACGCTGATATTCATCTGCGTGCACGTTACGTTACTCTAAACTTCTGAAACAACTTACATTCAACATGTCCAAAGCAAAAGTTTAGTTGAAAAGATTTGTTCGAGCTTGATCTTGACAGCGCGAATCGATCCATGAAATCTGAGCAAAGCAAAAACGAGTAGGCTTATGGTTACGACTTCCGAGGTTCGACTATCAATTTCGCCGTGAAAGGAAAACAGCATTGCAGCAGAAGTATTCCTTTTTAGCCCGTTATTGCCATCAGTTTAAGATAATACGTCGGTACCATCTATTTCCTTTTCGAAAAAAGTGTACGATAAATGTCCGCTCTTCGGGAGCGCCCGCTCATAACAACACAACAACCGCGTGGCCACGGGGGCCGAGTAAGAAAGGACCCTGGAGACGAAGTTGTCCACACGTGATCAAAACAAGCCAATGAGCAACCTCGTTCCCAGGATCCTATCTAATCGTTGTTTGGTATCCATAGCGACGAATAAACAAGTATAAATACTGCTCGTTGACATAGCGCGCTCATTTATCGCGTGTTAACGACGTACTTAAACTATGGCTTATGAAATCGGAGAAAAATGCGAAGGTCTTCATGACGGTCGATGGTATCTATGCACGATCTTAAGTCAGGAAGACGACCGGTACAAGGTTACCTTCGATGGTTGGAGCCGACAGTTTAACGAAGTTCTCAGCGCCCACTGTGTTCGCCCACGTACCACGATTGACGTTCGTACCAGAAAGCGTTGGAGACCCAGCGTGAACTTCAACAAGTTGCTGCCAGGCGACGAAGTTTCGATCAGTGTCGAGAATATCAGAAAACCGGCTGTAATCAGAGTGGTGGATCCTTTCCAAGAACTCCTTACAGTGGAGTGCGGAAACGAAGAGCTCATTGCTTCTTTCCGCGACGTGCTACCACCACCAGAACAACCCTCTCCTGTTACCAGTGTCAAGAGGAGAAAAACAGCAGCTTCGCCACCAGCGGCGCCAGCAGCAACACCACTATCACCCATATCGGCGTCTGTCAGTGTTCAGCCAGCCATAGCCCCGCAGTTCGCCACGATCGTTCGCCGTGATGGTAAGAAAATCAGCTGCGGAGATCTCGTGAGCCTCACCCCGAACAGTGCAGACGTTGTCTTCATTGTCCTGGAGCTTTATCAAGACGAGTCCGAGGTTCTCCTAAATGCTCAGAAGTGCCAGCTGTCAGATGGTGTCGCTGTTCGCCTTCTAGGAAACTTCAGGCTGACCTGCCCAGCGTCCGCGGTATACACGCTTCAGGACACTAAACTTTCGTCCCAGTTAAAGAAAGCGGTCCTGGAAGTTCGGCAAGGAGCCATCCTGCGTCTGTCCGAGTCCTTGCAGCTACACATGGCCAACCGCGCTTATCAGCTTGAAGTTCGTCGGTACGACCTGGCAGCCAAGCTACGCTGCATGATCCACAGAGGAATGTCTTCCAAGGCAGCTCGCACCTTCCTCGTCAAAATGGGCCCAGCTGATCTTCGCCACGACCTCGAACTCCTTGGGTTAGCGGTTGACAATAATTTCAAGGTGGAGAAATCGAAGAATCGACTCGACGATCTTGATCCCCTGCTTGGTGAAACGTGGGACGTGAAGCTTAAGGACGACGGCCGCTACTTCTACGCAAACTTTGCTGAGTTTTCCCTGGACCTGCCGTCGCGATCCCTCCTCGTGAAAATTAAGTTCGCAGAGTCCACCTGCTCGTTTCGTCAAGACAGCTACCGCCAAGACACTGCTGCCGACTGTTGCTGATTGTTCAGCAATTGGCAAACTATCTTAGTTTGCCTCACAAACGGCTTTTTTAAAAGCCACCAAATGTAATAAAAGTCATGACCAACAGAACAAAAACCCTTTCCCTGAAATATCAACATTATCATCGCCAATCAAAAAAGAAAAACAGAAAGCGCTCGATAATTTCCATTTGTCCCAAGTCCGTAAATGTGCACCCTTCCACAAAATTGCACAGCGAATTAATGAACATTTCTTTCATTCTAGCTCGAAAATTTTCACTGTTCCACGACAAAAACAATTCAGTTCCCGCTCTCTGTGAGGTAGTTGCTTATTAGTCATTGTCAACGTCACAATGGTATCATCCTTTTCATACCCAGTCCCAGGCTCTCGGCCAAAAAGAATGAATTCACCGGTAATAGGTGGAGGGTTTAATTTTGTTACTGCATCAATGAAACCCGAAATACAAGCCATAAACTTCAGTAGAGATGCCAATGATGCTTTGTTTTGATAATACAGTGACCGACTGTACAAAGGTAAAGTTAGCAGTGAATACAACAAGATTGTTCGTATTATGAGGGGAATTGAAGTCAATGTCCGCAATGTTGTTTAACTTAATTATTTGACACAACCTTTGAACAATATACATGTTTATTATTTTCCTTATATTTACAAACATCACTTTGCTTTTTGAGACGATTTTAAACTGTCCTATTTACAGTTGGGTCATTGCTAATTCTCATACTAGCGAAAGTTTCATACGCCTTTTCCCGGAGCTGTTCTCTCTTGCGATTCTCTTTTGTTTCCTCACGGATTTGATGTCTGGTTTCTTTCCTTGACAAATGGAGGTCAATGGCTTTCCGTTAATAGTCTCTCTTCTCCAGGTCAGAAAGTTGTCGCCAGTCCTCTGCCATGCTTTGAATAGATTTGAGGAATGTGATCCTTTCTGTTCGTCCAGGACTCTGATTGTTTTGCACTCTCTAGAAGTAATGAAAAGTAAAAACATCAGACTATTTTCCTTGATATACTTTTTTTTAATATTCAGTAAAATCTCCCTTTTCTGCATTCAAAAAATACTACATTTGCCAGAATTCATTATCTCACTTATAATTTTCTTTCAGTCAGCAAAAGCATTTCAATTTGGAATTGAACGCTGTCATTGCATATTTAGCCTGAGCACGTATTTAGAGCCATTGGCGTATTGAGCAGATCTAGACAATTGCGAAATTCGCTGTTAAATTATTAATTCTTTCTTTTATATATTTTTCATTCTTTCGGTCGAGGCGGTTGGCTTCCTTTGATTCCATGAACGCGTCTCTTTTAAACAATACAGTTGACTTTTATTTATTGGTATAAAGCCTTCAAGACCACCATGCAATCGCATATTAATAAGAGGCACAAACATGTGAAGTTGTCTTTAGCTTCCCCAATGAGATTCTTTCAGATACGATTCACGCACCCTTATAAGTTTCGGACCTCCGCGCTTCCAACCTTAAAAGCGCCAACTATAAGCGAAAATGAAGCACGTTATTTTCATGAAGGGTCACATGACACGTGTAATAACAAAGTTCCTCGGGACTTTCCCGCGGTTATCGATACCTGTACAACTGATCTGATCTGAATTTTAACAGAATGAAAAACTCAAAAGATAAGGCAATTCGCGACTGACTGAACCATTAATATCTTCCAACCATGCTCATATTCCCTGGAAGAAACACAGTGGGCAAAATTGTGGTATTTGGGTTTTGTGCCACAAATGACACAAATCGCTGAAACAGGAAGCTTTTTCTTAGAAATCGAAGTTGAAAGTGCCACTTGAGAGGGCACAACACGGGATTTTTCCCTTTTCACTTCCATTAGGTAAACACACACACTGACGCACACACACTCGTAAGTCCTAAAGATAACAAATGTGCTTTCTGAGCGTAATTGATATTGACCGATCAGCCTAACGTGCAGCCATGTGAATCAAGTGATTTCGAATTAAAAACTGCCTAGTAATCCACGCAAAGAGGCCAAAGCTTTGCATTTGATATTCATTATCTAGATAAATAGTTTCAACGTAGGTAGTTTTACTTTGGACTTCGTCCACGAAGCCTGCTGTCAGATTCTCTTTACGATTGGAAAATTATTATCAAGAGGAACGCAACCAGTTAATACGGAATACAAGACAATTTCTATTTGTTTTTGAGTGTTGCGCACAATGAGTATCAATAGAATGCACTCGTGTATCATAAATTATGGATTTAAAGAGAGCGTACCAGGAGCTGTATTTAAGATTGAGTGATAGTTGACGAGATCGTGTAACCGTAGAAATCGCGAAAACGCAAAAAGCGGCCGACATTTTGTTACTTGGCTACAATCACTGCCTACAACAGAATAGAGTAGCACATTTAAGCATAGCCAATGATGGAATGACATTGGAAAGCGAACGCTTGTAGATGCTAAAACGAGACAGAAACACAGCGGAACTAGTACGAGCTGTTCATGAAAGGAGTCTCGCTGAAAACCGAAAACTGCAATCCTAACGCATAAAATTACATTTCCTATGTAGTCAACTCTCATAGCAATCGTTTATTATTTTCAAGCACAAATAAATTAAATTTTCTTTATCCCGATGTGTTAAGCTAGCTTTTGTAACAAAGTTATTTCAGATGCGATTCAAGTAATCTGACAACTCCTGACAACTTCAGACCTAAATCTCCCCTTCAAAAATGCAACCCATGCAAAAGTGAAACACGGAGCTGCCAGTGGTAATGAGGCGATCATTATCAAATGAGTTAATTCTGGCCTTAGCCTTATGTACGTTGTATTTTACTCGGAAATTTCTCAGAATATAAATTGAAGATTATAATATAGAACATAGCTCATTCCATTGCCAACCTCTTAAAACAGTCACGTGCTGTTCGTTATAGACAATCAGAGGTCTTTCGTTAAGTCTGTCGTGCGCGACAAAAACCGCAAGAAAAAAAAAATGGCCGCACGAGATCCTGTCGGCAAGAGGTGCGCGAAAGAAAGGACTACGGACCAAGCCATAGAGCTTGACCTTTTACCGCTGTCTGAATTTTTCAATCTAACCGTATCGTATCCAATAGAATTCATTATCTTGACGTCCTATCATTATTAACTCATAATTGCTAACTGACTTCCTTGTTAAGCTCATATCTTTGAACACTGATCTGATCCGGTAACTATGTCACGGTTCGTTTGCGTTTGTATCTTTATTGCAATTAAGTAATTTAACTAATCGCGCATGACAAGTGATCTCAGCACTTAATTATACTGGGAGTGCGAGCGAGGGCACGCGACTATTAAACAATTAGATTATGAGCTCGAGATTTCTATCGCGTGATAGTTGACGAGGGCGCAGCCCGAGTCAACTATCACGCATAGAAATCGAGAGCGAATAATCTAATTGTTTTAGTATAAATCTACTAGTCGTTCAAAAATTTAATCTAAATCCTCTTCAAAGACACTTCAAAAACACAAAGAAACGGCCCCTAGTGCGCGCTGCTACGCTACTCACTATCTATCACAGAATAGAACGTGGGTAGCGTAGCCAATCAGAGGACGTTATTCGTGATAGAACGCTAGTAGATTTATACTAAATAACAATTATTCCATGAGCCCGAGTTGGATATGAAGTGATAACATAACCAACGAGCGCGTAGCGCGAGTTGGTTATAATCACTTCATATCCAACAAGGGCGAATGGAATAATTGTTTTCAGTGTTTTAGAAAATTCTCAAACCGGGTTTTGCCGCCGATTTTTATTTCGGCCATTATAGAGGGCTGAAGTTGAAAACTTCGTGCGGAAAATTTTTAAACTTGGCGCACTATTTTCCTTATGACGTAAAACTTCGACTATTGGCTCATAGTCTGAGTTTTTTACCCAATCAAAAAGCTAGAAATGCAATAATCGGAGCTGAGAATTTACTACGTCAAATTATTCGTGTCATATTAGTTATGGTGAATGAGCAACGAAGCACCAAAGAGAAATACGAAAAAGTAAAGAGATAATTAGCGTGCAGCAGGGATACTGTTCGTTTACGTGCATGGTTTTCACAGATGTAACACACGTTTTCAGCGTTCGCAGGCTAACAGTTGACAGACAGTTGATTAATATAACAAAGTTATTTCAAATGCGATTCAAGTGACCTAACCTTCAGCCGGACTTCGGTCTCCCCTGATAAAACCATTACAGAAGTGAAACACACAGCTGCCAGTACTAAAGAGGTGATTATTATCAAATGAGTTAAATCTGGCCTTAGCTGGTTCATTAATAACAAATTTCCTCCGTGCTTTCCCGTGGTTATCAATTCTATTACTACTAGCCTGAACGGATTTTTTTTTTTATTTAAATGAAAAACCGCTAAGATGAGAGAACTGCTCGCGACTGACTGAAGTCAGAGGCATTGTATGATGCGAATATTGACAGGGAGGTTCAGGAATAAGACAAGAAGCAGGGAAACATAAAGCACGTCACCATGTATTAAAGTCAGCTCTAACAGAGTCGTAATAAATGAAGCACTGGACAGTATTTGAGTAGACTGCTAGTAGTCCCTTTCACGATAGTCGCGAAGGCCCGCGAAATAGCCGAGCGAAAGCGGAAAACTGGAGCGAACGAGCGGAGGGAGCGTGGGGAGAGGCGGGCAGAGAAAAAGAAAGCCTCCAGTCTCTTCTCGTGTTTTTCTCCTTGCTCCAGTCTCGCCGCGCTGTGCGCTATCAAGAAAGGGACTGCTAGCAGTCTAGTATTTGAGGTGTTTGGGCCACAATATGATGCCGGCAGAGAGCAAAGTGAAAGCGTGGGCAAGTTTTCATCATCTCGCGGATTTTCCCTTGTCAGTTTTATTGCATGCACTCTTTCTCTCTTTATGAAAATACACTTAATAAGAATATCAAGGCTGAAGATTTTGAAAAGAATATAATTTGTGTTGAAAATTTGTAAATACTATGCAATAAAATGTTTAAAAGTCCATTTCAGTCTAAACGGCAAAACTCGTGAAAAAGTAACAAAAACAGCACCAGCCGTTTGCTTGATGTTAATAACATTTCTGCAAGACGTTATGTGCGTCAAATTAGGCTTTAAGTTAGCCAGTCATACGATAAGTGCTAATCGTATGGCCCCCAAAATATAACAACACGCAATAACGGTTCTTCTAGCGTCCGTTTACAGAATGTTTAAGAATAAACATGCAGAGTAGGCAACATCCAAACACTTATACAGCGAAGCACAATCGAAGCCCTAAGGAAAAAAAATAACTTGAAAAGATGTGGGCCTGATAAAGCAGCTGGGAATGTTTTTTTTTTTTCAAATACTGATATAATACAAAAGTTCGGTTTCCGAAACTGACCTTCATCAGGGGCTGGCAAAGTTTAGTCAAAGTGGAAATGCAGTAGACATTAGGCCTGTAAACGAAAATAAAATAGTGGCATAACGAAAGCTTGCACTGGCCGGGAATCGAACCCGGGCCTCCCGCGTGGCAGGCGAGAATTCTACCACTGAACCACCAGTGCGTGTCTGAATACATCTATTCCTAACAAGGGCACTCTTGGTTTGGTAACCAACATAAAACTACAAAAGAAAAGACCTATCGTTGACTCGCTCGCACGCGTTTCCCGCGCTTTGAAAAGATGTGAGGCTGATCAAGGAACTTTCATCAGGGGCTGGGAAAGCCTAGTCAAGACGGAATGATATGGTTTAATATAGGTAAATAATGCGGATACATTATAGGCTGTTAATGGTAAACAAAGATAAAATAGTGGCGTGAAGAAAATTTGCACTGGCCGGGAATCGAACCCGGGCCTCCCGCGTGGCAGGCGAGAATTCTATCACTGAACCACCAGAGCTTGCTTGAGAACAACACCATTGCTGGTTTGGTAACAAACTTAGTGAAACCTAATTTTGATAAAAGAACATATTCTTTTTATTAACCAAAACACAACATCAGCCAGTTGAACAGGGAATTTAGTAAGTTTGCCGTCTTCAGTGCAGGAGAACAGCTTTTCTAATTAGATCAAATTGGGGAAAAAAAAACAAACCCAAAGGGGGTAACTGGGATTGAACCGGTGACCTCTCGATCCACAGTCGAATGCTCTTCCAATGAGCTATGCCCCTTAGACTATTCTTAACCTGCGAGAGTTAAAACTTGTAGACCGACAACAGACGGCGTATTTTTAAGAGATATTTTGTAAAAGTAATAGGTACTCTTTAGATGAAGCTCTGTAAACACGGAAAAAGTACTTTCTCGCTTTATTATATATTTCTCTAAAATACGCGCTAATCTTAAACGTCGCAACCGTGTCAGCTATATTTAAGCAATAGAGCACTTTTCCCGTGTTTATATAGCCTCATCTAAATACGAGGAAGACTGGGAGAATTCGAGACAGTTATGCAAACCCGAGACGTAGTCGAGTGTTTGCATAACTTTCGAGAATTCTCCCAATCCTCCGAGTGTTTATGTGAGGCTATATAAACACGGAAAAGGTGCTCTATTGCTTTTAAAAAAGAATTCTCAAGAATACGCGCGCATCTAAAACGTCACAACCGTTTTTACATACTCTCGTCTAAACAAACCAATGAGAGCGCGCGTAGTGGCTCCGTTATTTTATAAATTGTAATCTAAACACACCTATCGACCAATGAGCGCGCGCGTAATATTTCAGTTCTTATAAATACATATGTAGCTGACGAAATGCGCGGGAAACGTGTACGAGCGAGTCACGATTAGTTTTGGTTTTACTTCTGATTGGATGACGAAGTAGTGGCGGTTCTTTAAGCCTATCGCTTAGCGATGTATTACAACCAAAAGCAATGGACATGTGAATTACTTCGACACTCAAAACAACATAACTGCTCCAATTGATGAAACTTGAGACAGCTCTTTTCTTTAGTAGTTTTAAGTTTGTTACCAAACCAACAGTCCTCTTGTTAGAAGTGGGGACCTTCAAACACGCACTGGTGGTTCAGTGGTAGAATTCTCGCCTGCCACGCGGGAGGCCCGGGTTCGATTCCCGGCCAGTGCAAACCCGTTTTATGCGAATATTGCATTTTCGTTTCCATCAACATTGCCATTTCCATTTTGAAAACAATCGCCAGCCCCCTGATTAAAGTTAGTTTCCACAAACCAAAATTTTGAATCATGTTACCATTCCAAGCTACTTGGTCAGCCTCAGATCTTGTAAAATGTTGTTCATAAGGTCCGGTGTTTAATTCCCGGTCAGTGGAAACTTTTCTGTATGCAACTATTTCGTTTTCAACCTTATGAACTTGAGTACGCAGCCAACAAACACTTTAGCCAGGCACAATAGATCAAAATTTGAAAAGATGTCACTTGTGAAAGCAGCTGGGAATGGTTTTGTTTTGGGTTTGTGGAAACTGACATTTATCAGGAGCTGTAAAGGTTAGTCAAGATCGAATGAAATGGTTTGGTGTAGATAAATAATGGCAATACACGAAAGGTTGTTAAAGGTAAATGACAATAAAACGGTTATGTAAAGATAAGCTGTACTGGCCGGGAATCGAACCCGGGCATCCCGCGTGGCAGGCGAGAATTCTACCACTGAACCACCAGTGCTTGCGTTGCAAAATACGCTATTGGTTTGGTAACAAACTAAAAACTACTAGTCACTCTTGACTGTCTAATTTTAGTGCAATCTCTTCGCGCCAAAATTCAGGAGGTCAATTTCAAACTTTTAAACCATTTAAAACAAGTTAAGGCCCAAAAACTTAAACAATTACATGTAATAGGTCCTCAAATTACTTGAGACTCATCGCTGCAAATCCTTAACAGCGTAGTTACTATTCTACAAAATCTTCTGCTTTCCGACTCAGAGAAATCCATGCTTAGTAAGGGCTTGAATTTTGTTCCTATATCCAAAAAACTGGACGAATACAACTCAAAGCTTTTCTCCATGATAAAGAGGATGATTCTAACACCTCTGACAAAGATACTTTCGAGTCGCTTCAGACTCGAAAATCGACCCCAGTTGACGACCCCAGAGGGCCAATTCGCCTCTTTAGATTTTTTCATTAATAAAAATGCCGTCACGACATCAGTAAACTTACTTTCAATCGTAGCACCAAATGTTCCAACCTTTCTTCGGAAGAGAAGGCGGCGCTAGAAAATCTTGGCAAGCGCAGTGACATAATAGTCATAGCGGCCGACAAAGGCTGGGCTTTGGTTCTTTGGCGGGTCGAACCCTACCAAAAAAAAAACCTTTCCGGCAACTTAATGACACCTCTTCATATGCTAAAGTCGATAAAGATCTCACTTCCAATAGCCAACAATTCACAAACCTAACAACCCAGGTCGACCTATCGTCTCTGCCTCTAGTTGCCCTACCGAACTCATTTCCAGCCATTTACACAAACTTATGGCACCTATCGTCAGATCTTTACCGTCATGCGTTAAAGACAGTCGACACCCACTTCAAATTTTTCGTGATTTGAATTTCTTGGACGAAGAGAAACCTATTTTCACTATGGACATTACATCTCTTTACACCGTCATCCCTAAAGTCGAAGGTCTTCTAGCCCTCAAGCATTTTTTTTATTTACGCACTCGGAAACACTGTACCACCGTGGATAGTGCGAAATTTGACCTTTGGCCCAAACCTCTTCCGCGGCCGTGTCCGGCCAGAATATCACAAGGTGCCAAAGAAAGAAGCGATCGAGGAGTCGGCGGTGGAAAATGCTCATTTTCAGCGTAATGCGCGAGGATTTTCGAAGAAGAGACATTTGTGCGGGTGCAAGGATCATAGAGTCTTAACTGTGGGCGAAAAAATTTCCGATCGGATGGATTTTCTGGGCGCAAACGGCCTCCGAGTCGGAAACGGTCGAAATCTGAGTGTGCAGCCTTGACTCCGTCTTATGAAGGGAAGAACAGTGGTGGCATAAAAAGCCCAAAACAAACTAAAACAGCGAAAATAACGAAAAAGCACAACGGACACACAACAGGTGAGTTTGTTTTAATCATCTTACTTAAGAAACGTGGATATTTCATAGTATTTAGCGTTGTAAATCAACGATATTTTTTCCCCATACAACGTCTTATAAAGCGTTCAAATTCTCAACGGTTCTCGTGTAAACACCGCGTAAGATGAAAGGTCACGTTCCAACTCGCACAGCCGTCCGCGTGACGCCTATATGAATAAACAGATAATTAATTCTTCGCTTTCTCTAAACGTGAGCTTGGGACGCCTGTGATGACACGTGTAATAACAAAGTTCCTCGGGACTTTCCCGCGGTTATCGATACCTGTACGACTGATCTGATCTGAATTTTAACAGAATGAAAAACTCAAAAGATAAGGCAATTCGCGACTGACTGAACCATTAATATCTTCCAACCATTTTCATATTCCCTGCAAGAAACACAGTGGGCAAACTTGTGGTATTTGGGTTTTGTGCCACAAATGACAAATCGCTGAAACAGGAGGCTTTTGTTTTAGAAATCGAAAGCAATGAAGGGCGTGAGACGGGCTTTTTCCCTTTTCACTTCCATTGGGTAAACACACACACACTGACGCACACACACTCGTAAGTCCTAAAGATAACAAATGTGCTTTCTGAGCGTAATATTGATATTGACCGATCAGCCTAACGTGCAGCCATGCGAATCAAGTGATTTCGAATTAAAAACTGCCTAGTAATCCACGCTTTGCATTTGATATTCATTATCTAGATAAATAGTTTCAACGTAGGCAGTTCGACTTTGGACTTTGTCCACGAAGCCGGCTGTCAGATTCTCTTTACGATTGGAAAATTATTATCAAGAGGAATAATAATAATATAATGCAACCAGTTAATACGGAATAAAAGAAAATTTCTATTTTTGTTGTTGTTGCGGACAATGAGTATCAATAGAATGCAAATCGTGTATCATGAGTTATCGATTCGGAGAGCTTACCAGGAGCTGTATTTAAGATTGAGTGATAGTTGACGAGATCGTGTAACGCATAGCGAAAACGCAAAAAGCGGCCGCCATTTTGTTACTTGGCTACAATCACTGCTTACAACAGAATAGAGTAGCACATTTAAGCATAGCCAATGATGGAATTGCAATGGCATGCGCATTGGAAAGTGAACGCTTGTAGGTACTAAAACGTGATGGAAACACAGCGGAACTAGAACGAGCTGTTCATGAAAGGAGTCTGGCTGAAAACCGAAAACGGCAATCCTAGCACATAAATTACATGTCCTATGTAGTCAACTCTCATAGCAATCGTTTATTATTTTCAAGCACAAATAAATTAAATTTTCATTATCCTGATGTGTTAAGCTAGCTTTTGTAACAAACTTATTTCAGATACGATTCAAGTAATCTGACAACTCCTGGCAGCTTCAGACCTAAATCTCCCCTTTAAAAATGCAACCTATGCAAAGCTGCCACTGGTAATCAGGCGATCATTATCAAATGAGTTAATTCTGTCCTTAGCCTTATGTGTTGTATTTTACCCGGAAATTTCTCAGAATATAAATTAAAGTTTATACAGCACGTAGTTCATTCCATTGAAACAAACTCTTAAAACAGTCACGTGCTGTTCGTTAGAGACTATCAGTAGTCTCTCTGACTCTCTTTCGGTAAGTCCATCGTGCGCGACAAAAACC
Organism: Micromussa lordhowensis; assembly: GCA_964020085.1. Taxonomy (NCBI): domain Eukaryota; kingdom Metazoa; phylum Cnidaria; class Anthozoa; order Scleractinia; family Lobophylliidae; genus Micromussa; species Micromussa lordhowensis. The sequence goes on from OZ026601.1 coordinate 25,672,714, forward strand.
GCAATAAAAAACAATGGCCGCGCGAGATCCTGTCAGCAAGAGGTGCGCGAAAGAAAGGACTACGGACTAAGCTATAGAGTTTGACCTTTTTCCGCTGTCTGAATTTTTCAATCTAACCATATCGTATCCAATAGAATTCATTATCTTGACGTCCTATCATTATTAACTCATCATTGCTAACTTACTTTCTTGTTAAACTTATATCTTTGAACACTGATCTGATCCGGTAACTAGGTCACGGTTCGTTTGCGTTTGTATCTTTATTGCAATTAAGTAATTTAACTAATCGCGCGTGACAAGTGATCTCAGCACTTATATTGGGAGAACCAGCGAGGGCACGCGACTATGTGCAAATATTCGTGTCATATTAGTTATGATGAATGACAACATACCGAGCAACGAAGCACCAAAGACAAATACGAAAAAGCAAAGAGATAATTCGCGTGCAGCAGGGATACTGTTCATTTACGTGCATGGTTTTCACAGATGTAACACACGTTTTCAGTGTTCGCAGGCTAACAGTTGACAGACAGCTGATTAATATAACAAAGTTATTTCAAATGCGATTCAAGTGACCCAACCTGCAGCCGGACTTCGGTCTCCCCTGATAAAACCATTACAGAAGTGAAACACACAGCTGCCAGTAGTAGTGAGCTGATTATTACCAAATGAGTTAATTATCAATTCTATTACTACTAGCTTGAACGGAGTTTTTTTTTTATTTAAATGAAACCGTTAATATGAGAGAACTGCTCGCGATTGACTGAAGTCAGAGGCATTGTATGATGCGAATATTGACAGGGAGGTTCAGGAATAAGACAAGAAGCAGGGGAACATAAAGCACAATGTATTAAAGTCAGCTCTAACAGAGCGGAAATAAATGAAGCGTTGGACAGTATTTGAGGTATTTGGGCCACAATATGATGCCGGCAGAGAGCAAACTGAAAGCGTGGGCAAGTTTTCATCATCTCGGGGATTTCCCCTTTTCAGTTTTATTGCATGCACTCTTTCTTTTTTATAAGAATACACTTAATAAGAATATCAAGGCAAAAGATTTTGAAAAGAATATAATTTTTGCTGAAAATTTGTAAATACTATGCAATCAAATGTTTTTAACCGAACCGTTTAAAAGTCCATTTTATTCTAAACGGCGAAACTAGCCAAAAAGCAGCAAAATATCAACCAGCCGTTTGTTCTATACTAATAACATTTCTACAGTTATGTGCTTCAAATTAGGCTTTATTAATCTAGCCAGTCATGCGATTAGTGCTAATCGTATGGCCCCCAAAATATAACAATACGCAATAACGCTTCTTCTAACGTCCGTTTACAGAATGTTTAAGAATAAACATGCTGAGTAAGCAACATCCAAACACTTATACAGCCAAGCACAATCGAAGCCCAAAGGAAAAAAAAAAATTGAAAAGATGCGAGGCTGATAAAGCAGCTGGGAATGTTTTTTTTTTTCAAACACTGATATAATACAAAAGTGCGGTTTGCGAAACAAACCTTCATCAAGGGCTGGGAAAGTTTAGTCAAGATGGAAATGCAATAGACATTACGCCTGTTGATGGTAAACGAAAATAAAATAGTGGCATAACGAAAGCTTGCACTGGCCGGGAATCGAACCCGAGCCTCCCGCGTGGCAGGCGAGAATTCTACAACTGAACCACCAGTGCGTGTCTGAACACGTTATTTCTAACAAGGGAACTGTTGATTTGGTAACAAACTTAAAACTACAAAAGAAAAGACCTCTCGTTGACTCGTTCGCACGCGTTTCCTGCGCTTTGAAAAGATGTGAGGCTGATCAAGGAACTTTCATCAGGGGCTGGGAAAGCTTAGTCAAGACGGAATGATATGGTTTAATATAGGTGAATAATGCGGATAGATCATAGGCTGTTAATGGTTAACAAAGATAAAATAGTGGCGGGAAGAAAACTTGCAATGGCCGGGAATCGAACCCGGGCCTCCCGCGTGGCTTGAGACAACACGATTTGCTTGTTTGGTAACAAACTTAAGGCCGTTCGTGCTAATTGTTTCTGCGCATCCTTACTGCGCACGCAAATTCACGCGCCAAGTCATGCATCGAGCGCACCCAATAAAATGAACAATGATAGGGCAGATGGCCATAGCTATAAATTTGCCTGAATTCAACGTTCTTGGACTTTCGGTGACCCCGATTTTCCTTTTGATGGATCATTTTCTCTACCGATTTTCAAAGTTTAGCGAAAAAATGAAGAAAATCTACTGATTAGAAGTTTGAGTCGAATTCCGTTCCTTTTATTTCTTTGTTTCACTCCGTGCGGCGGTTTCCAATGCCTCTTGAAGGGTTACGTTTTTGTAAAAACGTTGGCATTATTTGGAATTATCAACGCAACGGATTCACTTACGCAAAATGCTACTAGGGTAGTTTGCCTCCGCTGATTTATCTTTGATATTTCAAGCTAAAATCCCTGGAGACCATGCTAATTTGCGAGCGCCAACTTTTGAGGATCAGACTAGTCTCCACACGCTTTATCTCTTAAACGCCCTATCTGAAGTTAGTGCAATTAAATCTTTGTCGTCCAATCAGAAGTAAAACCAAAGCAAATCGCTGACACACGTTTCTGCGCATTGCCTCAGCTGCAGATGCATTTATAAAATAACTAAAATACTATGTGGCTCTCATTGTTAGATGAAAGGATGTAAACACGGTTGTGACGTTTAAGATTCGCGCGTACTTTTAAGAAATAGTTTGATAAAATATTTCTCAGAAATACGCACGAACCTTAAATGTAAAATTGCTCTCGGTCGACAAGTTTTAACAGCTTTTTTCCCTCACGGGTTACGAATAGAAACTTAATTTCCCCGTTGCATCTAAGGGGGCATAGCTCAGTGGTAGAGCATTCGAGTGCAGATCGAGATGTCATCGGTTTAATACCGGTTGCACCAGATCATAGTTAGATCGAGAGGTCATCGTCACCTTTGGGTTTGTTTTATTTTTTTCCCCAATTTTACCTGATTAAAAAAGTTGTTCCCGGCTACTGAGGTCGGCAAATTTATTCAGTATACTCAGTTTAACTGGCTGATGTTGAGTTTCGCTTAATAAAAAGAATATATTCTTTTTTCAAACTTAGGTTTCACTGAACTGGAAAACCATTTTCACCTTCATGAACTTGAGTAAGCAACCGCCAAACACTTACGTTACTCAAACACAGTGGAAGACTTAATGAACAAAATAAGAAAAGATGTGAGTCTGATCAGCTAGAAATGGTTTCTTTCCAATACTAATCTGACCCAAAGTTTGGGTTTTTCGAAACTAACTTTCATCAGGGACTGGGAAAGCTTAGTCAAGACGGAATGAAGTGGTTTAATACCAGTGAGTAATACGGATACATCACAGGCTGTTGATGGTAGACGGAAATGAAAAAGTGGCGTGAAGAAAATTTGCACTAGCAGGGAATCGAATCAGGGCCTCCCGCGTGGCAGGCGAGAATTCTACCACTGAATTATCTTGTAATACTCCCCACCGACGCAGCACCACAGTTTCTTTAGAAACTTACCCCGGCCCCTTTATTACTACTATTGCTTGGTTTAAACAACTTGTGCCACTTCGCCATTCAATCGATCAGAAGTAAAATAAAATACAATCGTGACTCGCTCACACACGTCAGTTACATACGCATTCTAAAATAATGCTAACCTTCGAGAAGTCTCTCAACCCCACGAGTGTTTAGGTGAAGCTTTGTAAACACAAAAAAAATTACTCTTTAGCATTTTTAAAATTAAACTTTAAACGCTTTTTTTACAGTACTGTAATATGACCAAAAATTTGGGTTTGTGGAAGCTGATTTAACCTGTCCAAGGTAAACGAAATAAAATAGTTGTATGAAGAAAAATTGCACTGGCCGGGAATAGAACCCAGACCTCCCGCGTGGCAGGCGAGAATTCTACCACTAAACCACCAATTATAACTAGTGCAACTTTGTGATCCAATCGATCACAAGTAAAATAAAAAACAATCGATACTCGCTCGCACACGTTTCTGGCGCTTCGCGTCAGTTACATACGCGTTTGAAATAATTCAAATACTGCGCAAGACGCAGTCGAGGCTTTCATTACGTTTGAGAATCCTATGAACCCTATGTACAGAATGTTTTAAAACTTTTTAAAAAGATTCGTTTTATCATACTTATAAAACTTTGATAATGATAAAAAGTTCACCGTGCCCTCTTGTTTTTTAATTATAATGTCCTAAAACTGTAATTAAGTTATTTTTAGCATGTGGAACTGTTGGTATAGTAACCTTTTGTGTCAAATCGGCACTCTTACACCTCACCGTATCATAATTTTGGGCTTGTGGAAACAGACATTTATCATGAGCTGAAAAGCTTAGTCGAGATGGAATAAAATAATTTAATATAGATGGATAATGGTGATAGACAAAAGGTTCTTAAAGGTAAACAATATAAAATAGTTGTAGAAAGAAAAATTGCACTGGCCGGGAATCGAACCCGGGCCTCCCGCGTGGCAGGCGAGAATTCTACCACTGAACCACCAGTGCTTGCCTTGAATAGTAATTACTAGTGCAACTTTGTCATCCAATCGATCAGAAGTTAAATAAAAAAAACAATCGATACTCGCTCGAACACGTTTCCCGCGCGAACACGTTTCCCTGCTTTTTCCTTCTGATTATTTAGATTAAGCAGTTGCTTCTGCTT
>OZ026601.1:25682413-25727413 GCA_964020085.1 Micromussa lordhowensis
GATAACCATGTGACGTCACAACATGGCGGTCATCTCAAAAACCGGATTTTTCGTATTCACTTCGCTTTGCTCGTTATTTTTTCGATTATATTCGAGTAATTTACCTATAACTCCATTCGATAAGTGCCAGAATGGAAGGGGCCTCGCGTGGTTTGAAGATGGCGGTTGAAGATGGCGGTTGAAGAACATCGTAAACGGTATAAATGCTACTCGTAAAGTAAAACAGCGCTTGCAATTTTGCATCCAGATCAGGTATGTTTTTCATTTTGTCATTAGATTTAAGTTACTTGCAGATTTTTGCGGCAATCACAAAAAATATGTCGTTAATCTTCATGATATATTCTTGGGATTTAACTTATCTTTAGTGTTGTTCACGATCTGTGAAAAAAGTGCACGGGGCTATTTTGATTTGCGATGTGTTGTTCGTAACGGCGGCCATATTTACATCTGTAATTGATGTGTTCCTAGGTATTGAGATGGCGGATGCGGGTACCCACAGAATTAAAATAGCAAATCTATGTCGATTTTGTGGCAAGACTGCGTCTTCAAAAAAGACGTTCGCAAGACCCAAAGAAAAATTAAGCTTGAATTCGAACGACATGGTGTCAATGTTGAAAACGACGACAACGACTTTATTCATCCCCCTAATGTTTGCCTGACGTGTGACGTACGCAAGGATAATCGTGCTCAAATAAGCATTTTGACGAGTGTGTGTCATGCAGAGGTCGGTACCAGCAGTACAGTTTTACAAAGAGATGAGAAGCTTGCACCAAGGTAATGCAAATAACATGTATCACTCCTCACCACCTCCAAGCATTGTTTTTTTGAAAACAACTGGTCAAATATTTGTGGTCCAATGTGGGCATAGTGAAAAAATACCCCACAAGTAGGGGCTGAAGAGTGGGTAGAATATCCCATACATGTACTATGAAGAGAAAGCCCTCCTCCAGTCATGATAAAAGGAAAAAATTCTTTTAATTTATTACATAGCCTGAAATGTGAGTCATCTCCCGCCCTCAGCCTAATGCCCGGGCGAGAGACGCCTGAACTCTGAGCGTTATAATTCCGTCCGCTTACGTCACGTCGTAATTTATGACAATTTTTCATAAATTTGTATTTTCCGGAACTGACATCTTCCATTTTTACGTTAATGCGTGTTATCGACGCACCAGCTCGGCGTGATTCGACGTGGGGACGTCCAGCTGATACAAGCTGAAATTGAGAATTTTCCGTAAAATCATTTTATTTTGAACTTCAATCCATGCACTGCTGGAGAGTTTATACGCGGCACGAACTGTTCTGTTTGTTTTTCGTCTGGCAATGCAGCACAGAATCGTTTTTCGTTTCATTTTATGTAAGAATGTTATTTTTCAGCTACCAAATATTCTATTGCACTACCACCGTTTTCGTTGATACACGACTTTGGAAAACAAAACGGAAACATTTCCAAAATTTCCGTAAATAATTGCGTGTTATCGACAGATCGGATCGAAATCCACCGATCACAGCCACTAGTGTGACCTTCTGACCTTCTTTATGTCATGCTAGCGGGCTGTGATTTTCGATCCGATCTGTCGATAATTAACACACAAGATTGTCGGAAATTGTAAACGTTTCCGCGGCTGTTTTGTTTTCCAAAGTCGCGTATCAACGGTGGTAAGAAAATCAAGAAATCTACTTTATAGGGAAAATATGTAAAAGAACACACTGAAAACCAATTACGGCAAGGTAATTACACCTCCAACCACTGGAAATAAAGTCAATTATCTTGACTTGCTAAAAAGTAAATCATTCGGCTCGAATAGGTTTAGGAACGTTTTTCTTGGATTTGAAATGTTAACCTAAGGAATCAGGTCAGGAAAAGCGGACAAAAATAATTTACGAGCATTTACGGTAGAGCAGTCGAACGTAATACCTGAAACGATTTGTAATTAACACGTTTGCCGACGACACACGCAACCTGATCTCTTTCAAACCAATAAGAAACTTGTATCTATCCTGCACAAACTGAAAACCAATCAGAAATTACTTTATATCTCAGAAGAAGTAAGTGACGTCACCGGACGGAATTATAACGCTCAGAGTTCAGGCGTCTCTCGCCCGGGCATTTGGCTGAGGGCGGGAGATGACTGACATTTCAGGCTATTTATTACATTACTCAGCATTTTTTTATATGTGCATGTGCAGACACCCAAGACCTTGAATTTTTTAACGACATCTGGGCGCTTGCATTGGATTGTCAGCAATGCATGTAGAAGTGCTGCTTATTATTGGCTGGCTTAATCTTACTTAATTTTAATTACATTGACAGCAAATGGCTCAAGAGATTAGAGGAGGCAAAGATTGACAGTTCAAAGAAACAGTGTCTCATCGATGATTGCTCTGCTAAAACTGACGATGCATTGCTCTTGCGTAATGAGGTAAATGATCGAAAACTGTAATTAAGATGTACACATTATTTTAAACTTGAACGTACAAAGCATGGTTGACAATGATGAAGAATTGTGTCTATAGCAATGTCAAGAAGTTTCAGAGCCTTGATAAACTGCAAATTTTAATTTTAACACTTAATTTTTTTCCAAATATTTTTGTGTTGTATTAGATGTATGTTCACTGCAATCTTTCCTGCATAAAATTTTTATCTGATGAAAGTCGCTGAAGTGACTGTCTTATGTTGAAAATTCTTTATCAACGTCAAGCCCGATTTGTATGTTCATGTTTTATACAACAGGCTGTTCCCTAACACAAACCAAGGAACTACTTTAGTTGGCCTTTAAATTTCTGCATGGTCATGTAGATTTTTTAGTTTCAACTTTTGATTGTTGATGCTCTTTATGTAATGCATTATGCAGAGTGTACAGCTTACAAAGACTATACCAGGACCACAGTTAAGTGTCTGACTGATAGAGGCAGTCTGTAACAGGGAGAGAAATACCAGTACTTACATGTACGTATTGGCCAGAACTTTAACTTCTGTCCATAATTACATGTATGGGGTGTAATTGTAAGCAATGTGTCTACAAGCAGCAGTTTACTGTATTATGAAGAAGTTATCGCACTGCTACATGTAACTGTGGAGCCAGGGGATTAAGGATTAAGAATTACTGTAATTGTGAAGTACTAAATTATTGTTTTTGTTCTTGTTGTTGTAAGTTGTTAATTGATATTCATGGACACCCATGGTACACAAATTAGTCCGCTTCATCATTGTGATGAATTAACCTAACGTTAAATGTCACTTAGTGGATACTTTATATGTAAGTGTCGGGCCCTGTCCTACTTTTTCTTTAACTGTTTGAGACTGACAGTTAGAGAAACCTGTACAAGACTACCACTCATTACTAAATTGACTTTCATCAGTAATTTGAAGCAGTATTAAGAAATGTCATAATAATTAGAAAAGTTTTTTTTTAGTTTTGACTGATTTTGAGTGCTTTGCCAGAAATTCCGAACCACGAGTGGCGTTACATAGGTCGCTACATTCAATGTTGTGATTGGCTAACGGCTTTCTCGTAAACAAGTTGCCGGCAAGCAAACTTTGAGCCGAAAACATAAAGATTAATCGAAATAATTATTTCATTTCTACGATGATTTCACTAAAAGAAGCTTTTTAAAAACTCTACCGATACTCTCTTGTTTTCTCCCTTTCGATTTCTTATAATAGGAAGCTTTTCCAAGTGGTTTTGAGTAGCCGTAAATCAGATCGGGAATCATTTTCGATCGGTGACTGATATGTCACACAGTACGAAACCCCCAAGGGAATCCAAGTCCCAGGCTCTATCTAGTTCAAAAACTCGCTAAAAGAAGCCTGGAGGATAGCTTCAAAGCATATTCAAAATGACGGTTAAGTTTAGTTATGAAAAGCACACTTGCCGCGGAGAAAACAGCTCGCGTACGTTGAGTGTTTGGTGTGAGCAATTATGTAAACCGTACAGACAAAGATGACAAGTTTTCGGGAAATTCAAGCATCTTTAAATGGAAAAACCGCAAGATATCCAACTCGAAGAGAGCCAAATGTTATGGACATTATAAGCACTACATGTGGTCTCAAAGTTCCACATGGGGATCCATGATTTCATTCATTAGCAAGCTGAAGAAACTTTCAAAAAGAGTCAGTGGTTTACATGAAATTAAAAGGTAAGTATGGCGGATCCTCGTAGTTTATTGTGCGATTGTTCAAAAGCAAAAACCGCAAGAATTATAGTAAGTTCGGTAACGAAACCAATTCCAAATTAAAGGTATTGCCACAACGAAAGGACTTTGGATGGGGACAGTGAAACTCAGTCACCTTTATCTCTCCAGCGATTGATTAAACGATCATTTCCATACATTTTCCTATAAATAAGAACAAAGCATATGGCAGCGTTTCGTCACGCTTCGCAGGGGGTAACGGTTCGGAATTTTTGGCTATAACGGTTATTGTCATGTGGTTTCTTCTTGGGAAGTCTCAAATTGTCTATAACAAAGCCACATCTCTAGACTTGTCACTTTCAGTTTAGATTCAAATCTAAAACATTCTAGCCCACCTGCTTAAATAACAGCTGGATTTGTTTTGTGTGTCATTTGTATGTGTAACTCTGCCATAAACCATTAGTTAACTAATCACTCATTCATTCATTGTTCTAGTTAGGAAACTGGCTGTTATCCTTAATTGGGATGTGTGATCCCAAGGAAGATGCTGCAGTTTCATGGAAAAACTATGAGGAAGAGGAAGTGCTGGCATGGGCGAATCAAGCTTCGAAGAGAGGGGTAAGTCATTATCCTTACTCATTGTAGAGTTTTGGATGTGTTTTCATGCCTTACCTACTGAAAGTAGAAATTAAGTCATTCCAGTGAAACTGAGCATGTACATCAACTGTACAAGGACAGTGCGATCTGGCCTTAAGTGACCATTCATTTGAAAGCTTTTCAGTACTATTTTTCTGAGTTGCATCTTCTCTGTGAATGTTTAACAGTACAAGGTTTTGTACAAATTAATCATGTATAAATTTGAGAGCTTGTTTCCTAATTTTAGAAACCCTAAGGATTGAAATTGCTGATACTTTAAACTTGAATTTTAAACTTCTTGTCTTGGCTCTCCGCTTTGAACATAGTAGGAACTTGTTCATTGCCAATTTATTTATTTATTTATTTATTTATTACAATCAATGGATTAAAAAACCAAAGGATGAACTGTAAAAGAGTCCCAGACCCCATATATATAATAATCTCAAGATGAATTCACTGTTACTGTTTCGTTTCTATTTTATACAGATTGTTGAACAAGCAGCTTCGCCAGATAGCAAGAAAATGAAGCCTGAGTGAAGCTAGACATGATAGAAGCTATCATTTTCGTATCAATAAACAACGCTTTTGTGAACAGAATAACTGTTGTCTACCTTCGCTGTGTCATTTTATTCGGAACAAATACTATACGGTGTCCATCTGGAAATGAAATAATTTCGCAGTAGTTTTGGACGAAGACAGTTTTCTTCCAACCTATTGTGAAGCAAACATAGAATTAATTCAATGAAACTGTAACTCCTTTCATCACAGCGCCTCGCGCCTCGTCGGCCGCCATATTGAATTATACACTGTTGCTACCAACTTATGTCACGTGGACGAAACCTTGTGCAGCGATTGGTTAATGGTTTGTTTTGGTCGAGGTTATCAAAACTGCTAACGATCCCGGACTGAAAACCGCCATATCCATCACTACTGGGAAAGTTTCGGACTGCCTCATTGGAGTTCACGTTTCCGTTAATTCCGTGAAATCCGTTATATCCACCCTCATTGTGAAAGACTTTGGCAAGGTATAATTTTGATACCAATTTTCCGTAAATTCCCTAAGAACCGCTATAGCCACCCCAACACAGGACTTTCCGCAGAGTCGAACTTGCAGCTGCTGTGGATTTTAGAAGCTGGAATATATCGTGAACAAATCTTTTTGTATGTTGACGGATTTTACGGATTTTGCGGATTTTATGGAAACAGAGAATGTTGTCAGACACTAATGCTGCTCAAATTCCACACATCAAATTGTTAACACTTTGTTGGCTATGTAACTCCCGCTGGAGTGGTTTGATTTGTGTATAAATCAAGTGATTAACGGCCCACTTCAACCTTATGTGTTTTTTATACTAATTTTAACATCCACCTGGTATCATTTAAGCAAATGCTTATGCTCTTTTATCACACTTGGGTTTTACTGAACTGAAAACAATTTTCAATCTCATGAACTTGAGAATGCAACCAACATTTTAGCTTTTGAAATTGAAATGAGTTTATTCACAATAAACTACTAATGTACATAATAAAAAGTGCAAAGCACATGGGCCTGGCCCCTCACATAGAAATTCCGTATTAAAATAAAAACCTAGAGTATTACTTCAGCTTCACACTGTCAAATATAATGTTCAAGAATGTCTCTGTCCAACTATAAAATTAACTAAACTAGAGAAGAACATGAAAAGAAGAGTCGGCAACTTTACAAAGTGTAGATTTTCAGGCGGATGCAAAATCGGACTGCGACAAGCGAAAGTGATCTAAAGATATTCTTTTCCGGATATCTGTTTTAATGTAGCGAATAATAGCCTGGGAATCCTCATGACCATTATGAAAAGTGGCTTTATTTCGGAATTTCCAAATTCCGTAAAGAGTTGTTTTAATCAGAAATCTGGCCAAGCGTGCACTCTTAGCGTCTGCACGGGGCCATTGGAAAAAGAAGACGGAAATGCAGTTAGGTAGAAATGTCACACCAAGAAGAGAAGACAAAAAAGGCGAGAAGTGTGACCAAGCGGCCTTCACGCGGGAGCAATTAAGGAAACAGTGGTCGATTGTTTCCTTTCGAGAGCACGACGCACAGCAATCGAAGTTAATGTAGCCCCAAGTTTTCAAAGCATCGCGAACCTTAACCGCGCGTAATACAATTAACCAAAGTAAATCATTTTTGAAATTCTCACAAAACTCATCACGAACAAGTGACCAATGCCGATCCAGGTTAAAACCAATAGTTAAAAACGAGACCCAATGTCGGTGAATAACGGGTGAGGATGACTTTTCCTTAAGTAGAGTGTAATAACATTTCTTTGAAGTAAAAGCAAAATTGCGCCAGTCTTGGCAAGACAAGATCTTGCGGAGACTGCTCAAAACAGAAAGGCAATTCGAATAAAAGGGTGTTAGAAGTTGAGCACTCTTGGCTGAGAGATTTTTTTAGCTTTTGAAATGAGTTTATTCACAATAAACCACTAATGTACATAATAAAAAGTGCAAAGCACATGGGCCTGGCCCCTCACAAAGAAATTCCGTATTAAAATAAAAACCTAGAGTATTACTTCAGCTTCACACTGTTCAAGAATGTCTCTGTCCAACTATAAAATTGACTACACTAGAGAAGAACATGAAAAGAAGAGTCGGCAACTTTACAAAGTGTAGATTCCCAGGCGGATGCAAAATCGGACTGCGACAAGCGAAAGTGATCTAAAGAAATTCTTTTCCGGATATCTGTTTTAATGTAACGAATAATAGCCTGGGAATCCTCGTGACCATTATGAAAAGTGGCTTTATTTCGGAATTTCCAAATTCCGTAAAGACTCGTTTTCATCAGAAATCTGGCCAAGCGTGCACTCTTAGCGTCTGCACGGGGCCATTGGAAAAAGAAGACGGAAATGCAGTTAGGTAAAAATGTCACACCAAGAAGAGAAGACAATAAAGGCGAGAAGTGTGACCAAACGGCCTTCACGCGGGAGCAATTAAGGAAACAGTGGTCGATTGTTTCCTTTCGAGAGCACGACGCACAGCAATCGGAGTTAATGTAGCCCCAATTTTTCAATGCATCGCGAACCTTAACCGCGCGTAATACAATTAACCAAAGTAAATCATTTTTGAAATTCTCACAAAACTCATCACGAACAAGTGACCAATGCCAATCCAGGTCAAAACCAATAGTTAAAAACGAGACCCAATGTCGGTGAATAACGGGTGAGGATGACTTTTCCTTAAGTAGAGTGTAATAACATTTCTTTGAAGTAAAAGCAAAATTGCGCCAGTCTTGGCAAGACAAGATCTTGCGAAGACTGCTCAAAACAGAAAGGCAATTCGAATAAAAGGGTGTTAGAAGTTGAGCACTCGGAGAGGAGTTATCCCGAAGGAAACGCCACTCCGGTCGAATTGGACATAGCTTAGCCCCGAAAAAATACTTAATGAGATAAAAAGACTTTGAATCGGCATTGGAGCAATTAGAAACTACGGATGCTAACTTTAAGGCATCTGCCTTGATCTTAAAGTTAATGATGCCTAGACCGCCCTTTAGGAAGGGCTGATGACACGACTGTCGGCTGACGGTCTCCATTCGGCAACCCCATAGGAAAGGCCAAATCAAATTATTTACCTCCGAAATAACCAATTGAGGGACAGGAAGAATAGTAGCTAGATACAGGAGTTTGCTAATTCCTATTGTATTCACAATCAGGGACTTGCCCACCAGGGATAAAAAACGAGATTTTCAAAAATTAAGATGATTTTCTAACTTCTTAAGCTTTGGCCGCCAATTGTCAGACTCTGCGTTCTGTCCGAAAACAACCCCTAGAATTTTCATTTTTGTTACCCATGTGAGGCCAAACGTCTGGTCAGCGCGAGAGCGCCACGCGCCCAGCCACATGGCCTCTGTTTTGGATACATTGAGTTTCGCTCCGGATCCCCTCTCGTACACGTTGATTACGCGAAAGAGGACTGCAAGAGAATAAACATATTTGACTAGACTAGTCGTGTCATCAGCATAAATACTTACTTTATATTGAGACCCGTTAGCACCAGGTAAGAGAAAGCCTTCAATTTGGGAGCATGAACGAATTTGACATGCAAGAGTTTCAACGCAAAGAATATATAGCATTGGGGAAAGGGAATCCTCCTGGCGAACGCCGCGAGACAAAGGGATCGGCTCTGTGAGCCATTCATTCACAATAACGCGCATATTAGCACCTTTATAAAACGTGTTAGTAGTGTAGGAAATGGGGGAACTAGGACATTTCTGGATTTTACGCATCTCAGCGTAGTTAGTGTAAAAATCTGAGTCTAAAATATATGATATAATACACTAAAACAGCGTAGTTATGCGTAGGTAGCGTAAGTAGCGTAGATATCGTAAAAATTAGACATACTATTTTACGCACAAAAATGCCTAAAATGCGTAGGATAGTGTAGGATATAGTAAAATTTAGATTGTTCTCACGATGCTGATTTTTAAGACATTTTAGCGTCATACATCTTTAAATATTTATCAACAATTGGACTATTATCAATCACAAAATTGTCAACACTTGTCATTTGATTAATTAAACTTTCTCGGTTAAGATCACCTGAGCGCATCGCTTCTCGAATCATTATTAACAAATGCTGGTAACTTTGATAGGCATAGGTACAATTTTGAATTTTTAAGTCTAAACCTTTGTGTTCCATATATCCTTTAACTAATAATGCCACTGTACTAATCGCTATGAGACTGATACCACCAGTAGCAATAGCGCTAGCAATTCCACCTGAAGCGGTCAGAACAGAGAGTGAATTACCAATGAATTTGAGCAATTTGAATCTTTTGTAAGCCATTTTGAAAGCCCAACATTTCCTATGATAGCTTAGATAATAAGACTTTAGTTCGTCTACTTCATCAGTCGATAATTTGTCTGAAATATGATTCCAATCGAAAATATTCTTTTTAGCCACCATTATATTATTTTTATTATATTTATAAATTAAAAACAATTTGATCGCTATCATAGCCCATTTGGATTAATTCATCATATATTTTTTCAGTTTGATCACCTTGAAGGTTTACAGTTTGGTCTCTAATAAAACCGTTACACGCTAACTTTTTCTTCCAATCTTTTAAATTGAAACCTTCAAACTTTTCAAAAGATGTGATTGATTTTTTTCCCCTCTTTTCGAGAGAAATTTTAATAAACTTTCTACTTTCATCTATCAAAGAAGATAAACTTTTGATATCCATCTATTCTTTGGATAAGATAAATTTTTCTAAAATGCGTGACAAAAAATGACAAAACCCTGGTCGGGGGTGCTCGGTGGCTGTTACTTGCCTAGTCTCGGCTAGGACTTTCGCGCCGCTGACAAGGCGGCTGTCGCTCGCGTGTTTGAGATCCCGAAAGACCTCTGAGCACCCCCAGTTATCTACTGGGCCGGGACGGGTTCACCCGAGGGTTATCACCGTAGACGGTCTCACCCTACTATCCCTAACAAGCGCCTGCACGTGCCGTATCAGGATTCAGGGGCGGCCATTCCCCACCTCCAAAAGCACCACCATTTGCTCGCTGTTTCTCTACTCAATTCAATTGGAATATTTATATTGCACCAACCCGGTTTTCTCGAGCATGTGGTGCACTTTTTTCCATCCACCCACGCTTCACATATAAGACACGGTTCATCCACCCATGCGCATCAGGCAAGCCATTAATTTAGCGTGGGTGGATGAAGCGTTTCAAATATCTGACGTGTCTGAAACTCATTTGCATCAGACACGCTTCATATATTTTCATACTAGACATCAATTTCGATCAATAAGTTTACCATCGCGTGTGTTACAGATGAATTCGATGTTTTGCTTCGAAAATTGATCGTGTCACCGGCTCGTATCGTAATCGGATCGCTGAAAATAGTCATCTTTGACCACTCATCCGCAGGTTTGATAATTTTTAAATCTTTATCAGCACCATTGTGTACTAAGCCGACGATCACTTCAGATGCTTGCCTATTGCCCGCGCAAACACAAATGCTGCCACGAACTATTTTACCGTCTACAGGACTAGGCCAACCATATTGCTTATTTCGCTCACATCCATTACCGAAACTCCATTGGAGTGTACTTTTAATCAGTGGTCCATTCTCTTCTGCATAGACTGTGATGAACGGGTGGACAGAGGTATTTGTACTTTGCGTCTTAGTCTCTAAATCATTGTAATCGACTTTGCTTTTTAATGCATCATTGAATTCGATTGCTAAAGTTCCTAAATCAGTAATTAAAGCGTAATCCTTTAAAGCTGATGAGTTAGTCTTTTTAGCTAGTTCATTGTTAACGTATGTAGTTGCTGCTTTTGTCTTTAATAAATCAGATACGAAACGTTTAGTGGTTGCGTCGTGATCATTTATTGGAGCGGAAATGTTAGTTAATCTCTTGTTTTGTAAATGGAAATGGTTGTCTGGAGTTAATTTTAAGCCTATTCCTTTTTTAACCTTTTCTACTTTTCCTGTCGTTGATGGTTTTTCATGTTGCCCATTTGTAAATCCCATATATATTTATATTATATAATAGTTCCTTCGCTCTTCTCAAATTCTTTTATTAACTGATAAGCTTGACTGGTATTATCATAAATATTTTTAGTTATTAATCCTCTCACCTTAGTGAAAGGATTATCTTCTACATTTACTCTTCTTATAGTAGTATCTACAAAAGCATTACCCACATTAATTGGAGCACTAATTCCACTAAAAATTATATTCATAACTGTGCCTTTTACCCAAATCCAAAATAGGACTTGCTTTCCTAAAGAATTATTTGGAATATTAAATGATCTTAAAGATGGTTCATCTATTGTAGGATTACGTGAAATTACTACTTTGCTTTTATCAACAAAAATAAATACACCTCTTGTATTCTTAATATCAAAATGTACAGCCATTACATTATTAGTAATTGCACTATGCTGGAAGACATAATAAAAAGTAAAATCACCTGTGTTATCACCAGTAGTTACAAACGCATATGTATTTGGTGTTCTACCTTCATTACTATCAGAAAAATACAAATCTTTTATTAAAGAAATCTTTGAATCATTACTTAATATATATTTTACTATTAATTCTATAACATTTTTATTTTCATTAATAGTAGGATTTTCTTTTGCAATTTCACTATTTACTTTTGCAATTTCACCATCAACATATTTTACAACATTATCTTCTGTTTCATTCAGTTGTTTCACATTAACAGCATCACCGTTTTCATTCCCATCAGATAATCCTTTTATCTGACGATTACCCATATCTATAGGTGCTTCATAATTAATAACTTTGTTTCTGATGGTATAGAATCTATCCCAAATTCGTGGGTCAACGTCATTCTGATGACCACTTACACCATAAACAACTACAAAGATGTTTGTGAAAAAATCATAAGTTTCACCACTCCTGTACTTTAAAGTTAAATCAATATCTAAATCAATAATCCCAATGTTTCCATATTTATGAAAATTGATAATTGTTCTACTATGATCAGAAAAAGTATTTGTATTATTACGTGATACATTCAAAGTTTCGGATACAGCGTTAACAACCACTTCATCTTTATCCACTTTATTACCATAATACATTTCAAAAGCTAATGTATACTCACCTAAATCTAATGATTTTAAATCAATAGTTAATCGAGTACTATAATAATGGATGGAATCATCATACTTAATTTTAAATCGATAAGTCTCTCGTTTAATTTGATAAAAATCTCTATCTTTTTTTCCAGCTTTAGTAATATCATCATCATCTTCTTTAAATAGGTCATCATCCATAACAAAAGAGAATTCATTCTCTTGTCGGTTTGCTTTAATATTAAGTGCTTCTGCTTCACTCACTTTATCTTCTATCAAAGAGTTAATAACAGCGTTATTATCACTAATTGTCCTATTAACATAGTTAACATTGGAAGCGTGAAAGCTATCTGATGAATTTGGATCTTTCAAACGGATAATGCTATGATTGGCCATATCGAGATCTCCTTCCATGGGATAAGGATTTTTCCTGTTAAGAGCTGCTGCAGCGACATCATTTATTTGTCTTTTTAGTTGACCTCTCTGTCCGTGAAAATACCCAAAGTTAATAACATCATTGGATTGAGCATTTTGTGCTGCTTGACTTGAGTCATCTTCAACAAAAGGTTTAATATTTCTAATAGAATTTCCTCCCATATCGAGATTTCCTTGCATCCCTCGATCACCAGTAAGGGGCAGATATGTAGACTTAGCTCCTCCAACAGTTAGGGCTGCATCGTCTGCTGAACTACTCCTAATTCCAGTGATAGCATTATCACCCATTTGGAGAGTACCTGTCATAGCACGTGAACCATCCAATTTTAATACATCTGTAGGTAGCTTACTTATTTCTGCTAAGACAAATGCCTTGGAGACCAAATCATTTGTATCAAAAGTATTGACACCATATGGTTCAGTATTTCTTATCCGTTTACCTTTTAAGTCATAGTCATCACCTTTTAATTTTAAAAAGTTTTCATTGACATAAAGTTTATTAACAGCCATTTTAGAATCTTTTACATAATTAGGGTAATCAATGATTGGGACATCATCTTGAGTCTCTAAATCTGTTATTTTATTGTCATTCATCTTGAGATTTCCAGTCATAGCACGAGAACCATCTACTTTGAGATAAAGACTTAAATCAGACTGTGGTATGGAAGCAATTTGACTTTCTAAATAAGTCTTTGTCACAGGTTGCTGCGGCCCAGTTGGAATAGGTAAGCTAAAAATCCTATTTCCATTCATAGAAAGATTACCAGTCATGTTTTGGCTTCCGTTTAGGAGTAATACTTCTGACCTATCTGCTTTTCTAGAAGATAAATCATTAATAGCAATATCCTGTTTAGCGTCTTCATCGTCAACATATTCTTTGCTTGTTGCATCTTTAGAGTCAGTAGGATTACCAATATTGATTATCTTTTCATTATTCATATTGATCGGTTCAAAATTTAATATTGTTCCTGAAAAATCAGTACTTTTAACATTAAATAATCTATGATCATAACTAGTCCTTTGTATTCCTTTGACACATCTACTAAAAAATAGAAATTTAAAATTAGAGTTACTGGAACCATAATATCGAAATTGTAAACGGATGTTCACATCTCTTTTAGAACTATTAAATATTATGTAAGCTTTTGCGTAATTGCTAAACCAATCATGACTAAAATCAATTATGTTTGCATTACCAGTGACATTTGTAACTAATAGCCTATCTGAATCACCATCTGTAACTATATTTGTTCCATCATATCCAAATATTTCAAAAACGATAGAATAATTAGGATCTATTTCTAAATTGTTCACTAGTTTAACAGTAGAATAAGCATAACCAGATTGCGTCCCTTCTCGAGGCGCTTCTAATAGTTCAAAATGATCAGTGTGCCCAGGAATAGGTATAGAGACTTTAGTACATTCTGCTTTATCACCAAAATCTTTATAAAAAGTAAAACTAGGTTGCAAATGATAATTTGTCCTATGATCTGTTGTCATCTCCTTTAATTGTTTTAGAGGTACAGCATCATTATCATTAGTAGCATCTTCTAAATCACTAATCTTATGATTATTCATATTTAAATGACCAGTCATTGAAGTTGTTCCATCTCTTTTCAGATAAGGTGACAAATCAATAGCTGGTAGGTTATTATCTACATACTCTTTTGTTGCTGCATCATTATTATCGATAGGAAGGGCTACTTCAGTTAATCGCTTACTATCAATATCAAAATTACCATCATCAGTTAGACTAAATCCAATTCCAGGTAAACCAGGATCACCTTTTTCACCTCTTCCTGTTGCTGATGTTGATTCAAGTTGTCCATTGCTAAAACCCATATATAATATACTAAATTAAATTTCTTCTTCTTCTTCTTCTTCTTCTCGATCTCTTAAGTAATCAGAATCTAACATTTTGAGATTTTTAATTAATAATAATATTTCATCAGAAATAGATTCGTTGTATTTTTTTTCAACTTCTTTTAAACATTCTAGTTTACTAGTAAGATTCTCTAATAAAAAATTTATCTCATTAAACACATTAAATATTTCGTGTGTTAATCTTCTCGGCAAACTAATTCTATCCATCCTATATATTTTCATTGAAATTTTTTCTGATTGTCTTTTTTGTCTTATCAATGTACGCAAAACTATAAGGCTCACTAGTCGCACTCTCGAATCGCTTCTTAGGTACATTGACTTCTTTACACATTCTTGCTGTCTCTGCATTACTTGGAGAGTCAAAAATACAAAAATGAGAGCAATTCAACCTGATGTCTTTGGGAGTGAGATAATAAGATTGACTTAAATAGATTACACTGCAATTTTTATGACGGCCACCAATAAAATATTCAATGAGAGGTTTTTGGTTTCGTTCACAAGCAAAGTCATCAAAGATAACTATTTTTTGATTATCGTGGTCTAGGCTTTCCAGAGGAATGACATCACCATTACTCTCTTCTATGACATCATAACCAACCTCTTCTGAAATGGGTTGAAATGTTTCTAATAGTTGTCTGTACTTTGGTTGCTCAAGATTTTTTGAAAACAAGTAAATCTTATCATAGTAGAGTAGAGGATTACAAAGCATATGCATGAGAACGTTAGTTTTACCACAACCGCTTGGTCCACAAATTAACATTCGAAAATTGTCTGAAGGCATATAAGGTAGCAGTCGTTTGAAATTGCTGTCATTATTAGAAGCTGAATCATAATTAGGAATTTTCATCTATATAATTAATATTTTTTTAATAAATGACTCATATTATGCCACATAATATAAAAAATATAAATATTATATGAGTCTCTCAAATTGGAAACGATTAGCTCAGAAACGGACTGAGACTGGAAGGATGAAGAATCAGCTTTATGATGAGATCACTGAAGAGAAGATAAAGAGTAAGACTTCTGACCAGCGGATAACAAAATCATTTAGACTAGATGAAATCATAGATGGGTTAAAGGCACAAAAGCCTAAGAATAGACCGCAAATGAGAATACGTCCTGCCCCAGCGGGTAAACCAGAAGCGATTGATTATGCACCAGAAGTAGATCCATATGAAGATATGGATGTAGAAGGATTATTAGATCTCCAAGATTACGTAGCGCCCCAGGCAGAAAAACAAATAATACCTAAAGGCGCGCCACCAAAATATGAAATGGATCCTAGTTTTTGGAATCTAGGAGGAGATGAATCTTTACCACCAGAATATTCTTTTGTGGAAGAAGGACCTTTAGCAATTGAATCACCACCTGATGATGATGATGATGAAGATTTAGATAGAGGAGATATTAATAGAATTTTAGATAGTGCAAATCTTCCTAACTATGATGATGTTGAAATGAGATTATCCCAACCAGAAATGACACCAGTTAAACGTAGTAAATATCTCGAGAGTAACATAAAAAGAGCAAATTCTGAAATAAGCAGTATTACAAGTAAATTTAAGACAAATACAACTAATAGACTAAAACAAGCCATAAAAAAAGGATTGCCAAAAGATGTAATAGAAAAGCTAGAGCGAGAAAAAGATATGGCTCATAAATTTGCTGATAGTAGACTAAAACCTATTCAAGAATATAGAGACTATCTAAAAGTACAGAAAAAGAAAAGTACAAAGGGAAGTGGCGTCAGGAGAGGCAGAGGAGTCTATTTCTATAATGATGCTCAAGAATTACTAAAGAAATTAACACTAATTATTGGTGAAATGGAAGCAGGCAATACAAGTGTCAAGATGAGAAATATGGGTCAAACTATCTTAGACACTCTATTAAGAACAAAATCAATCAATAAGTCGCAATATCAAAAGTTAGTGAAAAAATATTTCAGGGTGTGATATATGGAGAGAGAAATCTCATTAAGCAGTTTTGCAGTTAAAGATGAAGCTGGTAATCGACCTGGTGATTTTACTACAAGGTTTTCTAGAACGCTAGACTATGAACACAGTGATGGGATTTGGTATATTGGTTTTAATAAAATTATTTCAATGGCTTTTACATGGACAAATATAAATTCTGGTTACGACAATCAAAAGATAGCTTACAGTAAAGACGGTGGGAAAACATTTACAGATATTGATTTTCCAAAAGGAGTTTGGGATTACACTGATATTGATAATTACATTAAGGAAAAGACTAAAATAGTCGGCGGTGATGGTGATGAAGAATTTCCAATCACGGTGACTTTTGATGAACCAACTTTTAGAGTCTTAGTGACTTTAGACGCTAACTATCAGCTTGACCTGCGTAAATCTAATTTTGGTAAACTAATAGGATTCGATAAGGTGATCTTAAGAGATGAGAGAAACGTTAGCCCCAAAGTACCTAACCTATCAGAAGATACAGATGTCCTAAATATTCACTGTGATTTAGTCTCTGATTCATTAGTAGATGGGGTAGAATCAGATATTGTTTTTAGTTTTGGTACAGGAACGCTGAGACCTTCTTACAATTTTACCCTTGAACCGCGTCGTGTTATATACAATCCTATCAATAAAACAAGAGTTTCAAGCGTTCGAATCTATGTAACTGATGGCTTAAGAAGACCAGTCTATTTAAATCATGCTGACACTGCATTTTCATTAATCTTAAAAAAAGTTCCATTTTAATTATATATGAAGTCAAGAGAGTTCAAAAAGATTTATCACCCAAGAATGGGACGATATGTCTACAAACACCGTGGCAATGGAATTATAGTGGATAATCTTATGAAACCACTAAAAAAGGTAGCTAGTGCTTTAACTGGACAGGTTTTAAAACCATTTGCTAAAAAAGCAATACAAGCTGGTGTCGCTCATGCGGGAGAACGAGTTGGTAAAAAGGCTGCTGATAAAGTTATAGAGCGATCTGGTGAGCTTATCCGAAAAAGGCTATCCTCAGGGTCTAAAAAAGCGACAAAGTCAACAAAGTCAAAGCCAGGTAGAGCAAAGCCAAAAACGCAGGAGGAAGTTTATACACTGATTAATAATCTAATAGCACGCTCTTAAAGAAAAAAAAAATCTGATAAAAATATATAATGGCATTTAGATCACCAGAGTACGTACAGAGAAACGAACTAGTGCAATTTCGTCTTCAAGATGCTATAAGAGCTCCTGCCAATACTCAAGAGCAAAATAAGAAAGGATACAAATTTCATGTTACTGATCGGGGTATTATGCTTGATTGGTTTAACGCCTTTTTTGAAGTGCGATTCAGATTAGACCTTCGAGCAAATGGTGGAGACAATGCAGACGCCAGAACAACAATTATTAATGGATCGCATTCATTAATTAAGCATATGGTAATAAAGAGTGCAGGAAAAATCGTCTATGACACTGATAATCTTCATCTTGTAACTTTTGCAAAAAATCTTTTAGAATATTCAGATGATTTTGGGCGTAGTACAGCCAAAAATAGTTTATGGTATTTAGATACAGATGCCACTTCAGATGATACAAACACAGGTTTGGAAAGTAGGCGTTTATTAACAGCTAACAGAGCTCATGTTAATACAAGTATTCCATTAAATAGGTATTCTTTTTTCGAAGAATTAGAAGGACGATTGTTACCTCCAATGGATCTCCAATTTGAAATAGAACTGACACCGGACGCTGAAGTATTATATGGGGCAGTTGATACATTGAGATTAGTAATTGATCGTTTTTATCTATGGGTACCCCGACTAGAACCAAAAGATGCTCTTATGTCTAAATTCATCAGTGAATACCAAAAACCCAGTAAATGGAAATACCTCAAAGAAATGTACCAAAGTTCAGATACTACTAGAAACAGTGGTGATTTCAGAATCTCAGCTAGTATTGATAAAGTACAGCATGTTTTCCTCTACTTCCAGAGACTTAAGACCAATGATATGTCAGCAAATCCTTATATTTTTGATACTTTTAAACTGAACGCAGCCAATAATAATAGTCATCTTAGCACATGTCGTCTTGAATATGGTAATGGTGTCTTCTATCCAGAACTTGAATATGATACAGAAAGTAAAACAAGAATCTATTATGATTTAATGAATTATTCATGGAAAAAGAATGATTATAACACAGGTACTCAGCTCAATATCACTAATTTTTCGAGTCTTTACCCAATGTTATATTTTGACCTGACTTATCAAACAGAACAGGTAAGCAGAGATCCAAAGCAACTTAACGTAAGATTTCGCCTCTCACAAGCAGCAGCTGCTGATTTCCGAGTGCATGCAATTGTTCTCTATGAAGAAGATGTTGTTGTTGATAAAGTGGGAGATCAATTAGTTATTGTCTAAAAAAAAATAAAAATAAAAAAAAAAATATATATTTAGAAAAAATATTTTAATATAATATATATGAGAGTTAAAGAGAGTCAGAACGAAAGTCAGAACAAAGAAGAAATTGTCGATTTTCTCCATATTGACACTTCAAAGATAACTTTTAAAAAACCAAAGCCAAATAATCACAATGGAACACAGATTGGAATATTATACAATGGAAGTACATTATTTGTTAAATATAAAGGATATACACCCTTCGGTTTAAATGAAAACTATGATAAAGATGGTAATTACCAAGGTACTAGCATGCAAATTAATTGTGATGGGGAATATCTAGAAAAAGCCAAAGAATTAGACGAATTTTTTATTGATTATTTATATTCTTTAAAGAACAATAAAAAAATACATAGAGAAGCTGTAGCGGGATATGATGAACACGGTCAAGGTGGTTCTTGGAAAAGAATCTGTAAAAAACCGTATAAAATTGTTGATGAAGAAAGAGTATATCAAGATTACCCATCAAAGATGGAGTTTTCACTATTTTTTAGAAATGATCGAATAGCTACAAAATTTTTTACATGGGATGGGGAAAATTTAGGATATGATTCAGTAAAAATTGGTCCAAAAAGTAAAGTGAAATTTATTGCTTCCTGGTTTTCAATTACAACAGGAACTTTTGGAGCTACTCTAAAACCAAAATTAATGCAAGTATCATATCGAGAAGTAGAAGATATTTTCGATAACTTCATCTTAGATGATGAAGAAGAAGATGTTCTATCTATTGGATCTGATTTATAAGAACTATTCCAAAGTCATAGAATAAATATTATTTAGGAATTTAAAAAAGTCCCTAAATAATATATAATGACTGAACTACATCAAATTTCTGTCAAACTTTCTGAAGGGCAAAAACGAAAACTAACTAAGGCTTACAGACACAGAGAAGAAATAAGTTTACGCTTTAGTAAAAATGCGTTAAGTGGTTCCGATGTTCTTATGGTGCCAATGAATACTGTTAAGAGACTCGCTAAGGCCAAAACAGCTAATCGAGGAATGGTAATTACTATATCAAAGTATAATATCAGGCGTCAATCTGGGTCTGGTATCTTTAGCTCAATATTGCCAGTATTAAAGAATGTAGCACCAACTATCGGTAAAACACTAGGATTGTCTGCTCTAGCAGGGTTAGCTTCTGAAGGTGCTAGTCAAATAGTTAAGAAAATTAGTGGCGGACAAATGTATCAAGTACCAAATAATAAACTATTTATGTTAGCTCAATTGGGTGATCTACTGACTAAAGGACAAATAGGAGATTTAGCCCGAGCTCATAAAGGTGGAGAAGACTTACTTTTCCGACTGACACAACGACAAGTAGGTAATGGTATTGGAACGTTAATAGCTAGTATTGGTATTCCAATGATTCTTGATGCATTAAAAGGAGGAAGTATAAAAGGAAGAGGAGGTCCTAGAATGGGGAAATCGGATGGAGGAGGAGGTCCTCGTATGGGAATGCCTATGGCTCCACCACCTTTTATTGGGACATGGGGCAGGGGAGGAAAAAAAAAAAAAAAAAAGGTAAAAAAGCCTAAATTCCATAAAGATATCCCAATGAGTAATTTTGATCTTTTAGATTGGTGTAAATACTTGAAGATACCTATCAAAAATGTCCTAAGCAGAGATCAGACTGTACCTCATAATCATAAGTTAGCGCTTTTTATTTATAATTTAGAACCTCATTATATGAGTGGTAGTCATTGGGTTACAACCTATGTTCGTGATGGAACAATAAATTACTTTGACTCTTTTGGTATGCCACCTTTTCAAGAGTTGGTACACCATGCAAAAGAGAAAAACTTAAATTTATTACACCAAAACCAGCAAATACAGAATCTCTATACTACAACCTGTGGCTATTTTTGCTTGTATTTCTTGAATGAAATGCATAAAGGAGTCGATTATTTCGATTTATTGCAAGTTTTTAGCTTTGACACAGAAGAGAATGAAAAATTCATAGAAAACTATTTTAAACTATTGCTTTGAGGACTTCTGCAACGTCAGGTGCGCGAAAGGAGTTATATTTTGTTGGATTTGTTTGATTTGTCGGATTTTTTTAAAATCTTTTTTCAAACTATTTCTCAGATTTCTCACTCTTTTAGTTTCTCCAGAACAACATAAAAAGGCAATTTTTCTATAAAGAAGTTTGTAATGTTTATACATCGCTTCTATTCTACGTATTTCATTGTCAATTTCAATTTCTTCCATTATATAATAATAAAAAAAATAATTATAATATAGATGAAAAGCTATTGTGTAAAACAACGAAAACAGACAGAGTGCGTTCCTGGTTCAGAAAGGGTTGTACAGACAAGAAATGGTCGTGCCATGATGAAATGTAAATGCGCAGAATGTGGGATAACAAAAACTAAATTTGTTAAGTCAGGTACGGTAGGAAGAGGTAGAAAAGGAAAAGGGCTATTACTGGGTAAAAACAGTCCATTTAAGGGAATTCCCCTCATAGGAGCTATATTATAGTAAAGGAACTTTGTTAACAATAGATTAACATATATTTATTATAATATTAATTAATATATGTTATCTTATTGCGTTCGACAAAGAAAAAGGACAGAATGTGTACCTAATTCTGAAACTTTTGTAATTACAAAAAATGGTAGAAATGCAATGCGATGTATTTGTGCTGAATGTGGAATTACAAAATTTCGTTTTATATCTAAAGCGGAAATGCAAGGAAGCGGTTTTGATGAACTAATTGTCAAAGGGTTGGCTGCTGGTGCAAAAGGATTGTACAACCTAGGTAGAAGGGGAGCTAGTCGAGCAATAAAATCTGACTATGTAAAAGACAAAGTTAAAGGCATTGGTAAAAGGTATTTGAATAGAGCAATTGACTCTCTGGCTGATGATATTTCTAAAAAAATCAGTGGAAGGGGAAGGGGAAGGGGTCTCGATATTCATAAAGCAATAGGTAAGTTACCTAAACCGAAAGCTGGTTGGACTCTTCCAGGACACAAATATACTGGTCCTTACAATGATTTAGAAAAACAAGTAAAATGGGATCGTGATACTGGCCAAATCTATGAAATCTATGATCAGCCAACAGGTAAGACAGATGCTATAGCCATGCAACACGATGTTGATTACTCAGTATGTGCTGATAAGGGAGTAAATGTAAAATCATGTAAAAATGTGGCTGACAAGAAAATGGTCCAAGCTTTAGATGCAATTCCCTGGAATGAGAGACAGTGGGGTCATTGGCTGGCTAGAAACACTATTAATACAAAACAAAAACTTGGTTTAGGAGTAAAAAAAAAACGCTAAAAATTTAGACACATGGGAAGCGCTAGCTAATGAGTTACACAAACCTATAAAACGAAATTTTACCAAGCGAAGAGTCATTGCACATAATGTTGATGATATCTGGTGTTCAGACTTAGTTGATATGCAAAAGCTTAGCAAATGGAATCGAGGTTATAAATATCTACTAATGGTCTTAGACCTTTTCAGTAAATATGGTTGGATAGTACCTCTAAAGACAAAAACAGGTTTAGAAGTTGCTAAAGCGTTTGAAAGCTTATTAGTGAAAAATAAGCCTAAAATGTTATGGGTAGACAAAGGAAAAGAATATTATAACAAAAATGTGTTGGATCTCTTAGCTAAGGATAAGATAAAGGTCTATTCCACTGAAAACGAAGAGAAATCAGCAGTTTGTGAGAGATGGAATAGAACTATCAAAGATAAAATGTATAAGAGATTCACTATGCAAAACAATACAGTCTACGTTGACATACTTCCGAAAATACTCGCATCTTACAACAACAGCCGACATAGATCAATAGGAATGACGCCTATCCAAGCTAGAAAACCTGAAAACTATGGAAAAGTTTATTTTAATTTATATGGTGATTTAGCGAGAGACAATAAAAAGAATGATAAACCAGCATTTGTGATAGGTGATAGAGTCCGAATAAGCAAATACAAAAGAGTGACCTTTGATAAAGGCTATACTCCTAATTGGACTGAAGAAGTTTTCATCATAGACGAAATTAGATTCACTAATCCCATTACTTATAAGATAAAAGACTTAAATGGTGAAGTGATTAAGGGTACTTTCTACAGAGAAGAGTTACAAAAGACAGATCAAGAGGTCTATAGAATAGAGAAAATTATCAGAAAGTCTAAAGGAAAAGCATTAGTCAAATGGAAAGGTTACCCAGACGAATTTAACAGTTGGGTGCCAGCTGGGGATTTAAAAAAAATTATTTAAAAAAATTAGAATATTATAAATAATTATATAAATGGAAAAAACAGAAGAACAATTGAAACGAGAAAAATGGAACAAAATTACCAATGAAAGACTGAAAAATACTGAATGGTACTGTGATGTATGTGGAAATGGAAAAAATTACACTTATAGAGGAAAATATATGCATCTAAAGACAAAGAAACATGAGCGTAACATTCTAAAATACACTAATCCAGTTACTGGTACACTAATTGATTTATAATAAATAAAAAATTAAGAATTTAAAAAAAAAATTAGACATATATTATTATATATAGATGGATTTTAAAGTTAAAATTAAACCCAAAATTAAATACAAAAAGATATCTGCAGACACATTACCAAAACCATCTGATTGGTATTGTAATATATGCAAGAAAAAATATTCAAAAGGGGGAAAATATCAGCATTTAAAGACAGATTTTCATAAGCTTAATGAAGCAAAAAAAGGTCCGCAAGGTCAGCCAATACCAGCCACACCTGCCAACCCACAACCACGAAGATCTAAGAAACATGAAGATTATGTTGAAAATCGACTAATCCGTTCGATTGCAGCTAGGAGACTAAGAGACTCATACCTTGGAGGTACTTTAATAGATGATCCGATAAGTCCCTCAGTCAATTTACCAGAACCATTAAGACCTACTGAATATAGACCACCCCCACCAGTACCAAAACCCCGTACAAAACCACCAGCAGCTCCAGTGCCTTTACCGAGGCTAAAAATAATAAGACCTATAAAACCTGTACCTACAAGACTTCAAAGAAAGGTTAAAAATGTGATTGATCAAATCGCTCCATATTATAGACCTGAAACTATAAGAGAATTCAGAAGAAATTTGAAATTTATCCCTAAAGACATCACTATTACTGAGCGATCCAATGCATTAAGAGGTAATGTTCAATCTTATGATGTACAAATTGTCAATAGAAATGACCCATCAATACAGTTAAGTAGCACTAAACGAGAAATATTTGATCTTTTAATGCGATCATTATCAGATAGAAGGGGTTTTAAATACAATACTACACTAAGGGTTCGATTATCAAAGAGTACTGAGGATGGTGTCATTTACCGAGAACCCTATTTTAACGCTGGCCCTTTTACGGTTACCAATAGAATAGATATAGAAGTGAGTATCGATGAAGGTATTGAAAGAATTTTAGAGTTAATAGCTGTTTGGCTCTCTGAAGGTTCTGGTTGGGTATTCCAATCGGTACTTTCACATATCATTAATATTGTCTCTTACTTTCCATTAAGAGGATCATCATATATTGAACTACCTGAGGAACTACGTAACCCTATGAAGGGTTTAATCAATCCCAAAAATACAGACAATAAATGTTTCCTATGGTGTCATAATAGGCATTTAAATCCACTTATAGTTCATCCGGAAAGAATAACCAAGGCAGATCGAGAATCTGTCAAACGGTTAGATTACACTGGTATCACTTTTCCAGTCACTGTAAAAGATATTTATAAGATTGAAAAGCAAAATAAGATTAATATCTGTGTATTTGGTTATGATGGAGAAGCTTATCCTATCAGAATATCAGAAACTAATTTTACAGACCACTTGGAATTACTATGGATTGAAGAAGGAGACAAGAGCCACTATGTGCTCATCAAGGATTTAGATCGATTTATGTTTTCATTCAATGATCACAAAGAAAAGAAATATTTTTGTTTGCGTTGTCTACATTGTTGTAGTTCTGCTAGTGTCCTAGAAGATCACAAGCAAGATTGCATGCTCCTTAATGGAGCTCAAGCGATAAAGATGCCCGAGGCAGGATCAAAAATTTATTTTAAAAATCACAAAAAAATGTTACCTGCACCTTTCGTAATTTACGCTGATTTTGAATCAATCACAGAAAAAATAGACGGTTGCCTACCTAGTGATGATAAATCTTACACTAGTACTTATCAAAGTCATAAGGCTTGTAGTTACGGATATAAATTAGTCTGTAGATATGATAATAGTTATTCCAAACCAGTAGAAATATACCGTGGAGAAGATTGTATCGAAAAATTTATCATGAAAATGTTGAGTGAAGTAAAAGATTGTATAAAAATAGTTATAGAACATTTCCAGAAACCATTAGTTATGACTGATAAAAATGAAACACATTTCCAAAATTCTACTATATGTCATATTTGTGAGAGAAAATTTAATGAAGAAAAAGATAAAGATAAACCTTCAAAACAAAAAGTTAGAGATCACTGCCATATTACAGGTAAATATCGTGGTGCTGCTCATAGTAATTGTAATCTTAAATGGTCTATTAGTGCAGAAAATTTAAAAATTCCAGTAATATTTCATAATCTTAAAGGTTATGACTGCCATTTTATCATGCAAAATATTGGTCATTTAATAAGACAAGATTTTAATATTAATGTTGATGTTATAGCAAGTAATTTTGAGAAATATATTGGCTTTAGACTAGGTAATTATTTGACTTTCATTGACAGTTTTTCATTTATGAGTCAGAGTTTAGATCGACTAAGCAGTAATTTAAGTGATAATGCATTCTTTTATTCAAAGAGAGCTTTTCCAAATGATGATCAATTTAGATTAATAAAGCGAAAAGGTGTTTACCCTTATGATTACATGGACTCATTCCAGCGATTCAGTGAGAAGTCTTTACCAGCAAGAGAAGATTTTTATAGTATTTTGAATGATACAAATATTTCAGAGAGTGACTATGAGCACGCAAAACAAGTATGGAGTGAATTCCAAATTAAAGACTTAGGTTATTATCATGATTTATATTTGCGTACAGATGTTCTACTATTAGCAGATGTATTTGAAAATTTCAGAACTATATGTTTGAAGGACTATGGGCTAGATCCCTGTCATTATTACTCTGCACCTGGGTTATCATGGGATGCATTACTCCGAATGACAAAAATAAATCTAGACTTAATTTCAGATTTAGATCAACAACTATTCATTGAAAAGGGAATGAGAGGTGGTATTAGTAATATTACTCATAGACATGCTGTTGCAAACAACAAGTATATGAAGTGTTATAATCCAGAAGATGAAAGTAGTTATTTAATGTATTTAGATGCAAATAATCTTTATGGATGGGCTATGTCACAGTCACTTCCAACTAAAGATTTTAAATGGATTAACTCTGAAGATTTCATCTTAGAAAATTACAAAAATATTACAAAAAAAGGTGCCATTTTAGAAGTAGATTTAGAATATCCAGAAGAGCTACACGATTTGCATAATGATTATCCATTAGCACCAGAAAAGATTTTAATCACTGATAATATGTTATCAAAGTATTGCAAAGATTTAAAAGAAAAAGAAAATATTAGCAGTGGTAGAGTTCACAAGTTGGTTCCTAATCTAAAGAATAAAGAAAAGTATGTATTACATTACAAAAATTTACAGCTTTATTTATCTCTTGGTATGAAGTTGAAAAAGGTTCACAGGGTCTTAGAATTTACTCAGAAACCTTGGATGAAACCTTATATTGATTTTAACACAAAAAAAAGAACAAATGCTAAGAATAGTTTTGAAAAAGACTTCTTTAAACTAATGAATAATTCAGTTTTTGGCAAAACTATGGAAAACCTAAGAAAAAGATCTAATATCAAATTAGAAACTGATCCGGATCATTTATTGAAATTGACAAGGCAACCAATGTATGTTTCTAGTAAAATATTTGATGAAAATTTAGTTGGGGTACAAATGAAAAAGGCTAGACTAGTCTTAGATAAACCCTCTTATGTTGGATTCTCAATTCTAGATCTAAGTAAAACATTAATGTATGACTTCCATTACAACTATATCAGAAAAAAATACCCTGATGCAAAGTTACTTTTTACTGATACTGATTCTTTATTTTACCATATAAAAGCAGAAGATCTTTATAGTGATTTATATAAAGATAAAGAAAGGTTTGACAATAGTGATTATCCCAAATCGTCAGAGTTCTTTTTTGCAGAAAATAAAAAAGTAATTGGTAAATTCAAAGATGAAGCAGCTGGTGATCCAATCACTGAATTTGTTGGTCTAAAAAGTAAAATGTATAGTTACAAGACAGAAAACAAGGAAAACAAGACTGCTAAAGGTGTCAAGAAGAATGTCATTAAGAGTGAATTATCTCTCTCTGATTATCGTGATACCTTACAAAAATGTAATACTATGAGGCATAAGATGCGAACTATCCGGTCAGAGTATCATCAGATATCTAGTTACCAAATTAATAAAGTATCATTATCACCTTTTGATGATAAAAGATATATTTTAGATGATGGTATCAGTAGTTATGCATATGGAAATTTTAATATTTCATAATATATATGCCTGTCCCTAATTTTAAAAAATTTTTAACTGAAGACCCACTTCATGATACTGATAGTAGTGACAGTGATTATAATCCTGATTCAGATGAGGAATCGACGAGCAGTGAGGAATCAACGAGCAGTGAGGAATCAACGAGCAGTGAGAGTGAAGATTAATCTACTTTAAAGAATAAAGTATATTAATTATTATGATGAACAAAGAGACCATTGGCAATCTACATCGTCAAAAACTTTCAGAAATTGTTCTCAAAGAAAAAAAAAAACCAGATTTAAAAAAAAAAATTCTAAATTTATCCATCAAAAAAGATTATTCTAGAATTGATCAAATTGAACAAATAAGGTTACAAAATGAAATAAATGATATCAAAAATCTTCGTACTAGTTATTTATTAAAGAATGCTATTTTACTTTTTTTACATACAGAAAATAGAGCAAAACATTTTGTTGTTGATAATTCTTATTATAAAAGGTATAAATATAATATCTTCCCTGATGAACTACAATACAGTGAAAATAATATAAATGAAGATAATTATTGTTATACATGTGAAAAATTTCGAGTATTGAACGTCGATGAAGGGATAAGTACTTGTCTAAGTTGTGGAATAAGCATAAATGTCTCAACAAATCCAGAAAAATCATCTATAAAAACCGCAGAAAATGATTACAAAAGATATAATCATTTTTGTGACTGTTTAGCCAATATCCAAGGCAAAGAAAGTTTTAAAGTCTCAGAAGATGTTATTAATAATATTTTCAAAGAAATCATTCGTGAAAGGATGGAAAATTCTTTGGAAAAGTTAACAGAAGCAGATATTAAAAGATATCTTAAAAAACATCGTAAATTACGTTATTATAATCATGCCACACAAATTTTGAATCGAATAACAAAAATAACTCCATTACAAATGACTTCTATAATGGAAGAAAAAATGAAAATGAGGTTTTTACAAATTCAGGAGCCATTTGAATTATTTAAAGGTAAAAATAGAAGAAATTTCTTTTCCTATTCATATATCATCTATAAATTTTGTCAAATACTTGGATATAATGAATTTTTACCAAAGCTAAAATTGTATAAAGATCGTTTAAAACTCTATGAACTTGATAAAATTTGGAAAAAAATCTGTGAACATCTAGGTGGTGAGAACGCTGGTTGGAAATTTATCATGTCTTAAAAATCAGCATCGTGAGAACAATCTAAATTTTACTATATCCTACACTATCCTACGCATTTTAGGCATTTTTGTGCGTAAAATAGTATGTCTAATTTTTACGATATCTACGCTACTTACGCTACCTACGCATAACTACGCTGTTTTAGTGTATTATATCATATATTTTAGACTCAGATTTTTACACTAACTACGCTGAGATGCGTAAAATCCAGAAATGTCCTAGTTCCCCCATTTCCTACACTACTCGTGTTAATCCAGTTACAAAAAGAGGGGCCAAAACCAAAACGAGTTAGCAAACTCTGTAGAAAAGAACGGTTTACGCGATCAAAGGCTTTCTCCTGATCAAGACTTACTAAAATACCAGCTTCCCCTGTGCGGTCAAAGTAATCTAAAATATCCCTAAGAGTATGAAGATTCGCTGAAATCTTCCGCCCAGGAACAGAGCATGTTTGGTCAGGATCAACAATGAATTCCTAACCCTAAGAAAGGCGAATAGAGACTTAAAGCAGATTTTGTAATCAACATTGAGAAGGGAGATCGGTCTCCAATTTTTAAGAGATTTCCGATTCCCCTTTTTATAGATCACGCGAGTACTACTTGTTTTCATGGATTCACACATCTCACCAGCTTGAAAACAGGAGTTGAAAACAAGAACTAAATGAGGAGCTAATATATCCCAAAATGTACGATAAAATTTAACGGTTAAACCATCGGGCCCGGGAGATTTGTTCGTATTCATGTTCTTAACTGCAAAGGAAATTTCATCAATCGTCATTGTGCCCTCGCACAATGACGACTGATGAGGCGACAGCTGGCGAGAAAGTGAAGACAAAAGATCATCCTGGAAAACCATATCAACCGGTTCTTCCGAAAACAAGGAAGAATAGAAATCAAAATGTGCCTGCTCAATTTCATCTTGTGACGAAACCTCAACGCCGGATGAATTATATATCGATGATATTTTGCTTCTCTGCGCATTAGAAGAGTGCAGCTGAAAAAAATAACGAGTTGGGCGTTCGCCCTCCTCGAGCCATTCCGCTCGACTGCGGACTAAAATTCCTTCGATTTCTTTAGTGTAGATGACCTTTAAGCGGCATTCTATATCCTGAATAGAATCAACAACGAAATTGTCACCGTTGACCAGGCGTTGACGAAGACTAATTAATTTATTCGTTAGAAAAACACGATCTCGACACAATGGCCGGCGCTTTTGGCGGGAAAACGAAATCGATTCTTCCTTGATGGAAACTTTTAAAAACTCCCACCAATCTTGAGGAGACGGAAATGAAGCAAAATACAAAACGTGACTTTGAATTAAATTACGAATAATACCACAGAAGTTTTATTCATCAAGGAGCGAGTTATTTAATTTCCACACGCCTGGGCCGCGTTTAGCGGCGTCAGGGACATCAAAAACAAAAGAAACAAAATCGTGATCAGATAGCGGACAAGGTGAGATTTCACATTGGCAATCAGACGTAAACAACTCCTTTGAGACAAAGAACTTGTCTAAGCGACTAGCAATTGAATAATCATGGTTGAACCAGGTGAATTCGCGCGCGCTAGGGTGTAACTTACGCCACGCCTCAGCCAAAACAAAACCAGATTTTAGAGATTTACATTCACCACCGACTGAAACATTCCCGCCAAATTTATCGAGTGCATTTTCATAACAATTGAAATCGCCACCGATCACGAGAGAGGACGCAGGAACAAAGTATTCATGAAGGGATTCGTAAAACAATTTTCGATCAGTACGATTGGTGGGAGCATAAATATTGACGAAGTTAAGATCTACACCGTCGATTCTAACCAGAATACTAATTATACGCCCATTAGAGTCCTTTTTCCAAGACACTACTTCATCGGAGCACTTGGGAGATATTAAAACGGCAACACCTCCCTGTTTGCCAATTGAGGGGGACCAATAACTACGGCCCAGCCATCTACGGGAAAGAACTTTGATCTTTGCCTCAGAACTAACTAAAGTTTCCTGAACGAAACAAATATCACATGCAGATTTCTCAATGAGATCAAAGAGGAGGTTATTATTAAAGGGACTCCCCAAACCCCTCGCATTAATAGTCAAAACCTTGAAAATGTCTTGGAAAAAGGACTCGAAAAACTGGGAAAAAAGGTAAAACTATCTACTTCCTGCCTTTTTTCTTCTCCCGCCTCTCCTTGGGGGGAGCGTCGGCCTGGGCTTGAGCCTTGCGTTTTAGGTCTACCGTAGTCTCCATGGGCGTAGAAGAGGCAGCGGGAGTCTGCGACTCTCCAGAGACAAAAGGGTGATTCTTCTTGCGGAGGGCGGCTGCTTCTAGAGCTGTAGGAGCCACAGCGAAGGTACGGCGGGTAAGTCTAGGAACACGGACGGGAACCCGGCTTTTACTAGCTGAAGAATGAAGCGCACTTGAAGGATCAGATGGTTGACTTAGGTCATCAATTACTACGACTGGGGGCTTTATGAAGCCCTGGGAATCTAGTACTCCATCAGGCTGATGGTCGGCCGGGGAGACCTGGTTTTCGGCAGTCTGATTTGGCTGGGCATCAGGCAAAGATTCTGTAGGCAGTACAGCAGCTAATACATCGGTGCCATGGTCGGCCGGGGAGGCCTGGTTCTCGGCAGTTTGATTTTTTTTTTTTTTTTTTTTTTGATCTTAATACGTTATTTATTCGATATCATATCACTTACAAGAAACGATACAGTTACCTTACGTTACGTACAGTACAACTTCTTGAATTACTAATGACACGGCTATTTACATTACTTACAGTACACTAAGTAACATTACTTACGATACAGCTATTAACATTTCTTACAGTAACTTATGGTATATACAAGTCTACAACGTCATTAACTAAGTACATCAACAGCTGCGTCCACATTTACATAATTGTTCTCATACAAACAGCTTACATAACTTAGTACTTCCAAATTAGCGAAGAATATTTCAGTGCAAAACGTAAACGTTAAAATCAGGGCTGAAAGACAAAATATTTATCCTGCATACTTAAATTAATGGTACATGTAAGAGTAATAGTAAAGTTAAAGAAAGCAATTTGCCCATTTCGATTGTAGAAATTTTATATTATTGCCTTTTCGTGCAATGTATGCTTCTGTTTCATACTTGAGTTCAATTTTAGCCTTAAATCCAACGATATTTGGCAAAGTTTGGTTTCTTCTACAGTCCCACAAGTAAATCTTTGCAATCAGTAAAAAGTAGTTTAGTAAGGGGCATGGTCTTGTTATGACGCCCACTATGATATCCTCTAATGCTAGATGAATTTGCTCATCTTTTACCACTGACCAGTACCATTCAAAATCCTTCCAAAATGCTATCGAGAAGGGACAGTGGTACAACAAATGGGTTAAAGTTTCTGATGCGCTTTTACAAAAGGTACAATCTTTGTGTGAAATAAAACCAATTTTGTAGAGCTTCTCATTTGTATAAAGGATTCTATTAAGTACTTTATACTGAAAAGCTCTGACGTAAGGTTCAAGAGCAACTATATGTGGGAGTGAAAAGGCTTGTTGCAGTTGCTTTTCTGATAGGTTGAAATCCCTATGAAGAATGGTGATTGCATTAGGTAGTTTGGCTTTTTTGCTAATAAGTAGTGAATAATAATCCCTTGACTTTTTTTGGTTCACACAAAATACCTCGTCACCATTGCCTGTGGAGAAAGATGGAATAGTAGAAGACGGAGATGTACTTGTGTTATTGTCCTTCAGGTGAAAAGGAATGGAGTCCCGTCCAGATAAGAAAATTAGATTTTTCTATGTTCCTTGCAGCAATCTCAAAGGAATCGATATTATTGCAATTTAAAAGGAGATCCCTCAGGTACACTACACCTGAAAGGAAGAAATTTTTATAGAAAACTGGACTGCCGTCTATACAAATATCCCGATTATTCCATATTATATTTTGCCAGTCCTTTGCAGAAGCAAAGTCTTCACGAAAATCTGACCACCATTTTAAAAGTTGAGAGTAAAATAGAGAAGGAACCGAGGTGTCCTTAACATCGTAATTACAGTTAAACAAGAACAGGCCTCCGCACTTTGTTAAAAGGTGAGAGAGGTACCATTTCCATGGGCCTTTCGTGACATTATATATCCTATGTAGCCAGGCCAAACGCAAAGATTTAATCATACAATCTAGGTCAATCATTCTTAAACCGCCTTTGGCGTAATCGTTAATTGTCGAAAGACGAGTTGTCTTATCTGGTCCATTCCACAAGAATTTGTAAACTAGTCGATTTAACTCCTTCACAAATTCATCCGCAACAGGCAAGAGGGAGCATATGTAAACAAATTTCGGTATAACTAGGGATTTGATGACAGTCACTTTGCCATAAAGTGATAAACCTCTACAGGACCATAGGTTCAGGAGTTTTTTAATCTTATCCAAATTCTCAATGAAGTTTTTCTCTCGAAGAAGGGCTGGATCATATGAATAATATACACCTAAGGCCTTGATAGGTTCCCGAGGCCATTTAATACCGAAAGGTTTAGAGTTGTTATTTCTACAAGATCCGATCCACATTCCTTCTGTTTTACTGTAGTTTATTGCTAAACCTGAAAGCAGTTTGAAAGTATCTAATAAGTCGAAAAAAGATCGGGCTGAGCTAAAGTCAGCAAGGGTTGCTGTTGTATCGTCTGCATACTGTAGCAGTTTGGTTTCTTGACCATCAATTGAGATGCCTCTAATATTTATATTCTGTCGTACAGCAATCGCCAGAACTTCCACAGCTAGTACAAAGAGATAGGGAGATAATGGATCCCCCTGCCTGACCCCACGTTCCAAGGCAAAGAAGTCCGACGCAAAGCCATTATTTATAACACAACTTTGAATATTCTTATAGAAAATTTCTGTCCAGCGGATAAAATCTGGGCCAAAATTGAAAGCTCTTAGGCAGGCGAAAAGAAAGTTCCATTCAAGGCTGTCAAAGGCCTTGTGAAAGTCTATAAAGATCAGTAGCCCGGGAATGTTTTTTGACAGTGTAAAATCCATCAAATCAAGAATAGATCTAACTGTCTCGCCAATGTAGCGATCATTGATGAATCCGGTTTGATTGTGATGAACAATAGTGGGTAAAACATTCTTAATTTTAGTGGCGATAACTTTCGACATTATTTTAACATCTACATTTAATAATGAAATTGGCCGCCAATTTTCTAGAAAGAGACGGTCTTTGCCCTTTTTTTCAATAAGAGTTATCACTGCCTGTTTTTGAGAGCACGCTAATTCACCTTTTTCAAAGCATTCATTAATACAACTAATGAAGGGTTCTTCAATCAAGGGCCAACACCTTTTATAAAATTCAATCGGGATTCCATCATTCCCTGGGGTTTTGTTATTCTGAAAAGAATCCAGGATACTTTTGCACTCCTCCCGATAGATCTTTCCTTCGCACAAATCTCTTTGTTCATCTGTGAGTTTAGGAATATTTAAATTCATCAGAAAAGTCTCAATAGCGTTATTATTTAAACATTTGTTCGTACTCGTATACAAATCTTGGTAAAAGCGCTTCTGTTCGGCAAGAATGACTGTTGGATCAGTGGTCAATGAATTGTTATTATGGAGTTTCCGCATATGTTTCTTTACGTGGTTTCGTTTTTCCAAGTTGAGAAAGTATTTGGAACTTTTTTCACCACATTCATGCCAACGAGCTCGCGCCCGAATTATTATCCCTCTGGTTCTCTCTTCGTAAAAGGATTCTATCTTTTCCCGCGCCGTAATCAACATATTCAAATTGTTTTCACACGAATCGTTTTCATAAATCTGTTTAGCCGAGACATACTCTTTTTCTAATTGAGCCTCTTTTTCCTTTCTGCTTCTAGCTCTTTTCTTCGAGAATTGTATTGCATGGTTCCTTATATTGAATTTTGTCCATTCCCAGACGCTTCTGTCATCAGACAATTCTTTTTGACCTTCTGCAACCCACTTTGGTATTAAATGTGAAATTTCCTCTATATAGATGGAATCATCTAGAATAGCGCAGTTCATTTTCCAGAAACCCTGACCTTTCGCATGTTTTAGCTCCTTGTCTTCCACAACGAGCAAAATCGCGGAATGATCTGTTTTGAGAGCTGGAGTTATGTCGGTTGATTTTATCCAATCTTGCAAATTATTGGAAATAAACCAATAATCTAGGCGACAAAATATTTGTGGAGAATTTTGACACCAAGTGAAACTTTTAATTTCTGGGTTTTTAACACGCCAAATGTCCACTAAATCGAATTCCTCTTGAAAGCATTCAATACTGGCAATTGCTATTTTACGCGGGGCCGAAGAACCGCCTTTCTTGTCTAACAGTGGGTTCATAGGACAATTAAAGTCACCTCCAACAATAACTTTTTCATCTGCGTCAACATGCTCTTCTAATAGTATTTTCCTTAGCTTCTCAAAGAAATTAACTATATCACTGTCCTTATTCGGAGCATAAATGTTAATCAGGGTATATTTATGATCGGCAATGGCAGCTTTAAGAATAATATAACGTCCCTGGGGGTCTATAACTTTAGAACGAATGGTGCAATCAGTCCCCTTCTTCATTAGGATAGCAACCCCTCGAGAATTAGAGTTTCCATGAGACAATACAATGTTGGCACCCCATTCGTTTCTCCATTGTACCTCATTGTCCCCTTTCGAGTGCGTTTCTTGTAAAAATGCAATATCGGCATTTTTCTTGCGACACCAAGTAAAAACTGTTCGTCTTTTTCGAAAGTTAGTAAGGCCCCTCACATTAAGTGATAATAAAGTTAACGTTTCAGAAATTTAGATCTACATAGTAAATACAGGAGGAAGTGTAGAAGAAACCGATCTATAGTTATAATGCAAAACCTGCCATCAAAGACGGGCGAAAACAAAAGATAAATATGAACGCAAATGGAAAACAAACAAAAGGTAAACATGACACTAATACACAGCTTAGACACAAAATCAACAAATAAAAACCATTTCCCATTACTTACCGAACATCCGAGATCGATAGGCACTCTCTCTCCGTTAAATAACAGCATATATGATGTTGTGCTCCCAATACGGCGGTGACAAAAATTTTAGAACAATGGTAAAGGTGTAGCTTAGTCAAAATTGATATACATGTAATTATTCAGTACAGGAAAATAATTAACAAGTAGATTCGCCCAGTGGTACAAATTTACCGTTAATGTACAGCTTGTCCGGAAATTTCTTACTGAAAAAAGCCTTAAGACCCTCTTGTCTGGCGCGTTTAAGCTTGTTCTGCTGCTTTTTCCTAAGTTCGTATAGTTCTTTGGGGATGTCGTCAAAAACCGCATAATCCTTGCCCTTCAGCTTCACTCGAGCTTTATGCATAACTTCTTCTCGATCCTGGTAGCGGAGAAAACGAGCAATAATCGGACGAGGATCGCCACTGCTTCTTGGTTTGCCCAGACGATGGACCCTTTGGAATTCAATTCTTTTCCTTGCATCAGTGATATTCAGTTCATCTTCCAAGAACTTAAAGAGAACATCTTTGGTGTTTTCGCTATGTAGGGAGTCGCTCGATTTCGCTGCGTTCTGGTTGTCTGTTGAGTCGCTGGTATTTTCCACAATACCAATAAATTTCAGGTTTTCTCTTCTGCTATAAGATTCGGAGTACAGGAGCTGTTTCTTCAGGTTTTCGTTCTCAAATTTGAGCTCCAGCTGGTCACGTTTCAAGTCGGCGATATCGCTAGTATTAAACTCTACACTTTGTTCCAGTTTATTCACGGATTCGAAGGTGGTTTGGAATTTCACTTTCAGCTCAGCAACGTCCTTGTCTAAGCTGGAAATGGCTCCTTCTAAATTGGCCATCGTAATGTATAGATTATTTAAGCGGTTTTCGATGATGTCTAGCTTAGTGAGTCTCTCCAAGACTTCATCTAGTTTCTTCCCAAGGTCGGCAGCCATTGAAAGAGCTTTTAGAACTTCGTCGTCTTCGTTGTCAGAATATTCTGCACTTAAGCTCTGTCTTGACCTTTTGTCTTCAGGAGAAGTTGAAGAACCACTTTCTGTTTTAGGTCTGCCTTTTCTTTTACCAGACATACGCTGCACTTTACTCTGCAGGCGTCACCGAGATGAAGCTTTAAAAACATGTCTGCTCCGCCATCTTGTCTCTCCAGTCTCCCTCGGCAGTTTGATTTGGTTGGGCATCAGGCAGAGATTCTGTAGGCAGTACAGCAGCTAATACAGACGGCCCAACAGCTGTCGACTCAGCGGTCGATGGTTCAGTGGCAGCTGGCTCATTTTCAGATGGCTCAAAGAAGGACGGATCAGCGGGCAACGCACTCACGGGCAAAGCCGCAGCAAGAGGTTGCGCCTCGGCATCTCTAAAATCATCATCCTCTTCACCCTCATCGGAAAGGTCTGAATCTTCGGCCCATTTAAATGAGTCTCCCGAGTGGGTCTTGAAGGAGGCCTCACTATCTTCCCCATCGGAACGATCCACATTAACAGGGGCTGACTCATCTGTTGTGGTACCCCTGATTAATGACGAAACCCAAGAATAACCGCATTCGCGGCTAGTATGGCCAGCTTCTTTGCAAAAATGGCATAAA
Organism: Micromussa lordhowensis; assembly: GCA_964020085.1. NCBI lineage: Eukaryota > Metazoa > Cnidaria > Anthozoa > Scleractinia > Lobophylliidae > Micromussa > Micromussa lordhowensis. Next base: position 25,719,802 of record OZ026601.1, read on the forward strand.
GGTGGCGCCGGACACGAACCAGCCTCATGTCCGATGTTTTCGCAATTAAAACAAACCTTCAGGTTGCAATCATTACTAAAATGACCAGCGAGGTTACAGCGCCGACAGGTTGGTACCTGGCCGTCATGCTTCAAAAAAATCTGGTATTTACCAAACCGGATAAAACTTGGGACAGGCTTTGTTACCCTCACGCGGTAATGACGTAGGCCATTGTAGACTCCTGGCATAAAATCGAATTTGCCCCGACGATAATGTACAACCTCGCAAAAGGGAGCAAGCCGCCTGATAGTGGCCAAATCGCTCAGTTCAAATGGAGCGTCGTATATTGTCAAAAAGGTCATAGGGCGATCAATGTCTTGCGTCGCGTAGCTGTACTCTCCAACGGTGAGAGCATTTAAACGAAGAAATTTTTCCTTAACATCCACTGACTTGAAAGTAATTACAACCTCACTGTTCATCTTTCGTTGCATGCACTGAATATCCGAGGCGTCAATATGTGCCATACTCAAGGCTTCAAAGACAGATCTCGCTAATGTGGAACGTGATGGCGTAAATAAAGCTGTTCTGGGGCGTTTTGGCATATCATTAGCCGCGGAATGAGTAAGACGCCGCCAGGTTGGTTTATCAGAAGAAACACGACCAGCCGTTCTGTCCGCTCTCGAGGCATAGGAATCTGCATTTACATACGATCGAAGTTCATTCGGACCATCAGCAAATTGTGAAGCCCCATTATCGTCAGTGGAAGTCGTGTTTACATCATTAACACTCTCAAGACTCTCTCCAGGGACATTATCCACAGCACCATCAGTACCCTTCGGGACAGTTTTGGCGCCAACAGAACTTTCCATATTCAAATTCGTAACGACTTCACTTTCAACAGAACTTTCCATTATCCAAACTTCGAAATTAAACGGCTACGACGAAGCGATGCCACTTGTAATCTCGAAGCAAAAAGTGGCCAAAAGGCCTGTTACAATCTAACAAAACCAGGAAACCAGAGAACAAACCTCAAAGGCGCTAACGGGAAAAACGGATCGCGGAGCTCTTCAAACACGTCCGTTCAAAGTCTCATGCTCTACCGACTGAGCTAGCCGGACACGATACAGATACATATACAGATACATCACAGACTGTTAATGGTAAACGGAAATAAAATATAAGAAAGTTTGCACTGGCCGGGAATCGAACCCAGGCCTCCCGCGTGGCAGGCGAGAATTCTACCACTGAACCACCAGTGCTTGCCTTGATAAACCTGCTTGTGATAAGAGGACTGTTGGTTTGGTAAGCTAAAAACTACTAGCGATTAGTTTAAACAACTTGTGCCACTTTCTCGTCCAATCAGAAGTAAAGCCAAAACCAATAGTGACCCGCTCGGACACGTTTTCCCGCGCTCCGCGTAAGCTACATATGCATTTATAAAATAACGGAAACGCTATGGGCGCTCTCACTGCTCGATAGGTGTAGTGTGTTTAGAAGAGTATATTAAAACTTATTTTCACATTTTGTTCATTGAGGATTCCACTGTGCTTCGATTAAGTGTTTGGTGGTTGCCTACTAAAGTTCACAAAGGTGAAAATGGTTTTCCAGTTCAGTGAAACCTAAGTTTGAAAAAAGAACATACTCTTTTTATTAACTTGAAAACACAACATCAGGGTACTGAATAAGTTTGCCGACCTCAGTGGTCGGAAACAACCTTTCTAATTAGGTAAAATTAGGTAAAATTCCTTCAGTAATCTCCGCGCTCAAGTAAGAGATTGTCAGAAAAATGAATACTTGACCGAGAAGCGAAGCTTCGAGGGCAAACGTGAAATTTTTAGGATAAACTCTCAGCCAAGGACATTATCAGCCGATATACCAGCCGGCCAGAAAGGGGGTTATTTATGTTATAACCCTCCCAGTGATTTTCATATCGCAGGAACCGCTCGTAAACATGGTAGAAAAAGCTAGGAGTGATCTAATGGCGAATGTCACTATCGCAAGACTCAACAAAACGAGTTTCTTGGTTTACTTCCATGTAAAATGAGAGAAAGGAAGAGTTGAAACTGTTAGTTTTTACCACGTGACGTAAAGTGACCATTGCGCCAAAATAATCGGGTGAGTTATAAAGGTCTGTATGCGGCTGCCGTCTCAAGTTCATGAACTTGAAAATGATTTTCCAGTTCAGTGAAGTCTAAGCATGCTATAAGGTATAATTTTTTAAGCAAACCACAACATTATGTATGTGAAAAGGATAAAGGAATGGTTTACCGACCACAGTGCGCGGGAACCACTTTTCGGATAAGAAAAAAGCCGGGAAAAATTGAAACTAAACTAAAGGGGGCAACCGGGATTGAACCGGTGACCTCTCGATCTGCAGTCAAATGCTCTGTTGCTGTTTCCGTAACAAAAGCTTTTTACATGATAGGGTTGTTAGCCCTATGCAAAACCCCCAAACCTGGAGGGCCGGTAGATTGCTCTTTGTCTGGCCCCTAACCTTTGACCTGTCTGGCATGGGTGTCCCTACCAGGACCTCGAGAGGTCCATCCAGCATAGCTCTCGGGCTCATTGGAGCGCGCAAGCACCCCCACCACGTCAAGGTGACAATCTGAGCTATGCGCCCTTAGATACAACAAGGAAATGAAATTTGTATTTGTAAGCTATGAGAGTCAAAAGCTGGAAAAACTTGTCGACCGAGAACAATTTTACATCTAAGGTTCGTGAGAAATATTTTATAAAGCAATATTTTATAAAAGAAATAGAATATTTTTCCCTTCTGATTGTTTAGATGAAGCTCTGTATTGTACTGAAAAAGTAATGAATTGCTTCTATGAAATATTTCACAAAAATACGCGCTCATCTTAAACGTCGCAACCGTGTTTACATACTCTCATCTAAACACATTGATCGACCAATAAGAGCGCTCATAGTATTTTAGTTATTTTATTAATGCATCTGCAGCTAAGGCAAAGCGCGGAAACGAGTGTGAGCGATTTGTTTTGGTTTTACTTCTGATAAGATGACAAAGACTTAACAGCTTTGTAACTTCTCATAGGTCTTTTCTTTAGTAGTTTTAAGGACGTTCGCGCAAAAATGTTCTACTCGAAAGATTTTCTTGAAACTTTTAGTGCGGACAGATAATGATTTACTTGTTTCCGAAATAAAAAAGATTAAACAAATTGGAGGTCACGGACTTCGTTTCAGAGATAAATTAAAGCGTGTGGAAACTAGTCTCATTTTCAAAAGTTGGCGCTCGTAAATTAGCATGGTCTCTAGGGTTTTTAGTTTAATATATCAGTCAAAAATGGATCAACGGTCAAACAATCCTAGTAATATTTTGTATTAGTAAATCCGTTGTGTTGATAATTCGAAATGTTGTCAACGTTTTCAAAAAAACGTAACCCTTCAAGATGCATTTGGAACCGCCGCACGCATAAACGAAGAAATAAAAAGAAAGGAATTCGATGGTGCATTTTGTAAAAAATTCAAACTTCTACTTCTACTCTTCATTTTTTGGCTAAACGTTGAAAATCGGTAAAAATCAAATCAAAAGAAAAATAGTGGTCAACGAACGTCCATTAACGTTGAATCCAGGCAAATCAATAGCTATGGCCATCTCATTTTACTACTTAGCGTGCGTTCGATGCATAACTTGACGTGGGAATTCGCGAGCGCAGTAAGTAAGAAGAAGCAATTAGCACGAACGGCCTTAAGTTTGTTACCAAACCAGCAATCCTGTTGTCCCAAGCCTTTGAACTCAGACATTTTTGTTTTACAGTACTGTAATATGACCAAAATTTTGGGTTTGTGGAAACAGACATTTATCAGGAGCTAAAGAGCTTAGTCGAGATGGAATGAAATAGTATAACATAGATGGACAATGGCGATAGACGAAGGGCTGTTTAAGGTAAACGAAATAAAATAGTTGTATAAAGAAAGATTGCACTGGCCGGGAATCGAACCCTGGCCGCCCGCGCGTGCCAGGCGAGAATTCTACCACTGAACCACCAGTGCTTCCCTTGAATAGAAATAACTAGTGCAACTTTGTCATCCAATCGATCAGAAGTAAAATAAAAAAACAATCGATACTCACTCGCACACGTTTCCCGCGCTTCACGTCAGTTACATACGCATTTAAAATAATTCAAATACTGCGCAAGACGCAGTCGAGTCTTTCAATACGTTTGAGAATCCTCTCAAGCCCACGAGTATTTAGGTGAAGCTATGCAAACACTGAAAAAGAACTATATTGCATTTAAAAAGTTTTTCTCAAACTGGGGTACGTGCGAACCTTAAATATACAATTGTTCTCGATCGACGAGTTTTACTTGTATTATTATTTTTATTAATTATCACGGGCTAAGAATAGAAACTGCATAACGTTGTTCTGGTCAAGGGGGCATAGCTCAGTGGTAGAGCATTCGACTGCAGATCGAGAGGTCACCGGTTCAATCCCGGTTCCCCCTGCAGTTTTGTTTAATATTTAGCTCGGCTTTCACGAAATTAGAAAAGTGGTTCCCGTCCACTGTGGTCGACAAACCAATTAAGTACTTTGTTTGACTGGTTGATGTTGTGTTTTTCTCAATGAAATGGTGATGCTCTTTTATCACACTTTGGTTTCACTGAACTGAAAACAATTTTCAATCTCATGAACCTGAGTATGCAACCAGCATACACCTTAGCCAAGCACAATGGATCAAAATATGAAAATATATCACTTGTGAAAGCAGCTGGGAATTTTTTTTTTACAGTACTGTAATATGACCAAAAATTTGGGTTTGTGGAAGCTGATTTTACCAGGAGCTTAAAAAACTTAGCCACGAGTGAATGAAATAGTTTAATATAGATTAATAATGGCAATAGACGAAAGGCTGTTAAAGGTAAACGAAATAAAATGGTTGTATAAAGAAAAATTGCCCTGGGCGGGAATCGAACCTGGGCCTCCCGCGTGGCAGGCGAGAATTCTACCACTGAACCACAGTGCTTGCCTTGTAAAACCCCTGCTTGTGATAGGCGAACTCCTTGTTTGGTGACAAACTGAAAAACTAGTAGTGATTGATTTAAACAATTTGTGCTACTTTCTCATCCAATCAGAAATAAAACCAAAACCAATCGTGACCCGCTTCGCGTCAGCTACATATGCTGTTAAAAAAATAACGGAAATACCATGCGCGGTCTCATTGGTCGATAGCTTTTGAAGATGTAGGGTGCCTCTGAACCCTATGCACAGAATTTTTAAAACTTTGTCAAAAGTTGCGTTTTATCGTCCTTATAAAACTTTGATAATATCAAAAAGTTCACCGTGCCTTTTTTCAATTATAAGCTTCTAAAACTGTAGTTAAGGGTATTTTTAGCAGGTCGAACTGTTGGTATAATAACCTATTGTGTCAACTCGTTACTCTTAACCCTCACAGTATCAACGAACGCTTTTTCGTTCAACTAATTTACTCATGCAGAAGCCAACGGCGTATCCCCATCAGTTCTGTATATAAACGACACACAATCCACAATTCCTCGACCCGCTCCGACGAAGGACTAACGCTCGAAACTTCAGCTTTCGAAATTCTTCACGGTGGCCAATTCACATTATCAACTCAGTTGATAATTTAAAAACACTTCAGCCAAGCAGGATAGATTAAAATTTCAAAAGATGTCACTTCTGAAAGCAACTGGGAATGTTTTTTTGTTCGGTAATATAACCAAAAATTTGGGTTTGTGGATCCCGTTGAGGCCCTGAATTTTTTCAGGCTTCTTCTTTCCAGTTGCTTAAATTGGAAAATTCACTGCGAGGATCATTCTTCACTTTCATGGAATGAAATGCTTTAATATAGATGAATAATGGCAAAAATAATGGCAATAGACGAAAGCCGGTTATAAGTAAACGAAAATAAAATAGTGGTATGAAGAAAATTTACACTGGCCGGAAATCGAACCCGGGCCTCCCGCGTGGCAGGCGAGAATTCTACCACTGAACCACCAGTGCTTGTTGTGGACCTTGGTGGACCTTTGGTGGACCTTACAAGTTACGCTGGTGTCAAGCCTTGTGGTAACCTTCAAGGCAGGAGGATCTGTAAGTATTAACTCTGCCATCTTTGCCGTGACCCTCCCAGGGACTTCATGCTGGACGACTGTCCTAACCTGGGGTAAGCGCCGTCTTTGGCCTTTCCTGTTCGCTCCTTTGAGCGTAGCCTCTCTACCTTGGCGGTTTTCCGGTTTTAGGCCTTTTTCCCGCGCTTTTCGTTGCTGGTTTTCTAGTAGCGTGGGCGCTTTTGAGGTCCCAGTCTGGTCACCCAGCCGGCTTAACTTGTCTTTTGCGGGTTTCATCTCGCATTTAGTCCCCCTATTATTTGGGGTTTGTTACGTTGTTTCTGCGTGTGTTTCGATTGTTGGCGGGTGTTTTTTCCGTCAACGTTTTGCTCCTGTCGGAAGAAAATTGTTCCGGCAAATTACTGTTTATTGGCCGTTTTTCGGGCCTTTTTGGTCGTTTTCAGGGGCCGCTTTCGGGGCAGTTTTGTGCGCTTTTGGGGCCGTGTTCGGGGCCTTTCTGTGTGTTTTTGCTTCCTTGGCCGCTTTCAGGCCCTTTCTTGCGCCTTTCTTTTCTCTATTCTAATTATCTTTGTATTTGAAATATATTTGTAGTCGGGCAAAAGTCCCATTTATTTAACTTACAGTTACTTGTAAGCTTACTTGTTATATTGGGAATATATTTGTAATCGGGCAAAAGCCCCGTTCTCTTTAAACCCTAACTTTATTTAGTCGGGCAAAAGTCCCGTTGAATAATTTGCATTAGCTCGTAGGCGGGTGAGATTCCCGTTTAACTTTGAACCTTATCTTAGTTTAATTTATATATTTGAAATATATTGTAATCGGGCGAAAGTCCCGTACTGTTTACATTTAAACTCTATTTAACTCCCGTTGAGTTAATTGCTTTAGTTCGTAGGCTGGTAAAATTCCCGTGTAATTTTGAACTTTATTAATATAATATATTTGTCATCGGGCAAAAGTCCCGTTTTGTTTAAAACCTTAAATCTTATTGCTCCACTTCTTAATTTGCAATCGGGTATGGCTTTGGATCGCACTGTGACTCTTCTGTCTGGCGAGAAGTTGAGGAATGTGCCTCGTAGGGAGGTGATCATGGCTATCATAAAGATTTTTGAGCCTTTCAAGGTCATCTCTGTTCAATTTGGTTATGACAACATTTTGGTTGTCTTTGAGAAGGCTGAATGGAAGGCATCTGCTTTGAATCTTGGTGGCAGCCACATTTGCAATAAGTATATAAGGATTGAAGGTGGTGCACAGGTTCTAACGGTTGTGCTTTTTGACTATCCTTTTGAGGGCCTTGAGGACCCGATCAAGGCTGCCCTGGAGCCTTTCGGGACCTATAAGGACTTTAGGTTCCAAAAATATCCTTATGATGATTTACAGCTATACACTGGTTCTCGCTTAATTCGTTTTTCGCTGAACTCTGACATCCTTGAGCTCCCAAGGTCCATCTTGATTGGTGGTTATTATTGTCGTTTGTGGCACAGAGGTCAGTCAATCCAGTGCAACATTTGTAGCGCTGTGGGGCACAAGGCCTCTAGTTGTCCTTTGAAAGGGAAATGTCTCCATTGTAAGAAGGAAGGCCATTTTAGTC
>OZ026601.1:25739913-25744913 GCA_964020085.1 Micromussa lordhowensis
ATTTGAGGTAGGCAGCCACATACAGACCCTTATAGCCCACCCGATAATTTTGGCGCGGTTTCTGGTCTCTTTACGTCACGTGGTAAAAACTCACAGTCTTTTCTTCCTTTCCCTCATTTTACATGAAAGGAAACCAAGCTCGTTTTGTAGAGTCTTCGCCATCAGATCACTACTAGGTTTTTTTTATCAGGTTTTTTACGAGCGGTTCCTGCGGTATGAAGATTACTCGGAGGGTTCAGTATAACACTAATAACCCCCTCTCTGGTCTGCTTGTATGTCGGCTGATAATGTCCTTGGCTGAGAGATTGTCTTCAAGAATTGACATTCGGACAATCTCTCAGTCGCGGACATTATCAGCCGACCTACCAACCGCCTGAGCTACGATTGAAGGTTTATTTCTCAATAACACTTAAACCAAGCTCAATCGTAACCATATGAACAACATTTTACATGTACAAGATCTGAGGTTGACCAAGCAGCTTAGAATGCTAACATGACTCAAAATTTCGGTTTCTGGTAACTTACTTTATTCAGGGGCTTGCGATTGTTTTAATATGGAAATGGCAGCGTTGATGGAAAACCAAAATACAATATTCGCATAAAGAGATTGCACTGGCCGAGAATCGAACCCGGGCCTCCCGCGTGGCAGGCGAGAATTCTACCACTAAACCACCAGTGGGTGTCTGAAAGTCCCCACTTCTAACAACTGCACTGTTGGTTAGGTAACAAGCTTAAAACTACTAAAGAAAGGAGCTGTCTGAAGTTTCATCAATTATAATAATTAAGTTGTTTTGAGTGTCGAAGTAATTCACATTTGCATTGCTTTTGGTTGCAATACCACGCTAAGCGATTAGCTTAAAAAACCGCCACTACTTTGCTATCCAGCCAGAAGTAAAACCAAAACTAATCGTGACTCGTTCGAACACGTTTCCCGCGCTTTTCGTCAGCTACATATGTATTTATAAGAACTGAAATATTACGCGTTTAGATTAGATTAGTTTAGATTAGATTAGATTATATAGCTGACACGGTGGCGACGTTGAAGATTTGCGCGTATTTTAGAGAAATATGTAATAAAGCGAGAAAGTACTCTTCATCCGTGTTTACAGAGCTTCATCTATAGAGTACCTATTACTTTTATAAAATATTTCTTAAAAATACGGGAAAACCTTCAATATAAAATTGATGTCGGTCTACAAGTTTTACCTGCAATTTAACTCTCACATGTTAAGAGTAGAAACTTCGTTTCCTTGTTGTATCCTAGGAAAAAGAATATGATCTTTTATCAAACTTAGGTTTCACTGAACTGGAAAACCATGTTCACCTTCACGAACTTTAGTAGGCAACCACCAAACACATTTACTTCTGATCGATTGGATGACAAAGTGGCATGAGTTCTCAGTTTTAGGTGGCTCAAAACTGTTTAAAGCAGTTAGATTTTGATGGGCCATTACAGCAACTCTCCATCACTAGATGCTACAATCATGTTTTCAAAAAACTGCCCAATCATTGTTGAACACGTTGTCATTATTTAAGTGACACAATAGGCTACCATATCAATAGTACGACGTGCCAAAAATGCCTTAATTACAGCTTTGCTGGCTTATAATTTAAAAAAAGGCACGGTGAATTTTTTTTTATATTATCAAATTTTTAATATAAGACGCAGTTTTTGACAAAGTTTTAAAAAATCCGTACATAGAGTTCAGAGCCACCCAAAATTTTCAAAACCTATCGACCAATGAGACCGCGCATAGTATTTCCGTTATTTTTTAAATGCATATGTAGCTGACGCGTAGCGCGGGAAAACGTATGCGAGCGAGTCACGATTGGTTTTGGTTTTACTTCTGATCGACTGGATGACAAAGTGGCACAAGTTGTTTAAACGAATCATAAGTAGTATTTTTTTCTGCGTGTTACCAAACCAAGCGTCATCTTATCACAAGCTGGATTTCCAAAGCAAGCACTGGTGGTTCAGTGGTAGAATTCTCGCCTGCCACGCGGGAGGCCCTGGTTCGATTCCCGGCCAGTGCAACTTTTCTTTACAGAACTATTTTATTTTCGTTTACCTTTAACCGCCTTTCGTCTAATGCCATTATTTTTGCCATTATTCATCTATATTTAAGCATTTTATTCCATCTCGACTAAGCTTTTCAGCTCCTGATAAAAATGTCAGTTTCCACAAACCCAAATTTCTGGTCACAATAAAGAAAAAAAAAACATTCCCAGTTCCTTTCATAACTGACATCCATCGTGCTTGGCTGAAGTATTTTGAAATGATCAACTGAGTTGATAATGTGAATTGGTCACCGTAAAGAGTTTCGAAAGCTGACGTTTCGAGCGTTAGCCCTTCATGGGAGCGAGTCGAAGAATTGTGGATTGTGTGTGGTTTATATACAGGAAGATGGAGATACGCCATTGGTTTGTGCATGAGTGAACAAAAAAACAGAATAAATTAGTTGAATGAAAAGCGTTAGTTGATACTGGGAGCGTTAAGAGTGCCGATTTGACACAATATTTTACTATACCAACAGATTTCGTAATACTAGTATTTCAGTTGTCTTATAAATACATATGTAGTTGACGAAAAGCGCGGGAAACGTGTGCTAGCGAGACACTCAAAACAACTTAAGTGCTGCAATTGATGAAACTTCAGACAGCTCTTTTCTTTCGTACTTTATAAGTTTGTTACCAAACCAACAGTTCTCTTGTTAGAAGTGAGTATCGTCAGACACGCACTGGTGGTTCAGTGGTAAAATTCTCGCCTGCCACGCGGGAGGCCCGGGTTCGATAACCTGTTTTATGCGAATGTTGTATTTTCCTTTCCCTTCAACATTCCCATTTCCATTTGGAAAACAATCGCCAACCCCTGATTGAAGTTAGTTTCCACAAACCGAAATTTTGAATCATGTTACCATTCCAAGCTGCTCGGTCAGCCTCAGATCTTGTAAAATTTTGTTCATAAGGTCCGGTGTTTAATTCCCGGTCAGTGGAAACCTTTCTGTATACAACTATTTCGTTTTCAACCCTATGAACTTGAGTAGGCAGCTAATAAACACTTTAGCCAGGCATAATAGATCAAAATTCAGGATTCGAAGGTACACGTGCTCCAGTGCGGACGCGTCCTCGAGCGCTCCGCAATATGTCGTCGCTCTAAGCAACTGACGCAACCTCCTGACACAATTATTGCAATGGATGACGAGGAAAGCGCTACCAAGACGAGTAATAAAGAAAGAAGAAGGACTAAGCGACAAAGAGAGAACGGTTCACAAACTGATGACGATACTCTCCAAGATGGCGGCGCCACTATGTGGCAAAAAGAGGTGAACAAAAAGCTCGACTCTCTCCTAACAATTGTCCCTCTTGTAGAAGAACTAAGGGAAGAGTTAAAGAAGATGAAAGAAGAAAACATGAAACTTCGAACCGCGCTGAAGTGGGCAAACGACGAGATCGAAGCTCTAAAACGGAATCAAATGAACGCCGCAGAGGAACTGAACGAAGTAACCGAAAAGGTTATAAAAGCGGATAGAGAAGTCGATCAACTACTGCGCCGTAACATCAAGTTAGAAGCTCAGTCGAGAAGAAACAACATCAAGTTTTTTAATGTCAGAGAAAATGAAGCCGAAAGCAGCTTCCGCGACACCGAAAAGGTCCTAAGAAAATTGCGTGTTGATAAACTTAAAATGCCGAAAGAAGAGGCGGCGGATGTGGAGTTTGAAAGAGTGCATCGCATACCAACGCGTCGCTCGGAGGAATACGATCCTGGGAAGCCAAGACCAATCATTGCTAAATTGAGTTTCTATAAAGATAAATCTAGCATATTCCAGTACGCCAAAAACATCGACCGAATCACAAAAATTGGCGTTGCCGAGGATTATCCAAAGGAGATTGATAACATTCGCAAGCAGCTCCTTCCCGTGCTGAGAAAAGCTAAGAAAGAGAATGCACAAGCAGCCTTCAACGTCGATAAACTCATTATTAACGGACAGATCTACCGGGGACCAGAAACAAAAAGCCTCCCATTTTACGCCAGGATTCTAAATGCCTAAGGCGCCGTTCCGCTAAAAGATTTGTGCTACGTAGTGTCGAGGCGTAATAGGCAGTAATGCACGGTAAGCTGTACACATTTGTTTGTAGCGGTCACTTTCAACGTAGTCTTAACTGTTGTCGTAATATTAGAAAACGGGAGCTAATTCTACAGGAACAGACGTTAGCTTTCCGTACAATATATGTCTCTGTGTTCGTACATATTTTGTCAGATTTGTTAAGTTTTTACTTATCCTTTTGGAACAAGGATAGAGAAGGTCCACCTAAGCCAACAGCTTGCAACAGACGGTTTCAAAATCCAGCTTAAACTTGCTACAGTTAATGTCAGGGGTATAAATAAGTCATTGAAACGAAGAGCCATTTTTAGACAACTACATACAAGAAAAGTTTCCATAGCTTTTCTTCAAGAAACATATAGTTCCAAAGCACAAGAAAATATTTGGAGCGCGGAGTGGGGAGGCAAGATTTATTTCAATCATGGGAGCAAGCACAGTAAAGGTGTTGCAATTTTGTTTGATCCTAAACTCACGGTTACTGTGAAGAAAGAGATCAAAAGTGACGATGGCAGAATTATTATCTTAGAAACAAATATTGTTCATAAGGTCCGGTATTTAATTCCCGGTCAGTGGAAACTTTTCTGTATACAACTATTTCGTTTTCAACCCTATGAACTTGAGTACGCAGCCAACAAACACTTTAGCCAGGCATAATAGATCAAAATTTGAAAAGATGTCACTTGTGAAAGCAGCTGGGAATGGTTTTGTTTTGGGTTTGTGGAAACTGACATTTGTCAGGAGCTGAAAAGCTTAGTCAAGCTGGAATGAAATGATTTAATGTAGATAAATAATGGCAATAGACGAACGGTTCTTAAAGGTAAATGACAATAAAATGGTTGTGTAAAGATAAGCTGCACTGGCCGGGAATCGAACCCGGGCCTCCCGCGTGGCAGACGA